>CM036343.1:4470297-5670297 GCA_020615435.1 Telenomus remus | reverse complement strand
GAAAAAAATCCAAGCAGCAGTTTTTGCAATACAGAACTTTTTCAGGATTTCTTTTTGATTCATTCAGTTTTGGTCCAAGCAGTTCAGAGGAATATAAAGGATAAGAAAATTCATATGTAACGTCGACTTTAGATTATGAGTCTGACTGAAAAACAGAATCCGTTTTTACGACATGTTTTGCTCAGTCAAAGGTGTGTCAGTTAGACATAAATGCTCGAACCCCAGGTATAAATTATTTTGCCTGATGAATTTTACATCTTAGAACTTTTTCTCAACTTCAACGTCGAAGAATTCTGAACTGATAAATTAGATTTAAGATAATATATTATATATTATGGAAAACACTAGACTTTGCTGCATCTCGGTTGATTAATTACTTACAATCATTTTTAAATGTGTGATGTCTCACATTCATGAATTCTGACTTGATAAATTAGTAAATCCAGCCTTTTCAAACAATTTTCATCAATTCATCATTTTCCATGGCTAATTATTATTATCTTACAAATTGAGACGTAATTTCGTCTTTCTTTATACTTTTTTTGTTATGTTGAAAGAGAAAAATTTTGCAAATTCATCACAAAACTGAAACGTACAATTTTCTGATTCCTGCTTTTTACCATCACGATAATCAAAGTCTGTCCCGCACATAATTCGTTTATTAATTTCGTAAGTTGACGCCATTCGTAATCGCATAATTTATGATTGTCATGGATCAGTCCATGCAATTCATTACGTTTTGGTTTTCCGCGTGTACATTTTACCGAATCAGCTACAATTTTTCAACTTTCACTAGATTTTTGACCGACTGCGAATTTTCAATAAAAAAACAACAATAAAAAAACAAGTTTTTCATCTAAAAAACGATCATCAAAATTTGAAGACAGTAAAAAACAAAAAAAAAGTATAAAATAACTGATGACTATTTCATTGAGTAAGCAAGATATCCAAGTTACGACTTGTGTACCGTTTTTCTTCTCGTCATTAATTTTTTCATCGCGACGTTAGTTTTTTTCTACGATTTTCGTGGGTCGGCTTTATGCAACATGTGTGTTAAGTAATAACCAGGAAAGAAAATGAGGAAAGCAGTTCTTCGTCGTCTGCGAAATGGCCATTGCGAACAACGAGAAGCTGGAGCACTTTCTCTGGTTCGATATTTGGTATCTGGTTTGAATTATCACGAGCACCGATGTTTTTAACAAAATGATAAGTTGGATATGCCTCGGGCATTCTTTTTTAAATCGCACAACATTTTTCTTGTGATTACAACTTTTCACAATTAATTATTTGAAATGGTAACAGATTGATTACGTAATTAATTATTCAATTAAATAAATTGCAACTAAAGATATATAAAAAAAATGAAATTTTTTTAAAGAAAGTGTTTGTAAAGTCCTGTCAGGATTTTATTTGGCAGATAATTAATTATGCCGAACACTCGTGCAGATCCAAAAGTTAACTCAAGACGCCCACGAAGAACTTGGTTAAACTCGACGATGTAGTTCTTTGAGCAGCTGCCCATCCTGGGTTTATGTTATTGGTCAGAGACCTTAACTCATGGCATAAGTATGCTCGCATTGCATAATTCCTAGCCAACTCATTGCCAAGAGACGATATCTACAGAGTGATTAAAAAGTAACATTTCAAGACGCTATGCAACTGCGCATTACCGCAACATCGTTATTTATTAATTACAATGATTCGCTATTAAAAAAACACGTTAAAACAAAAATTGGCTACAAGCCACCAAATCATTTTCTTCTCTTGATTGCCAAATTTTTCGTTCATTCCTTCGGCTAATTGCAAAAGTCTTTTTTTAGCTTCGTCGTAAATCGTATTTTTACAATTTTTTGATTGTAGTTTTTAACCGCCAAGTCACGCAATCTTTTAATGAATGGAGTTTTTGATGGAATGTCGGTTGAAACATTCAATGAAGTTTTCAAAATTTGGACTGATTTGTATCTTATTTTGTGAAATTGTTTTTTTCAACACCTTTCATATATTTGAAGAGCTTATGACTTATTATTCGACACTGGGAAAAGGTTATTGCAAATGGTCGGTGAAGTCAGCGCGATGTAACATTCTGATAGTCACCGGATCCTTCGTGATTATGTCGGTAACGCGATTCGAAACTTAATCGTAAAGACAATTAAAATTGATGTCAAACTTGTTAACAAGTGACTCGTTTAGAGAATTCAACTACTCGTGGAAAGTTCGTTATTTTGTTTTTTTTTTTTTTTTTTTTCAATTATGTCGAAAAGTGTCATTAAAAGTTTCGATTACGAATTGTCTCAATTATCAATTACTTACTGTTTATTCGTTCGTTTATTTATTTATTTATCAAACATTTCTCATATTAATTTTGAGGGATCTATTTTATTGTCGTTTCAATATTTAATTTTAAATATTGCGTCTTCGTTTTTCATAATAAATAAAGATTTCAGATAGTCATTTGCTTGTTATTTAAAGGGCATGAGCAAAATGTTGAAGCGAAATGAAAAGGCCAACCCTCGCAAAACCTCTATCATCCCAACTAGGGCACTTGCATACTTCAACTTTTTTTTTTCATACGACCATGGGAATTCTGAAGAAGTGTTCATATATTTTTCACTTGTCTCTTCTAAAGTGCTCTCGATTCTGGCACACAAAGTGTACTTCATATTTTCTTCTCAGCCAGACACTAACTGTGAGAACAAATGTATTTTCAACTCACTCACCTCGACGAAATTTAGTGCACATCCTTTATTTGCAACTCTTTCATTTTGAAATTAAAAAAAACCAGCTCGTCTTTTGCAACAAAAAATTGTTGGTGCACCTCAGAATGTATTTTTGTAAAAAAATCAAAATTTTCGTTTGGAAGAAATGAAAAATTTTCTTTGGCGCCACTTTCATTTGGATAAAGGTTGTAAGTTCTAAGCAGACGTCAGTTCAGAATTATGAGACGTTTAGAAACATCCTCATTCCTCTGTCTAACATCTTAAACAACACGAAGCTACTTTATCAACGATTGTCAATTTACAACTTGTAATTAAAAAGAAACATGTTCATCTACACGTTCAATGAAATATGACGATAATGAATAACGTCAGCCAATAAGCCAATAAGATTAATTTCTCTCGATTACTTCGAGAAATTTATATTCCAACTCATGAAACAAAAAGAAATAAAAATTTCTCATTCTTTTCAATTTTTAAACGTTTACATAACGAAACGCTGGGTCGTTTATGGTCACGAAATTGTTTTTTCAGTTCTTTCAATGTTGTTCATTATTGTCACAGCAACTCGCATTTGATCATAACGATACTAATTATGTATTGCGAAAGAAAATGCTCAGAAATGCTATACTAAAAAACAAAAACCAAAAGAAAAGTGTGAGCTTGATCGTCAAAAAAAAAGTCCAATTGCATCTTAAACAAAAAAAGAGGAAAAAAGGAAAAAAAATTGAATTGAGATGAAAGGAAGCAAATGTGTATTTGAGTTAAGACAACGCAAGTATCTCATTTCTGATAATAACGCCGCGGTAAATGTGATTGTAGAGGGCCCTAATGACCACCTCCGAGGATGTATTTGTTTTTGCATTTCCGTTTCTTTTTCTGCTGCGACGCAGCCGAATTGCACACTCTTGCCTTTTTTTCGTGTGTAATTACATTCAATCGCCATTATAAATGATTCGCAACATTAACATTACAACTTTTTGATAACAAGGTTGGCGCAGCACCCAGGGCCCAATAATCACAAAAGTGACAGATAAAGTGCCTGCCTTTTCCCGATAATTCTTACAATTACATCATGCAATTTTGACACGTTCAATGCAACGTGAAAGTTTCAATTTTTTACATTTGTTATCTTCTAAAACAAAAAGTTTTCAACAAAACAAAATCAATTTTTTGACATCGAGTATTTTTGTAATTTGATTGAAAAATTTTCGTTTTTGTTGTCGTGAAAAAAATTTGTTTAAGTGAAAGAATTAGTTTCGTTGGAATATTTGAGATTAAACGATGACACTGTGAATGGGTCGGCGTGGTTTTTTAGTCACGACTTACGTAACCGCGGAGCAACTTTTATGGGCTGCGGATATAACAGAGACGAAAGCTATTAAAGACGATGCATCGTGCGGTTAATTGCCGCTTTGCACGCGCGAACGCTTTACATGAGACGCTTGCGCAAAATTCCAACCGTTGCAATTCTCGTTTTACGCTGATGTCCTTAATTACGCGAATGTGTCGTGAAATGAAAAAAACGAAAAAAATCTCTGATTTGTCTACTTGTGATTTTCTGAGTTTACACGAATCGGAATGATTTCATCGAGTCTAGTGTAAAGTCAAGACTGTTGTTGTTTGAAATTGTTTTGGAATTTAATAACTTTAATTGACTTTCATTTTATCCGAAGGGAAAAAAATTGTTCGAGAGATCGAAAAGCGACCAACTCGGTGACAAGATTTCATATATTAATTAGCCGTCAAATAATGATCAATCCGGTTAGCAAAAATAGTCACTGGCATAATTACCTCGGGCCAAACCAAGCGCCGCTTTTTGCTTAATAAACGCACTTCATTTTGATAATGACATGTGAATTTGATTAATGCACACATTCGCAACTGCAAACATTGAACTTTAAATCAATATGTTAATTCGATTTATAAATTTTATTATTTATTTATTTATTTTATTCAATTTATTATTTATTAACTATACATTTTATTCTTTAACAAATTAGTTAAACTGATAAATTAATCAATTACTAGCTTATTTATGAACAATGATTAATTTTTATTTTAAACTTGGAACTTGGACAAATAAGAAAAACATTCAATTTCTTTATTTCTTGTAAGAATCAAACAAGTATCTTGATTAATAAATTCAAGAGCAATTTTTTTGCTTTTCGGGATATTTGAATGTGTAAAAACATAATTGCTTTATCAGTTGGGACTTAAAAATAAGTCCTTTGCGGTTACGGAATACAGTCGTGCGTATCCGCAAATGGACGTGAATGAGATAATGGAAGAAATGAAAGATATCATTTCAGAAATAAGTCCCTCGCAAAAGTTAGCTCTTGTCAAGCATCACTCAACTGTCGTTTGAGTTTATTTCCCCTCCCCACCTTTTTTTCGTTTGAAAAGTTGACACAGTCGAGGACGAATAATACGGGGATTTCAAAATTTGCTTCCATCTCGAATCCGGAAAAAAGAAATACAAACACAAAGATTTGTTAACAGATGGGAAAAAAATCTTCTTGCTAACTCTTAATTTAACATTCACTTTCAGAAGTCAGCTTGTTTATAAATTCGAATTCGAACGAAAAATGCAATTTTTTTAACCACGTCATAAATAAAGCTTAAATGGTATTCGTCATTTTTGATATATTTTTAAGTTTACTATAAATAAACTTGCTTTTTGGACTTTTAAGTGGAAAAGTTTTAGCGCCTGTAATTATTGCACTTTTAAATTATTCTGATTTAAACGACAATTTGTTAACAAAAATGTTGACTGCATTAAAACTGAGATGTAAATAACCTGTTGCATAAGTAATTCGACCAGTACACAGAAATAATATTGTTTGTATTGTTCAATATAAAAAGAGAAAATAAGAAAATGAAACTTCAAGATTTGCAAGAAAAAGTGATTTTTCGTGTTAATTTGTAGTTAATTAATAATCAATTATCGTGCAAAAAGAAATTCAAGTTGAAGATCCTCGAGGAGATAGAACCGCGTCCCATCTAGCACACGTGAATGAATGACAAACAAGTTTTCATTGTCGCGTGTTTCTTTAAGCCCGACACACTGAGTTAATTAATAGCAATTTGACTTTTTGTTGCGGTTCGAATTTTATGTCCAATTAACAACTTTTACAGTTGAAATTAGCTCCTTAAAACATCGTATTTATGATTTCATTGTCTTATTTCAATTAATTAGCAAACTTTTTTTATTGATTTATATTTAGAAACGGTTTTGAAAACTCACCACTTTCGACAGTCGATTTTTCTTCACTTCAAAGAGACAAAATTTATTCGCAACACCAAGCCATAGTTTTTGCAAAGAAATTAGCACAACGTTTCTTTATAGTTTTTGAAGAAGCAAAAGTTTTGTTTCATTGATGCCGTCTAGAAATATTGTTTTTTTGTAAATACACATTTGTAGTCATAAAGATAGTGGGGAAAGGGTAGATTTTTTCGCAAATAAATTGTCACGTAAATAAATATTCAAAAGAGCGTCGTTTTATTATCAGATATTCTGTCAATTGTCGGGTGATGTCACTTTGACCTTAAATGGTCGCTTGAAATGCACGATACATATTTTTATGGCAACTCAAGTTTCAATAGAATTTCTAAAGAGTAAAAATCAGTATTTTCTCTAAACAAAACCTATTTGAACTAAAATTAATTTTACTCAAATTTTTATTAACAATCGCAACCATTTGTCAGTAAACTATGTTTTGCAACAAAGCTGTTCAGTCAAAAAGTCAAAAAAAAAATCAAAACTTAATTTCAATTTTGAATTTTAAAACTTGGAATTGGGAAAAAAATGTATAAGGATTGGATTGAAACTCGAAAAGTTGGAAAGGAACAAAGAAAGAAACTCGAACTCGGATCGGTTGTGTTGTCACTGCACGTCGTCACGTAACGTGGTTATTTTTGCAAACGCACAGTTTCGGGCGTAATTCGACGACTGGTCATCGCGTTCACGATGCCTCGGTATTCAAAGATCGAAAGAAACCGCCTTGCGGGGGATCGAAACTCGCGCCGGAGACTCCAGTTTGGTGTGATAGTGGGGGAGGGACCCACTCGGGAATACTCGCGGCAAAGTAACGCTCATTGTTGTGGCCAGGGACCCGATAGTTATGGGTCCCTGGCAACCTTGTCCCAGTGGCATGCGCGTCTGTCTGTTCGGTTTGCTTCTTGCCTCTTTACGGAGCGACCAACAAAAAATCAAAGAAACAAATTCCACCTACGCTCTCTCGCATTATCGGACCTCATTTTCGCGGCTTTGATAACAAAGCAACACCACCGAACATCTCAGCCTTCATTTATCAACCGTGCTTTTCATCCTGCCAACTCCAGTAAAGACGTTTAAATTGTTAGTTCAATTGAATTGAACGTTTCAAAGTTCACCAGATTGAATTCGTCATAATGAATTGCAATTTTTAACAATCATTACTCCTTGCGGTTCAAAACTTGGATTTGGTTTTTTTTTAAATTGTTTTTTCATTTGGTATTGTGCTTTTATTGCAAACACTATTTTTTAAATTGTTTTGTTCAAAATCAAATGTTTGAGTTCTGAATTTTGAATAAATTTTGTTATTGAAAATTTTGTTTATTTGTCTAAACAAAAAGTTGTTTACATTTTAAAGTTTTAAATTTTTAAAAATTGTAAGTGGATTTAATCCAGTGAAACTGAAAGCAGGAAGGATAAAAAAGAAATTAAGAAAAAAAGGATTCTTTAGGTCAAACGGAATACCACAGAGGGATTAAATTTCGTTTCGCACCAACCGTGTTTAAAAAGAGCATTCAAGCGTGATTTCAAAAATGCTACTTCAAATGAATTCATCTCAAATTTCAGCGACAAAAACTATTGACAACAAAAAGAGAAATAGAAAAATTTAAAATGCGTCATTATTTTCAAACAATCAATTATTATGAATGTTCAGATCCGCCTTGCATTGCATACAAATCTGTTCTTCTCACGGTATGATTTTCATTATTTATTTTGTTGATATGCAACGCACCTCGCAAAACAATTAATGGTAGAAAGTATGTCAAGACTAATGCATTGTAGAATTATTAGTATCAACTGCCCTATCATAATTGATTATTCGAGTTTTATTTATCTGAAAATAAAATGATTCCATCATTTTCTGAAGAAATAAAACATTCCAAAAAGTTCTCACTGTTTCCTTTGTTTTCTCATGTTTGAAACAGAAACTGTATTTGAAAATAAAAGGTTTTTCCAAGACATTGAGATGTCTTGACAAGATATACACTCGTTTTTCTAAGTGACCACATACTTAAGCAAACTACATAACTCAGCTCCTAAAAATGAAGCAACGAATTTGCAAAAACAGTCTAATTATGTCGTAAATTTCAGTAAATTTAATATACAATTAGTGTCGGGCAAAAGGACGGGTTTATGCAAACACGACAAGATCCGTGCAAACAATTCGGCCAGAGTTCGTGTCTGCGCCCTTAACCCACATAGACTCGGTTCATCATCGCACCTTATTAAACGTAATGCTGACGCAAAAAAATGTAAAACTCTTTACGAGCGCCTAATCGTGCGAGTATAAAAAAATGTTTCATTTTTCCTATATTACCGTTGTTTAACGAAGCCGCGATGATTTTCAACCGCATTTTTTTGTCTTTCTTGGTTAAAAGCGCCGACTCGACTTTTATTGCTGTCGTACGTTTCGGCCGTTTACATCTCGCACTGACTTTTATGCAGCCGATTACGACACGAAACCTTTGTTATCGCACGTATCCTCGCATTGAGACGTTTTCGCCATAGATTTCACGTCACGTTGCCGTTATTACCGACTCATTCAACTCATTTGAATGCAACGTTTTATTAACGTTAAACTAATAACCCGTTCAATAAAGTTTGATTAATGACTTGATTTGTCGAATCGAATTAAAGTTTAATCGGCAAATGACAAAAAAAAACGTTTTAAAAAAAATCAAATTTTTTACAGTGGAATTTGTTTATTAACAAATTAGTTTACGGATAGGAAAACAACAAATTGAAACAAAGGTTTTGGTCTGTCGAAAAAATAGAAACCGAACTGAACTGTGACGTCTGACCTATCTTCGTGTATACTACTTCCTGGCTCTAAACACACTTAGAACAAAATCACAAATAGGATTCAGAAACGAGGAAAAATTTACTTGAGATAACAAAGGGTATAAATTATTTGAAACAAATAAAATAAATAATATTTGAACATATTTAGTTTAAACAATAATTCATCAATTTCAATAACAATTGAAAAATAAATTGAACGTTTTAAAAGATTATTGGTTATTTGCATGTCGAGACTTAACTTCGTCTGCACCGACGGAAAATAACTCGCTTTTCATCGACCCGTTCAATCATCCTGTTTACGTTCGATTGTTTTCCGTGATTCATTGAGCGACCGGTGAAAGTACACCCCGCGAATTACATGGTCCATTAAAAATCGTTAATCAATAACCAAATTAGCCCTACGGTTAATTGTCCCATCAGGCTACTTATTATGATCACCAAGGCAAGGCACTTGTTTCAATTAGCCGAAATTCCAACCGAATAACAAGTTTCGCATCAACTTCGCGCGTTATTTATTGCCAAGAAGTTCTGGATAATTTCAGACCTACGACAATTTAATACTGATTTCTTATCGATGATTTGTTGCCGGCACAAGTTGCGATTGCGTACAGGAAAGTGTTCGGTTTATCGTCAAGCAGAATTATATTTATGGGCGTTTTGTTAGCGAGAATGTGTTGCTAATTCGGCAGCTAAAAGTTAGCAAACGTGCAGAAAAATTGGCTCGCGATCAATCTTTTTGAAATGCGCTTTCTTCGTAGTTGGTGTTATGTGGATGAAAACGACACGCTGAACCATATTAAGGTAGAACGTTGCCAAGTTGTCAGAACGCTGACGGATTTATGCGATTAGATTTCCCGTTCAGTTTATCTCACAGATCTGAGTTCTTACACTGAAATCAGATGTAAAAAGATGGCTGGTTATTCCAACTATTCAAAAAAGGACGAACAATTAAACTTAAAAAAAATTAATAATTTTTTGAGAAAATAAAAACTACTTTAATAAACCGTTCGGTCCCGTGCCAGAAATGGTCTCGCAATAAAAATGTAATGCGTTCAAATTGAAGCACCATCAAGTCTCAAATAACATTTTTATCTGTCTGAAAATGCTCGGGCACACTAAATTAGATAGCGCACTCAAATTACACACTAGTAGTAATTTTTTTGCCCCAAACTTTTGTATCCAAGGTCGCGTTTGGTGACGTACGATAATTGAACCAATTTACGCACCAAGACCCGATACCAGGTTCGGGCCACGTGGGTCGGGTACCCGCAACCTGATTCCCCACAGTTTAACGAGAACGAGATTACGACCGTGCATTTTTTCTTGCCACGCTGAGATTATGCGCCGTGTTATTTGGGGCCTGTTTTTTGCGCGGTGACAATCGGTAGTACGTGACAAGATCCGTGTTAGTACGAGTGTATCACACGAATGCCGCGTAATTAATGTTGCCCCCCGCAAATTACCCCCTTCGTTCCCGCCGATCGAAACACGAAGCCAATTTGAAACCCGGGGGCGTTTCCATAAGCAAACAAAATTGCAGGAAATGCGACGCGTTTCTTTAATTAGGCCTAGCCGTGTGCTACACTTAAGCACATCCGATCTTTCTACCGGGCAATTGCGCCGTTCCAATGACCGTGACTCTCGGCATTTTTTTTCCCCAACTCTTCATTGTACTGTCATCGATGAAAGTGCGTATAATAGATGCCGTGTAGGTCGCAAAAAAAAGAGATAATAATTTTGCAAGGAAATACATCGGGTGCGCTTTTTTTCGCCTCTTTCCTTGACTCGCATTCGCAGATACTGCCTCTATCGATGAACCATGACGAACATCATGCTGCTTTATCGGCCGGCCAATCGGCTGCGAAATAATCGATCCCTTGAATCGCACTCGCCACCACTCCCCGACCCAATGACTTTTGTTCACATTTTTGTCTGCGAACACCGCCGCGTATAATAGGGCCCTCGACCTTCGTCGCACTCTAATGTAAATCAGCGCTAATTAAACGCTGCGACTCGATAAGCTAATGTACACCCCGAAAAAAAGTGTCCTTTCCACGTGAAAAAGTCTTTCAAATGAGTACTATCCTTGGACGAAATTTCAAGTTGCTTTGAGGTATTAGGGCCCTTACAAGGACGCGTCTCAGGTATCCATGTCGCGCTCGGATACCACTTCGGACACAATCCTGGTGTAAATTCAAAATCTTGGCCTTTCACTAGAAAAAAACCGGTGAAAAAAAAAGAAATTTTTGTTAAATTTTTGTTGTTATTTTTTGGTCATTTTGTTATTTTATTAAAAAGTAACATCTAGTTTAATCTTAATTGTTTAATCTCGTTTTAATCAAATTTTTAATTAAAATTCGAGCTCCTGTTACAATGTTAACTTTAAAAATTATACTGCTTGTTTTCGTACCGAGTGAGTTGGTATCAAAATCAGAGTTCAAATTTAATTGAACCGTCTACTTGGGGCCTAAGGGCTGAAAAAAAGACCCTTGTCTTATTGGGACGTCAAGCAGTCAAAAATATGCAGTGGCATGATGCCGTCCAAGCAGCGGAAATTACATATCAAGAATGCATTTTTGTCGGCCGGCGTTGTCAATAAATTGAACAAGTAAATTTCATTTGTCGTGAATGTCTTCTCGTGAAAGGAAATGCGCCGCCTCGAACTGACATAATTATTGTGAAGGGCGACTTCGTCAAGTCATCGGGCCAACACGTTTTGGTTTTGCATGAAAACGAATTTCTAGCAATGTCACATATCATAAAATACATCTGACACTGGCGTTTACGTGACTCGCTGAAGCCTTTAGAGGGCCGCGCACACCTCAAAGTGATACGCTTTTTTCGATCCTGTAATTAGCATCGGCTATCAAGTTTTGTACAGCCAAAAAAAAAATTAGAACTTAAAGCCGGACATAAAAAAGCGTTCAATTGGGTAGCAAGAAAATGAAGCCAATTACCCGTTGCCGAGTTGAAGAAATTCTTTTCGAATTGATATGTAAAATAATTGAAAAAAAAAGAAACAACGACATGAAATTCCATGTCTTGATGGAATATCTTATTAATGGCGTTTCGGTGCTGGGAGATTGAAAAAAAAGACAACTTTGGCGCACATTGTCCGTGGCGATAAAATGCCTGAGGATTTTGCCTGAGTTCGCGTCGCTTTTTGTTAGGCACTAATAAATAAAAACAAAGCAGAAGTGTAACGACGCTCGTTTATCTTAGCGTACGTGGGCCCCGCTTTTTATGTTTAAATTGTGGCGTGGTAAATAACGACACCTATAAAGCACGGCGGATTCTTTGATTCGAGATATCGCTTGAAAATTCAATTCAATTGACTTGCTCTTTCTTCTTGCCCACTGTGCTGCGCTTTTTGCATACGCCGAGGAAAAAACGAGGGTGACGGGCATGGCCCATTTACCGTAGCCCATTTTTACGCCTGCCAATACAACTGCTTTGCGCAACGGTTGACGCGCGATTTAAAATCCGCCATGCATTATTCATCGTAATATGATCGCGAGGGAAATAAATAAATAAACCGAAATTGCATCCGCATAGTGTGTTCATAATCGCGGAGCACTTTATTTTTGAAGCGCTCGCGGGCCCGGTCTTTCAGCGCTTGAGACAAATGAAATTTGAAACCCGCCGAGAGGAATTCCAGACGAAATTTAATTGTGCGCAAAAATGGCCGTAAAAATGGTCCTCGGGCTTGAGAGGGTTAATTAGCTGAGCGTTGCGAATGCACGCGCAGACACTCCCTCTTTTTACAGTGGCTCTGTTACAACACACGAGTGACAATGTTAATTAAATTAAAAAATTTTTCAATTATCATTACGGCCGTATTTTATTCGGTGCTCGTTGGCGCTTGACACCAACCGGGGTTGGTGCAAATATAATAATTCTTACACGTACGCTTGTTTCTTAAATTCGAACTTAATTGATCTTGTAATTATGAAGGTATTTATTATATCAATACTCAGTTTAAATGGAACGACTTTCGGTGACTTTTATTTTGAATCAAAAAGTCTAATAATTTATTAATCCTAAAGGAAATAAATTTTTTTGCAAATTTCGAAGTTCGAAACTAATGGTTATTAAATAATCGAAATATGTATCAGAATATTATTTGAAATTTGAAAATTTATGAAAACCATTCGAAATGTGAATTTAAAAGAGATTACAAAATCGATGAGATAAACGACCGTGAATGGTAATCGAAAAATTCCAATAGACAAGTACATAGCATTGATCGTTGACATTGGGTCGAAATTTCCGTATGCTCGACACGTTGCTTTTCGCTCGATCGAGCGATTCTCGCGTTCCAAAAGTACGCGCGAGCACGCCGAGCGTATGTGACTTGGATCACGCTCGCCCGGCCATCCGCTAATTGCGAAACGCGACGGAATATCACAAGGCTCGTGGCAATACCAAGTCGCACGTTCACGCTGCCCTGATGCACAATGCTTTTTTTTGTCCGACGTCATTGTCTGGCCCCACCGACCGTACCATGATACTCATGTTATTCAATTTTCTTCATTATCTTCGTTGTCTCCCGTGTAAACTTAAATTGCGTTCATTAATTATTCTCCAAGATTTTTGTTCCGAGCAATTTGTAGTGCCATTGCTTCGCCTTGTTTCATAAATGGGACATTAACTTTAATATTCCCCTCTAAAGACCGATTGAAAAATGTTTTTTCGTTTCGAATTTTTTTTTTTCAACAGAAAGGTTTTGGTAGATAGTTGAAAAGATAGTTTTTGGTAGGATTTTGTCAATTTTTGTTATTCTTGTGATTTCAAATTGTCAATAAAAAATGAAAATTGTTTTTGGTAACATTTTTATTAATTTTTGTTATTTTTTGTGATTCCAAATTGTCAACAAAAAAAAATTTGGAAAGAAAGTTGATTATTTTCGTTGGGATTTTGTTGGAATGCTTTTTGTTGGTGTTTTAAACCCTAATTGTGAAGATTGTTCACGGATATCGAATTCGCAACTGTCTCGCGTACGACAGCCTTGTAACATATGTTCAAACAACCTGATAAATCGCGCGACGCGACTCATCCTTCTGGAACCTTGACATCCAGCGTGAACGTGGAACGTACGTTCGATGCAAGACCTACCAAATTTTTTTTCGCCAACATTTTTTTTTGTTAATTCTATTGAATTCAACCACAAACAGGATAATAAAACAACAAAGTACAAAAAAAAAACATTACAAAAACTTAGATGAAAAAGAAAATAACACATAAATCACAACATAAAGATCGTTTACAATAAAAAGTCGATTAATAACAATATTAAATTTATTGCTTATAAATTTCATATAATTCGCAAGTAAACAGCTTGGAATTTTGTGTCAGAAAATTGTTTGAAATGTGAGATTCGAGTGAGAAAACTTTTTTGAACGTTTAATCTTTGGTTCAGATCATTTTGAAGTACAAAAAAAACGATTCAACTTAGGGATCAGCTTAAAATCAGGTCGTAAATAAGATAATCCGAGCGATCAATGTTCTGCATCGGTATGCACGTTACCGCTGGCGACACGGCGTAACAGGCGTGATGGTTCGCGGCCGCACGACAGATTCTTTGCCTTTTAAGGCCACCGGATTTCTCCTATTCTACGCGCACGGCTAATCGGAAACCAGGCTTTCGAGATGGCGCTGATATAATAATAAAAGATATGATATTGCGCCGCTTTCGTAATCGCATATTACGTTACGTGACCGGCAGATTACGAGTCCCGCGGAAAGTTGTTTCAAAAAACGCGAGATGACTGGTTCAAGTACGTGGTAGAACAAAAACACTGCTATTATGCCTCGCAAACAACAGTGTTTAAGACACTTTTTTCCTTCACGGTCCTCACTGAACTTGGGCTTCATGCGGTTGCACGAAATTCGTTCAGGTTAAATGTTCCTCGCTGACTTTGAACCACATCGCGTTTTCATCATCCGCGACAATTCAATTCGAGTACAACTTTTTCATGTCCCTCGTTTACTAAAATAATTTCAGATTGTCAGAGGAAATGATACTCGCAGGTTTTCAAACTTCAAATTGAGCTTAAGAAAAGTGTTACAATTTATAGTAGATAATCTGAAATGATTACACAACCCCAGTACTCGAGTTCGGATACGTTATGTAAATTGAAAATTTTACGAGAAATTGCACAATTCAAATTTCTCGTTGATTTTCTACATGGAACGGACTGCATGTTAATAAATGTTATCTCCGAGTACTCTAGTTTTGAAAACAAAAGAATTGGATGAAATTCTATGATTATTTTTTGGTTTTTCAATTATCTCCAAGTTATGAATATTCGAGTGCAGGGATGTGGAGCGTGATGATAAGACGAGATATCTGAGTGCATAATCTCGTGGCTGTTGCATGCGTTTGTTCGATAGGTGAATGATTAATTCAGTTGTCTGCCAATTAAAAAGCTTGATTTATCAACTGTTTTATTAGTTTTGACTCAGTGAAGATGGTGTGATGGAACACTACTTATCTGCAATTCGAGTAGACAAGCTCAAATAACACTCAGATCGCTTCCGCACGTAACTAATTGCCTAATACAGTAATTCATTCTCATCAGATCCGAGTTTGTAATGGTAATTTAATTGAGTGACGTAAGACACAAGTCCGTGCATTCAAATGACCTGACAATTGAACACTGTTACTCAAACCAGGAAGACTCTTTTTGGACAAATTCGTTTATGACCACGACCAAAAATCAGTGGCCTTAATTCGGTATTCTCTTATCGTAGGAAGGATTTGGTTGCAACATCATCTTTGATAGAAGAGGCATTGTACTTTGAGTATCACGTATTGATAAACGTATTCAATAGACAATTAAGGTGGTTATGTCAAAAAACTCAAAAATGTTTGAAATTTGACTAAATTTAATTTAACATAAAATGACAGTATTTAAAATTTAAATAAAAACTTGAAATTGCTCGTTTTTGAGGTTATGTAACAACCACCTTAAATTAAATTTCTTTCTTCAAGTTGGATCATTTTGAACCGAAATAAAAATTGTTTTGTAAATAAACGTAATTTACAACTGAGGTTGTAATGGTACTGTTGTAATGGTTTTGGAGCTTTTTATTATTTCTTTATTTGGCTCAGTTTTTTTGGCTGGTAACTGCACGTATATCATAATTTTTTATTCACTTAACAAGGATACTTTTTCAAAGCAGTTATATTTTTGCCGATGAAAGGATTTTGTAACATTGGCGCCCTCCTGTCGTAAACCACAGTCGTATGAAGAACGACGTTCGTATTTCGCGCGCGCAACGCCCTTACGTATCTTTAGCCTCATGCGATGATGCAAATAATTTTCAACATGTGGGCGAACAAGCTATCTTCTCCTTTTCAAGTTCATTGTAAAAACTTGTTTCTTTTTGTAACTTCACTACCTCTGAATTTCAATTTTATCGGTGGCGCCATATTGATTGATCGACTGGCGGCCACACTTGATCTACGACGCCTGCGCAGTTTATCATTTTTTTCGCGCGAAAACAAATTTTGAAATATCCAATGCAACAGATTGTTTATTTCTTCACTCCTTACACACCTTAACACATTTTTTATTTTTTTTATTTATTTCTGATTTTCAATGTAAAAAAACATTTTAAAACTTTGATCCTGATTTTAAATCAAGGTTATGACTCGGTTTTACGAATAATCGCACGATCTAAAAGAACCGTTTCTAAATCCAAAAAAGAGCGTGGCAAAGTTAATCGATAAAGCACGGCTCTGGATGAACGCCGGCAGCAAAGTGTTTTTCACTTAACACTCTCTCATCCGGTGGCACAAGTTGCGAAACGCGACCGTGCAGATTCCATCCTTTCAGAGCGTGCATGCATTTGACACGTTAATTTTCACCTATACCTTAACGCAAATCGATTAAAGAAGAAAAAATCGTCCTCAAATTGCACTTAATAATGTCCATTAAATGATTTCACGGCTCCAAACCAGCATTTTTTCCTTCCATCTTCAGTTTCGACACGAAAATTAGGTCTCCCTGTTTTTACAACGTACGAAAAAATTCGTAATTAACAATTAATTGAAAATTGCTTGATTGAATAATAAAACTTGTTAAATCGCAATTGAAATGTTTGAGTTGCTGAAAAAAAAATGTCAATGGAATGATGGATCTAGGATTTGTTGACTTTTGATGACTTATGAGAGTCATGAATTGATTGGAAGAAGCAAAACGCGAGGACGCAAAAAAGGTAGGCCGTTGGAGGAGGCAAGGCCGTTCTTTGACCTGTCAGACGATTTGCTGGCGCCAATTTTGAAAGAACCGGTCCTAACCGCTCTCGGCTGGAATTTTTCGCGTGCGAGAAATCGCCGAAAGGATGCCCCCCTGAACGGTTCTCTGCGACTTATCACTCGACCACCGAATTACAATCATATACATGTTCGACCAACCAAGACTGGGTCAGGTCTAACGTGTAATGACTTTTTACGTAACCCGAACCCTGCTTTATCCCTATGTTTACAATGCACAAGATGCAGTTAAATCCATCTTACGCAAGTCCCAATTTATCTCCCTCTTAATGCACAAAAGATGAGCTGAGGTTATTTTTTATTTGTTCATTTTTTTTTACTACAGTGATAACAAAAAACGACCCCATGACGTTTGGGATGACTTTCAATGGCATTTTTTCAGTCCATAAATGTTTGTTAATTTTTTAAAAATTTCTTTGTAATCTTTTTGAGATGTTTATGGGAAAATAATTTATCAACTGACCTGGCACCGTCGACTATTCCAAACAAAGTGTTTGTCTTTTTTTTGTATTTTTTCAAGATGTATTCATTCAAATAAAGCATTGTGCAATGTTTTCTGCCCTTAACCCATTAACATCGGCAGAACAATCATAACAATCATAATAAAAGAAAGTTAAAAAAAATATTCGCAAAATGCAAATGTTAAAATAATTTACTCTGTCAAACAGTGTTTTCTTAAACATCCAATTGTTATTTTAGGAGGGGATTTGCAATTCGATACCACTATGTGAAGTATTTTTTTTTTTTTTTTTGAAAAAAAAGGCCAAAGAATTTGTTCCTTTTTGGACGCAGAAGGGGATTTGAAATCCAATTCATCCGGATTTGGTGCACCCTGTGAGATGTTAAGGCATCATAAAAAGGTGACGCCGTATATTAAATTTCCTGGCCCAGATTTTTAAATAATTCAATACGTTTGAGCATTATGATATTATTTTTCTCGTCACTTTCGTGATCGTTTGACAATTTTCGTGTCAGAAGACGCACTTGTGGTGTGAACATTGCGCAATCGAGGTCGATAATATGATACTGCACAGAAGAGAAAAATACACAAAAACATAACGAAGACCTTGCAAGTTGCGTTACCAAGTGTCTCTTCTCCTTTTGCTTTCTGCACGTGTGCTTCAATGGGTCTTTGTGCATTTTTTTCAACAATTTTTCAGTGGAAAAACATTTTTGTTCAAACATGCAAGTCAACTTGTTTTTATACAATTTTTTTTTTCGTACAATAATTGTAATGAGTGTTGATTTTTCAAAAAGTTGTTTACGATTGCGCAACAATTTTTATTTTGTTTTTTTTTCTGTTCATTATCTTAATCGAAAGCTTGAATTATGTTCGCACACGATCTTAATTATGAAAAAGATAACTAGACAAATGATGTCATTTGCAGCGAACGACAGGGTGTTACTTCATTTCATCGCGTGCGTTCCAGCTCCTTTATAATATTATTCGTTTCACAATTGCAATGCATCAGCTTTTTTTGAAATAAAATCAAAGTCGTAACACTTTTCCCTGTCGATGTTTTTGCCACGGCGAACTTTTTCAATTTGCAATTCCCATTTTTTCGAGCTGATCAAACTAATTACACGGCTATTTATTGTACAGGCGGATTGTAAAATTTGATGACTAAATTGCTCATCCTCGTTTAGACGTGATTAAATGCCGCGGTGAGAAAATCAAAACGGATTTCATTTCTTCCCACACTTCAAAGATTCTTTTAAAAGACAATCATTATTTTCACTTAATCATTCTATTCTGAATTTTTTATGGAACGAAAACTTCTTCTTGATTGTACTGAATATCTAAGTTTCTGATTTGTTTAATTAAATATTTGAATGATGTAAAAAAAACAAGTCTAAAAAATTCATCAGTATGAATAACACATGAACGCGATTTTGATTGCGAAAGTTTTTGGACCTTTCAAATAAAACGCCGAGTGAATCTATTTTGATTCAGATCATGCGATAAAGGTCGCTACATTATTCATCGGTTTAAGAATTTGCGATTCCCTAACAAAAAAGAATCGTCTTGAAGGAAATCGTTAAGGAAATTAACGATTAAATTACAAGTGGATCCGTAAATTGTTCTAGGGCTCAAGTCTGGATGAAATTCAAATTGGTAAACATTGTATAAATTGAATAAAACTGTAAAAATCCTTCGAACAAGAATCACACTTTTTTTCTTCTCATTTGCAAAGTGGCATAAAAATCACGATTTACGAGTCGCGAGGCAAAGACAAATTTATTGTTCGACTAATTAGGTATGAAATTTATCAGCATTTTTTCTCCTCGTTATCCTTAAATTGACGGCGATAATAGTAAATTTAGCTGACGATTTTTTTTCCTCTTTTTTCTTTCTGACTGTACAGTTTTTTTGTTATCGCATTCAAATGGGTTGAAATAACGACAATTAGAATGTTAATTGAAACATTCGTCAGATTTTATGCCGACAATAAAATAACACAATCACGAGAGCATTAACCGCAATTATATTCAATTAATTTTCTACGAGTTGGCAGTGACGGTGCAATGATAGATAAATCGTGCATGCACGCGATAGGTCGATGGCCAAGAAGTAGATGACGTTCTTGCAACATCCAATGATGACACCTTTGTACGTGTCATAAGATACCATGTTCCTCTAAACCGATAAAAATAATAACCTCAAACTAATTGATTCATTAAACGACAAAAAGTAGAGTTTTATGCAATTTTCAGAGTAGTAAAATAGAATGATTGTTAATTACAAGATCATAAATTTCGAAAATCATAAAATTGACAATCAAAATTCTAATTAGAATTTTCTAATTAATAATTTTTCATTATATATTTATTCGTCTTTTGTTGAAAAGAATGAAAAGGTTACAACATCAGAATCAATAAATTGCAAAATCTGATAAAAATGAACTTTGTATTAAAATTTGTCCGCAATTTTGGGCGAGGAGAAATTATAAGTTTGATAAGAATTTGCTGGATATTTTTATTTATTTCAATTTAAAGTACATAAAAGTCGAGCTCATGAAATGGTTGTGGATTTCTTTATTTTCTTCAAAATTGAAACTGTATCGAGTGGGTATCTTATGAATCCTGAAGTAATCAGATGATTATGAAAATTGAATTAAATAAACTTTGCTGCGTCGTAAAATCGCAACTTTAGCGAAACCTTTTTAATTAGGAATTTGCGCTTTATAGTAATGAGTTTTTATATCAATCCATGTTAATTATGTCTGATTACGAAATCCAGAATTATTGAATAATGCAAATATAACATTTACCCACATTTTTGCCAAGCAATAAAACAAAAAAATGTTGTTCCTTGAAATATTTTAAAAAGTTTAAAATGTAATCAATCTTTGTATTTCGCATAATTGAGTTTCGATGGAACGAAATTGTTTAAAAAAGAAAAAAAAATTATAATGGTATGAAAAAATTGCAGGTACGAGTGGGTAACTTTCGCAATGATGGTTGGTTAAAGAGCATCTTCAGATTGAGACTTGAGCTTTTTAGCGTGACGAGCGGACGCAGCAGTGCGTGGAAACGGATCATGGCTACCGACTTAAACACACAGTTAACAAAGTGGAATATGATTACCACAAATTGTGTGTTTTCGTACGAATTTCGCAGCTCGCGATTAATGTCACGTAGCACACTGATAATGACCTTGAAAACGCAAATTCTAGTTAATTACGTTCCCAATCGTCGCCTACGATTGAACAATCATTTTCGTAATCATTGTAATTCGTCTGCTTGTAATTTAGATTCACGCTTGATAACGTTTTTAATCTTACTTTTCTCATATCATTTTAACAACATTGAAACTTTCACTTCAAAAACCAATTTTCATCCAAAGCTCACCTAGTTTTTTTAATTATCATTTTTTGTCTGAAAAAATGTTCTGAAAAAAATCTCGAAATAAAATGTGATGAAAAAATAAAGTTCAACATTTCAAATAAATGAACTGGATCCTTTCATTGAAATAATATCACTCAATTTTCATTGAATTTGCAAACGTGATCTTTTTTCTGATGAAATGTCATAAACTGAAGAAAAAATGGACACTTATCAAAAATGTATCCTTGTTAGTGGCGCCGCACAGATTAAATCGACCGAGGCTAAAGATTAAATTTCAAAAGAAAGAAAAAAACCACGCAAAATTTCCACGATTCTGGATATCTCAAGTTGATCCGAACTTGTCAAACTTTTTGACAAGTCAAAAACAAGCATTTCGCGTTTTTGTTGGTTTTTTACTGAGTTTAAAAACATTTCCGTCAGGCGTCGAATGTTAATGTGGCGTTTGTAATTAATTACCATTGCGCAACGTCTTTTGATACGGGAAGCGTCCTTTTTTCAGCCTTTCAAACCTGTGAAATGTGGAGCAAACTTTTGAAATGTGGAACACTCAACGAAAAACAGTCCTATGCGACAATTATTAAAATTCCTCGTTTCTTAATTGGACAAATTACGATTCTTACGACTGCTTCATTCAATGTAATTGCTACCACTTTGTTTCCGACAGCCATAAACTACACAAATCATTGACTTCCACTCACTCTCAAAGACTTAACTAATGAAGTGTTTAATCATTTTTTTTTGCTCAAAAAAATAAAATCTCAGTTTGCATAATTGTATGCTAGTTTCAACTTTTTTTTTTCATTTAAATAGTCGAAAAGTTAATTTGAAACAATAGTTTTGTTAAAAAATTTTTTGATTATTGTTCAAAAGTTTTTTATTTTTCAAGAACCCAAATGACAAATAAAAAAAAATGAGAAAAAAGTAACAATGCCTGGAAGAGATGGTCAAAGATGGGGGCGCTTAAGTGGTATTTCGCCCTTGTCAGGAGACAATCCTTGAACAGAGGCCCTTAATGGACCTGTCTGTACAATCGCAAGATCAAAAGTAACTTAATGCATCTGATCTCGTACTTGAAACCGTAACACGCACGGCTCATTTTACTTATTCGTCGGACGTGTCCAGAGAGGCTCTTAAAATATCATGACAAACGTCCCGCGACTAATTAAAAGTTAAAATATCGGTGCACTAATTACCCAATGTTTTGTGATAAAGTTATCGACTGGCTGACAAAAAGTCAAAAGCTAAGATGCTTGCAACATTGCTTTGCAAATTGTTGACATTTCGTGCTCATATCCTAATTAATAT
Source organism: Telenomus remus (assembly GCA_020615435.1). NCBI lineage: Eukaryota > Metazoa > Arthropoda > Insecta > Hymenoptera > Scelionidae > Telenomus > Telenomus remus. The sequence goes on along the minus strand of CM036343.1, from coordinate 5,648,069 downwards.
TACGAACAACGTTTCCATCCTTTTGACAGAAGAACCTCAACGTTTTTTTTAATTTTTCAATTTTTTTGCAAGTTTATGCTAAATAAAGATATTGAAGACAATTTATTTATAAACCAACTGTTTTATTTGTTTTATTCAAAAGTTATTCCATTATTCAAAAGTTATTCCATTATTCAAAAATGCAACATTTCATCAATTATTTTATTATTTGCAATAGTTTTTCGTAGAAATAAACTGCAAATGAAAAAATGGTTCAAGAATGGTACTAAATAAAAAACTATAAAAAGTTATCCGTCATTTCAAGATCAAGATTATTTAGGTCAGCTTCGTGGGTGTCGTAAATTTTTAAAATTTTTTAATGTAATGAAATGGACATTTCGCACCGCGAAGATGCCAATTTCGTCCAGGTTGCTTTGGTAGGAAAAAAAAGTCTGAGGAAGGAGGGAGGAAATAAAGTAGAAATTACCCTGCCATTTGTACCTGCGGTTCTTAAAATTGCTCGACATTAAAGCAGAAGAAACAGAAATCGAAAGACATTACGCGGGCTGATTTCAGGGCAGACCTTCTGGGCCGGAACGGGTCGCTGCAATGATAAGTGAAATAAAAGTAAAAGTCGCTTTTTATTTGTTTATTATTGGGAACATGATTTTACAATCGCGCCTCTATTACATGTTGTTTTGTAACGTGCCATTAGGGCCCATTAGTTGGGGACCATTATTTTCAATTTTCCTTTTCAAAATCTTTGTTATTTTCAATTGATTTTCTATAACATTTTTCATAGAAATTGTTTTACAATTTATCAATCATAATTTAGATGACGATCTGCAAAAATTTGCAAGAAGTGGAAGAAATCAGAAAATGTTTTTTTTTTATTCAAGCATTTTTTTAAAGTAAGGGAGACGATTGAATTGCAATAATTCAATAACGTTTGCTCAGAAGTGGGCAGTAAATAATATTATCGAATGTGCATTACGTTTAAGAATGCAAGGCACAGATCCAAAGATTACGCCCAACAATAAACCATAATCCGACCTTTGCTTTGCAGATAAGGATACCGTTGAAATTGAATTTCTCAGCGAGGCCCCGAGACGTAACTGTTTCTATTACAAAGAAGCATTTGACTTGCGGCGTCAAGGGCCAGCCACCGATCATCGATGGCGACATGCCCCACGAGGTCAAACTCGAGGAGTCCACCTGGGTCATCGAGGATGGCAAGATCCTTCTTATCAATCTTGAAAAGGTATGTCAAAACAATTTCAAACAAAATTGACTTAACATACACTGTATCTTACATTAAAATTCATTCATTCAAATCTTAGAACAAATCTTTAAGTGATTAAAATATTTCTTAAAATTCACACTGTTCGATTAAATTTTTTTTTAAATTTTCGAATTTATATAGTAAGAGTTTTTTTAGCTAAGTAAATTTTGCAAGTTACAATGCGAACTTGAACTTTAAAATCCAATTAGAGAATTATTCAATTGCACCACGAGTAACTGGATTTTCCCAGCCCATTACCCCAGATGAACCAGCGAAAACAAGATTTGATATGACTTATCCGAAATCAAAAAAAAAGTGCAAATAATTGACTCAATGAATGGTTTGTTTCAGGTGAACAAGATGCAATGGTGGGCCCACATCGTGACTACTGATCCTGAAATCAGCACGAAAAAAGTGAACCCAGAACCGAGCAAACTGTCCGACTTAGACGGCGAGACGCGAGGCTTGGTGGAAAAAATGATGTACGACCAGCGGCAAAAGGAACTCGGCCTGCCCACGTCCGACGAACAAAAGAAACAAGATGTTATCAAGAAGTAAGATACTAACCATTACTCCAACCAGTCGAGTGAATAAACATTCCCATTAGACTTATTAAAAATAATTACAAACGTAATTCGTTTCCAATATTGCGTGTGAATCTCGCCTAGTTCTCATTTATGATTTTTTTCTATATTTTTTTCTTCACTTTGTATGTTTTTACAAAAGGCAAGATCACAACATTTGCATGCAATCTCGGACTGCATAATCTCAGATCAATTTTATAATCGCACAGTGACCGAGGGCTACGCGTCTAATTTTCGCATGCAAATGAGCCTCGCTTGTCTTTCGTTTGATTTGTTCGTTGGCCGCGAACTGGGTCGCGTGATCGCATCGAAGGTGTAACTCGAAATGTGCATCATGCAATTGCAATCTCAATGTTCCCTCAACTTTGTTGCATTGTTAAGATTTTAAGCTCGATTTTGTACGTTTGTTTCAACTGCTCTTTTTTTAACGTTGCAGATTCATGGAGCAGCACCCAGAGATGGACTTCTCGAAATGCAAGTTTAACTGAAAATCGGTGTCGCTGTTTCGCAAACACCGCTGCCGCAATGTTCAAATAGTATCAGCAGTACGATCGTTCAGCTTCACACGGTACCGGTTTCATCGTCTTTGCTATGACTCCGACGGTCTTCAGCACCTGTGGCGTCATCTCACCAGCCGGGCTTCAGATTCCACGGTTTCTTCATTCCGACTGTTTTGCCGACTCAGCGATCACATACTATTTCTTATTAACTAGAGTTAATTTACTTTGTTTTTACTTTTTTGTATTGTTTGAAAAGACTACAGCACAATTTTCAATTTTTCTTTCTCGACCTTGAAATAAAACAGTTCTTCTAATGTCACCAATCAATTTTTTACTTTTCAAACCTTTACATTATCCTTTTTTTATAAAAATGAAACTATTTTTGTCTGCCTGTCTGTCAGTTTGTTTGTTTGTGTCGAAATGGTGTTCAAACAAATCAATAGAAATGATTTATTTAAAATTATTGTAGCGTGCATTACTTATTAATTTCTCAAATTATTCAATAGATAAATAAACGGTCAAACACAAAGTAACCAAAGAAATAACCCAAGCAAAGCTGGATAATTCAGCTAGTCTAATTATAAATTTATATGAAAAGATTTAAGGTGAAAACAAAATACACTGATTTTCTTTTTATCTTGTTTTTCATTACAAAGAATAGTATTGTATACAAAATAATGACATTTGCACTTAGGTGTGTAGCAAAATCTGACGTAAGTCTATTATCTCGAACGCGACAATTTGTTTTTTCTGACTCAAAATCCGTCCTCGGACTCGTACTGCTTCATGACTCGTTGAATCCATCGCACATAATTGGGAATACGAGCGTAGATGCCGAATTTTCCGCGCTTTCCACAGCCTTCACCGAAACTGGTGATTCCAAAGATCGTCCAGGGTCGATCGGGTCGTTTTGGATCCCGACAGAGCAACGGACCTCCACTGTCACCCGCACAGGAATCCATCCGACCTCTAGGATATCCGGCGCAAAACATGTTTTTTGTGATTCGATAGTCCACATAAACGTCGCGACATGTTTGCGCTGATACTATTGGAATCTGCAAACAAAATCTGAGTTTTTAATTTGAACTTTGCAAACTAATCAATCATTTAAATCGATTTGTATTTTACTGTTCTCTTCTGAACAAACAAGATTGTAACTACAAAAATATTCAATTTTGACCTTAACTCAATGTCGAAAATTGTGAAACAACTCTATTTGCTTAAGAGAACAGTTGTGTAAATAAAATTCTTATATATATTTCAAAGTTGCAAATTCGCAAAACCAACGATGTTTGTGGTCAATTTTTAATTGACATTTTGAATAAAATTCTCGTTATTTCCAAGGTAAAACTTTGCAAACCAAAATTTTTATCGTCAATGCTTGTTTGCTTGTTTTGTAATACAATTTTGTACTTTTTAGTTACGTACTCGAGCTTCATGAAGTACATCAGTACCGAAATCGTCGGTAGCCCTTGACTTGCCCCATCCAATAATAGTACACAGTTGATTTGTTGGGAGAGGCTGTCTCGGAGTGGGAAGACATGCGATTCCCCTCGAAGCTGCTGGAGTAAGCGATACTGGAAGACGTAGCAAAGCCACGTCGTTATCGACAGTATCGGCGTCGTAGTGCGGGTGCACGGTTACGGAATACACCCTCAGGTCTAATTCTGGCCCTTCCTTAACAGTCAGATCATGCTCGCCGATTCTCACGTACAGCCGTTTTCTGATGCAATGGGCAGCAGTCAAGACCCACCGTGGAGAAAGTAACGTCCCTCCGCAAAATGCCTCCTGGGAAAAAAATCCCCCAATTGCGATTACACAGATGCTTAATCAATTATTCGTCGTGATCCACGAAAATCGCATTATTCAGATTTCAATCTGCTACTTATTGAGTTATTATTCTGGATTGAAACAGCATTTCATTATGATATGCAAAATTTGCAAAATTTGATTTTCGTTCAGAAGTTTGAAACATTTTTGTTTTCAACTTACCCCGTGCCTATTAAGTATTACAACTTGCCAAGGCCAACTTCCTGGCGACGTCGGTCGTCCGCCAATTATTCTGGTGTAGTATGACAATTTTGAATTTTTTCCACTGTTCATCACACCACATTTCCAATTGCCCACATCTTTGGCCGCTCCAAAATTGTCAATAGTATTTGGATTCAATTCGTACTCGTCGAGAATCAACTCTGAAAAAAAGTTAAACAAGAATTGTTACTCTGAAAAAGTCTGTTGAAAAGTCAGTGCAAATTTGCTGCAGTTATAAAGAAACTAGAACAAAAAAAACGTAAATTAAGGAAACAATTTTGCCATCGCATAAAATGTATGGATTTGACGTAACCGGTAATTATTGAAGGATGAGGAGAAAAATTGGATGAGAAAAGTACCGTTAGTTTCATCCTCGTGACTGCCTCGAATTTTTCTGTTGATCCATTTTTGACAAAACGTTCCCTCGATGTAACAATAGGCAGTTTCTCTTATCACGTCACGCCCACAAATTCCGGGTTTTCTACACCACCTAATAACGAAATAACATATGTTATTACCATCTTAACAATGAGTGTTTCTAAAGATGTAAAAATTTTCCAGCTTGTTAAAAAATTATCTTAATAAGGAACCTTGTTATCAAGTATGAAAAATTTTTTGCAATTCAACAATTTGAATTTAAAAAAAGTCGTAAAGTGATTTGCTATTCTAAGGAGGAAGTTATTAATCATCTTAATATATTTTTGGACACAGACCTGTGACGTTGCGTCGTACAAGATCTCGTGCAAGATGACCATTTACTCCATTTCCCGTAATGACCGGATGCCTGGTCTTTGAAACCTTTTCCTCTTCGTTTGCCATGCCTTGGCTTAGCTTCCTTGGGAATCTGCAATTTTTCACTTTCTATTAATAAATCAACGTATATAACAACAAAAGTAAAACAAAAGGAAAATTAAAGATCAATTCACATTCTACCATCTTAAAATCAAAATTCAAAAGTTAACAACAACAAAATTGACAATATTTTACAAAATGATACGAAAAATCAGTGATCTGACCTGCAAAACATGCAATCGTTCATTTTTGCGTTGGTTCCCTCGTTTCTCTCTCTGTTTGCATCTTCGTCTTCGACCTTTTCTCTTGTGGTAACAACTTCGTTCCTCCTAATAAAAAATAATGTCCAGCGATTATGCATCTCGAAAAATGAACTGTCGAGGCTGTAAGAAAGCGAAACTTATGAACTCACTCGCATCACACTGTTTCCACATTTTGACTCGACGCGACATCGTTTAACGCGGTTCTGCGAACAGTGTCGATTGCAGACCGACCATTCACTCCAATCTGTGTAATGAAGTGATCTTGTAGTTTCTGCCAACAAAAAATCAAAATGATTCATTAGACCCATTCATTACCACTCGCTTCTACAATGTTATCCATTAATTTGATCTTATAATTTGTCTGCTTAAAAAAAACTCTCTTTCATCAAATGAGATAATTTATATGGTTCACAATTGATTGAGGGATCCAATACTTTGTTTTGAATTCGTATTTTTTCATCTCAGCTTGAATTTAATTTTTGTTCTAGAAAATATTCAGAGATACGATTTTGTATGATTTGAAAACAAGTTTGTTTAGTACAAAGCCTTACTATTCTTTGGTAAATTTCTGATAACTCGTTGAGAGTCGGAATCCAGCGAGGACCACCAATTTGTCGGAGCCATGGAGAGGATCGACGTATTGTCCGCCTGCAACACAAGCCAACATTCCATCATGAACCGAAACGAAGAAAAAAACGTCTAATTAGCTGCGTCGACACTAATTCGATTAGACCAAAGAATAAAGCGTGCAATTTCGTTGCGACATACACGCAGCTCGAATTTCTATGTTGGAAAACAATCTATCGCTTGATCGCATCTAATTGGCGGCTATTAAGTCCGTCAATTAGTTCACGGTGCTCGTAAATCCAATGCTCTTCACCTTTTACGTAACGATTTACGGTGACATAATAATTGTCAGCAACAATCAAACAGTCTCGCGATTGATTGGCGCAAAAAAGTGTCTGACAAAAGCGATTGCATGCTTCGATGGCAATTTTTCAAGTTATTTAGGCTAAACGTGTCTGAACCCATAGATGGAAACATTTATGAACACTTGTATCAATCATAAATGACCTAATGAAAATTCAATTCACATAATTTAACAATACTTCATCTAACAATTTTTTATTCCTGTATAAAATAAATTTAAATAGTTGTAGAAAATAAAATTTATAGAATTACATAAAAATGATCTAATACATAAACATCCAATTAGGTTCAGATTTAGATACACATCGATAATTAGACTCTGGGCGTCAACACCTGAGAAAATTATATTCAATTTGCTGGCTGGTAATGGCATTGCAGCACAACTGTTGTTAATTGAAACTGTTACACAATGTCGCAGGAAATAACTATGATCGAGAGAAACAAGTTGCACGAAAGAACGAACGCAAAAAGGAAGCACTTGCTGCACCGATGCTCAGAGCGCGAAATTGGATCATCCAAAGGTGTGAGGCACAGCTGCATTTGCTGCTGATCTCTTTATTTTTGGGACCCCATCAGAATGAACGCGCGATGGATTGAAACGAGAGCGTTCTTTTTCAGTGTCTATGTCAAGGATCAAGGCTGATACTGTGATTCATACGAGACTGTTGAGAAGATTGCACTCGCCTTTGTAATTTACTTTATGAGCTTCGACTCGCGTATCTTATGACGCTTGTAATTTTCAAACTCAACAATCAATTTGACGGAACATTTTTTTTTTATTACATTCAAACCATTTTTAGTTGATCTTTATTGCATTTAGTTTGACTTCTTGTACTTGTTGAAATTTGAAAAAATAAAATTGAAAATGTTTTTGGATTTAAATGTTGGATGTGAAAAAATTTTATTGAATGTAAATATCTATTGGATGGTGAAATTTGAATATCTAGGATCGAATAAAGTTGTAAAACAAGCAACAGAGAATAGGGAATGGAACGTAGAAGGGAATTTGACCAGGACGAGATTTGGTATGCGACGAACCAACCGTGCCCAAACTAGGATAACCGTAGCCGGTGCCTTATATTCCTTACAAAAAGCTCAAACTCAAGGACAAACAACGAACAGTCGAGTTTGTTTTATTACTTATACAATTCACCACTAAACATGCAAAAGTTTATAACTCAAAGTTTGTTCCCTTTTTTCAAAGAGTGGCTCGTGAAGATGTTCACAAAACTTCAAAATTGAACTTAAAATTTGAACCTGTTTTTCGACATCATGTACTCACAATTTAACAATGGTGTATTTCATATAAAATAATTTCAAAAGTTAAGAGAAATTGTTGTTCCATCTTTTTATTGATCCGATTTATTAGATTTCATTCGATGGTTTTTTGTCAACTAGACAATGATCAAAAGTCTCGCTGGGGAGTCCCAATACAAGATCCGTTTGGTTGTAAAGGAGCGACGCCTCTGCTCTATACCGTAGAAGGCATTGCGGCCACGGTGTTCCCCGACCGAAAATGGTCCGCGATTTCTTATGGCCGTTCGGCGGATTTAAAATGGCGCATCCGAGTGCTGACTTGGAGACGCCAGGAATGATCAGTATGGACGAAAAAAAAAACAAAGACAAACAAAAAGGTTCCTCCTGATTGATGCCCGACCGAATAAGAAGGGCTAAAAATCAATAACTTTTTTGTGTCGCTGCGATTACAAAGTTTGCAGGTTCCAAATTTAATTGTGTTATGCTGCCCTTGCAATCTAACTTTAAAAAAAAAAAACAAGAAGAAGAAATTGGAACCAGACAAGTCTCGTCGCGGTTTTGCGTCTGCACCTGACCGAGTTTAGAATATGCACTCTCAGAACCGAGGCTTTTTCGTACATGAGACAACTGCAAGACCGTCTCAGTTATTTCTGGATCAACGTCCTCTCTTATTGCTGGAACCAGTAGACGTACGCTCTTTATCATTTTTTGTCATTTTTTTTTTTGAGTGACTAATATAATTTTGTGTCGGGGACCCCAAGTCTGAGAGCACAACCTAAAACACGTGCCATAAAAACGATAAACATAAACAAGATTGCTTTAGGACCCTGCAAACACTTTTACGCTTCGGATGATATTTAATGGCCATAAACTAAACTCAGACATCAATTTTCATTCTGGATTTTGTTTTGTTTGCGAAAGTGGCAGAAATGAAAAATTATCAAACAAATCAACCAAAAACATTTTTTACAGTAAAATTTTAAGTGAGCCATTGAAAAACGCAAAATGAAAAACGATCACTTTTTCATTTCAAATGTTTGAAGTGAAATTTTAAGTGGTACTTTTAAGTGAGTCAATGATGCTTTTTGATAATATAATTTTGGTTTGAAACTTGATCGTAATTTGAAAAAAAGATATTGTTTCCACGTTTTTCATAGTCTGGAGTTAATGACATTCGACGATCTGCTGGCACTGATCCACTTTATTCACCCTTGGCTCTAACAGCGGAATTAGATAGTGCCATTTATTTTCTCACACTCTCTTTCGCGTTAAATGGATGATAGAGACGAAAGCAAACACGAGCTTTTGCCAATGATAAATTTGTCTGCTAAAAACTTGGTCCAACCAAGGGGTACCTCCTTTTATTGTCTTTTTTCTTTCTTTTTTATGATTTATTCAACTTTTATTATTCCGCAATTTTTTGTACACTTAAGTAATCAACGACCGAAACAACTTTTTTTCATTTTTACACCAACCTTTGTCATTTTTATTCAACTAAAAGTAAAATTAATGAATCGTCTCAGTTTTATATTCTGTTTTTTAGTTTACACAAGGTGCAAAGCGCACCCGATGGGCGCTCAATTTAAGGCCGCTATGCGTTGAACAAACTTCAAATTTTAAATATTTTATATCCTGTGACGTCACTGGTTACGCGTGCGCAATAGATCCCGCGACACCATCGAGTACGCGTGCGCAGTAGATCTCGGGACACCATCGAGTACGCATGCGTGACACCATTAAGTATCCAGCCTCAGTAGATCAAGTGACATCACTGGACCCGCAGCTGTAATAGATCATGTGACGCCATTGGACCCGCAGCCGCAGTAGATCCAGTAATGTGAGTTAGCAATTTTTCAGCTCTTTACATCGCATTTTGTTTTATAGAAATGTTAAATAACTTGAAAAAGTAAATCTTTTGTTATCGGCTTGTTATTTTTTCATTCATGTTTAAGTTTAAGTGATTCTAAAATTTTTCATATATTTCGAAATACTTGATACCTTCAATAAATTCATAATATTATAATAATAATTAATAATAATATAATTAACAATTTCAAAATACAAAAAATACTTAAACTTTCTTTATAAAAAATTTCTTTCGAGTTTTCATGCGCTGTAACTTTTTTTAGTTAATCATTTTTTCATTAGTTGTTGTATCAATTAAGTTTTTTCGAACTAAATTTGACAGATGCACATAGTTTTAATTTGTTTCATTTCCGTGTATAATTTTACTTTTTAATAATAATAACAATACAATGTTTAGTTGCTTGATATATAATATAAAGTAGTTTGATCGCGATAAATGTGCATCTTTTTTTATACAAAATCAAGCACTTTTCTGGGCTTCGCGACCATTTCGCTACAGATCGCAGTCAGTTGACTATCATCAACTGTCCGTCAGACGCTCCAAGGGTGTTTTGGGAAGTCTAGACAATTACAGTCGCGATTAGTTTTGTTTTGGATATTAGTTTTAACTTGTTATGAAATTGTTTTCAAGTTTATTCGTTTTACATTATGATTTTCGTGATTTTATACTTCAACTTAACTTGTAAAAAATGAATAATATCATTTCTATTGTTTTTACTTTAGATCAAGAACAGCGAATGAAAAATTTTCAACAAATTTTTGGTAATCGGTCAAACTTTTTTATTTTTAGATTGATTTTATTATCATAGTTTTTCAAAAGATTTTTGAAAAACATGAATGTACAAAATACGATAGCCATATAGTAAAGTTTTTTTTCTCAAGGGAAATGTTTAATTAATTGGCTTCAAAAGATTATCTTTTTTTGCTTAATTGAAAATAATATTTTTTTAAAACACGAGGGGGGTTCGCGCTTCGCCCATGTGATTCCCATGTAATTCCCATATGATTCCCATGTGACTCCCATGTGACCCCCTCAGTGATTTAAAAGTGATACTTTTCGTGGAAAGTTCATTACTGTTGTAAAAGAAGTACTTGTTCACGTTTTACCGTTTTCTTAATGATTGATTGATCGTCAACAAAAACTTTGAATCGTCAGGAACGAGCAATCTAGCCCTGCAGAGTATTGCAACAGATTAGTTTTAATCGCGGCTAAATTTCTCGGCTTAATTACAAGTTGATTTTGAGTTTACGATGGTCATAAACGACGCTGCATATGGCAAACCGATTTTACGATCAGAATAGAATCGAATCGCAGGATGTAAGTTCGATTTGAAAAAAAAGAACTAAAGGAGTAGGAGAAAAACAACTCTGCACTTTCTATGTTGGGAAAATAGAAGTTTGAGTACAGTCAAAAGTTCATCAAGTGGGAAGTTGAAAAAGTAATCGAAGATGCAAATTTTATCTTCACTTTGAAATTCTATTTGAAATCAATCGAAGTTAATGATTTTGTGGGTTTAGAAAGTTGTGATTCATCCAATAACAAAACTTCAATTGAAATTTGTCTTGAAAAACTGGTTTTTATTTTTTTCAAACTTTTAAAAGTTGTTGATAATTTTTAGATTTCAACTAGAAATTGAATGAAAACCTTAATTCTTTTCATTTGTCAAAAATTAATTGAAGCTAATTTTTTCGAGATCATTTTAAAGCATAAAAGAAGTTTATTAAAAGTGACATTCATCTCGGCAAAAGATTGTAGGGTCGATATTTTGTGAGAAATATTATGTTTTGTCCAAGCGTAATCAATAACGTAGGCCTGGAAGAAAAAAAATCGTTCCAAAAATTACGATCTTCTTTTTATCCTCGCTCATGAATCTGAAAACCGAATACAATTTGAATAACGAATAGATTCACACCGCATCGAAAGTGATTTTAAATTGTGCGTAATTGATCGTAAATCCATCAGACACCAGAGAATATTCTTTGGTTCTTTCGTTTTTTTTGTTAGTCAGTTATTATTCGGACACTCACGGTGAAATTTATCGCCGAGGACATGCGTGTTGTGACCACGCGCATTATATCAATTATAGAATATTTATTCAATAGCTGGGATTATCTTCAATCGCAAGAGCAATCCTGAGAGCTTGAAAGCGATACATCTCCTTCTCGACGAGGGTCACGTTTGGTCTGACAGTCGTGATGAGATTGATAGATTGGTGACCACTGCGTACGTGCGATCAGGTTCAAAATTTCAGGCATCCTAATGCTCCACCATTATACTCTTCTTCCACAAACATTTCTTACATTTTTCACATTACTGTTCCTCTATTTCAACCTTCAACGAACAACATTCAAATAAATCTCAGTTTTTTTCAACTTTTTTTTAATTTTTTCAACGAAAGAAATTAAAATAAACCTTTGTTATTTGTTCCACAGTATGGTTTTTTTTTAATTTTTGCAATGAAAAATTGGATACAATGATTATAAGAGTTGTAAGATTGCAAATAAATTTGATTTGTTTGTTATCGTTTTTTTATAATTTTTGCAACAGTAAATCATGATTCAGGACCATTTTTGTAATCCAGAAAAAACGTGTCTGCCGCGACGTCGAACTTCCCACGCTATTTACAGTTATTGCTGACTTCTGTGTGCACATTTTTATGACCGGTATGATTTATTCCCCCACAGTCGGTTTACTCGTTTTAAAATAATAATTAAACAAACCTACGCGCAATACTTTAATTGAACATAAATTTAATCGATTTACCTTTAAATTTTCCATTTGAAGTTCATAAATCATAATTATAATCAAACAAATCACTTTCTCATGACTTAAGTGGCAACTTGGCAATTTTTTCACACTAAAAACATTTTTAAACATTAAAATTTTACGAATAATTAACCATTTGAAGTGATGAAATTAACGATCAAATGATTGGCTACAAAATTTTAATTTCTAAAAGTCTCCTGAAATGCCGATTTTAAATTCAAAATATGTTAATTGAAATTATAATCGAAAAAATTAATTTCTCGTGATAAATTCGCAATTTTTTCAATAGAAGAAAATTGTCTCAAAAATCAAAATAGTTCTAAGTGAAAATGTTCAATTTGAAATATCAAAATAAAACAAACAACTTTGTTAATAAATAAAAGAAGAGCGATTTATATAGAGAGGCGCCAAAATCGTAGACATTGTATCTTTCCACATTCAATAAAAATTGAATGTGACTTAATAACGAGAATTGTTGGGGCCACAAACGTGAGCCATTATCATATTCCCTTGGGAAGCAGCACCATAAATAACAACAGACGACAAACATTTTACACCTCTGAATTGAAAATTCAAAACATTCCCAAGAACGAATTCTGGTAGTAAAACATAATAAGCAGAGAAAAAAAAAGAAGATAAAAAAAACTGATGAGATCTCGCCACCATTCACGTCCGAAAAATTAAGATATTTCAATTAGGCTGAACTAGCCATTGTGTGATTTATACTTTTTTAAACGGCGTGAAATGTCGTTTTCAGGGACCTTGCCAAACAATTTTTTCTCCTTGATTTTTTTTATATGGAAAACGGTTGATATAAAGTTGTCAATAGGAATGAATGAGACATTGAAAGGAGTGTCTCCCGCTGCGTCCCACGAGTTGCGTCGTAGGACTTGTGGTCGTAACTCGGTTGGGCCGGATGATCCCAAACCAGGTATTTTCAGATAGACAATAGTCCAGCCTGGTCCGCAGGAGGCAAATCCGTCCAAGAAAATATAGAAGTCAAAAAGAAAGCAAAACACCTTGTCAATGTCTTCTCATTTTTTCTTCTTCCAAAGACCACTCTTCAATTCAGCCTCAAACAATATTTTGATAACATCAATACAAAAAGGTCTGTCAAGGCTCTGAAACTTTGATTCCAATCTTCAAAAGCTTTTATTTATTTCTTCCACTTTTTCTTCTACCATGTTTTCAAACTTTACACAAATTGGAAATTGCAAAATAGGGAAAATAGCTATAGAACAACGAAAAGTCATGTTTCTTAAAAACGACACCTTATTGATTACTTTGACTTTTGTTATAATCAAGCAAAAAAAGACAAATGGAAGCTGACGAATGATTCGAATAATTTTAGCAAAACTAGATGGGAACCAAGAGATAAATCACTTTGAGACGCGATAGGAAAAAAAAATGTTGTTCGATCAGTATCGAACAGGTGTCAAATTTGTTTTCGTCGTAAGAGCAAATCTTTTGTGGACAATGGACGTGTAATAAAGCAGCAAATGTCGTCCCATTGTAGTCGTGTTCAGGGAAACAGAAAATCGTGCCTGGAAATGAAGACGTTAATAAAGCGACAGGTAATAGAGAGGCGAAAAAGGAGTGGCAGCCAAAGAAGTCGAGATAAATTTCTGGCTAAATATTGTGTTTGCGAGAAGGTGAGGCCGTAAAAAGCTCGTCGAGTCGTTCGCGCTCGAGTGTCCCGAGGGACTCGCGACGGGAGGTCGCGCGACGCTTTTCATACGACTGGGGCTTCACGTCGCGAGCTGCAGCTGTGGTTCCTCATGGCGACCAGTTCTTTTCAAACGTCAAAAGGGACTCAGAAATCGCTCCTGTCATGTGACGTGACGCGAAAGAAAATTACAACGCGAAACTTCAAAACAAAACGCGTCCCACAATGTGAACGCTTTTTCGATTCGATTCTAATCTCCTTTCTAATCTGTCAGATTCAACAATAAATATTACCATTGAGATGTCACTTTTCTATGCATTCTACCTCGACAGATATATTTTTAGAATTTAATTTTTTTTTTCAATTTTTTTTTAATTCGGTATTCGATGTTGAATTTTGTTTTTGTTTTTAAAGTGATTTTCCTCTTTTAATAAGCAATTTTATCAATTTTTTATAAAATACATAAATTGTTTGATGTTTTTGTTTATTATTTTTCTTTTTTTTCAAACTCTAAGTGTCAGCGGCTATCACCACTGCGTTTCGTCCGACTATCTCGAGTTGCCTAACGCGAAGAGCCGGTTTTCCGAAGTAAAAAGGTGTAAAAAAAGCAAGGTGGCTGCCTCCGTGCGTATTGTGTTACGTCCTTTTGAAACGACACGTGTATATAACGTGCGAGTAAACGTACTTATACGCGAAACTCGACACTTTCGATAGCGTCGATCATAATCATGACGATGGCGATGATTCAGATCAGCCACACGGTAATCGAGTACATGACATAATTATACCCCCTCGACCTGTTGCACGTCGGTTAATCTAAAATGATAACCTGGATCATTTTTCGTCCAACCACTATCTTCAGAAGAATTTTTACTTTTTGTACAAACAAAAATCGTACCAAAAACTGTAATTTTGTCATGTTTCATTTTTTTCATGACAAATTTCATGACAACTTCTCTTGCTATGTAATTTGTAAGTGACAAAATTAATCCTAGACTCAGAACAAGTCGAAAGAAAATTGAAATTTTATGAAATAAACTTTTTGAATGATTAGAACGATTAAATACAAAATGATAGTGATATGAAAAAGTTGGAACAGTTGAGAATACTTTGTTAAGAAAATGTTTCCGAATTGATGGTAAAAAAAGGAGTAAATGTCGATAAGTTTGATTTGACTCTTATAGTCTGAAATAATTTGCAGAGAATGGGTCAGATTGAATAAGTAATCGATGATAACGAGCAGTCGTGAGAGGCACTCATCCCGAAGGACGGATGTTTAGTGGGTTGCTGCTGTGTTATTATAGTTAGCTTTTTTTCAAGCATACTCGGAGTGTCTTTATACCCGAACCATTAGATCCGTGAGGTGCAGTATGTAATTGACAGAAACTGAGGATAGTCACGAAGCCAAATTATAGTAATCATTATCTCATGCGCGGCTAAAAAGGGGCTATCTCCAATTTGCTCTCAAATTGAGTTGGTAGCTTAGCCAACTCAACCAGGCTTGAGCATTCATTTTTAATCGACAAAATAACCGTACCATGTTTACCATCACATTTTCGTATCCAAATTTTTCAATTTTTTCTTCCAGTCTTCCTTGCTTCTTTGCCTCCCTTTTTTTCAATAACTTTTTTCAAACTTTCGCAAAGTAATATTTCTACAAAAAAATCTTACAACTCAAGTTTTAAATTGTAACGTTTTACTTACTTTTGCAAAGTACATTTTAGTTAAGAAAAATCTCAATTCTATTTTTTTACAGAATTTGCAAACTTAACTTTTGAAAAATTTGCAAAGTACTTTTTAAACTTGGAAAAAGATGTTTGAAATAAAAAGTTATAAAAAGTGTGTATGTTGAGAAGAATTTGTTATACAAAGATGAAACCTTACCCTGTGGCATATTGCGGGTCTGACAATGGTAAGCAATAAGATGCAACATTTAAGGATGTTGGGTAGATGAGCGCGGATCATCTTTCCACGGTCGCAGTGGTCTGAGGACGTCGAAATCGAGGCAAAATCATCCTCCTGGCGCTGCAGACGCATCGCCTCATGGTCGGGCGCGCGACGTCGCTCACGATAAACTCTGTCCAACACCAATCTATAAATACCCTCCGCCAACTTGAAACTTCTCCACGCGAAATTCTGCCTCCTCCTCTTGCCTGGAGAAAACCCTCTGCAACACGGTTTCAATCAGTCCAATTATTTTGACACCAGCATCACAACGAACTCAAATTATTACAACCAAATAATCATTTTTCAACTCCCCATTTAATTGGAAACTTTCAACATCAGAATAAATTTCGTATCAGATTTAAATAACGTTCAATAAAATTCAATTAAACTCAAAATTAACATTTTTCAACGACAATTTTTCACTAAAAAAACATACTTTTTGATAAACAAAAATTTCACGTGAAAGTTTGCATCCCAATAAGAAGACATAAATCTAGCGAGGCACCCAAACTTTCTAATCCAAATTTAATGATTAGTTTGAAACTGAGATTCGTTTTGTTAACATTGGTTAGTGTGTTCATTAGACGCTTTTTGAATTGAAATGTCTTTTTTTTTGAAAATTTTTTGCTGGGATGATTTAAATGCATATCGGCGAGTCATCTCGGAGATGTTTTTCCTGGAGTGCGTGCACGTGCAGTTGCATTGTATGCAGTTGGGTGTAACTGAATTAAACGACTCCTTGGCATTGTCGCAAATAAGTAAAATAAATTGTGGGCATATCCGACCCCAACATGGCCATTTACGATACAAATTATAATTTACATCTGACATCGGTAGATTTGTTTGCCAACGTTTATGCCCAGCCATGAAAAAATCCTCATAACCCGTAATTCCGAATGTTATTATTTGCATTTAAATACACAAAAGGATCAACCAACCAATTCGTCGAAATGCCTTCTAGATTTAATAACCGTTAATTTATTGCAAATCTCATTTTGTAGTCTTCTGAGAAATTTTTTTTCAACAAAATTGATAAAACAAGATTGAAGTTTTTATTTTTAATTTTAACAAGTATTTGCGTAATATTAACTTAAACGATGAATACAATTTAACTCAAAAAAGAAGGTTGAAGTTTACAATTTGAAATTTTAATGAAACTTTTGCAGAGAGTAAAGAAATGGTTGTTACATTTGTTTGTATTTGTTGGTGTCAGCTTAAAAAAGTGATACTTTCGTAAAAGCAAATAATGGCTATTGAAACAAGAACAATTTGGAATTAAAGTAACCAAACAAAGGCCCGCTTATTTCTGGCCAAACAAACAGAGCAAAACTGACAAGTTGAAAAGCGCGAATAAATAAGCAACGATCTTATTTTTAGCGGTCCAGCATTGACACGGGTTCGTGGCTTGTGAACCGAGTTGTCTCTCAAGTACCTTCGAAAATTTTATAATCGTAAATGTCGTCCGATCTCTAAGTGCACTCCAATTGACCGGTGCAAAAATCTTAACATTCTGCAGCTGGTCCGAAAGTTCTTTTTTCCTCTTTGCACACACTTCAAAAAAACTTTGCAAACTTTTTCAACGTCACAAAACAACTATTTGCATTTTTGTTGTCAAGTTTTCAAAAGTTTCGGCAAACTTTTATTTATTCACTTAAAATTTCACTTTGAATAACAAAATCACAAAAGTTTGTACAATTTGATTTTTTCTCGGGTTTGTTTTTTTTGATTGTCATTTTTTCGATGCACTTTGATTTGATTGTTGAATTTTGTTGTTGTTTATTGTGTCACTTTGTACAATGAGTAAAATTTGAAAAATAAAATTTTTATTTACAGCAGTGTTTGAATTATTATTTTATCACAGTTTGTTGATTGATTGGTTCGAAGTTGGTGCAGCCAAACAAAGTCGCTGGAGCATTAACCGAGCACGCACGTGGCTCCGGTGCGACTGAGAGAATCCGAAGCGAGGAAGTATAGAACACTGTAAGCCTTCGACGAGGCGGAAGTCGGACTGGTGGTGGTCCGTGACAAGTCGCACGTCTCACGCTGCTAGACTGAAAATCCAAATTTGAAAAATGATAACCGCTGGAAACCAACTTCAAAATGAAAAACAATTTTGAAATTCAAATTTGCAACACTTTCCTGTAACAAAAGCTCAAATTTAATATTAACTCACTCAGACATTAAAGAAAAAACTAAAAGTAAGTATTAAGATTCTGAACTTAGAAGTTTAGCTTAAACTTAAGTTTAAAGTTTAAACAAAAATTTAGAAAAAGTTTAAAGATAGAGTGCTTTTCAATCTATCAAAATTCGCAATTGAAACAGATCTTCAGAAACTCTATTTTAGTCTAAAAATCACTGATTAAAAATTTTTTAAGATTCTGCTAATCAAAACTTAAAAAAACTCATTCAAAATGAAGTAAAAAATAGCGATATTTCATTTAGTGAACAACTGGTTTATTCAAATAAAAAGTGTTTAGATTGTTTATCTACAATTGTAACTGTCAATTTGCAAAAGTAGAAACCCAGGAAAGCCCTATTTCAAACCAGTCACCTCAGGCATAAATAAATTAATTTCAGTCTGCTAGTTAAATTTAACTTGAACTCGATCACGAACTGTTACGTTCAACAGACAGTTTGACGACAAATAAATATCGTACTACGATTGTGACAAATTGCAAAAACTTCAAACTCTCTCTGAAAAAACAAAAAAAGTACAAAATAAAGTACAAGAAAATGGTTGTTAATTTGGAGACATTTGTCAAGTCAGTTCTGCCCTACTTTGTGGCACCTCGTTTTAAATGACCCAAAAATTATAAACAGACCAACATAATCCGAAAAAAATGTGCAAAAAGATAGAAAAACAAAATTAAATTGAAATGGAATTTGAAACAAATGTTTAAACATAAAAATGACAAAATTGGAAATAACAAAAATATAATTTTAAAAACGAAAAAACAAATATGGACATGAATTGGAAATGAACTCGATGAAACATAATGATGACCCAAGGCAAATATATTTGCGAGAGGTTCTTCTCCAAACGAGACCGTTTCACATATTTTATCATTTCTATTGGGTACAACTCCCTCGAATTAGCCGAACCGAACGATCCGAGATGTTTTTGCAATCGCTCGAATTATCATATAATTAAGATGATTATAGATAGTTCACGATTTAAGAACGTGCCTTTTGCTTATAATTATCTCCTCTTCCATTAGCAGTAGAAAACATAAAAAAAAATCAACAATCATTGTCATACACAAAGTATTATAATAAATGCGTCGTCGAATTTGAACATTTTTCGAAATGTTCTGCCTTCTTAATGACAGTATCTGACTGCCAAATATTCTTCGACACGCCTTCCTCCGAGAGGCAGATTACATGAAATTACCAGATTTCGTCGAAAAATCGTGCTGATTTTGCAGACGAAAAACCAAAAGAAGAAACGTTTCAATCATTTCTGATTTCTTAGTCACGAGTAAACTGAAATCAATTTTCACAACTAGTAATAAAAAAATTGACAGCTAAGAAACTCATCTTTCGATCAATAACGGTTCAGTACTTTCTTAAAACGAAAATAAAAATAACAAACATTAAAAAAGTTAACAAAACTGTCTTGCAACTTAATTTCCGATAACATTTTGAATGCAAATCTGAGACTTCCCAAGTAGTGTTTTTTAGCGATGATCAGGCAATTATGCGACTTTCAAGGAAGGCCTTTCAAGTTTCGTACGGTAACACACTGATAAGCCCCGATTGGAAACGGATTAAATCATCAGAAGTTTAACAAACTCGATGGCGTATTTTAGAGGTGCTCTTTGAGTGCAAATTTGTGGGCACAAGATATCCCGCAATCTTGCACACATGATCGCTGTGCGTCAATTCATTTTGGCTCGAGCACATTTTTGGCCCTGCAAACAGCTCGTAACGAAGCTCGTCAAATCATTCCGAGAAGTCCATTCATACAGGTTAATGGCACGTCGAAGCAAATTAGCCACATCCTCTCGTTTCAATTTTTGCAGACCCTATCGATCTCTTTAGCAAGTTTTATTTTTTCAGACGTGAAATTAAAATGATGCAAAGAACATCAGCAGAATCTCAGGAGAAAAGGTTTGTAGAGTTGTTTGACATATTTAAATATTTATATTTGTTTCTTTTTTTCTTATTCACAAGAATAAAACAATCAATTACAATATTTGTTATGGTTCTAGGTGTAATACGGTTCTACTGAATATTGAACACTATTCAACCATGAGTCTACGTTCACAGTGCGAAATAAAATGGTAACTTGTCACAATAAAAATGGTCAATTACAGCCGAACACTCCGGCATATTAGATTCGTGAAAAATCTTCCACTGAATAAAGTTTTGGTTGCGAAAAATGAAAAAAATGAAATTCGACTCATTCTGTTTTTGAGAATGAGTATCACAATTAGTTTTACTGAAAAAAATAATTTGACGAAGTTCAAATTAAGTTCGTTCTTTACGCCCTCAAAGATACGAATTGATGGAACACGTCCAAGATGTGTGGATCCAAGTCCGGTGTAAAAAGCAGTGTCTCTAGAGTGGATGAGTATTTCTGCACTTGTTCATGGTGCTGAAGAAAAAGAACATTAAAGTTATTAATTTGTTTTGAGTTAAAAATATTATTTCTCAATTTTTTATAAATCAAATTAAAAATTTTTTGATTTCTTTTCAAGTTAACTTACAGCCAAGAAAACTTGTTGCAGTCTTCCTATCGTCCACTTGTACCAGTGTGTGTTATAATCAATCCCATCTGTGTCACATCTCACCAGGTGTTCCGATAAAATCATAATGAAACGCTATTGGAAAAACGAAATCAAAACAGAAATTAATATTTAATTAAAATTCAAAAAATTAAATTTCTTTGAATTTTGCATCGTTCAATTTTACCTGGAATATAATAAGGAACAAATTCTTCTGGTCAGCTTGAGCAGCTTCCAGTTTTTCTTCCATCCGTTCAACAGCATCCTCAGAAGGTCTTTCGTTCGACTTTTCTTTACCTTCGTCATCCTCCGAAGATGACCCTGATCTGCTTTCGGCTCTTCGCAACTTCTCACGAGCTTCGGTCAATTCCTTGCTCAGTTTTATTACATGTTTATTCATCTTGTGAATTGTCAGATGCAAAATTTCCCAGATGTATAATCTAAAAATACAATTCAAACTCAGTATAACAAACAAAAGTCCGAAAATTGTTATTGGAAAAAAGAAAGCAATTAATTTCACTAAATTTTCAATTACTTTGTGAATTCGGATTGCATTTCTTTTGAAAAAATCCAGTTAGCAATGGCGCTGCACTCGATGATTCCAGTTTTTAGAAACTTGTCAGTCAGAACTGCCATCATCTGGTAATGGTTCCTCCAAAGAGCATACATGTTTCTCAGAATGCAAATCTGGGCCTCTTCAGTGTCTGCCAAAGTCTACAAAAGAAACAAGAATAACATAAGCTTTTGCTTGATAATTTCAATACAACAAAATTGTTTTCGTCAAAGAAAAATTATTACTTTGAACACATCATGGAACTTTCCAATGGCAGCAAAACTATGACTGAAACTTTTTGAACCAAGGTTCAGTAATGTTTGAACAAAAACGTCAATCTTCAACGAAAAAGCTTCCTCGTTTTCTGCAGGCCCTGGCAGAGTGTTTAGTAAGTTCAGAACTTCTTCTGAAGTACACTTTCTTCTGATCGACACTACTAGTTCGTGAGCTGTAGCAGTACCAGGAAGGGCACCTACAAGAAAGTACAAACATTTAGTTCAAAATTCAGTTTAAAGTTTTTCAGACAAATGAGAATTGTAAAATATATATTTTTTTTCAATTTTCTTACTTGCACCCTCTGCTGTGTATTTGTAAATCGGCTCAGGAACAGCTGGGAGAAGTTCGGCGAAACTCGGTGGCATCATGTCAGTGATTCTTTGGTAATATGACAATCTGAAATAATTAAACAAATTAAACAATTGAAACTTCTTATCAGTTATTGATCAGTTTTTTATTTTTTTAGTCATTATCTACCTCAAAGCTTTTAGCAGGACCTCCTTGATGAACTTCGGTCTAGGATGTTCAGCATCCCGTTGTAAACAAGAGTCCCAATCTTCCCAGGACCATCTGAACTGGAAGTTGCTGAGATGATAAGCGAACCACCAAACAAATCGGTCAAACGCGATCGGTGACATGCTATCTATCCTACGGAATAGGATCTCTGTTGCCTGAGCCAGGACCTTTTAAATCAAAAAAAATCAAATTTTTAGTTCAACTTTTCTTACTTTAAAAAAAAAGTTATATTTATTTTTACAAAGAAAATATGAATTAAAAAAATATGAAATTCACCTGAGGCATAGTCGACGGTTGCAGTTTACACAGTTCTATCAAAATCGATCCGTAACAGACTTCCAAGTGTTTCGGGGTCGGGAGTCTAAACAGTTCTCCAAACATGACTTCCACAATACAGTAATCCAGAGGAATCTTGGCCTTGTATGGGAAGTTCAACAACATCGTAGCACTAAAAAAAGGCCCCAGAAAGTTCAAATTCCACTATTAACTACTCAATTTCTTAAATAAATGTAGTTTATACAAATTTTATTGAAAAAATAATTACCAATCCTTCCGTTCAAAGTAATAGTTGTCGATAATCTGTCTCAGATGTTCCTCAATGAGGAACCGTTCAATAGCATGACTTCCGGGTAAATGCGGACCCTCAACTGGACAGTCCGTGTAATCAAACATGCGAAACACAATCGAAGGCAGCGGATAGACATAAGACTCATGATGGGGAGGCGGGATGATTGGCGGCAAATTATGCTGCAAAGCCTCGCACAAAATCGAGTCGAACGCCAGGTATGGTCTGGGGATATGCTTTTCCGCCCAGTTGTCTTGTCGTAGTTTCCTCACTTGGTACCACAGGCAGTCTAGGTACTCTTCCTGAGGATGAGGTGTGTCGCTGGACCACACTCTCAAAGCTGGCACGTGCTTCTTGCTACGTTTGTTTAGGAAAATCTCAATTGTTACCATCAAGTGATCCAACTCCGCTTCCTTTTTTTCATATAGTTCTCGACCTACCCATGGAAGAGTCGATAAAACTGCAAAAACGTACCTGAAAAAGTTTACATTTTTGTTATTCAACCTTCTCAAAACATTCATTTTTTTTTGTTTCTGGACTTCAAAAATGGAGATAAAAATTTACCAATCACGTCTAACTTGAGGCACACTGTCCTCATTGGCAGCATCCAACATGGTGTCAAAAAGCTGCATCAGAGAACCGCAAGACAAGACGTGACAGTTGACAAGATCGGCGAGAAATCGTAAGGAATACTTTGCAACATCCCACTTGCCATTTTTCAATGCTTCTTTGAAGTTTTTCACCATATAATCAACAAATTCTCCGCCAAAGTTGAAGTTTTTGGCGTTTAGCAAACCGACAAGAGTGGAGTAGATCGTACATCTTTCTGGCATGCGAACAGCACAGTCGGTGAGGATCCGGAGAATTTTTCCACGAACTGAACCAAGATCTGCTTCAAGCACTGAAGCCAAACCTTCGAGGTTGCTTTCTAAGGATGTTGTTAGTTTTTCACCCACCCGGCATATTAGCAACTCTAGACGGTCTTCGATTTCTTGATTTTCTGAGACTTTCCTCCGTTTTCTGTATGCACGATCTGTAAAACAACAATACTTTTTATGCTTAAATTTGTCGAATTTCAAAATTGTAAAGTTTCGAATAGTATTTTTAATGTAAACTGAAAAAATAATTTTGAAGGTTAAAAGTTTACCGAAACGGTAAACAGACTCACCGTATCCGTCGTCATCTTCGTGAGGTCGGCGACGACTCATCGTGGTGCTGGTAAAAGAAACACTGGTCACAACAGAGTCGGTAGGATGTTTTGTCTATTACTTTTATAACAATTGAGATGTTTTTATTTGTCAACGAGGGCAAGTTTAGAACAGACTGTCTCGGCTTCTTTCAGTCAAACACCGGATCCAATTCCACAAACACAAATTGTTGAAAATTCAAAATGGCGGAGTCTACGGATTTGTTTCATTTGCGCAGAGATGGCGCTGCAATTGAGGCAAAATTTGAAAACCAGAGATGAAAACGTTTTAAAACGATTTCTGGAAAAGTTTGATAAAAAATGAAATGGGGGTTTGAGCATTAATAAGAAAAGATTGTTTACTTATCGTTTAATAGATTTCTGTATTAGATAAATACACAAAACAAAAAAAAATGATTTTTGACATAAATAAATATGCAAAAACATGAATCGTTTATTGTTTTTGATGTATTTTTTCGAACAATAAGAGCAATAAAGACGAAACGTGATCGTGTAATTTATTTTCTTACAAGTATAGAGTTTGATGTAACAAATAATGAATATAGCAATAACACCTTGCTTTTGTACGTGACATAATAACCTTTTTTCGCAAAAACCTTGAAACACATTGCAACCGGTCCTTTCCTGTAACGTTATGCGCAAAAACTTGTTTTTAATTACATTTCAAAAGTGTTTTTTATTCAACTGAAAAACTCTTTTCGAACATCACGATTACATTCAAAATAATCAATGCAAGATCAAATGTTGTAAACAATAAAGCGATCCAAAATAAGAAAATCTAAAAAGAACTAAACAGAAAAATTTAAACAAAAATTTAACTATACAAACAGAAACAATAAACCTGAACAATAAACGTAAACAAAATTGTACAAATGTAAACAAAAAGTCTGCTAAACATCATTAATAATCAAAGAAAATAAACTTCAAATTGACTTCAAATTAAGTTAAAAAATCAAAACTAAAAGCATAAACAATCTAAACACATAACCTAAATGTTGCAAATTGATTGCAAAACATGAAGAAACGATGTATATTGAAAAATATTTTAAATTGACTGCCAAGCGTAAAGTATCAGATTGTGATGCTTGCAGTGAGGAAGCGCTAGTGACTTTGCGTGTGGCGTCACTGAAGCTGGATATTTTCATTGGCAGCGAGGCACCAAACTTGACACGAGAGAACCCGTGTGTCGTGCGGGTTGCGGGACCAGGGGATCGTTCTGCATCGTCGGACTGCGTTGTTTCCCACGTCACAGCAGAGTCTCGTCAGCTGAGCTCGCGCGCAAAAATTGGGACCACTTGAGGCCAGCTGAACCGGACCGTTTTTGCACGATGGTCCGTCGCCGTTGAGTCCAAACGCCAACGAGCCAGTTGACAGCTGCTCCCGATCACAACAATCCGCGACGAGTCTCGGGTTCTCAAGGTCATCTCGGCGATCAATCGGTTTGATCGCAAGGTTAGTTTTCGCGACTTCGCAAGTTGACAATTCGACGCGGCCTAATTGGGTCAGTACCAGCGAGAGCGAGAGGGCTCGAGCAAACCGAACTCTAACCTCGTTTGCGCACTTTTTAAATTTGTTTGTTTATTTATCAATCAATGATTTTAAATCTTGTCGTTCCTTCGACTGTCAAAGATTCAGTTTTGGCAGCTGACGTCACGTTTGACACTTGCGAAACCCGCCTTCTCGAAACCAAAATTTCCCAACCAAATTTTACATTCAAATTAGCATATTTTTGGGCAAAACTTAAATTTTCGTAACATTGCTCGGGTTTGTTTATTTTATATCTGCTTGTTCGTTTACTTCATACATGTTTTTGTTTATTTGCGGTTGGTTGACTGGTGGATTTGTGTTTACAGGTTTGTACATTTTTGTTTACTTGGTCGAGGAGATCAAAAACACCTTGAGCGAAGATGAGCTGTGTGCGATGCTGCTTGATCGGTGCTAGCCGTTTAGCAACCAATCATATTGGCAATCATGGTGAGTTTGCGTCATTTCTTTCTTATCAAAAAATTTACGTGTGTGTGTAAGAATGTTTGTGAGATTGCAAACAATGCTAAAATTTAGATTGTTTGACGTGGAAGTTATTTATTGACATTGTGATACATTTAGTTCTTTCATTTCGTACTAATTGCTGATTAATGTTCTCGTTCCAAATCAATCTCCCGATGTTAATCTTGCGATTGAAAATAAACCGAATCATACATTTCCCATAAAAAATGTTGATAATTTTTGATAAACAAACAATTACAAACATTTTTGTGAGCAAAAAATGTAGAGAAATCAATGAGTACATTTTCGTGATTAAAAATTGTAAACAAACATCTGGGAAGATTTTTGTAAACAAAAAATGTAAACAAAAGGTTTTAAAAAAAGTGTGATCAAATGACGTAAGCAAAAACTGTAAACAAAGATTGTAAACAAAGAAATGTAAGTATTTTGCAGAAAGTATCTAATATTTGTTATTTTTTTAAACATTGCAGTTTTCAATATTTCGAGAATTGTAAGCTCACGGCCTCTGACAACTAGCAGCAGTTTAGGAAAAGCACCAACGGAACCAACACCACCGACAACAGATGTAGGTGGAACAACATTAGGAACGTCTGGTGGAACTAGCAAAAGTGGTGGTGGCGGTGGAAAGAAGTCGAATAATACTCTGACTTGTCCAAAATGTGGGGATCCTTGTACACATGTTGAAACATTCGTATGTAAGTAAACAAAAAAGTACAACAAAAAACAACATTTTTCATTTTATTTCTCTATCTAAGAAACATTTCTAATAAACTTTTGCTTGACTTTTGAATATAATTTTAGCTTCAACGAGGTTTGTGAAATGTGAGAAATGTCACCACTTCTTCGTAGTTCTATCAGAAATTGATACAAAAAGAACATTCAAAGATGCTCTTAGACCGGAAGACCAGAAACAAGGATTCTATAGAAAACCTCCACCTCCTCCCAAAAAAGTATAAATTTTTCAAGCACAAAATACAATTACTAGTTTTGTACAGTTCTTACATATTTAATTTTATGTTAACTTATAATTTTGTGTTGTTTACTTGTTTCTTGTTATTTGCAGATCTTTGAATATTTAAACAAACACGTAGTAGGACAAGAATTTGCAAAAAAAGTCCTTAGCGTTGCTGTGTATAACCACTACAAGAGGATTCATAACAACCTGCCTGCGCAGAGCTCTGTGCAGACCAACAACAACTCAACAAACTCGCAGGAAATGAACCATCCCTTCACACACAGAGGTGTCAAGCCACGTAATAAAGCTTTTCTATTACAATAAGTTTGTATGCACGCACCTTGACTGTTTTAAATACCTTTGTAAAATGCGCAAGTTCAAATCCTCAATGACAAATCATTGGCTTTATTTTTACACCGACTAATATTAAATCATAATTCATTTCAAACTCAAATTTAATTTTCGATCGACTTCTATTTCGCTTATACTTCTTAATCCAATTTGTTTATTAACTGAATTTTTTTTCAGAATTGCTTCATATATCGAGTGTGGCCAATTCATTAGGAGTGGGATTCCAGCAAGGATCATCCAGTACCGAGCAGGACCAGAAGAATTTAGGTCGAGATTCAGTTTCTGGTTCTGATATTCTCGACAGCAAACAACATCAGTTGAAATTGGAAAAGAGCAACATCCTCCTGCTCGGGCCGACGGGTTCTGGTAAAACTCTGCTGGCCCAAACAATAGGTGATTATCGTTCATCACCGCCTCGTTTTCTTGTCTTGTTATATCATTATTTTGATCCGCAATGCTAAGGTTGTGGCACGTGTCGCGACTATTTCCGTGCTTTCAATTATACCCAATCAACTATATAGCTGAAAATTAAAAATAGTCTTTTTTATTTCTTCTAAATGTTTTTGTTTGTTCGTAAGCTAAGCCAACTGCGACTTGAAAAGCTGAATCACACTATCACTCTTTACTTTTTCTTTTTCAAAATTGGGCGAACAATAAACAATTCAAATTGTTATTGCAAAAAAATTAAAAAATACAAGAAATGACACGGAAAATCAATCGATATCTTGTTTTTCATAAGAAAATACCATGAAAATAATTATGCTTTTTATCAACATTTAACATGATTTCTAACGATTACTTTCAGCTCAATGTTTAGACGTTCCTTTCGCCATCTGTGATTGTACTACGTTGACCCAAGCGGGTTACGTGGGTGAGGACATCGAGAGCGTAATCGCAAAGCTTCTGCAAGACGCGAATTACATAGTAGATCGGGCTCAGATGGGCATAGTCTTCCTCGACGAGGTGGACAAAATCGGAGCAGTGCCCGGGATCCACCAGCTCAGAGACGTGGGCGGTGAGGGTGTGCAGCAGGGAATGCTAAAGATGCTCGAGGGCACGATAGTCAACGTCCCGGAAAAGAACAGCTCGCGAAAACTGCGCGGCGACACGCTCCAGGTTGACACAACGAACATCTTATTTGTGGCCTCTGGGGCTTACAATGGACTTGACCGGTTGGTTTCGAGAAGGAAAAATGAGAAGTACTTGGGATTCGGTGCCACGCCTGCTACAGAGAGTCCGGGTCGACGAGCTGCGAGTTTAGCTGACGTGGCTAACATGTCGCCTTCTACTGACGATGATAACAAGGAGAAGGACATTTTGTTGAGACAGGTCGAGGCGAGAGACCTTATTGATTTTGGAATGATACCGGAGTTTGTTGGACGGTTTCCGGTTCTGGTGCCCTTCCACACTCTTAGCAAAGAGATGCTTGTACGCATCTTAACTGAGCCGCAGAATGCTATGGTGCCACAGTACCAGATGTTGTTCTCTATGGATAAGGTAAATTGAATTGTTGAGAGTACGAATTTGAATTGTTGCAGTGAAGAAATTATAAACAACACAGAAGTTAACAGCGATAGGGTTGTGTTGGTATAAAACATTTCTCAAAATTATTGATTTACTTATATTTGGAAGCTAAAATCGAAACTAGAAGTTACTAAATCTTACAAAAATTAACTTGAATACATTAATCATTTGTTTGAAAATTTCCAGTCTTGAAAAAACTTGAAAAGAATAAAAGTCATAAAATGTCAAAATAATTTGATCGAAAATGTTTGAGTTTATTCAATTTCAATTTTTGATTTAACAGACCTACTTCATATGATAACCGTATTAAATTTTATTTTTAGGTCGATTTATCATTCACCAACGATGCCCTGGAAGCAATTGCCTCTCTAGCAATGGAACGTAAAACTGGAGCTAGGGGACTGAGGGCAATTATGGAATCGTTGTTATTGGACCCGATGTTCGACGTCCCTGGTAGTGACGTAATGTCTGTCCACGTCACCGACGCCTGTGTTCAAGGAAAAGAAAAACCCCACTATGTTCGAAGAAACGAGTCGTCGGAGGAAGAGCTGCAGGCACAGCAGGTGCAGAATTAACCCGGGTCAAGGTCGCATCTGGACGTGTTAAGACGCTCCGTTTCTCCCAGCAGGAGCCCGTCCGGAAGCGAATATCCGCGAAACCAGACGAGATAGCATAAATTCGAAGAACAATTTTCTCTATCTATGAAATGAGGAATCTTCATAAACAAAGTTGTTAATTCATCTTTCACATTTTACTTCCTTTGATCTGCGTAAGCAAACCGAAAGGAAACAAATTCAACGGTTTAATGTCTGCCGTGTACAATATTTGTGTTAAAAAAATTTTTTTTTGTTTCAGCAATATATATGAATGTTGTATACGTAAAAAGAAATCATGTACACAAATATTTATGAAAACCCAGATTTTTATGAGAAAAAAAAAGAAGAAAAATTATTTTTACTTGAAATAGTCTACAAATTCTTTGTAATATATTGTACATAGCAATAGTTTAGAACCTATTCGAATTTTTGCATTGATGGGTCACTGCTCCTTTAATTGACCGTCAATGGTCAGCGGATACAACAAACAAAAAGTTGAAAAAAAAACTAACAAAAGAATATTCATAAAAATTAATAAAAAAAGAAGAAAATACAATTTAATCGTTTTGGAATGAAGTAAAAACAGCCAATTTTGTGTGTTGACAAGTTGTGAGAGTCGGCTTGAGAAAACTTTTATAGCGGAAATAACATTTCATTAATTTCAATTTCTCTATGGAAAAATAATGTTGGGCGGAAGTAACAAGAAAAAAAGTAGGCACGGAGTGCCTGGGGGAAACAATGTTACAATTGTAGTTACTTTACAATGTACGACTGTATTTATAATAAATAAGCGAGAAAACCATCGCTCAACTTGTGTCTGGATGTATGATTTCGGAACAAAATTACAAGTGCCTAAAAAACGTCGCATTCATTTTCTGCTTCCTCTTCTTTGCACAGCCAGTTCGTTAAAACAACCAAAAGAAAAACAACAAAACAAATTGACCAATCCAAAAAATTACAACTGATTGACGAAATAAAGATCTAATTAATTCACAAGCTCTCAATATTCTTACAAATAGTAAAACCTGATAGACAAAATAAGAGCAAAAAAATTCAGTAAACTCATTTACAAAATTGCGCCAAAGTTGATTCACTCTATCTTTGGTTGTTTTGGCTTCGACCTCAACAGGTTTCCCACCTCGGTCAGGATCCACTTGGTGGCTTTCAGCACCACCACGTGGACGGCAAATTGCATCACCAGAGCGCCGAAACCCTTGTAAAGTCCTAGTGCACCTTCGGACGTAATTATCGAGCGGTAACAATCGACAGCACCGCTGTAGCCAGTTAGCAATGGTGTTACACTACGTCCGGTGTCTAAATTATCGATGATCGTTCTCGTTCCTTGGAGGTGCAGTCTGTGAATGACAGTTTCGAAGGGATAAAAAACTACGTCCGCTGCACACATGGATACCAAAACTGCCTGCAATTCTATATCCTGTACTACTGTGTTGGAAATTATATCCTTTTTGAAGGCTCCCTGCAAAAATTTTTTGGTATTGAATATGAGTTTTCCAAGTTCTTTTATCTTAGTTAACCCTTTCCATATTGAATCATTCTGATAATGCAAAGAATCTTTTTGGAAGGGTTAAAATTGACTTTAATTTGACTGAAAATTACTTTAGCCTCCTGTGAGTATTTGTATTTAACGTGCATAATGTGACTGGTGACTCCTTTAACGACCATGGTGAAGAGATACTTGGTGACTCCGCAGATTATTGTTGGAGGTAAAAGGGCGTAGATCGGTATGAGCCTTCCCTTATTGCTGACTTCTAGCAGACGAATCGCACCATCTCTAAAGACGTCCAAAATTCCAGGCTTTTCAGATGCGATCTCAGATTGCACAGTTTCTACGAGAGACGCAGAGTAGAATGGTGTGATGATACCAATGGAGATACTAAAAAATCGAAAAATTAGTTTACTATAAATTTACTATAAATAAAAAAAAGAATTTAGTCAAATGAATTAAGTTACTAGTTTTACTAAAAAATGGAAAGATACTAATATGTTACTCGATAATTTTAGCTTGTTATTCAGGGAACTACTAGAAAATGCTAGAAATTAGAAGTGATCAAAAAATAACCGCAGAGAATCGAAAGTTTCTAAATGTTATTAGAAGTCATTAGAAGTGGTCAAACCATACTGATAAGACTAAAAGTTACTAAAAATGTACAATGAGGTATTTTTTAAATAATTATTAAAATCACTACAACACTTTTTTACATACTGCCACTAAACATTGCTAGTATGTCATCTAGGAGTGCTAAACGCCCAATATTTTTGAAATATTACTAAAAAGGGGACTAAACTATGAAATTGCAAACTTAAAGTTACCATTTGAGCATTATGTGTTGGCCAAATGATTTCATCGAGCCATTTGAAACGTTGATTTCTCTGAAAAATCAAAACAACATTTCATTACATTTCAAATCCAGTTTTCAATGACAAATCTATCAAAAACAATTATTCTAAAATTTCTTACTTGGGCCAAGGTGTGATTTTCGAAAGCACATCCTCGACTGCCAACGTTAACCCTCTGACGAGCAAAACCGATCCTATCCCTTTCCACAAAGTGCTGAGCCCCTGAGTTTGGTGCAACCGAATAATGACTGGTAACAACGTGATCGGAATCAAATGATACTTCGAAGAACTGGGATTTACTTGACATTGTCTTCTCAAAACAATGAACGGGTGGATTAGTAAATTCTCCGTTATTAGACTAGCCAAACCACAACCTGCTCCAACATAAGTCGTAACTGCTATTTCTAAAACAGAAAAAACTTCTTCAATTCAGAGATTCACATTAAACCGATAATCTTAACTTGACAGAATTTTGACAACAATTGTTGAAATCCAAACAAAAACAAGTTTTGCGATAGAATTAAAATTGCGTAAAATTGTCTGACCTTGACAAGTCTACTAAAATTTTTGACTCAAACTTTGACTTGAAAATTTTGAAAAATTGGGTCTTAAAAATGTAGAGAAACTTTTGCTAACCCTCGTCGGTGGGCAGATTAGGACCGTCCGGGTTGTCATAAATGATCACCGACGGTCGTATAACCTCCCGGTCGAAATACTTGTCAGGGTAAATAGGCGACGAGTCGTACATGTCGGATCGCGAGCCGCGATACACCCTGCCATGCTGAAAGTCCTGCAACCCCGCCATTATCCTGGCGAATCCTAACACGAGGTGGTGATGTCACTCAAAATTGGAGCAATTGTGCAGCTGACCGAAGACGAAGTTTGGTCAACATTTTGAAACACAAACATCAAGCATCAAGTGCTTGGCCTGCAGATCTGCAAAGTGAACATAGGTGCAAATGGGTGCAAATATAAAATCTTGAACTATGAGAATTGAAAAATGGCGGGATATGAACGGAAATCGGTAAAAAGTTACTAGAATTTGAAATTTAAAACATCGTTTTGAAATGTGATTCAACATTTTTTAAACAGTGTTTACTTATTACTGAAGTGTGAGAAAGATTGAAGATGTGAACTTTTAAATAATCAATTGCAAATAGTAAACAAATTTAAAAAATAGCGGGAAAGTTATTAGAATTTAAAATTTGCAAAATCGTCTCAAAATGTGGTAAATAATTGTTTCTTTTCTAAATTGCTCTTGTTTAATTATGGATTTTGATTCATTCGTACGCTTGTAATTGAAATGTGTAAAAATAAAAAAGTGGACAATTGTGTGCTAATGAAATAAAAAAAATTGTGGAGCCAATAAATAATCAAATGTAAAACAATCCCAGCAATCTGGTTTAACGAAAATGTCAAGGTCACCGGAAATATACTAAAAATTAAGCAAAAAAGAAACAATTAATTTTATTTTAAATTTTATTAAATTGCATGATCAGCAAACCGGTTTTTGCTTTTGATGTGTATCCAACTGATAAACGAAGAAATTTGAAAAAATCAATCATTATTTTTTTCTCACTTGGGATAATAATTTCTACAAAAATTCGATTCGCGAATTCATCATAACTTAATAATTTCGATTCTGATTACATATCGTATTTATGAATATTGATTACGGTATCGCTTTTTTTCGTCTCATCCCGACTGTCTGATTTTATAATATTGATTGAATCCAGAGCTGATAAGAAGAACTTTTCTTGTCAATGTTGAACGTTTGATTATAACATCCGATTTTCAAAAAGCCATTATTTCTAAAACCGTCTCTTAAGATGTAGAGCCAGATATGGATCTCTAAACAAACGTGATTCATTCTTTTAAATAAGGTGCTGACTTGAATCTTCGGATGATGTTGGGATGACGTTTTTTTGCACTATTGCAAACACTAAAAATCTGCAAAAACATTACTAGAAAATGTACTTACAATTCGTATTTTCAATTCTTTGAACATTTTTTTCTTTTTATGAAAATCAAAATTGTTTTTCAAATTTTATGTTTACTGTTTTGTTCTTTGATTTGTTTGTTTCAAGTACACCTGCACTTGACAATTCTAAACCATAGAAAGTGGACTGACGAAATGAAAATCAAACTTTAAATTTAACTCAATTTAAATTTATTCACAAGACTGGAATGCAAAGAATTTACGTTTTTTCATTTCCGAATCAACCTAATCAAAAGCGAACTTTAGTCTTAACTCTTAACGAATGAAAAATGTCCTAGTCATAACAAAAAATGTGTAGTTCTATTTTTTTCTGCCTTGTCATAAAACACCGACAGAGAAAAGTAATGAAATTGATTCAAACGAGAATCGCGCGAGAGTTCAACTTTGAGATAAACCTTTTAGATTTTTGATGACGAAAAAAGAAAGTACTACGACGAGTCTTTTTATATCAAAAACGAGAAATATAACAGTTGGATGCTGGTAATAAACCTCAAATTGAATTTTTAATCTGCTGTTTTTATCATTTTGACTTTTTTCAATTTTTCAATTTCCTACATGTAAATGTTGATCATTTATACACTTTTGTAACAATTGATTTGGTGATTAAAATTTTCAAGGTCAAAAATAAATTTAGTTTGATATAAAATTTAAAATAGGAAAGGAAGAAAATATTTGAGTAATTTGTGCAATTAAAAAACGATTTTGAAAAAAAACAACATATAAATCAATACAAATTAGTTTTTCCAGCTCAAAGTGTCGAGGACTTTCCAAAAATTACCGTAGATGCGCTGGGTTACTTACTATACACTCCGCACACATTCCTTTAGACTTTTACTTTGTAATAGAATTCAATCGTCTGCGATATTTGCGTAGACCTAAATAATTTATTGAGAAACAAAAAAAGAGAACTAAAAGGAAATAAATAAATTTCAATTTTTCGTCACAGTTATTGTTCGGTACTTGTGGTTGTCACTTTGTCATCATTAAAAATTTAAATGTTGCATTATTTCGTTTGAACATTTGCGAGTTCCGTTCGGAAACAATGACCTATGAACGTTAATTTGTTGTTATCATAAACTCAATATTCATAAGTCACCTGGCACTCAGCGAAAAAAACTTTCTAGTGGTTATTAATCAATTCATCAGCTGAATTATTAATCAATTAATCAATCACTTACATCTCATCTTAAAATTTTGCAAACAACTTTTTTCTTTATTTTCCCAATCTGTTTGTTTTATTTTCAAATTTGTTGAATCAGAAGATAAAATCGGAAGAGCAGACGTATCTTTTTCTATATCTATGATCCAATCAATGATTCATGCTACGCGTAGTTATATGATAAAATCAGTTATCTAAAATTGGTCATTCAATTTTCTCATCGACTAAACT
Organism: Telenomus remus; assembly: GCA_020615435.1. NCBI lineage: Eukaryota > Metazoa > Arthropoda > Insecta > Hymenoptera > Scelionidae > Telenomus > Telenomus remus. The sequence continues at coordinate 5,613,181 of CM036343.1, read as the reverse complement.
TTTCCACCTGAAACAATAATTAGGCCGAGTTACAGTACTGCGTTTGTGCAATTTCAATTTAAATTTTCCATCTTTTCAAGAACAGTTTTCAGATACAAACACACAACAAATACAAATTAAACCATTTTCAAAACTAAAAATTTATAGTGTATGAGAACATTAAAATTGCTAACATTAAATTATTTCATGATAAAAGTCCAATTTAAAATATTACGAAAACTTAAAAACGAAAGTTTTCTGGTATTTTTCCTGAAACATCGAACCATCATCGGATGTTACCCGCTGAATACTCATTGGTTTATCGTTTGTCACGCGAGCAACCTAAAAGGAGGGGAGAGATCGGTTTTTGTGGTTTAAAATTATTACGCCGAGGTCCGAGAGCACCTCTTCAAATTCCCATTCGTTGCTTGAATGAAACCCCCAAACAAAAGAGTCTGAATAACGTTTTTTGTTGTCTCTCATTTCTTTAGGTCAAAAATGAATTCCAAAGATCTAAGCAGTGAGAAAAAATTTATTCGACAAAAAAATAAGTGGAAACAATGTTCGCAATTCACTTTCCCTAATTTGACAAGTTTCGTAAGAAAACGAATTTCCTCTTCATTTTTTTTTTCATTTTCAAATTTCTTGTAATTCGGTTTCAACAATTCGTTCACCTCGTTGATTTTTTTTGTATTCCTAATTACACACGGGATTTTATTTTTTGCTGAAAAAGTCTTAACTTGATCCGCCGTTTCAACAAAAACGTCGAAAGAAAAATGTGAAGAGGCAAACAAAAAAATATACAATTTTTTTTCGTTCTGTAAAAAGAACATGCGTTATTTACATCGTGATCTGATTTCGCAAACTGATTTTAAGTACGATATTAAATGCTGTCGAAACCTCTTATAAGTACTCTAATAATTACTTTTTATTTAAAATTTCTTTTCTTTTACATATAAAAACAATCAAGTGACCCTATAAAGTTTGACGGCACAACAATTTGTACAAAAAAAAGGGATTACAAGTTTTATTCAAATGTGCATAACAGCGTGCTTCCAAGGTGCTTTTTTGTCTCAACAGTTGTTAAATTGAATTAAGACAAGTAGTACTTAAATAATCACTCATCGACAATCGTTTGTACAAAATAAGTTCTTCCAAAAAAAAAAAGAAAAAAAAACGAAGTTCTTCTTTTTATCCCAGTTTTACTACTCGTAATGAATTTTCAAAACCAATTGATGAGTCCGCTCAAAATTCTTTGTCCTCAATCGAGTATGTACATACAAACAATTGAACGATCTCGCCGCGACTGTATAATATCTCCTATTTTAAAATAAATAAAAGAAGATAGAAACAAAAAGAATTTCTTACATTACAAAAAAAAACTAAATCGTAGCTCAGAAATCTCCCGTGTAAGAAGGGGGGAGGGGATTTTGCGCAAAGTTTACTTGCGCTTTTATTTACAACCACAGAACGAAAGATGCGAGGGGACTCAACAGCAAACAGAAGCCATTCGTTGTGCGTTCGGCCAACGCGTAAGTCCCACGTTATCGCGATTGATAACACCCTGAGAACTTGTGAGAGAACAAGAGTTTAGACTGGAGTATATAATACCCCTTGCGCGAGAAAAAAAAATGAAAAAAAAAAGTAATTTGTTTTTCCTTTTTTCATTTTTTTGAGCGGCCTTAGTTGGCTTTGAGCTTGTCGTAGTCGGCGCTGATGTGGTTGCCATAGAGCTGTTGTTTTTTAGACGATCTGGCGCGACTGCTGGTGAGGTACGCCTTGTGGAAGAACCGGGCGAAGAGGACAAAGTAGCTGAAGTACATCGTAAGACTGAACTTGATGTTGACTCGGGAGATGTGGCACTCGGCCTGGTTGCCCTCGAGGTACTGGTACGCCCAGAGGTTGATCACGCAGCCGATGATCATCTGGGTGAGTTGCAGCGCCGTGATCACCATGGAGATGAACTTGGGCGGCGAGTAGCGCATCGCCTTGAGCGCGTAGTACGAGTACATGATGCTGTGCACAAAGTAGTTCATGACGACGAACCACCGCGCCGAGGCTGTGTACTCGGTGTAGGAGAACCATGAGTAGAGAAGCACGGTAATGTGATGGTACCAGTGCAGGAAAATCAGCGGCTGCTTCCGAAGCACGATGAACACCGTGTCACCCAGCTCCGGCAGTTTTGACAACACAAACATCCAGGTCCAGAAACCGGACACGCGGTCCTGCTCAATGAAACTGAAAGAAAAAAAGGAATGTTAGTTTTTTATTTGAGTTTTTTTTTGTAGAAAAGTTTACAATGGATATGGTAGATCGTAATTGTCAAGTTTTAGAAATGGTTTTGGTCAAATTGAGGAGGTAATTTTAAAGAGAACGATTTTAGGGTTTGAGACAGGTTTGGTAGAGGGGATAAGGTGGCAAGTTCATAACTCGAAGGACTCGAGTTCTATTCTTGACATCGAAAATTTTTGTAAAGTAAAATTGTTTAAAAGAAAAGTTTCCTATTTATTTTTTATAAAAAAATGTAAACTGAATTTCTTATATTTCAAATTCAACAATTAAACTGTTTCTTCGACACTTATTTTGAATATGAACATTCTAATTTGATACACAAATTTGGCAGAATGCGAGAGAAAGTCGAAGATATTCGATCTTTTTCTTTTTCCTTTGGCCGGTTGCGACATGCTGTTGAATCATTTAATTAACAGTTCAGCGACTTGTCATTTTTTTCGTAAGAAAATCATTCCTTTCTTTCTCCAACTGGTTTTCAAACATCTATTTTCGGTACGTTCAAAATTGATTAAAATTTCATTTTTTTTATTTTTTAAAGAAAACAAATAACAATAATTCAACCAAACTGATGAAAAAAATTGAATCTTATCAATCTAACGTTTTTCAATTACCAAATTCAAACAACCATAAATTGATTGGCTCAATGTGAATTGTATCTTTACATAATGCAGACCTCTTACGTAAAATAAAAAATGTTACTTCATCTACAGATTTTCCTCGCAAAAAGCTGGAAAAGTGATACGAATTATCAAAGAAAAAAAATGAAAAGCAAATGAAAAGAATAGATAACTTTTTTTCACTCTCTAGAAATTTGATTTAAAAACTGATACAAGGATCGCCTAATAGGAACAAAGTAGAAACGATCAAGCCGGATAATTATTATCGAACAAATGTAATGATGCAGTGAGTTATGCAACTTGCCACGACACATGTGATTTGGTCAAACCAGAAAGACGTTTTTCCAACTTGTTATTTTCTTCTACTCTCAACCACTTGATTTTGCTTTTCAAACCACATCATTCAAACGAACAAAATAATAATCAAACAACAGAAAACAAACCAAACACAAAATTCTTAAACGGAAGATAACAAAAAATGAATACTAAAAATAAATTCGAAATTTTAATTTATATAATAGTTTCAAAGATGAAAAGTATGTTTACACTAGCAAACAACTCTAACTGATATCCCTCGTAAACTCGACAATTATGTACTATTATAAAAATAGATCTACAAAAGTGTGTCGGAAAACTGTCATGATAAAGGCAGTCTTATCGTTTCATTTCGGTCGCAATTTTCGAACCAAAAAAGACTAAAAGGCACCGAAACAATTTTTGTTTCGCTGCTTTTGATCTTGTCGATTTTCTTTTTAATTTAAAGTGCTTTTTAATTTTTCTCGGCTTGAATTTTGAACACTTTTTGAAAGATTACTCGTTTGATTGTCGTCTTTTAGAAAGTTGAAAGAGCAAAAAAAAACAATTGATACCTAGGTATGCACACGCTGTGATAAAGGCCATAATGTCTGAGCACGTGAATGAGTTCAGGTGCAGTTCTCGTGAATCCAATGATCGAGAACGAAGCAAGCAGCGTGCTCCACAAACTCAGCAGGCCTCGTAGCTCGTACCGAGGCCTGTTAGCCATCCACGCCTGGCCCCCAAAGATCAGGATCATGTAAATGCCACAGTAATAAAATCCGTTTGTCCAATTTTTCGTCATCCATTGCCTCGTCTCTTGGTGTATGAATTTCTCCTCGAAGTTGAACACATATGAATAATTTGGCAATGTCACTTCCATGTAATCCATGATTTCCAATTATTTTTCTAACGCAGTTCAGTCAACAAAAATTTTTCAACCTGAAACAAACAGATTTTGATAGAAACATTAATCAGTCTTGTCGTTTTAATAATTACAGTTTTTGTTCATTGTTTAACGTTTTTTCTTGAAAGAGAAAGAAAAGCAATTAGCCTTATTTGCGAGGTTACATTTGTCTTATTTGTCAAACCAATTTTCTATAATTTTAGCTCATTTCTTTTTCATAAGTTTTCAATTGTTAATAACAAAAAAATTCTGTACATCGAATAGGTTGCATTTCTGTAATAATTGTCATTGCAAATTTTTTTATTGCTTTGTTTTGTTTATTCATTTCCCGCAAAATAAATTTTGTACAAAAATAACATTTTTCTAACGATTGTTTCTCAGATTCCAACTTATCGTAATTTTTCATGCTAATCATGCTTAAGTGCATATTAACTGACTTCTTAAAAGACGAAGAAAAAAATGCATTATTTTTGAAAAAAATGGATCTTTGAACAGTACGATAAATTGATTAAAGCAAGTATGGTCGAATGTTCATAATTTTTTTACATGCACAATCTAAGTTTGAAAGTCAGAAATATTTATCGAGTTATTAAACCGAAATAGTTGCATTTAATATTCAACGCGTATCGATGTTACTGAAAGCACAATCAGAACTCAAATAATCGCGGACGTCAGTGCAGTAAAATATGTACATTCCTACAATTACATCAAAAAAACGATAAAAAAACTGTATAAAAGTTTTGAAACTTAACATTACAAAATGTTAACACAAACATTGATCGAAAAAAAAGTTAAATTTAAAAACATTCAACAGTGAAATGTCAAAGAAAAGAAAGAAAGTAACGGTAAATAAAAAATTCAAAACCAGTACTTTTTAACAATCTTAAAAAGTTTGATAAAGAAAGTAATTAAAACTAAAAGCTTTTTTGAACGTCACAATAAATTTCGAACAAATTAAACAGAAATAATTAAATGAAAACTTCCAATTTTGAATCGTTTAGTTCATTAAATTATCAAAATGTCACTTTGAAAAGTCTCGAATTACAAACGAGGAAACCCCTCACAAAAACACACGGGATTAAAAAAGAGGGAAAAAAGTAAGACATTTAAAGAGCAGAAAATACCGTTAAGAATGGGCAGACGAAAAAAGTGCAAATAAAATAATGTGCATGCTCGCAAAACCGTGTTCCCGTCGACACAATTAAAAAATCCAAGCCAATCAATATCCCGATAAGCACCGGTGGAAAGAGCGCGAGACATTCGATCCAGTTCGTGCCACCGGTCGGACTCAACTCGCGTCTTGTTGCAATTTCGATCATGTTCTCGGCGGTGCTTGTCAGTTGTTCCGCATCCTGGCTGGACGCCCTCTTCCGGAAGGGCTCACGAGAGTTTCTATTGACACCGTCCTTCACGCACGCCCACCCTTTGAAACCCGCCAAAATTCAAATTTCGCAATTATCACAGTTTTTAATTTCAAAACCAAAAACAAACAAAATCAAAAGGTAAACAAAACATAAAACAAAACAAACAAACAAACATTCAGAAAATAAATATAAAAATAAATGTCAAAGCCAAAACAGAAGCAAAAGAAAATTTGATAGCTGATGTCAAACGGTCAATGTCAAGCGACAAAACAAAAAAAGTCGAAAGTCAGGTGACGAGAGTCACATCACTTTCACCACGGTGCATAACCTTAATCGCGCAAATCAACACGGAAGTAAACCGAACGAGAAGGGACAAAAACAAAAAACGTTCGCGAATTTGGGTGAACCGTTTTGTTTACACATTCGGAGAAGAATATTAGCAATGAGACGTACCGTGGCAGGTAGTTGAAGTCGGTTAGCAGTCGTCGGCGGCACGTTTTGTAATAAACGTGGTTTTGGTGTTTGCCGTGTTTGGATAAGCGCAGAGCCGGCTCGATTGCCTGTTCGGTGCTGGCCAATAGCAAGGAGGCAGCGTAAACGCGTGAACCGGCGCGCCAGTCGTGCGTCAGCGCGTCCGAAAATCTTTGGAAAAGCGGTTGGGGCGCGGCGCGGCCTGCCGGGCTCTGGCTCTAGTTCGGGACTTAGGATTTGTTTTGCGCTTATCAATCAGTCATGTTGGCGCTGCGACGTTCCGCGCAACACTGCCCGCCTCGGCACGCCAAGCCGTTTTTTTACGCAGGCGTCCTCCCGTCCTGGAGTGGGTCCGCCATCATGGCTAGCGGTTCCGCAAAGATTTCGGATTCGCGCGCGCCATCTCCGAGACACGTGCCCGGTTTCCCGGGATGCCGACAAACAACTTTGATAATCATCGAATTCGTATATATTGCACTCTCCTGTTGTTAGACAAGGATGCGACAATGAAAGTTGAGTAACGGTAACTTTTGAGTTTGTAAACAGTCAAATCGGATCGACTTTCAGGTTTTGATAGAGATTTGTTTGTTTACTTTTTCGTGACAAATTCATAGTGGATTGCTGAATGCTTTTTTTTGCTGATTGAAAATAATTAACATTTGTCTCTTTCAGGTTGTGATGCAAAGAGTGTGCAATTTTTTTGTTTTGTTTTGGTGATTTTGTGGTACAAAAAATGATTGTTGATCCGTACCCATAAACATTCATTATAGAAATGATAAACAAAGCAATGGATATAATGCATTGGCCTAAAAACAACCTAAAAACTCAAAAAGATTGTAACTTTCCTTTTATTACTATAGTTTAACAAATCGTTGCAAAAAACTTTGCAAAAAATTTGGTTTTGTTTTTTGCTGATAACTTAAACGGATTCAAGCCTGATGACAGAAGATACGTCTTACACCATGAAATTCTAAAATGTTATAATTATAGTCGTTGTTAATAACTATTCCCTTGTTTATTTTTACCTGTTCATTGTCAGTGAAATTGTCGAAGAATATATAGTGTTGTTTCCCCAAAATTAGGCTTGTAGTTCAACAAGATTGCAACATAAAAACTAGATTATAAATTATTATAAAAGGGTAAGGATTTTTCAAAGAAAGTTCAGTCAACATTTTTATTTCTTATCTTCGTCCCACCGAAGATCGTGTTAACATCTTACTCAAACTAAAACAGTTCATCTATATAGGTATCGCGCGAAACTTTTTTCGAGCCATTCTTTTTCTTCATTAGCAACGAATAAATTAACCAATTAGCTGACCTTTTTTTCGTGTTTGTATTTTTCAAACATGTTTTTTTTTCTGCCGATTGAATTTTATTAGTATGTTTGAGTTTGTTTACATGTGTTTGAACCGTGAAGCCTTGAAAGTTCATGCCTTATCAGAAAGGAGGTGACAAAATGACCATAAACATGAAACCATTCTTGTGATATGTTATTATCTCTGACATTATCGACATCATGCGACTTATAAGAAACTAAACATCTGTACCACCTGATTCTATGATTTACAAAACATCTATTTTTCTTTCTCCTCTTTCTTATTTCAAAGAGATAATTATTTTTGCATCGCGTCAACTTTACGCTTTTGAATTTTGCAATTTTTGTTTTCACTTTCAGATTCATGTTGGGGAAAACGTGCAATATCCTTTCTTACATCAATAATAATTATTGCAGATAATGTGATCTTCCTATCCTGAACAGTTTCAATTGTTTGTAATCTTAAAGTTTCATTGTGTATCGATTCATTTTTTCCGCTTCGTTTGTTACACTTCATTGCTGTTTTATATCTTGTTTAGAAGATAAATGAAGTTCTTAGTTGTTTGGACAAGTTTAAAGATTGTCAAAATTATAGAATTTAAATCAGTTAAGTAACTGACATATATTTTTGTTACGAAATTGTCTCACGCAATGAGAATGTATTCATAACAGAACTGTCTATTGGTTGCATAAATTCAACATAATCTGTGCATTCTTCAAATTAAAATTACACCTTTCTTGATTCTTCTCTTTCTGAACAACAAAAACTGAACTCTAACAAAAAACAATAATTATTCTAATATCTTTTAAAAGTCCACAAACTTTTAACAGAATCGTGTTCAGTTTTGGATTAGCATATTGACGACTTAGTGTTTAACATTGATGACTGCGTTAATGCCACATTTTTCGAGAGTTGAGGTTTGTTCTCGACGTCATTGGTGTTTTTTGTTTAATACCTCACACTGATGTTTTTCATCGTGACGTATTTTGACGCACTTCGACCACGTGTCTTTCAGTCAGTTGCATGTTTGACTATAAGCAAGTTGAATATTCACGAATGAAAAAATTTGTTCATTCAATTCCATTGCAATGGAATCAAACATGTCTTGTGAAATATTCGTAACTTGAAAGAAATCTTATGTAAAGTCCTGTGTTAAGAAAATAATGATAAAATGATTGTTTCAAATTCCTATTTTTGCATAAAATAACAATTTTAGTTTATTGGATGTAACAATTAATGAATAAGTCGATGAATATACATTATAATAAATGCAGCCCTGGTGATTCATGATTGACGTGAATCAAAGTCGATGGTTTAAAAAAAAAGTTAATGCAGGTGCACAAATATGCGAAAAAAATTGGTTGAAATTTAAAAGTTTGCACATAGCACCGTGAGCGTGCAAACATGGCCTATAAGATATTCATCTCAGCCACTTGACGTATTGTTTATGATGCCAGTGTACAAAACTGCAGAGGCATTACATATTTTACAAAGCTTATGTTCATATGTTTAAATATTTTTTCATTTTACTTTAATTCTAAAATTGAAATTGTTTCTTTTTTATAAAATTTAAACGAAAGAATTGTTTGTTTTCATTTTTTTTATTCAAAAAATGTTCAGAAAACGTGAAAGTTTTGTAAAAAATTATTACGGAGCACTCCGATTGTTACTAAACAGAATATTCGTTCAGAAATCATCATTAATATGTCAGATCTGTTGTAAAAATTGCTAAGATGCATGAAAAATGGTATGATTTCTCGTGATTTCTAATGGATGCGTTTCTATCATTTTTAAACTCAATTTTGTTTTATAACAAAAATAAACTATGATTTTAATCAATTTCTAGGAAAAGGTTCATTAAAAAAATCAATAAAGCAGACCAAATTTAAAAACATATTTATTTACTATATGCTGCGACTACTTCTGTTTCTTGGAATCAACCTTATAATTAAGATACAAACAATATAAAATAGTAAATAAACAAAATTTAACAAAAGTGAACGAATTAAGTTTAATGAGTTGAAATCCTCATCTCTGGATTTGAAATATCATAGGATAAAAAATCTAGTTATTTTTCGTTTTATGTTGGCAACAATGACGGAAGTTGAAATTTTACCATTTTTAAAACATGAACCTTCATTATCGACCATTCGTTTCGTGCTATTTTCTATCCAACAACCGAAACAAACATTAAAATACATTTTAATTTCGATTAGACAATTGTATAACTTCATTTACTAGGCACTGAACAGCAAATCACCATTCTAAGTTGTTTGTAAATAAAAAACTATACCAATCAATATTTTATTCGTTTCAAAAACGCCCGTTCTAGTGAGATGTCGCTCCGATCAGTCACTCGATATAGGGACTCTACTCGATATTGGTCTCGTAACAATTTACAGCTAACTTCATGTTTGTTGTTTTGACATTAAAAGAAAAGTAGTTTAAATTAACCTCAAAAATCTGTTTACAAACAGTTTTGCAATAATTTTGTACTTTCCATCAACTTTTGAAAGAAGAAGAAAAAATTCTTTTCCCAAAACGTTTTGTGTGCATACTCAACAATCAATTGTCAGTTTTCGACTTAGAAGTTTTTCCTTTGAAATGGACAACATTTTTGACAAAGATGATTCCATCCCGATTGATCATGACAACGACGACGATGACAATTTAGACACTCTTAAAGACGGCGAACATGAAATTTCAAAAGAAATTCCTCTTAATGGCCGATCTGAGCAGTATGTTAGGGTTAGTTTCATTTATATGTTTATAATAAAATGACCTTTTTTATTTTAAAATGTTCAATTAAAAACATTTGTTACATTTTAGCATGATGATGACAATTTAAACAGTTCACACGAAGACAATTCTCAAGGGTCTGAAATCGAGAAAGACCTCTCTCTGGAACAAGAAATAGAAATAGATAATAGCGAACTGGATATTGTCAAACACGAGTACGACATTAAGGATGATTCTGTACGAAATATGTTTGATAACGATATCTTGTTACCTATCCAACCATCCCAATCGTCGATGAAAGACATCAAAGAGAAAAAAGAAACAAAAGAAAAAAGCAAAAAAGAATTAGAAGAAGAGGACAGAGAGAAAATGCAGTGCGTTTCAATTTTGCAATATCGTATTTGATAATTAAACTTTTGTTCTACCTTTTTTTTATTTCATTGTATTTTTGTTTTTTTTTTGGTTTCAGAGTTTTAGTTTCAAATTTCACTGAGGATCAGTTGGACAGATATGAGATGTATCGAAGGTCTGCGTTTCCTAAGGCTGCTATAAAAAGGGTATTGAATTTGTTCTATTTTCAATTTTCTATGTAAAAACAAATAATTTGAGTTTCTTGATAACTTTTTTTAGATTATGCAAACTATAACTGGTTGTTCTGTATCGCAAAATGTGGTAATTGCAATGTCTGGTATTGCCAAAGTTTTTGTCGGAGAAATAGTGGAAGAAGGTAGAAATCAGCAAATATTTTTCATTTTGGAATTATTCAAAAATGATTGATACTCTTTTTTTAAAAAAAACTTAATTTCATTTGAAAATGTTTCAGCTTTAGATGTCATGGACGAACATAATGAAACAGGTCCTTTACAACCAAAACATCTAAGAGAAGCAGTTCGTAGATTACGGCTCAACGGACAAATCCCAAAAGGAAGGGCTCACAAAGCATTTTTCAGACTTTGATCTTGTCACTTCATTATTCTTAAACTCCAAAAACCACTTTGAAGACTGACTCAAAGTCTCACATTTCTTATTTAATACTTGCGTTTAGTTAAGTTTTACATGAGGGGGGATGATAATTAATAAGAAAAATGTGTAAATAGTCTAAAGATATCGATTTGCTTGACTTTAGAGTTGATAAAATTAAATGTTCATAATTTTAAAAGGTTTTAACGTCATTTCATACATAACATAAACATACGATGACTCAATTAAATACAATCATTTTCCTTGAATACTGGATATGAGTTTTTTTTTCAACAATTTCAAATATCAAAGATGTTGTTAAGACTTTTTTGATTGGAAAATTGATTAACAAAACTTTGAAATGTTTATTGTAAAAATTTATTCGTTGAATTTTCACGGCTGTTACAGGTTGACTGGTAATTTTCCGATTTTATTGCATAAGCTTTTGGATCGCGCAAAATTTATGGTTGACCGATTGCAAATCAATGGATTCTTAACAAATTTAGATTTTTCGCACGTTCGCTGCATCTACCTGGTATCTGGCGTGTGTTACAAGGTGTGCCGCGCGACTAATACAACTTTCTCTAAGACCGGTTCTGCACTTTTTGTCATACTGCGCGACGTCAAAATTTCCGCTGACCGTATTACTCTTACCTCAAAGGTCTAACCAAGTAACCCTTAATTGATGATCGCACAAAAAAATCATAATTTACGAAAACCTCTTTTCCTTTCTTTTTTTGATTACGCAATTTTTGTAATCTGAACTGAAATTGGAGCAAATGACGAAAAAATTAAATCGTTAATCTACTTTTTTCCTTTCGTTAAATTTGGAGTTGCATAAATTGTTGCTCTGGAAATACATTATCAAAGAAACATCAAAAAGTCATTTACTTTGCTCTGTTAATCTTGACTGATTAGCCAGTTTAATCGGCATTTTCGACTGGAGTATATCAATCACTTGGAGTTGAACTTATAATTAAGACCAAGTTATGAATTCTCTGCATAAAACCTGACAAATGGTCTATGAAGCAAAACCGAATGTTTATATCAAAAAATCTACAATCTACAGATTCGTAACAAACGCAACGTTTTCTTCTTTTTTTCCTTCCTAAGATAAATTTCAAGATAAATGTTGTAACTGAGTTTTCTCCTTTTTTGCCGCCAAAGCGTGTGTAGTGTACATACATGTTGATGCTACGTTTATGAAATCACAGAGGAAATCATGTCTTGCAAAATATCTCGGATTAAAATGCATCTTAAGTTTTTAAACTAGCCAAGGTTAACTAAAAAGTTGAGAGATATTAAATCAAATTATGAAAAAGTAAACAAAAAATTTGATTGGTAAACTGTAATTTAATTTAGACAAAGTAGAATGTGGTGTTTTAAGACATGTGAATTTTAAATGATGTTAAGAACTTTTCAATTTTTATCAGCATTATCAATGAGGAACAAAAAAGTGACAAATATTAATTGTTTTAAATTAAAATACAATTTCAGAACAGTTTTTGATTTTTTAATTTTTTAACAATTTTGAACTATTTAATCTATAAAAATCATCAGTCGTTGCTCTCAAAAAAGTCGCTCGTATTTGCTAATACTGGAGGTCGATAGCTTGTTACACTTCGATTAGAGGTTGAGGGTTCTGGAGTTTTTTTCTGAAAAAAAACGAAGAAAATGGAAAAATTAGAGGTTTTCTCAAACAAACATAATTTAAAAAAGTAGAAACTAATTGAATTACAAAGAAAGAAAGAGGATTGAGCATGCCAAATCGTCGGTCCGGAACACCGAGATCGGATTCAGCAGCTTCAATGTCAGACTCCAAGGTGGCTAAGTCGATGTTTATCCTGTCAATAAACTTCTCAAGGTGGTCGATGCGATTGCACAAATTCACCAAATGTGGACGAAGTGCTCGAAAAAGTGGCACATACTCACTTGTGCATTTCGCTCCTTCCATTTGTACCTACAAGGACAATTTTAACAAAAAATTTTAATTATGAAAAACTTTCCATGAAATCGCTATTCATTAAATTCACCTCTCAACTTTTCAATTTGTAAAATAACAAACAAATCGTAATTTTTAAGAACAAACATTGCTTTTTCGTGTTTTTATATAAAAGTTCAAATACCATTCCTATCAAAGATCCGAATTCTTCCAATCGGATTTGCATCTCCTCAACTGCATCTTGAATGGATTTTAACTGCAAAAAATCATTCATAATTAAAAGCTGCCCGTCTAACAAAAATTAAAAATATGAACAATTTAATCATTTTCTCTTTTTTCAAACGTGACTTTAGTTTTTTGTAAGTTGGCATTCTGAAATCAGCTGACATAAAAAAAGAGAAGACGAAAGGGCAGAGTGTTTGTTTATGAATGTGAAATTGGAGCAGTTGGTTTGAACTCACTTCAGTAGGCAAACGTACGTCTGCATAGGCAGAGTAATCTTTTGCAGTCTCTTCAATCATTTTGTTCGACATCTGTGCTTGACAATTGTTCAAATTCTGCGCAGTTGCAAATGTGACATTCCTCTTTCTCGCCTTCTCTTTTATCGCACTGTAGAAACATTTTCGTTTGGAACTAAAACGTGTTGGTGAACTTGAGCGCAGGGAAACGCGCATGCGATGATTTAATTTTAAAACTTTAAATTCATTTTTATTCCTTTCCATCAATTTTTTCATAAACAGTTTGATAAAGAAAGAAAGTAATAAGTTCATTACATTTTTAAATTTTTGTAGTTCAATCAATTCAATAAAAGCAATAGATGAAAAATTTCAGTTTTTAGTTTGCTTTTAGTTGTTCCTAAATTTCTTCTTACAGTTCTTATAGTTTTTAATTATTTTGTAGTTTAATTAAAAAAATGTTGAAAGTGAAAATAGAAAGAAAATAATTCTCAAGATGAGTAATAATGATGTCGACGGTCTAAAATAGAAACAATAAATTAAAAAGTGCTTGTCACTGATGTAATAATCAGACTAACGAAAAAGTAACGAGATTGATATTATCATACCTGAGCAATAACGATGATGAAATGTACAAGTGCAATTAAATGACGATAACTTGATAACTTTCGCTTTAATTTACATTCCAAATTATCATCAAAGAGTTAACGTCTAACAAAGTTTTTCCAACAAGAAAAAACAAAAACATTAGCAAAAATGAAAAACAAAAAGAAAATTTTGAAATCAAAAATTTTTCGTTATATTTGATATTTATAACTTAGATTGGAAATTCATTTGCAATTTCAAAACAATGTTGGAATGGTGACAGCGAGTATTATAACTTCTGACACGGTATCGAAATTAAGCCATTTACTCAGTTTGATCAAACTCGAAAATTCTGCATCAACTTCTATGAACAAAGTATTGTAAATTGAAATCGATAGTTCAATCAGAAATTGAACACTTCAGAATATTGAAATTGTAACAAGAATTTTCGAAAAGAGTGAATTAAAATTCTTGGTTTGTTGTCAATTTTACATTTTTGAAACGTGAAAGTTTCAATCGAACTGACTTGTTAATTTTTTTAATTACAGATTTCAAAGACAGCGTTATTATTTGAAAACGTGCAATGAGATAAATTATAAATTCATCAAACTCAGGCCAACACTTTGAGGTTCACCAACTTGAATAGGCAGTCATGAAAGCGAAGCAATATTGAATGCAAAACACACGTTTATGGGAGAGCTCTTGCATTTAACGATTAGCGTCAATCCAATTTCATCGTACGAATAAATACCACAGAAATAAAACATTCAAACGATGCAAAATCTTCCCTTTTATTCATTGATGATCATATGAAACGAAATTTAAAATAAAGTATTCAAATCTTTCATTCAAAATTAATCAAATAGTTTTGCAATTGATCCAAGAACATTTAAAAATACATTTTTATCAATTTTAATCACATTTTTTTATTATTCGAACGAGTTCCTTTAGCCTCATTTCGTGGTCCTTGAAGAAACATCATTGTCATCTCCAAGATCACGAAAAGTTCAAAAAGTGTAAATTTTTTTATTATTTAATTATAGAGTGTCATAAAAATGTCACATTTCTTTATTATCTGTCATGCTTTGATCATTTTTTACGAAAGCCAAGTTAAGCATAAAAACATAACTTAGTAAATAAGTTAAAAGACTTATTTAGTGAAAAATAAAAATTTTCGTTTTACTATAGAACTTTTGGTTTCATCAAATTTACAACTGGTCAAATCTTCTTGACCGTGTGCAATCCCAACCTTGAAACTCAAGGACCATCGAAATATCCAACGAGAGTAAAAAAATTATTACTCGAACTCTATCCGGAACTTGATAAATAAAAAGTTCACCGCAAAATAAAAGTTCTACAAAAAGTCAGAAATGACTTGCTCCATAAAATAGAAAAATAGAGGAGACATTTATGATGACTTTTCTTAACAAATTTAAATACACTGTTCGAAAATTAATGTTCGAGTTAAATGATGTTTTAACAATATCTTTTGTTTAAAGAACTGAAGAAATGTTTAATTTCGTCAGACTCTGTTACATCAGAGGGTTCTGACAAGATCAAATTAATGGTAAAATGTGCATTTTGGTTTTCGTGATAAAACCACATCAAATGAAGTAATCACGTCTCCATGACTTTCACGGTTTCCTTCCCCATGTAATTTCGTACTTGCAATATAATATAACATTTAACTCCAAGTTTGGCTTAAAAACGTAAATATAATCAGTAAGCGAAGAATCGTCCAAAAGCAGCAATTGGCTACAATGTTGTATGGCTCCATTAATATCAATCCGGAGAATCAAAATTGCGTCGATTTCATTTTCATACCTATACCCTATTGTATGTGAAAAATTGCGTGTGTTCGTGTGATTTTTTTGCTTCCCCCCCATACAATGTTATGCAAAACTAATCGCCCAGGTAGTTTTCCGTTAACCCTCAGGTCGGGATACGTTCGTAGGTCTTGAAAATGCTCTCTCGAAAACGATCTTTCTCTTTGTATCAACTTGATTTATCTGGCCTCAACAAAATACATTCTAAAATCACAAGTTGTATTTTCCAAGTTATGAAGTTTCCTTTTTCATTTTTCTTTAAATTCAGCAATTTTGAACTAATAGAAAAAACGATAAAAAGTTTTCAGTAGTAACGCTGATGAAAAAAAAAACAAAAACTGGATTTTTTAAAAAAATGTTAGTTTTCTTTTTGCTACCATATAGTTTTCAAAAAAGATTTTTCAACACAATTGTACATCAAAAAAAAAAAAAAATTAAAAACTGAAATTTTTGAGAAAAATGTTGATTGCTTTTTTTGCAAGAAAATGAATTTTGAAATAACAAAAAAAATGTTCTAATTAGTTTCCCATCGAGTAAATTATCTTAATGATTGAATTTCGATGGAGGTAATCTGTCGACCTTCGTTTTGAGAAAATAAGTTGCATTTCAAAAGTTACATTTCGATTGACCAGCAATTACTGTTATTCGCGTGGCCCGTACTGCATTTAATGAATGATCTAATATTCTAGTAGAACAAGTTCTAATCTTGTTGAGAGAACTTGTTTACATTGCGTCACTGATGGTATTAACACCTGACCGTTCGGTTCATGTCTTTGATCTGAAACTTAACGAGTCGTTGAGTTAATTTTCGTACAACTCCTTGTATTCAAATTAAAGTTCAATTTCTTCCAAAATCAATTCTAATTTTCTACTTTGAAAATTGAAACCTGATTTAGTTCAGTTCCGATCAGTTAAATTTCATTGTAAATTTTAATTTGATTTCTTGTTTAATAAACAAACGAATTGTTTAATTAAACTTTTGTTTATTTCTCGGTACGCACCCTTTCACAAAACCTTTTTTCAGAACGGAAAGTTTTTAAGGTCCTTGCGAAATTGTGCACTGGGTATCAAAAACTGAAAGGAAAAAAAGTGAAATGATTTTTCTCATATGTGTCTCAAGTTCTGCAGAGAAAGGTGGATACAGTTCCATCCGGCAAGGTTTTCAGACTCACTTTCATTTCCAAGGTAAAAGGGACTGCAGCAAATGAAAAAATAAAATTAAAAAAAAGGTCAACAGTTGACGCAAAGTCGACATTATGGTATTAATTAAAGAACTTTTTCTTTCACCAAATTGATCTGCATCCAGGCTTAAACTTTTTGGGCACTTATGCAATTTTAATGACTTCATATTGTCACGTTCAATAGCTTCTTTTTTGGCGGATGAAAAACAGTTCTCACGTATGGCAATTAGTGTGAATTATGTAACTGTTACGTTTATTAACCTGCCATTAAACTCGCCGATGGTGTTGATTAATTGCTTCGTACTTGACTTACGGTGTTAAATTAAAAAAACAAACAAAGACAAAAAGTTTACCGAACAATTTTGATGGGCATTGTTTTAATACCCTATTGCTAACCTTAGGGAAAACAAAAATTTTTGATGAATTATTTTAGTTAAACAAATGTATACAAGAAATGGATCTTCCTTTTTCAAAATTTCAAAAATTATAAATGAAATATTTTTCGAGAGTGAAGTGTTTTCGAAAAGTTTAAGGCGTATGTGAATTGTTCACCTTTATGCACAGGTGAAATAATAGTCTGGATTACTATACGTTGTATAACGAAATCGAGGGAAAGAGAATAAAAAGTTAAATCGGTTGTCTAAGAGGGGGATTTGCTGTTACAACAGTACGGTGTGCAGACTACTTCGAAGCTCAGTGACTTCGCGGTCAGTTCAGAAAAGCCAAGTGTTTACAAGACTTCGACATCAGTCGGTGTAAGAACTGGCGTTTTTCTTTTTTGACAAAGTGCATTTTTTCAAAACAGGTGTGTAGATCGGACTTTTTTTTCATTTTTTCACCCCGAAACTGCGAGTTGGATTACTCGACGAGTGCAAAAATAATGGATTACTGATGTCAATCAATGTATCGATCAATAAACGCAAGTTTTCGTCAGATCATTGATTGTTTTAATAGCCTTAAACAACCTCTAGTGGTTTAGTAAGAAAAATTCGAAATTTGTTTATTAATAGTTATTTTTTCCAATTTTTATTAATGAAATTTCAAAAAAATGTTCAATTAATTAAATGGTTGAATTAATTAGAAAAGAAACAAAATCAATAGAAATAATAATAATTTTCATATCTTATTCTTCGAAACGTTTTAATAATTTTTGTTGGTCGTTTTTCGTGATAGAAAGTAGTTAATTTTTCGTCCGCATATCGTTCCGGCATCTCGACATAGTATGATAATAATTGTGTGATTAATTATTATTAGTCGAAAGTGAACCTAATCCCGAGCAGCGATCGTGATTGATATTATGCAAGCCACAGAAATGAATCGTCTAAATTTGTTTAAAAGTTGCTCGCAATATCACCTGGAGGAAAATTAAAATTTTTAAAACAAATAACCGTTTTCTAATTGTGCAATATCGACTATTTTGCAACTTCAATTCATTCGTAAAACATAACATAAACAATTTCGTAATCCTAATGTAAATTTGTTAAGACCAAGTTTTAATTTAAATCACAAAATTGTTCAGTTTTTATGACACTGAATTAAAAAGAAGAAAACAAATTGTTTACAAAAATGTTAATTACTTTTTTCAAAAGATTTGAAAACATTGAAAGTCCGTTTACTAGTTTTGCACAACCGACTTGTTAATGGACTGCAGTAGATCTACGAGTTCGTTGATATTTAATCCAGCGTCAAATACAAATGATAATTTACTGTCAAATATTTCACTGCGATTAATAACTCTTCTGCATGTTGAATTTCTACGATGTTTCATAACTTTTTTACCTTTTTTATTTCGCTCGGTATGAAACCATAAATTAAACCATAAATCCTAGACTTAAGAGTTTCGATTTTCTCATTTCGCAAAATCAAAACCTTCAGTATTTAGAATTCAAAATGAAATCAAATTGAATTCGTCGATTAATTATTTAAAAATTTGAAATTTGATCCCTCGGTCAAATTGAATTTCTAATCTTTCAATAATTGGAAGACAACCGTTTATCAGAACAGTAAATTTGTAGTTCGGATTTAATTAGAGGTTGCTAAACTGTAACCAATAAGGCTAAATTAGTTGGTATTGATGTTTTTCAAACTAATTAATATTGTTGTTTGTTTAACGAAATTATTAATTAACCAATAAACGAAGAACTATTAATGTTGGAAATTATTATTATTTAATATCAATAGTGACTAATTTAGTCGTCTGTTTAACGCAACTCGTTATTACACTCTGTGCAATTGGATTAAATTGTTTACATAAGGAACAAAGAGAAATATGAAATTGTATGAAATTAAACAAAAGTGCATGTTTTTATCGAGTTGCTGGAATTTTCATTTCGTGTATTTTCACAATGGAGAATTCAGTTTTATATGGGATGCACGTAATAATACAGTTTATGTTACTCTCCATTTGAGCTACACTTTCCGTCTTATTCAAACGTCATCCGTGGGGAAACAAACGAAATAACAAGAACGAAAATACAATTTCACGCAAATTTCATTATGATTTTAACCCAAAATGAGAACCAAAATATGTAGAATGAAATAAAAACATTGTTCTAAAGAAAACAAAATTGATAAAATAACAAAAATTGTTAAACAAAGTCCGATTCATAGTAACTGAGAAGTTTGCCGAAACAATTTGAACTTTTGAAATCAGCTAGTCAAACACTTTTTCTAAAAAATTTCAATTTCAAATCCTTCGGCTCTTAAGATCGTAAAATTGTTTGCATTTTTTCGTTCAGTTCGTAAAGTTCAAAGTCATAAAGTAAGTCGTAAAAGAATGATTAATTTTGATTTTTGAACAATTTTAATTTTTTTGATATTTTTTGGTAGACAAAATGGATAATTGAAGTTGTAAAATAAATGAAAAAGTTGTAAAGAGAGAGAGAGAGAAAAGACAAATAAGGACGAACCGTAAACACGTTCGTCCGATGGTGCGTTTTAGTTTCTCTAAAGTCTGAACGGGGTACAAAAACGTTGAGTAAATACGTATAACAGTCGAGAGTGCAACACATGACGTAATGTATTTCGCGGCGTTATTACGTACTGTTCGCGTTTCACGAGTTCCTGAAATTTTTTTGAACTTTCCTCGGCGAGCCAACTTCACGTCCAATGCGTGCTTTGCGGTCATTTCCATAGAGACCTTCTACACCTAATAAACAATAATCATTTAAAAAAAATTATAAAAAATACACATAAATAAGAAACACGAAATTAAATTAAAACAAAATTTCACATCGAAATTCACTTGACAGTTACTTTTTATTTTTAAGAGCCAATTTCAACACATTCAAACTGGGATTTAATAAAAAAAACTCAATAAAAAAACCATTCTCGATTTCATAACAATTTAAAAAAATAATTTTCAAAAAATTCGAAAACTCGAAAAATTCGATTGTTATTTAGTTGGATTAGTTTGTCAAACCTGAATGTTGTTCACAAAGTTACGATTAATCTTCCTATTAATGTCAAATTTGTGTTTTATTCTGAATCGGGTGTCCTGACCTACATCCAGACAAAATTACAAATAGCAACTGAAGAATGATCAACTGACCCATTTATGCCAATTTGCAGGTTTATTTAAAAGCGATCGATTAGCCGTCGCTCGATATTAACATTGTATTCCTAAAGCTGGTTTCACGTTTCAGTTGCTGGCATCACAAAACTCAATTGTTTTCAATTGACAATTTTAATCACTCGTTTCGTCGTCCATAATTTGACTAACAACTTTCAAATTCTTTCAATTATAAAAAACAACCAAAATAACAAATAAATCAAAAATAAACAAGTTTGTAAGAAAAATGTGGGAAATTGTCGAAAGAAGAAAATGAAAAAAAAAGTAGTTTCTTTGACTGCAGCATAAATCAACTCGAGTTCGGTTAATTTGACGTTTACGATCGCTTTTACACTCACTAAATAATTTTGCAGCGTTTCATCTCCCATTCACGTTTGAGCGGCTTGCAATTTGCTCCGCATTTTGTGACCGCTCTGTGATCATCGGGTCGGACGCAATCACGGGACTTGGTCTATATCAACAAGTGCCAGCTCAGTTGCTTCGTTACACTTTGATATTATTTAGTTGATCGATGGGTACGTCGCGTGACGAATAATTCACGAAAGCCAACAATGTTTTCCGGACGATGCTAATGCAGAACTTTGTCGTGAAAGTCGTATCTTAACAATAATGTATGCGTCTTTTAATTACTACATTTTTTACAACAAAAAACTTGTTCACCATTGATTGCGGCTGTTTCCAGAAACTTTTTTTCCCGAATTTTTGCAATTAAAAAATTTTTGATTTGAAAAAACAAATGAACAAGTTTTTTTTAGTTGACAAATTATTGAATAATTATAATTCAACTTTTTGCAATTAAAAAGTTTGTAATTTGAAGAATGGTTTTCTTAATTAAAAAAGTTGTTAATGAATGAGTTTGTGTTGCTTTTTGTGAACAAATAAAATAAAAATAACGAAACCTCATTAATCGAATAAACAAAACTGCACACCGGAGGCTATCGACACTCAATTTAAAAAACAAGTTTCGCTTCTGAGACGGAAATTCACCGTTCGTTGTGATTCATAAGTCTACATCGCTCATAACTAATCATAATCTTGATTGCACAACCAAATTAAATCTCGCAGGACCACACGGCGCATCTTCTTTTTTATGCTAATTGACAACTGAGCGAAAATTACTAGCACGTTTAACTAGCCAGTTAATCATCTTAAGGACTTTATGAAATTTATTGCCACACTTTGGAGTTTCCTCTTTTTTTTCTTTTTTTTTCTTTTTTCTTTTTTTTTTATTCATCACTTAATCGAAAGTAAGTGATGGTTATACCGAGGACCAAATTTTTCGTTCTTCTAACACCCTGCAGCTATTACAAATAAACAGTCTCTTAATTGTAACCCCGCCTTCTAGTGGCCGATTCGAATTATGATAATTTATTTAGAAATCGCTGGTGTTTTTCCGCTCGCGTGTTTCGTGTGGTTTACATGAAAAAAAAAATTACGTCGTTATTATCAAATTTCACTGCAGCTCCCCCAAACAAATATGTCTCAATTATGTCAGACTTGAACTTTTTCCTTTTCAATGTTTAAAATTGTTCAATTCAATTTTTTGTTTCCTTTCAAATCACAATTTTGTTTTTGCTTTGAGAGTATTTTACACAGAAAAAATGTTTCAAAATGTTTAAAACGTGTTTGCAACTTTGGAATTGATTGCAAAAGCTACTAAACGTTCAAGTTAACTTTTTCACTATAAACAGCATTTTATCCAGTCTCGCATGAGAAGCAAAGAGCTACACGTAGTCTATGATCGTAATCGGCCTTTCACCAATTTCATTCCAGGAGAGTAGTTTGAGTCGCGATACGAGATGCAATTAAACGCATTTAAATTCCGGTAGAAAAACGTTGCGTCTCAAATTGATTCTTCGCAGTTCTCAATCTTACCAAAAATATCCACAAAAAGAACCAACTTTTTACAAGTATTGTGACAAGGTAAATAAAAGTAAACGACACTGCAAGTCAGAGAGAAAGGTAGTGAGATGTGCATTATGTTTTGAATATTATTTCACTTGATTGTTATCGAGATCTGGTTACGTGTTTCTGTGGTGAAAATAAGCTTGCAAATTCCAATGTTGGAGTTTATGTTAAGTTTGGAACTATGGCAACTTAACAAGTGCGTTGGTGATTGTTTCAGAGATCAAACATGGTGGAACTAACCGAAATACAGAGTTTCTACAAAGGCAAGACGATTTTCATCACCGGAGGCACCGGTCTAATGGGCAAAGTCCTCATTGAGAAGCTTCTATTCAGCTGCAGCGAGCTCGACAAAATTTACGTCCTCATGAGATCAAAACGTGGACGAACACCCGAACTTAGAGTCGATGAAATTTTTAAACTACCGGTAAATAACAAACCAACCGTTTTTATCCACAAAAATTTGTAGTTACAAGAAGTAAAAAACGTGAATTTTATAAATTGAATTTTTTCAATTCATGTTTCAACTTGAAACTTTTCATTGTAGTTTGTTTGCGATAACAAAAAAGTTAATTGAATTTGTATGCAAATCTGTACTAAAGTTAATAAGAAATAATTTTAATGAAAGAGGCTAATTTAAAGGTTTTTTTGTTTGAAGAAGCCCATTTACATTTATTGTCAACTTTTATCACATTTTCTCTGGATGCAAGAGAAAGTTCTGCGCGCTGAATTTGCATTCACGTTTTATCACTGCGAGAAATTGCAAGAGACAGTCGCATCGGCATTGTTCCCGTCTCGTTTTTCGTCCGCGCTTTTACTCTCAAGATATGAGAATGAACACGATTTTTCAATTGGATTGAAAAACGCGCTTGGGTTCCAGCGAACGGCTGAATTATTTTGACCAATGCTGTTTTATTCGGAATTTTAATTGAACGAAACTGAGTTTTCACGGTATGCATTTCACGACCGAGCGAACTTATGCGAAACTAAAAAGCAGTCGGTTTTTTTCAATCTCTTTTTATGTTGGTGTTTTTTATTGCAGTTTTCATATTTAGACTCGATTGGACGTGTTTGACGTTTGAAAAAGAGATTTACTTTTTTTTCTGATTTTAATTTGGGTTGTCGAGTTAATTCATTTTGATGTTTTTTAGTTGTTCAATCGTGTCCGGAAGCTGAAACCGAACATGATGAAAAAACTGATTCCCCTTCATGGTGACGTGACTCTTGACAAATTGGGTCTTACGGACGAGCAGATCAAAACTTTGCGAAATGAAGTTCATATTGTGTTCCATTGCGCTGCGACGCTTAGGTTGGAGGCCAATTTGAAAGATGCCATCAGTATGAACACGGTAAATATATCTTATAATAAGATTTAACATAGCTTTAGGGAGAGAAAATGAAAACCTTATTACTTCCAATTTCATTTTTTTTTCATTTTTTTTTTTTCGTTTCATTTCCTTTGTTGTTTTCAGTTCCAACTTGTCAGTTTTTTTTCATCAATAATTCAATAATACAAATACTAATTCTCTTCGTTAAAAATGTTAAATGAGAGAGGAAATATCTCGTTATAATTGTTTTCCTTTTTTTGAGATAATTTCGTCCATGTCATTTTCAAGCATCCAATAATGAAAATAATTGTCCAATTTTCACCTCTAAACTTTAGAATTGTAGGAAATGGATTAAATTGATGCCATATAACCGACGATTACTATTTCATGTATTAGCACATAACACCTATCCATTAATTTACAACATCGCACATTAGGGAATTTCGTACTTGCAATAATTCATTCAATTTGGTCAAATTTACAATTTTATAAATGGCAAATTACAACAATCAAACTTTGGATTTTGAATCTCAAAGGAAAGTTTGAAGTTTAAACACTCGAGTGAAAATGCAAATTTTACAAAATTGCACGTTAGGAAATGTCGTATTCATAATAATTCATTCAATTTGGTGAAATTTACATTTTCATACATGCCATAATACAAAAAAACAAAAAAAAAAAAGAAAAGATTTTTGGGTTTTGAATCTCAACAAAACAGTTTAATATTTAAAAGTCGGAATGAAAAGTTAAATTTTGAACTCTAAAAGGATTTGAAGGGTCAAAAAATAATTAAGGAAATGTCTAAAGGTATCTAAAAAAAGACAGGAAATTGGGTGACGATAAAACTCATTCAAGTTCTGAATACCGATGCGGCTCACGTTTTCTTCGCCTCGTTTCCACGTTCATGGAATACTAATTTCGAATAATTTATGTTATAAACAGCAAGACTATGTTTTCATCGAGCACTTAATTTTGAGTACAACTTTTTGTACTAAAAAACAACAATTTTTAACTTGTTCTACAATCCAATAAAGAATTCGTTCAATTACATCCTTGCCACAATTTTAATTTCTCCAAATATTTTCATCTGTTTGAGGTTTAAAAACGTAATAGTTTGATCCGGCCCGCATAAATGATTCCTAATTGCCAATTTTCTGCTTGTTTCAGTCTTCAAAAGAAACCAAAATCGACTTTCAACAACGTTCTAATTTTCAATCTTTTGATTTTTTTGCAAAGAATTCTTTAATAGCAAATTATTTTTTTTCTATTTTCCTGTTAATCAGAAAGAATATTTATATCTAGATTAATTTGTTTAATTTCAAGCAAATTGAGAGGAATAATTTTTTTTTTGATTTTCGAATTGACTCTAAAGGTAGGAACAAAAAGGGTACTGGAGTTGGCCAAAGGAATGGGAAATCTGAAGGCGTTTATACATCTGAGCACTGCGTTTTGTCACGTAGATCAGGAAGAGCTACGTGAGGTAGTTTACGACACCGACGAAAATCCAAACGATGTCATAAAACTAGTGGAATGGCTGAAGGAAGATGCCCTAAATCTCATCACTCCTAAGTAAGAACTAAAACTTTCATTTCATTCCTTAAATCTTCAAACTCCTCAATTGAAAATCAATTTTTCATTTTTCTCCAACCCTTATCTAAAATAACTGAAAAATTAAAAACTTCTTTCTTTCACTATTTTTGATTTCAGCTTCTGAAATCAAAAATGAATGAAAATTGATGAAATTTAATTTTTGATTCGCAGATTGATCGAGCCTCATCCAAACACTTACACGTACTCAAAACGTCTTGCTGAGAAACTCGTTTCTGACGAGCACAAAAATATGCCAGTCGCCATAGCGAGACCTTCAATTGGTAAACTGTCAGAACTGATTTGTGCAAAATTTAATCAATTCCTGGTGTTCTTGTCCATGGCATTTTGTTATTTTGGCCCTGAAGAAAATCTTTTTCGATCTTGGCCTTCAGTTGAGTTCGTCTCGTTGCAGTGACTCCGGCTTGGATGGAACCTGTTCCTGGCTGGGTTGACAATCTCAATGGCCCTGTCGGTCTGGTGGTTGGTGCGGGCAAAGGTGTCATTAGGTCCATGCACTGTAACAAGAATTATCACGCTGAGGTCATACCTGTTGATCTTGCTATTAATGCACTCATTGCAATGGCTCACAAAGTTGCTACTTCTAAAAAGTAAGACTTCCAAACTTTATTTAACATTGTTCTTAAAACACCGTTTTATTTGTTATTTTGAAAAGTTGAATCAGAAACTTTTTCAAGTCCAAGGATATGAATTCAAAAAAGATTGATTTTGTTCGAATGATGAAGTTTAAAGATGCAAAAGTGTTTTTTTTTCACATAGGTAACAAGTTAATTTAAAAAAAATGTTGAAGGAGAAGAAAAACCTTATTTTTTCACAGGTCAAATGAGGTACCAGTCATCAACATTACGCAAAGTGGCATTATGCCGATTACATGGGGTGAGGTGTTGGAAAAAGGAAGGAAAGTGTGTTACGATTATCCATTCGAAGGTATCCTGTGGTACCCAGACGGCGACATTAGGAGCAGCAAATTTATCCATAACTTATTTGTATTTTTCTTCCACTTAATACCGGCTTACTTCATTGATTTTCTTATGCTTCTCTTCCGTCAGAAAAGATTGTGAGTTTTAAGCCTGAATTTGATTTCTATTTTCGGCAAATTTTCGGGTTTTGTTTTGTTTTTTTGTTTTTTTGTTTTTTGTTTTTTTTTTGATTTTGATGTTTGTTTACAGTATGGTGAGAATACAAAAACGAATATCGGATGGACTTGAGGTGCTGCAGTACTTTACAACCAGAGAGTGGGTCTTTCACAACACGAATATGCTTATTATGTGGGGCGAGATGAGTGACAAGGATAAAGAGATATTTCCGATAGATTTCCTTGTCATTGACGAGGTGGAATATATGCGACACGTCCTGCTGGGTGCCAGACAATATTGCATGAAGGAAAATATCTCTTCTCTACCCAGAGCTCGTCGACAACTCAAAGTGTAAGATTTTCTCATTTTTTTCATTTTTTAAACTTTCCAAATTCTTAGTTGAGAAGTCCAACGGTTTTTAAGATTTTGATTTCTTTATTTAAAAAATAATTTTAAGAACAATTTTTTTAATTTCTTTAGTTCTTCTTGTATTAAAAGAATAATATTAGACAATTGTCTTGAAAAAATGTCAGAGATCAAAAACAACGAAAAAAAGTTAATAATTTGTTTCAAATTTTGTAGGATGTACGTCCTTCACTTGATTGCAGTTTATGGTTTTTATTTTGGAATTATGTACTGTCTTTATCAACACGTGGAAACTGTGCGTTTGTGTCTGGACCTGATTTCCGACGGGATAAAAACCTTCCCACCGTTTAGATACATCGCAGAAAAAGTTCACTTCTGATTGGAACAAATTATTCAGGCAGCACGGATTCGGGAGGATAAAAAACATTAGCAAACAATTTCCGTGAAATCGTTCAGGCGAAGCTAAATGAATTGCGATGATAAGTCAATCGATGTTGCGATCTCGCGTTTTTACAATAAAAAGTGATTCAGTTTATTGAGAGTCCAAACAAATTGAAAAATAGTATTCCGAAAGGAGAAAAAAAAACGATCAAAACTGAAAATTTTGAATAAGTTTTGAATTATAATTTATTCAAGATTAATAAATTTCTAAGCAGGAGTGATTATATAATAATAGATTATCGAGCTGTCTCGTTTTTATTATTTGAAATTGAACACTGAGTAATCGATTGTCAGATAATTTTCAATCAGAAAAAGCAAACTCAATTAATCGGCTAATCTATTCAAGCTTCACACACATCATAATTATGTTGTGTGGCAAAAAAATTTAACTGGAATTAGAAATTCGCAAAATTATGTTATAATAATTTGTGCAAAAATTGTCTTCAAATCTCAATAAGTTATTCGAAGTTTTTAATGTAAGGATAGCTGTTTAAGAAAATTATCACTTACTGTAATGTTTCAAATACCTTTTATATCAACTTGGAATCGTAATTTTAAGTTATCAATTTTGTTTTACTTTCGTTCTTATCTTAAAGTAAGGTTTTTGATATTTTTTTAATTTTATAACCGATCAGAGTCATGTAAGATGTCGAATTATGTCACATTAATACACATGTAGAACAGTTCACAGCGCTGTGAAGTATTTATCCCTTCGACCGTTCTTATTGTTAAATTCACCTTCTTGCTAATTACGCTAATTAGTCTCCTGTTTTTCCGACGTCGTTTTTTTTCGTCTGCTGCTTTTCCAAAATAATTTTCACGTCAAGCAAAGTTTGCAAAATTTAAAACTTTTTTCCAATTTTGTTTCAAATAATTCAAATTTCCTTTTAGCGAAAAATCAAACAATCAAAAAGTTGCTTTGAAAAAAAAAATGTCCAGTCGTGTTCTCGTTCCTGAGTTACTCTGCAATTCAAAAAGGGCATAAAAACAGTTGGCTTATTGTAGCCACCAAAAAGCTAAGCTGAAATACATGTCACACTGATTTATGCATGAGAGATTTTCGAGAATCGTATAATTAATTATTCCATACCTCAAATCAAACACGAAAAAATGCCCTTATGCTCAATTCTGTTTCTAGTCAATAAAAAATGACACAAAAAGTGAAGTAAACTTCAGGGGGTCTTTTTATGCAATTTGCAAAAATTGTCTGGACGGATTCTTGGAAATGACTTTTGGCAATTTCGTGACATTGACATTCAGAAATTGATAAAGTTGAGTTGAAGCAACAGTTGTTAGTACCGACTGATAAAGCCTGATGGCGCTGAGAATATCACATTTTATTATTGATCCACCCGGAAAACACGAAGCCCTAGATGAGGGTGCTTTTTTACCTGAAGAAGCGACTTTTCTTCAAAAAGTTAAGCTCAACCAAAATTGTCATTTTTCATATAACAAAATGGAAAATTCTTTTCAACTTTGCTTTCCTTTTTACAAATTTATTCCTTCGTTGCGATTATCCCATTTTGGAAATTAACAATTTTTATAACAAAAAATAGCCGTTTTTTGTATAGTTCTGTTGTTGTAATGTTTTTTTTTGCTTATCAATATTCATCTCTGTTTCTGACTTTTTCAATTTCGTTTCCAGTTAGTAAATTGAAAAAAAGTATTAAACCAATAAGAAAAAGCGTAAGTAGAAAACGATGAAAAATGGGTTGATTTATTAAACAAAGGATACGCTGATTAACGTATGTCAGCGAGGCAAAAACAAAACCAACAAAAGGTTGGTTTTCATCAAGGTTTGAGCACATTTATTCAACGAGAAAGTATCGGTTGTCATGAAGGAAAATAGTACATTCTGATACAACTTTAATTAACGTTTCATTAATGAAAAAAAGTTGCGATTTGTTAAAAGTTATTTCACTTTTATCAGACATTTTATAAAATGTAAGTTGGGCGTGTAAATTTAATTGTAGTAAAGAAAAAAAATCGTTCATTTTCAAATAATTTCAAATCAAACTTTATTTTTTCAAACAGTTTCAGGTGATTTGAAAAACAATTTTTCAGGTTTTTGCATTATTCCTTAGTTGAAAAAGTGAAAATAGTGACAAGAAAAAGTGCGTTTTTATCCTATCAATGACATGCAATGTCGATGAACTTTCCTTTCACTTCCTTGCGAAAGGTCAGTACATCACTTCTTTTTGCATCAAGAAAAAAAACCCAAACTTACGACTATTACAAATCATTGACACTTTTTCAAACTTTTTTCTACAAAATTCAAAAGTAAATAAGTCATGACAATTTTTAGCCGAATTTTTAACAAATTCTTAAATTATAAAAATTAAAAGTTGCATAACACTAATAAGAAAATGCAAAATTAGTAAGACTTGTTATTGCATTCTCAAATTTCATAAACCCTGTTTTCTCTACTTTTTCAAAGTTCAAAAAGTTTCCGCTTTAATGCTTACTGTGTTTGGTCTGAAAAGTAATTTGACGAGAGTAGATGAGCTGGCTAAGAAATATCTTAGCCAAACAAACTGTTTACAAACGAAATTTCCATAAACCTGTCGCTAGAAAGAGCAACTTCTCACAGACTTCCGGGGCAATGTGAAAAGGAATCTTTGATCAAGGATCGCGTCAGGGATAACGTGTTTGGATTTGTTTACGAGCCCTGTGTCAGGTCACGTAACCTTGAATGAATTTCTTGTCTTATATCTCGTTGTGAGCACCTTTTTTAAACCTTAAAAAAGGTGCGGAAACCTTTCTTTCTTGAAATCTCAGATTAATGTTTACAAAGAAAAAAATTGTAAAAGTGTCCCCTCTTGTTGGTCTAATGATCCTTTTCAGACTTCTTTTTTAGTTTTTTTTTTTTTTTTTTTTGAATAAAATAGAAAAGTAAGTAAGAAGTAACTTTTTTTAGCTCGTTAGTGTCAGTTTCAGAGCTTAAAGGAAGTCAACTTTGCCATCTGTGATATTTCGGAAGGTGAACATTTTGCAGCAATTAAGATGCAGTAAAACAAACATGAGACTTAAAGTGAAACTGAAGGAAAACAAAATTTCATGAAAAATTAAAAATTAAAAATAAATGGGACAAATCAAATAAAGGAATGACATAAAAGAATTGATTTGCAGTTATAGAAATTGCTAAGCATCGGAAAACATTTGCTGGTTATTGCAGTTTCGCTGTAATTAAGCTTTGGATATTTAATGTGGGAAGTTAAAGCAGAGGTACGATAAAAAGCACTCCAATTGATTATCAAAAATAAATACCCAATTGAACAATGATGTTTGGTTTCATTTCGTTCTGTCGATTTCTCGACGGTTGATTTCAACACTTTTACCAACACAGTTAAGTTTTACGATATAGGTCACTAAAGGAAGCATAAAAACTATCAAAGTTCGAGCCAGCCTCATCGTTAAGGAATTTTATGGTGTGCTTATAGTTTATTTTATCATTTGGATAGGCGGTACTATGGTTTCGGTTATGCTCGCACCGTTTCTGGTATCCTTTAATTTACCAATTTGCAAAACAAATTTTCATTTATTAAAAAAAAAGGTGAATAGTGATTTTTCGTGTTTATTTTATTGTGGTTTTATTTGAGTAAAATTGAACGATACGATTTTTCATCTTGGTATCTCAGCACTACAATGTGTTACACTGCTGTGCGATTTACAGCCGAAATCATCTCTCGTGAAATGTCGATTTTTTATGACAGTCTAAACGAGATTCAAAGTAGATAGTTCACAAATGATTAGTCTCATAAGTTTTTTTGTAGTGTAATAAAACACGTAATGTGAGAAAAGAAGTGGCTTACAATGTAACAAGTTTTGTAACAAGTTTGAAAAGGTCATATTGTAACATGAAAGTTTGATAAGATAAGTGAAAATTTTTTTAATCAAATTGTTATTGTTTAAAATTAAATTTTACCACTAAAAATGTTAATTTTACAACAAACATTTGACAAGAAAACTGTTCCAACAAAAACTAAAGTTTGATTTAAAAAAAAGTAATTCCCATCACAACTGCATTAATTACAAAAAATAATTGTTCAAAATCCATGTCTCCATCACGTTTTATAATTTTGTTCAAAAAAAAGTTTTTCAAAAAAAGTTTTTCAACTGATCTTATTTGTATGAACACTAATTTGACATCTACGAAATGAAGGTGAACCATTGATGGGAAATTGAGCAGCCCCCGAGGCGCGAAAAGTAAGTAAGTCGTTTGAATAAAAGATGCTGATGGGTAATTCCGCAGTTGGCTTTGATATGGTCTATTTAGGACAGTGACGGCGAACCTTGAACGCAGCATCCCATTCTTGGGCGCCCCACCTGGGCGCGAACAAAGTTTACCTTAGCCGACACGCGTCATGTGGTGACGCAGCTCGACGTCACGTTTGGCGCAACGTATGGGCTTTGCAAGGACCGAACGCATGCGTACGTATGCGCGGCTGCGCGCCCACGTGAAGGACTGCTCTCGCAGGATCCCGGTCGGCCCGACCGAAGAAGCGCACAGTTTTCGGCAGGTGGTTACCCATCGCTATGCTCCACCTCAGTCGGTCGACGTCGGCCTGGCACCGCGAGGCCATGGCCAAAAGTGGCAGATAGTGTTTATTTTAAAAAACTCGACACCCAGTTTCAAAACGTTAATTAAACGTCATTTAAACGTTCATTGAACGTTAGTTCAACGTTGAAACAACGTCGAGGGAGAGAAAGGCCCGAAGATGGCCCTCGTCGTCGGTCTGAAAAACTTCCAGGGGTTGAAAATCAGGGGCGAAAAATGCGCCAAGATTGAATTTCGCGGTAAACAATAAGATAATGTTTCAAATTAAGTAGAACAAATCGCTGCGCGCCGACACGTGTTATCCGACAGACCAAATTGAATCATCAACTCTTTATGTAATCGCGTTTGAGGCCTGAGAATCGTTTAAATCCTTCTGGCCGATTGAATTGGGTTGACTTGATTTTGCTTTTTTTTGTTTTTTGTTTTCGTTTGGATTCAAATGAAGTTAATATATAGGTGATTGTTTTATAAAACTATTGAAGTTTTGCAATGAATATTATTTGAGGTAAAGTTGGGTGGTTCTTTTGTGAAAAGTTTGTTCAGAGTTGAGGAAATAGATGATAAACTTTCGGTTCATCTTTCGTGTGAATTTTTTTTTGTTCTTTTTTTCTAGCTAAACTATTTCACGCTAAAGTTTCTATTGTTGCGGTTAATTAAAAGTTTGCATGGGTTTTACGTCGGTTTGTTCTTTTGTTGGCCTCAATAAAGGTTCGTTTTAATTGATTTGACTTGATAAGACTTGATTAAATTGATAAGAAACTTTTCTTTGGGGCTTTGAAAAATTTGTTTTCAAAGACTTTTACAAGACTTTTTGAAAAAATGTTGATCACTTTGTAGCAAAGAAGAGTTGAGAGGAGAAAAAAAATTGGAATTGTTCAATGGATGGTTGTAATTGAGACTGATAGTATTATCACAAGAATGGAATGATTTGAGACTGGAATCACAAAGGAATTTACGAGATCAAAATACTGAAAAATCAACAATGAATTATCACCAATTAGAATTTTGATTGTCAACTTGATTGAATCATTTTACAATGAATTTTTGAAACTTGGAATTATGAATTGAAAATTTTGACAATTGTGTTTACACTGTTGCAATATGAAAACCATCAAAAATAATACATTTCTACTTGCAAAAAATGATAATAAACAAAACAAAATGAAAATCGAATCATACAATCAACAACACCTTCTTCACTAACTGAATGGAAGTTTGCATATTATTAAGCAGTTTTCTTATTCGAAAATTGTTCCACGAGAGACATTGAAATTCCATGCTGCTTATTTTGTTTCGCTTCCATGTCTCAATAATGGTAAAAATAACACGATTCCACTCCAATTTTTGTGTTTCAATATTTATCTTTACCAATGTGCAATTTTGAAAGAAATTTTCATGAATTTCAACTTTTCACAAATGCTAACTGCGATTAATCAACAAGTCGAAATAAAACTTTCTTAAATTAGAATTTTTTGTTCTTGCAAGTACGAAGATTTCTAAATGAAATTTGAATTAAGATAAAATGTCATAAAATAAAGTTTTCAGGGATGATTTTGAACAAAAATTTAGTGAATCTTAAATAATTTAATACCACGTGTAGGATTCGTTTCTTTTTTTTCTTTTCTAGTTCTCGTTAATTATTGATTAGTAAAACACAGTCTTTTTTCTCTGCTAATAAAGTACTTAAAATTGAAAAAAGAAAAAATAAAAGAAAACAATATAAACGCTCGAGCAAAAAGATGAATAGCACAAAACAGAGTGTTGAAAGCAAAGTCTGAATAATAGCTTGGAAGCAAGAAAGTTACTCATATTTGATTGCAAGACGGACTTGAGCGTTGAATATTTTCTTTTGTGACACACGTCGTTCTCAATTTCAAAAATTTAATTTCGCTGAGACGCGAAGCTTAATCGCAGAACAATCGTCTTACGAAACCTGTCGCAATATCGGATAAGTTGCGTATTATTTATTTCTTCAATTCAATCGAGATGAATTTTTTTTCGTCCGACAATCTATAGCCCTAGATTTAGCTGAGGCTACTTTATTATTCTTGGTGAAATCAAAGTAAATCAGCTGTAAACTGGATTATCTTCTGATTTAAAATAAATTCAGACAAGTTTCCACGTATTTTTGTGCAAATATTTTACATTTAACAAAAAGAGAAACAGTTATCAGTTCCTTTTGATATTCGAGAACGAGATTTGTTTGTTTTTTTTTTATTTTTTAATTTCGTTGAATTCAAATGATTCCAGATGATTTGAAAAAAAAACAGTTTTTCTCAGATGTTTATTGGAAATTAAAACTCCTGTCCTCGTTTTGTTATTGATCGTTGAATAAATTTTAATCTCGTTCAATAACAAATGAATTATTCTTCCGTTTCAATTATAACAATTAAGATATTTCAAAACGAAAATGAAAAGCACATTTCAACGGTGAAAACTTGTAGTACGCCTTTCAAATCGCTTTATTTATTAATTATGTACAGATCCTAATTGAAACTCGCCGTGATTTAAAGTACGACAAAAAGTTTTTCAAATACTTACATTCACTGTTTGCAAAAATTTCCAAACTTTAGATCACTGCAAAAAAATTGCACTTGTCGAAAGTAATGTTTGTTTTGGTTTTGTTTTCATGCTTGTAATCAACTTTTTTCCGTATTCAAGATTAAAATCGAATTAAGATTCATTAAAACATTCCCTGTCAAGATTGTATTAAACGGTGAAAAGTTTTTAAACATATTTTCGCCGCGTTTTCAACAGAAAAAAAAAGAAAATAGTTTAATCCAGCGTAATAATTTGACGTGAGATTTTAAAGTCTATTAAATTTATCAAAAAGTGCTATAATAATTATTTAAATAATGAAATTGACATAAGTTTCATCATCGCGCAGGTGTGAGAGAAATAAAAGTGACGATATTGTTGTTACTTTTACAGTTCTGTTATTTTGTCGGTTATAAACAAAAATTGTTGAACATTTTTCGTTTGAATTTCAGGCGTTTCTCATTATACTCGAAACTTGGAAGAAATCGGAGATACAATCACCGTCGATCAGGTAAATGTTTATCTCAGCTGTCAAAGTCTATTAATTTACAAACAATTCGCTCTTTGACACTGACATCATTATTTCATGCCTTACTGGTGCTAGCATGTGTCAGATTATCTGTTCCAAAATTCGACACCTAATCGATCACTCGAAAATTGTTTCAACAGAAAACAAACATTGTCAAAGAAAAGAATAATTTTGTAATCATGAAACAAGTTGAACAAAAATGTTTATTTTGCCATTTGGAGAAAATATGTTCTCTGGGAGAAATTTGTTCATTCAGCGAAAAACAACCGGTTGCATTTGAAATCAAAGTGCAAGCTCATGGATGTGAAACGTCATTACATTTGTGAGTGCAGTGTTGCAGCGGAGTTTGGTATTAAATTATTATGAACGTGAATACGTGGCATAGTTTATTTACCCAAATAACGTACGAACACGAGAGCATGATATACATAAACAAAGAAAGTAATTTAACCAAGTTTATCCCGTTGTCAAAAGTTACATGATGAATAAACAAAACAACAATTGATGAAATTGTTGGTATAAGTTGATAAGTAGGTTTATGAAGATTTATTATCGCGAATGGGTAACGTAATTTTGAGTCAGATTTTCAAAATCATAAAACGTTTGACAGATGAACTCTCCAGATTTGAAATAAAAAGACTTTCAATCCAAAATATAAAATTCAATAAGCAAACTTTTTAGCAATAATAAAAATTTAACTTCCATTTCCTGAAAATCAACATTTGAAATTGAAACACTCGGCATCAAGAGTTCATCATCAACAATTCAAAATCAGAAATTCAAATATTTCCTGTTATGAATTTCTACAAATTGTTTACTAAACTCTGTTACAAAATTTCTTTTTACAAACTAACCTGAATGAACCGTCTTTTTCAATGATTACCATTTCATGAATGAAGCTAGAAATCCAATTCTACTAGCACGTTGCAATTCAAAAAGCAAAGTCCAGGAGCAATTCCGATATGAAAATTCTTCTTTAGAAAATTTGCCAAGCATCCACGCTCTTAAAAACGATAAATTTATCCATGTATATATGTCAAGGTTTCTGCAAAGATGCGTGATAAAAAAATCGATTCCGTATTTATTTCATTACAAATACAAGTTTTAAGTGCACGCACAAGTAGGCTATTTTTGCATCGAACATTGTCCGCTCCAAAGCATTAACTTTTCTCATCATAAACTTTTTATAAAGAAACTATAAAACATCTATATATAAATACATATAATATTTCAGAATTTTCAACTTTAAAATTGTTCTTATTTTTATAACTGGCATAAAAAAGCATAAAAAACACATCTAATATGTTTGTAAAAATAGTCATATTTATTTTTAAATAAAAAATGGTTTGTGATGGTGTATTACAAATCTGCATATTTTACATCAAAGCTGTAAGCCAGGTCATATCGCATAATTATGTCAATATATTAAGTGAAAATTGCACGTTAAGTAATAGGTAGCACCAGCTCCAGGTAACGTGATGATTTATTCATTAAGTCAGGTACATTATAGCCTTTGGAAAGAGCTGAAGCACGAAGAGAAAAAAAAATAAAGCCCATTTTGATGACAAAATTGAATTTCCAACAGACAACAAGAAATGATTAGACTTTTTTTGTATTGTCTTCTGTATTGTTTTATGATCCGGATGTAGGTCGACAGTAACTGGTTAAAGGTGACCTGTTAATATAAATTGTAATCTTGAAACATTGCACAGGTATGGGACGATTATTTCGGTATGGATGGCGGTTTTTAAAAATTGTCACGCAGGAGAAAGCCACCGAGGGTGATTAATGGAATTGAAACAAATAGTTTTTGATCAATTAGAAACAGATGTTTATCAATTAATCTTGAACTTGTTAATGTGATTAAAAGTTTCGTTTTGTGATCAATCACCAAACACAAATTGCTAGCTTTTTTTAGAATTTCCTTAATTTTTTTTTCATTCAACAAATTTTTGATAGATTTCTTGAATTTGAAAAATAATGAAACTTTGAATGCAAAAGGTGAAATTTTACTTTTAAGTTTCATAGCAAATTTGATTTGAAAAGTCTCAAACTTGAAATGAGGAAATTTATTGAAGAAAAAATTGATTGAAAAAAAAAATCTCAACGAATCTGTTTGCGAATTTCTTTGCAGATGTAATGAAATGCTGCTGATGGTAATTTTTTTAGTAAGGTCGGAAAATGCGAAATGTTTCGCTCGCTTTTTTCCCGGTAAAAAAACTACCCTATGCAAAGCGCGTTGTGAACCACTTTTGTGGAGACAAAGAATTAACACCTGACTGCCATAATACTCATTCATACGAACGCAAGGTCGACGCTATTTATTTTCATTTGCTAAAAGTTGTGAAAAAATTTTCATGAAAAATGCTGTAGAGTGTTTTTTGAATAAACCTTCTTGTTTACTTGTTTTCGAAATGGGTTTTATTTGAACTTCAAACATTCGTTTGAAAAAAGCTTTAAACATTTTTCATTAAAAGAACACCGTTGGAACTATAAATGTTTGTTGAAAAAAGGTATACAAATGTGTGAACTTTTTGTTGTTGAACAGAGCTTTACTTGGAATCTAGGAAGACCAGTTGACGAAGACGAGTGTGTACAAATATTCGTTGTTTCTTACAATCTTCTTCGACAGGAAAAAGTTATCGCGAAATATGGCTTTTTCCTACAAACAGTCATTCAAGAAGAGAGGATATCTTTGACAGATTGCTTGGTTGACCTTAATAATAAACCATTACCGGTGAGTTTTCAGTAATATTAGAATTCATCAGAAACTTATCATTAGTTTTTCATTTTTTTTTTCTAATTTAACTAATTCGATTTCGTTCTCGTAAAATGCTCAGAGGCTAAGATCTTTTCATTTGTTTTAAGAAAATCATCAAGCTTATCAAATATTTGAAATCAAAAAGTTGAAAGTCGTGATAAAAAAGTTACTATTTAACATATCCTAAATTAGGTTCATGAAATTCAACAACCAAAAAATTTAGAATTAAAAATCAGAAATGCAAAACATAAATATCCCACATTAAAAACGCGAGTTCTTAACTGAATTTATCGATTTCCACCATTGTGGCTGCGAGCAATTATACTTGTGGACTTATGATTTTCACTGCCACGAAGATGGAAATTGATAAATTGTATTTACCTTAGTAAAATTTCCGGCAAAAACTTTGTGTTTAATTGTGATTAAACTGAAAATCAAACATTTGGATCCTTCAAGTTAATACGAAATACAAATTCACAATTGGAAATTCTATTCAAAAGCAAATCTTAAACATCCAAATCTGAACATTTGCAGTTCCAAAATTCGAAATCCAACACAAATTCCAACTAATCTAACTAAAAATTCCAAATTCAAAATCCGATATTCTTAAATTAAAATTGAACATTCAAAATCTGAAATTCAACATTCAAAATTCGAAACTTAAGAATCCAACTCTAAAAGTTCAAAGTCAAAACCTCTAAAATTGAATTTGAAAATTCAAACTGCCCCAAATGAATAAAACATTATATTTGCGTTTACATTTGTAATTGTTATAACAAATCGATCTTTAACCCTCCGTTTGGAAATACACTCCACAGGCAATAGTTAATTTGGAAGTCAAATACTCAGCGCCAGATGAAAGGTGTACTCAGTACACTCCAACGGACATGGACGAGCAACAGATGTTGATAGACATCGAACAAAATATTGCCAACATTGAGCGGAGTCTGGAGCAAGCAAAGTCTGCGAAGCGTCGTGGCTCGTGGTCCACCAGTGATAAAAAGAGCAAAAAAACTACTCGAGGCAGCTCGCTTTCCACGTCGGAAAAGTCGCCTGAACAAAAAAGGTGACGCGCTCTTGTTTAAGATTATTTACTGTCACTTCCACCGTTTTGTCATCCGTGAAATTGTCTTTCCAGAGCAAGCACAAACTTCCCTTGTTCAAATTTCGATTAAGAAGATTTACTTCACTCAATTTTTCATCAAATAATAAACTTATTACATATTTTTTCCCCTTTCACAAACAAATTCAATTTTTAAATTCAAATCTTCTTCAAAATCCAATTCTATTTTTGTTATTTCTTTTTAAGATAATTCCATAGAAACATAGAAAATTAAAATAATAAAATTCGCAGAATTACATTGAGATGAAAAAAGTTGTTTCTGAGTCGCGAGTCGGAGATTCCTTAAGTTTTGCGATGCAAAAGGAAAAACGTCGAATCAGCATGAAATTTGCAAGCGAAGTTTCGTCCTTGAGAGTGATATTAATTAAAACGAGATGAAACTTTTTTTTTACAGAAGCGTCACTATGAAAAGCGTAAGATCGTTGATAAGACTTGGGAAACGAAGGCCGCCGAGAGATAAGTCATGCGAAAGCACAGCCTCAGAATCGAGAGGCCTTTTGGACCGAGGCGATTCCAGCTGCCCCACGTCGAACGAACCGTCAAGATCGAATTCTGTAACTTCATTAGACCTTAATGCTTCCGACAATGAGAGCCAGATTAGTGTTGCTACCGAGGGAGAAAAACTTATTAAACAGGCTACTAAATCTAACACGAAAGTATGATTAAGCAAATTTTTAATCTCTGGGATGGTTTTAACATTTTGATTCTGACAAATTTTTAATTTTGGTTCGTAATATTTTTCTTAGACGAGTGGGGAACAAGGTCCAGGAGCTTTGAAGGCACAGGATTATCAGGTCTGCATCACTATTATAGAAGCTCGACAATTAGCAGGGCTTAACATGGATCCAGTTGTTTGTGTACAAATTGGAGACCAGAAAAAGTACACGAGTGTTAAAGAATCGACAAATTGTCCGTATTATAATGAGGTACAATTAGATTTTCAACATAAACATTTAATCAAGTTTTAATGACAAATTATTCGTTCAAATGGTCGAATACTTTTTGAATTCAAATTTCACATTTTTGGTTTCAAAAGGAAATGACATAAAATGAAAAATTGTAACGATAAATTGTTGCTGTTAATTTTGTTATTTTGTTTCCTGTTCCAGTACTTCGTTTTTGATTTCCACATGCCGCCTGTGATGCTCTTCGACAAAATCATCACTCTATCTGTAAGTGTAGAACGTGAACAATAAACACGTACCGTTCGGAAGCGTTTTTATTTGAATTCATATCAGTCGCAAATTTGAATTTTTAATAGCCGTGCTGTGCACCTCGACAGTGAGTTCTGTATGATAACGTACGATACATATTCTGAATGTAAAATCTGTATCGATGGAGCACTCAGTGGTTTTGGGTGTCCGACATTTACACATGTAAATTTTTCGCTGATGACTCATTTATTTCAAATTATAGAACCCAGATGGAAATAATCATATTCAAATGGGTCAATCAATTTTACTTGTAAAAGAAAAAAAAAATAAATAAAAATAAGTAAAAATGGAGAAAAAGTGAGGCGTTGAATAAAAAATCAGTTTCAATGAAAAATTGTTCATGATTAATTTAAGGACTTGATTTGAATTTGTGATTTTGCTTATGATTTCGTGCTCTAAATAAGAAAAATCGCGTTGGGAAAATGATGGAAATTTTGATGCATTGGAAATGAGCAAATAAGTTTTTTGTTGTTGTACATTTAAAATGCTGAACGTTTCTGGCGGTGCACAGGTGCAGCAATCGCGGAATCTCTTGCGTGCTAATCTAACGCTGGGCAGCTTTAAATTAGACGTAGCAACCGTTTGGGCTCAGCCAGGTACATTGTTGTGCAAAGCTGAATCAGGCTACTTTTTTTATCTTGGATGTTTTTCTGAATCTAAAAAAACATATGTTTTGTGATTAATGTTTTTATGCTTGCTCCTTCATTTGTACTTTGTTCTCGTATTTTACTGTTGTGAGAATGTTTTCTCTGTTTCAAAATTGTACAATTTTTGAAATGTTCTCAAATTTCACATGGGCACTTTCTTGTTTTCAGCACTTTTCATATTCAACAAAAGAAATATTTGGTTTCGTTTTTGGAACTAATTGGGCATGGGAATGTTTTTGGTAAAATTGAAATTAAACGTGAAATATGGCAAATAAATTTATATTGCAAAAGTAAAGTTACAATTCAATTAAAATGGAGCTTTTGATTACAAGTGAATAAAACTCAATCAAAACAACGAATTTAATTATGTGAATACCCCGTACAAGTTTGGAATAAACAAAAAAAAACTTTTTGGACGTGAAAATAATGCAGAACAATTTGTGTTCAACTTTATTGATGAATCCCACTTCGATTTCGTATTTTACTTTTTTCCAGTGCTTTCCATTTAGAAATTTATAAATACCTTCGATGAAGTGATTGGAGTGATAATTAAGTGATCGTGGTCTGTTTTTAGTTCGACATTGGAACGAAGGCAAACTTACGTGTTTACTTTTCATTTTTGTCGAGCAAAATTTTTCATCGGTTTTTTTTCTTACTTTCTTTACATAGCTTTTCTCAACAAAAAAATCTTTAAACAGAAGTGTTGAATTAGCAATGAAATTCGTTGGAAAAATCGTGTTTTATCGCGATAACAATAAAATTGCACCGTGGTATGTCGCTTTGAACTTTTTCACATTAACTTTTATCTCGAGGTAGTTGCGAACTAAATCCAGCCGGATTTGAAACTGTCATAACTTTTAACGGAAAATAGGACCGCTTAGTATGATCGCACATCTTGATAAACTTTTGAAATCCCCCTGTAAAACCATTAAAAAACTCCTTCAAACTAGAAAAGTTCCAAAAAATTGTTCCAAACTTTTATTAAGTCGAGTTGAATCGCGAAGCTCGACTGACAATTTTTCGTCATTGTTTGATAAATAACATAAGTTCTCATAGACCGTTAAAAAGTTATCTAAAGATTAACTTCCCACTTGACAAACTATTCAAAAGTGATTATTCAAAATATCCACAACTTCTAACTAGAATTCTAAATGTCCAACCTGTCCAATTTATAGAATTCGTTTTTTTCCCAAAGACAAAATTCCGCATCTTTGAAACGACCAATTAAAAAAGTCTAATAACATTTTTTCGCTTCCTACTCTTTTTTCCTCTGACTTTGATTTAGTTCTTCTCTCGTTTTTCTCTTCTTCGTTTTTGTATGACTATTCGCGACTTTTACTACTTAAACAAACTTTTTTTTAGTTAATTTTTTTTCAATTTTAATAGAGCATCAATTCTACCACAAATGGGCTCTGCTGACCGATCCAGACGACATAGCAGGGGGTCCAAAAGGGTACCTGAAGTGTGACATCAGTGTGATTGGCAAAGGCGACAGTGTCAAAATTCCTCCCAAAAGTGAAAAAGACGAGGACGACATTGAGGGCAATTTACTTTTACCAGATGGAGTGCCTATTGAAAGACAGAGAGCTAAATTCATCGTCAAAGTTCATCGGGCTGATGGTCTTCCAAAAATGAACAGTAGCATTATGGCAAATGTTAAAAAAGCTTTCACGGGCGAGGTCAAGGATCTTGTTGATCCTTACGTTCAAGTGTCCTTTGCTGGACTTACTGTGAGTCATAAAATAAATGAAATTAAAAAACTAAAATCAACATTATTTTCGGTTCTAAATGTTTGCAACATTTGTTCAACTGTTTTCAAACCGATTTTAACATTTTCAACATGTTTGAGCTCACTTTAATAATTCAACTATCTCAATGTGAATTAAAAAATAATTTGTTTTTTTTTTTTATGATTAATGGTAAAAATTTGTTGTAGGGTAAAACAAGTGTGAAACGTCACAGTTACGCCCCAGTTTGGAACGAGCAAATAGTGTTTACAGAGATGTTCCCGCCGTTATGTCAAAGGATAAAAATCCAGTTGTGCGATAATGACTCGGTGCATGCGACGGTGATTGGAACGCATTTCATCGACTTGAAACAGATCAGTTACGACGGCGAGAAGGGATTCCTGCCGACGTTCGGGCCAGCTTTCATCCACATGTACGGAAGCATCCGGGATTACAGCTTGATTGACGAGCATTCGACTTTGAATACGGGACTTGGCGAAGGCATATCCTACAGGGCGAGGTTGATCTCATTCATAAATCCAATTATCCGGCTCAATTAAATCTCGTTCAACAATCCGCACGTCACTTAGTTCTCGCATTTCGGTGTTCCTTCTTCATTAAACTCGTTTGTGGCTGATATTATTTTCATCATCGAATTAATACTGCAAATTTTCACGCTACGATTGCAATCTCCAGTTTAATCTCCGAATTATAAATTCAGTTTTAAGTTCAGTCAAGTCAGAGTTGAATTTTATTTTCGAGTAATTGAGTCAAATGAATTTCTGTGCGGGAAAGATTGTTGACTTTTGTTGTTTAATTTTGTATTCAATTTTGTTTTTTTAGAGTTTTGTTATCGATAAGAACTGAAATCAGTGACAACATGGAAATCGCGCCTTCAACGGTGGAAGTCGAGCCAACTCCGGTAATCAACGAATCAGCTTACTCAAGGAACGAGGAATTTTTTTTGTTCGCCAGCATAATGGACGCGACGATGATTGATAAAAAACTCGGCGACAAACCGATGTACTTTGAAATCTCTATCGGAAATGCTGGCAATTCTTTAGACGGCCACAACGAAAGCTCGAAGGTTCTGTCAAAGAAAAAACTCTAAAATAGAACTAAATTTTCCATTTCTTTTTTTTTTCATTTTTGTTTATTTTGTTTTTTTTTGTTTCTAATCTTATGATTCTGATTTTTTTAGATGGTTAATGTAAGCAATCCAATGTTGAATGGGTCACAGGAGGAATTGCACGAGGTGATAACTGGTTC
The DNA here is from genome assembly GCA_020615435.1 of Telenomus remus. Taxonomy (NCBI): domain Eukaryota; kingdom Metazoa; phylum Arthropoda; class Insecta; order Hymenoptera; family Scelionidae; genus Telenomus; species Telenomus remus. The sequence continues at coordinate 5,569,592 of CM036343.1, read as the reverse complement.
CTGGCAAAGTACAACTTCGCCAAGCAAACCTATGACCCATGATAAAACTTACTATTTTTTACCCTACTGGGATGATAAACCATGCCTTCATGTACGGAGTTACTGGCCGGATTTTCGAAAACGAATGTATAATAGTAATTTGATTGGCAAAATTGTTGATAAATTGGTAACGTTTATTATTCAATTTTCAACCTGTTTATAGTTTCATTTTTTAAATTATAATCAAGGGTTGCTAGCTGCATTTTTTGATATGAAAAAATAACGCCTTTGAAGTTTCAAGCGTTAAAGTTTTGAAGTTAGATATTTTTTGAATTTTATTTCACAACAGAGTTGATTGGTAAAAATTGAACAGGTAGCAACTCTTGCAATTTTTACATTTTTTCAACTTTGAATTTTGTATTTTGATTTGGGTTTTTTAGGAGGAAGGTTTGGCAGAAGTTCAACTCCATCTAGAAGATCCAACTGGAGAGAAAATTTTGAAATCAGTATTAGAAGAATTAAGCAGCAACTGTACAAAATATTGCAATATCAGTAAATCGTGTGCGACTGGACTCGGCTGGGGCAAAACCAAGCTAGATAAAGAGCGAATGAAGCTCTGTCAAAGAGAAATCGAAAATATCGCCGTGTCATCGAGAAACCTGAAAGCCATCGTTACAAAACACAGCTTCAAGGAGAGATTCAAGACTGCGCAAAATTACCTCCAAAAGTTGAAATTCCTCGTTGAAGATGTGAGTTGATACAACAAATAATCGATAAATTAATCATCAGTCAACGTCGGAAATTCTATTGACTCTTTTTTTCACTTTTTTTTCCCAATTTTTCTTTTCAGCCTCAAGACTCGATGCCGGACGTGTTTGTTTGGGTGATAAGTTCCGGCAGGAGGGTCGCGTATCACAGAATACCAGCGAGGGATTTGATTTTCTCTGTTCTGGAAGAGGAATGTGGAAAAAATTGTGGAAAAGTACAAACCATTTTTCTAAAGGTAAAATGCAAACCTTTTATTACGTTTTTGTATTGATAAAGTATCGTTTCAATTTACATTGATATTTCGTTTCATGAACGTTTTATTGAAATGTTCCTCAATTTTTGTTCGTTGTCAGTTGATTTCAGTTTGAATGAAATTCGTGGATATTACTTTTCAATTTGGTTTCAATTTGTTAACATTTGAGGTTTAGCTTCCAGGAAAGAAACGATTTGGTCCATCCGGCTGGACCATCCAGGCGAAACTCGAAATCTTCATGTGGTTAGGAATCATAAAACATAAAAAGTTCTTTGCTCAAGGTATCCCCAAAGGGTACGAGATAACTCACGAGTTCAAAAATATAGAAAGAGCTACGGCTATGCCACCCTCTACTATTCACTACTCAAAGAAGCATGTAAGAACACATTTTTGGTATCAATATCATTCATTGATTTCAATTTCTAAAAATGCCAATCATAAATAAAAGATCGAATTCCAATCAAAAACTCTTTTATTGCAATTTTTAAAATTTTCAATGTGAAAATTAACATTCAAAGAGAACAGTTTTCATTACAGTTTTTTTAACGTTTGATTTGAAATCCAATCAAGAATTGGAAATCGTGAAAGAAAATAATGAATTGACCGAATGAAAATGTTACAGAAATTTCAATTACGAGCTCATATGTACCAAGCAAGGTCATTAATTGGCAGCGACGCCTCAGGACTTTCAGATCCGTTCGCCCGAGTAATTTGTGGTGAATTTTGTAAATTAACACAAGTGATTGACGAGACCCTGAGTCCCACTTGGGACGAACTTTTACTCTTCGACGACGTGCTGATCTACGGAATCGACGAGGAGATCAAAGCAAATCCTCCTGCCATCGTTGTCGAACTGTTTGATCAAGATAAAGTGGTAAAAAAGTGCTCTCACATCTCTCAAATTCACTCAAACTGACGCTTTCTGTTAGAATCGTTGTTAGAAAATAGCAATGATGCACTCAAAAGCTGCCAGACAAATATTTTTTTTTGCAGAAGTTATATTTTTTTAACTTTTCAATTCAATCTTTTTTATGCCTTTTTTCAAATTCAACTTTGAATTTTGTTATTTGATTCAAAATTTTTAATTTCAGTTTCGATTTTTGATTTTGTTATTAGAAAATAAGGATGAAGAAAAAAACTGTTTTGCATGGTGAAAAAAAGGGGAGAATATTTTTTTCGGGTCAATGTTATAAATTCCAAGTGACGGAGACTGTTCACGCGTATAATATTGACCTTTTTTTGCAGAGTCATTTTAAATCTATGGATGTAACAATGCATGAGGGCTCTGCTTTGACAGTTTGTATTACAAAATTAAATATACAACATATCAAAATATCAGAAACATTTTTTTGGCACACACAATAACTGAATTTTGCGCACAGTAATAAACATTGTTGCGTGGAGGTAATGTATTTTTTGTGACCTTTTGCAGTTACCAATATCGAGAAATAACGTCTACTCTTATTGATACATGTCAATACTCTAAAATTAATTTATTGATGTTCCTTTTTTTGCGATTCCCTCTTGCTCTTTGCAAATTTATCTTTCAATAAAAACTCTAAAACACAATGTTTTCGAAACTTTTTCAACGTTGTGTCTTTAAAACAATACTATTTTTCTGAAATTTCCAAACTTTCAAATTGTAACAAAATTCTAAAGCCGAACAATGTTTGTTCTAAAATCTTCAGACTTTCAAAAACACACTCTCACAAACTCAATCATTACAAATGCAACTTGTAAGAATGTCTTCTGGCACGATCTGCATTTTAATTTTCTTTACTTTTTCATTCTGCCTTTTTGTGCATTTTGAATTTTTCAATTTTGTTATTTCATTTTTTTTTCATTTCATAAACATATCTGTTGATCAACTCAGATTTGTTTTTCATGTTTGTACCTGTGTGTTTTTCATATTTTTTATGTTTTTATGTGAGTAAAAAAATTTGTTTTCTCAAGTGTTTTCAAAGAATTAATTGTTTGGTTGAAGCAATTAGATGAAAGATGTAAAACATTTTGATTTGTACGATTCGCAGGGCAAGTCTGAATATATAGGACGAGCAATTGCAAGACCCCATGTAAAACTTGCCAAGGAAGCTTATACACCACCGCAGTTTCCACCGTCATTGGAATGGTTCGAAGTAACAAGAGGAGCTGCGAGGGCAGGAGAACTTCTCGCAGTTTTTGAACTCCTGGAATATCCATCCTCTAACGATTTCACTTTTCCGACTTTACCTGACGCAAAACCAAGAATTCAACCTTCAACTTCTGCACAAGATTTTGGTACGATTTTACCTGTTCCTGAAGGGATTAGACCTACACTAACTAGATACAGGTAATTTTTTTAATTTTAGCTTAAATGTGTAAAATTAAAAAAAAATAATTTAATATTGATGTTTTTTAGGATTGAAGTATTATTTTGGGGTCTAAGGGATTTAAAAAGGATCCACCTGTTAACCGTAGACAAACCGAGAGTAGATGTGGAATGTGCAGGTCACATCCTCTACTCGTCAGTTATAGCCAATGCAAAAAAGAATCCAAATTTTAGTACTCCAATCAAATATATAGAATTGGAATTGCCAGAACAGGAACTCTACCGACCGCCTTTGACAATCAGAGCTGTCGATTGCAGAAGTTTTGGGAGGTACACCTTAGTTGGAACTCATACTATTAATTCTGTTCAGAGGTACATGCACACTTTTGCCATCAAAAAATCTAAGGATGGAGACGAGAAGAAAAAAGCGGTCCAGATTACAAGTTAGTTCATAATTTTCACTTTCAATATTAAAAAACTGAACTTAAAGTCAGAAAAATGTTTAGTTTATAATTTGAGAAATTAATTTTTAAGATTTTTGTTTCTTTAAAGATATGGATGTGCCTAAATCCAAGCACACAATATCGTTTTCTGATTCTCTCGTGGACGCTGAATCTTACAACGACACGATAATCTCTGTAGGATTGGAAAATTTCGTGTGGCCATCAAAGAAGGACAAAACTGAACAGAATCTGAAAAGGAAACACAGTTTAATGAACGATGCCAGTATGGGTAATTTCACCCCCTTTTTGAGCCAAACATCAATTTTTATTATTCCATACAAACTATTTTTTTCAAAATAAATTTTATTGGGTTTAATTTTGTCACAAACTTTCAATTTTTTCCGTTCCAAAACTCAGCCATGAAAAATAACTTCCAAATTTTCATTGACAATATCTTCGATCAATTCGTAAAAAATGTTTAATTGTTTAAAAAGAAACTGTTTCATTTTGTTTTTTATACTTTTTTCCAGACCTAATTTTAGCAGACGATGAAGACGGTTGCAGAGACTGGTGGACGAAATATTTTGCCTCGATGGAAGCGATGATCGAAAGGAACAAAGAACTAAAAAGAGAGCAGGCCTACTACCAAACCCAGTCAAACTGTACCTACCCAACGAACCCCGAGGATACCCCGGAACTCTGCCAGCCCCAAGTAGTAACCTACGAAAAAAGTTTCTCAACTCGAAAACTCCTAGGATTCAAATCAACAGCCAATACTGTACGACTGGCCTCAAAAATGAGCCCGAAAAATGCCCCTCATCACAAACCCCACAAAACTGCTCTGCTGACAATTTATCCAAACGAGTTAGAAGGCCAGCCAGAATTCAACAATTTCAAGGAATGGCTTCATTCCTTCGAACTTTACCGGGGCAAAAAAACGACCGACGATCCAGAAGATGACTCGAGAGTCGTGGGACTTTTCAAGGGAGCTTTGAAGGTCTACAAGTGGCCCATTCCTAAGGACGTGGACCACTCGGTTTTGGGAGTAGATCCACAGTATGGATTTTTTCAGGGGTTGCCTTCTAATGAACCTATTCATGTTCTTGTCAGAGCTTACATCGTTAAGGCAAACGATTTGCATCCTTGTGATTTGAATGGCAAAGCAGATCCTTATGTTGTTTTGCATTTGGGAAACAAAAGAATTAGTGATAAGGAAAATTATGTGTCGAAACAACTGAATCCTGTTTTCGGAAAGTAAGTAATCAAAAAAGTAGTATTAGTGCCCCGCGTTGGGCGCCAGTCGATAATTATTTTAATTTTGGGTTTTTTTTATTGTAGGTGCTTTGAGATCGAAGCAACTTTTCCACAGGATTCTATGCTTACGGTGCAGGTTCTGGATTGGGATTTGGTCGGATCTGATGACTTAATTGGAGAAACGAGAATCGATCTTGAAAATAGATTCTATAGCAAACATCGTGCTACTTGTGGTTTACCCAAGAAATATGAAGAGTAGGTTTTTATTTAAAAAAGTATTATTCGATTTTTGAGTAGAGTTTCTTTTCAATGTTGAGAATTTCTCATTGCAGAACTGGTTACAATAAATGGAGAGACGCTTTGAAACCAACCCAAATTTTATCCAAACTCTGCAAGGACAGTAAAATTGACGGTCCAATTTACACTCATGGCAAAGTCACAATTGGGAGGAAAAATTTTACTTTGAGTAATGAGGAGATGGATTATTATGTTCATAATAAAGGTAATAACAAAACAAAAAGTTTTAATTTAATTTAGTTTTGTAGCTTGTGATTCACTGTTTTTACTTCAATTGAAAAAAGTATTTTATGAATTTTGTATTTTGTTGTTCTAGTTATGGAAGAACAATTAGCATTAGCAGTTCTTCATCAATGGAACACTCTACCTCGCTATGGTTGTGCTTTAGTACCTGAACACGTAGAAAGCAGACCCTTGTACAATCCTGAAAAACCAGGAATTGAACAGGGCAAGCTGGAGATGTGGGTCGACATGTTCCCGATGGACATGCCCTTGCCCGGCCCACCAATTGATATCTCTCCAAGAAAACCAAAAAGTTACGAATTAAGAATCATCATTTGGAACACAGACGACGTCATACTCGAGGACGATGCGTTTTTTACAGGCGAAAAAATGAGTGACATTTATGTCAAAGGGTTCGTCCGAACATTTTTCAATAACAATTTTTTACTCAAATTACAATTTTCTGTTTTTAATCTTTTTTTTCATTTTTTTTTAAATTTTCAGATGGTTGAAAGGCCCGGAAGATTGCCAATGTACAGATATTCACTACCGATCTTTAACCGGAGAGGGAAATTTTAATTGGCGATTTATATTTCCGTTTGATTATCTCGTGGCTGAGGAAAAAATTGTTATAAATCGTAAGGAAAGTCTGTTCAGTTGGGATGAGACCGAATGTAAAATTCCAGCTCGTTTAGAGTTGCAGGTAAAGTAAAAATAAAAAAAATAAAGCTAAATTTATGTCTAACTTTTTATTTTTGATTGTAAAATTATTAATATTGACATTTTTGAACAAAAAAATGGAGTAAAATAAAGAAAACTTGTTGCGTCTCAGGTGTGGGATGCGGATCACTTTTCTGCAGACGACTTTCTGGGAGCCATTACTCTAGATCTTAATAGGTTTCCAAGAGGGGCGAAGAATAGTAAACTCTGTACTTTAAGCATGCTGAAAACAGACGGCTCAGTACCGATGGTTAATATATTCAAACAAAAACGTACCAAAGGATGGTGGCCTTTTTACGTAAAAAAAGAAAATGAAGACATGGAACTTACTGTAATAAAAGACTTTTTCCCTATAAACAAAATCAAATTTAAATATTACAATTTAGTATAAATGGATATTAAATTTTTCAGGGTAAAGTAGAAGCCGAGATTCATCTTCTGACTAAAGAAGAGGCCGAAAAAAACCCTGCTGGCTATGGTAGAAACGAACCTGACCCTCTTGATAAACCTAAGTAAACAAATTAAAAACAAAATTTTTCAATTTTCGTTTCATTTGTTATTATTAATCATATATTGTTTTTTTTTCAGTCGTCCTGACGCATCGTTCATGTGGTTTTTAAATCCCCTGAAATCAATCAAATATATAGTCTGGCACAATTACAAGTGGACGATTCTGAAAATCTTCATCGCTATGGCTGTGATTACTCTGATTTTGCTTTTCTTATACGCCATACCTGGTTACTCTGTGAAAAAATTATTAGGCGCTTAGATAATTGCATTGAATTGACCAAAAACAAAACCAAAAAAAAAACAAAAAATCGCTTTGGATGTTGTAACCAAGTCATAGTTTGAAAAGAATCTCCGTGTAACATAAGAGTACAAAACAAAATATGACCTGCTCGGATTATTCTGAATAGTTGATGATATTCAAAAGAAAACCAAATATATTTTTCAATAAATAATTCTAGCTGATAGTTTTTCTTATAAGATAATAAAGAGACAAAATATTGTCGAGACAGACTGCAGATTATAGTGGCAAACGATTTTTTTAAATCATTACAAAATATATTTAAAAAATATGAACAAACACAAGCTAGAGTGAAAATCTAAGTTGTAATTTTGCACACTGTAAATTGTTCGATCACACGTTTGTTTTTTACACTCTCTCAAATTATAGTTGTGTCTATTCTTTCGATTTTCAATATTAACAGTCTTATCAAAAATGTAAAAGTTGTTTCATTGATACGAATTAAACGAGGATGAACTTCCCTCCTTGAAAACAACAATGTGTTTGTAGAAAAATCAACAAAGTGAAATGTTACAAATCCAGAGAAAATAAACTCACTTATGAATTTTTGTCTTGTTGACTCTTTTCAATCCCTTTTTGTTTGACCAAAGAAAGTAGAAAGCTTTGTAAAAAAATGTTAAATTTATTATGAATTTTTCTCTCGTGAAATTAAAATATTTACATTACAGTTAATCTTTTAGCACTCAAGTAGTTTCAGTTAGTTTTTCTTTTTATTGCTTACATAAAATGTAACTTAATCACTAGTCTTATCACAACCGATTTCGATTTTTTCATACGAATCCATCGCCTTCATTATAGACTTGATTTGTGTATCTCTTCTTAAAAGCCTCTTTTTAAGTACAATTATTTGTTTGCGTAGTTGAATTTCCTCATTGGAAATTTTCGGTCGAATTATTCTGTTGATAATTACTTTTTTTACTACCGGCTCTGTTTTTATAGGCCTGCAGTTCGCTACACATTCTGGTCTGTGTTTTGTTAATTCTGGTATCTGCAAAATTTTGAATAAACATGATATGATGTATCTTTTTTTTAATATTTAAAATATTGCATTAAAATTTTAAGTTACTTACATCTTGCGGGAGATATTTCGATTTTTTCACGTATCTGTAAACTTTATCCTGAAAAACATTTTTTGATATTTTTGTTTAAGAATTAATAATTGAAGGAATAAAAAATAATAATTTCAGTACTCACATCATCTTCACTTGATATGTCACTGTCATTACCATCAGCGGCTTTTTTTGGTTTGTTTAGATTCTGGAATTAACAAAAAATGTTTGTTTTGTTCTTTTTTCTTTTTTTAAATATATTGCTAAATTTGTTCGTACCAAAATATCTTCTTTTTTAGCATCTGAGCCAAACAACGTAGGCACAGCATCTTTTTTCAAAGTTCGTTTACCATTCTCTGAATAATTGAAACAGTCATCACGAAAGTGTCTGCTGCAAATTCTAGAACTACGTTTGGGAATGCTGATGAACCCCGCAGGAATTGATGACATCCACTTTGATAACATCTCTTCATTTTTTAAAGGGAAACTGAAAAACAAAACAAATTTTATTTTCAACATTCAAAATTTCAATTTAATAACAAACAGCAGTAACAATAAAAAACAAATCAACAAAACTAACCAATGATAGCTCGTATAAGAGATGGGACTCCAAACACTCGAACATTTTCTTATAACGCAACCCGTCACCATTTTCTTCAATTTGTTAACTATCCACCACCATAATTAACTAAAGCCAATCGTCAGAAATGAAATTCCATAAACACCTTCCTTTTTTTCCAAACAATAACAATGAGTTCCAAAAAAACAGACAGTCGTTCAAAGTCGGCGATGTACATTCCCACATTACCGACATTCAAGCAGCAGCGCCACCTGCAATGAATTTTCACTAACCCTTTCTAGCAGAAAATTCTTTAAATTTCGGGTTCGGGTGCTGAGAAAAATCAGAAAAAACTCTTACAAAATCTTATGAAAGGCTCAAACAGAACAAAGTTTCCATGTTGTCGTACGGCGCAAAATTATCAAAGTTAGTGCGATCAATTCCAGGGGAAAAGTATTTGGGGCCCTACAGATTTTTGCCAATTTTCTTCGTCGCCGGGGCCTTTCTGGAGTTTTGTATGATCAACTGGCACGTCGGAGAGACAAATTTTTACAAAACCTACAAGAAACGACAGGTTGAAAATATTGTCAATGACAAAATTCGTGAGATGGAATCTGCACAGCTGATGGGAAATCGAGTTTGAGGTTATTCCGGATCAGCATGGCTCGCATGGGCAAATTTAAGTTGACGTTGTTTTTCATCGCTGCGTTGATGAGCAGTGCTGCCGGTTCGCAGATGGTTCATCAGCATTATCGCCCTTTGGATGACCTGGACGAGCTGGTGGAAAAGGCTTTGCAGGAGAGAATAAAAATGATGAAAAAATGATTGTAAACAAATGAAAAATGTTATTGTAAATATAAAATGTATAAAAAATTAATTAAATAACTGTTATGAAAATGTTGTTTCAAACTTTATTTTATTAGAATTGAAATAGTTCTTATGGAAACAACTTTTGTTTTTATGTACTTTTTTTTGACAATTAAAAAACTTGGAGTATATACACAAACAAACTGTTTTTATTGACAGTTTGATACACGATAATGTAAACAAACAATGCACATAAATAAATCTACTAAGAATTTACGTTGTTTTCAGTATTTAAAACAAAAAATATCAACAAAGTTTGTTATTGTTATTCAGTTGAAAATAGCGAAATTAAAATTACACACTTTCATCCATTACCTAAACGATTCAAAAGATCAATAAAAACCGTCGACCTATCAAAGATGAGCCAACATCTCAAACCAAAAATCAGCCAAATTCAATTACTTTTGTTCAAACAAAACCCACCAAAAATTATTTTTAAAACTCCAAACATCAATCAATCTCAAAATAAACTCCAATTCAAATTAAATTACACCGCAATAATTTTGAACGGGAGTTGATCACGTGACTGATCCGTCAGTCCATTTCCGGTTTGTTTGTTTGTTAACAACTTAAATCCCCTTAAAACCATGCCGAAAACAAAAACAAACTCTTGCAAAAAATCGTAAACATTTTTTGCCGTCGTTTTCATTACGAAAAAACGTAGACATTGTAAAAGAAAAGAAATTTGTAAGTGACAACTTCCGGCGAGACGATTGTCGGCGTCACTAGCGGCCATTTTTGCTTGTCACGGCGAGAAGAAAGGTGGACGGAGCTGAGAGCGGCTTGCCCGGGAGAAATTTTGATAAAAGTTATTTTTTTATGTGCGTGTCAAGTCGGTCGCACACATGACGGGCCGTTGCGTTGACGTGTCGTGCAAAGTTGCAAGAACTTAGTTGTTGGCTGTTTGATATTTTAGCTTCGTTACAAAGTGCCGAAGGTCGACAAGATGACGACGGTCTCGATGTCTCCGGCGGCTAATCATTGTATACGCGTCGTTAGCGAGTCTAACCTCAGTAAGATTGAAAGGTACGCTTACTAAAAATTTCATGTTATTGTTTACATTTTTTACGAGTCAGTATATTGCTCCTTTTTTTGTTAGTAAAAAATTTTTAAAAATTATTATAATTTGATTTACATTTTTGTTTACAAATTAATACTTCGTTTACATGACACGTATGATCATCAAACCGTTTTTTAAGGTTCAAATGGTTATTTCAAGGTTATTTTTTAAGGTTTAATTTTGTATGTCTTTTTTCAGTTTCCTCAATGACACAGCGTATCGCGAGGCGATCGAAAATTCTTCAACATACAACAGTCAATTATGCAGAGAAAGGCGGCTTCGGATGCCGTTTCTAGACTCCCAAACAGGTATAAAAATCTCATCTTTACAACCTCGCCTCCAAAGAAAACAATAAAAAACATGCTGACTAACACATTTGTCTGACAGGCGTGGCGCAAAACCATTCAGCTCTTTTTATGTCAGCGCGTGAGCGCCTTCCTGGACTGTTGCATGGTCAGATCTACACATATCCTAGCAAAAGATGGCGGAAAAAGCGAAGACAGTATTTGATGCACTACTCGCATCCGAAGAGGTCTGGTCGGTTGGAAGTAGACGACAACGGAGACGTCATTGAGGGCATTGGTGTTATGAATGATGATAGTAAAGATTCGTTAGTTATGAAAGGTACGTTCTTAAAACATAACATTCTTACAATCAATTGTTATTACACTATTTCGAAAATGGAATTTTTATTTCTGATTTGTAAAGTAGATTTTTTTGTAATAAAAATCTGTATTTATTTTGTTTCGGTTCGGTTTTAGATGAACATAGCAAAGATGCGTGGTTTTACGATGAGGCAGACATGTTGGACATGGATGCATTCGACGAACCGGATCCTGACAGTGATTTTGATTACGAAGAGAGTTATAGCAGTAAACGAAAACGAAGGAAACCAAGGGGTGGTGGACATCACCCAGCTAGAAATCATCTTCCTTCTTCTGACATGCCTGCTGTTAAACGAGCTAAAGTACGGATCAAACTACAAAATAAAATTAGCTGATCAAGTCAAATTTGTACAATAAAAACAAAAGTAAATTTTGTATGAAAATAAACTTTATTTAGAACTTTTACAATGAAAAAGTTTACATATAAAGTTTTTAATTTAGTAAATAGATTGTTTTATCTAAAAGTATGAAAATGATATTGTAAAAGAAAATAATGAATGGTTTGATTTTAGGGAGGCGGACGCGGTCGTAAAAAAGCCAACTTCGATGCCACTGCCGACGCGGACAAGCCATTTGTTTGTGACCGTAAGTTCAATCACAAGTACAACTACAAATGACTTCTTTCTCGTACTCGCATATTATACCAAAACACTGTTAATAGAATTACATAGCAACAGAGTTATGAACAGTGAAATGGATTGCTTACAAAATAAGTTTTAGAAAACGAGTTTATTCTCCTTAGTTTTGTCCACAAGTTTGCATACGACTTTACGATTTGAAGTTTCGAGTTCATAAAAGAAAGCAAAAAAAACTATACATCAAAAATTAGAGTTTTTATACATCAAAGACTTGAAGAAAAAAAAAAAAAAAGAAACGCCCTTTTTATGTTTGGCTTTTTGTTGATCTCTGCAATACTTGACTCAAACGTTCGTCGTTGACCGTCACCATCGTCTGACCATAATTGTTTCAATTTTGTTGTCCGACTATTTTTATAACATCACCGTATCTGTTATTTAATCGTTATACGTTTATATGATCGTTGTAATTTTATTTATAACTCAATACATATTTAAATAAAAACGTTATCAAAGTAATTTAGAAACAAGGACGTAGCAATTTACAATTCACTCAGTCGACAATTTAAAAATCAAACAAACAACAATTCAGAAAAAAATTTTTTTTTCAATTTTTTTAAAACTGTATTGCAGAGTGTTGTCAAAAACTTCGTTTTCATTTTTTTAAGTGATATTATTTCAATTTTGATCTTGTAGTAATTTTTCCCTGATCGATGCAAGAACGATCGCGCTCATTCTGCGCAGGATTTTACTTTATCAGAAAACAACGCTTGTAGATTAACTCGGTTGTGCCTGCAATTTATTATAGTTTTCTCGCGATGCTCCTAATGATTTATGCAATTCCATAAACATCAAATCCTATTTGCAAAAGCAAAATTTCAAAAGCAACAATCCAAAACTAAAAAAAAAAGAAACGAAATTCAAAATTGATACAAAAACAAATTTTTGATACAGAATGATTTTTGAGAAAACAATTTTTGAAAAAAAAAGAACTCGAAAAAAATAAGGATGAAATGTTTATGAAAAAGCTTGTTTCGGTACTTGCAAACTTTTAGAAGATGTATTGAATTAGTTGATTACAGACTTATTATCCAGTAGGTTGTAAACGAGCATCGAGCCTTGCATCGTATTAGTTTTGCTTATTGGGCTGGACTCTTTCACTGCTTGTTCATATTTAGAAATTACATAGGTTGGTTAGGGACAACCTTTTTTTCGTATTTTCCCTTAATTTAAAATCCATTTAGTTTTTTTTTCATTCACATTTTTTCTACCCCTGTTGATTTCAATTTAAAAATGAAAAGATAAAAAACAAATACACATTTTGTCAATGCAGAGGTATGCAAGTACTGTCCAACTTGTTTCATTCAGAACAAAATTATGTTGTCTTTTTTGTTGACATTGTTTTGGCCTTGAAAAACGACAAATGAAAAGTTTAAACATTGAAAAAATTTCACTTGAAACAAAAAAGTCACTGAAAAAGTTTAAGTTAGAGAAATTTGTGAATTTTGGAAAAAAGGTAAAAAAAGGTAAAAACTAAAAGCACGAGAAACGATAGAAACAAGAGAAAGCGAACGTTTGTTTTGTAAGATGGATGTCAGGTTAGTTTTTTGCGGGAAAACAGTATTTGCACTTTTGCAGTATGCGGCGCACGGTATAAAACCAGACCCGGTCTGGTCTACCATTACGGTCATTCCCACTCTACTTCCTCCGGTGATCCTGCTATGGAACTAAGTCCCAGTCCTGCCGAAGTTGATTCTAGGAGCATAGCAGAAGCCGCTGCTTTGGACCAGTCAGGTTGGAGCCACAAACACAGCACTCTTTTCTCTTTCCCCAGACAATTACAACAGTACCCTTTTTTTAACGATTCCTTGTCCGCGCCAACGCAATTTTCTCTATCTCTATCTTTGTCTTTGTTAACTTCTTGTTTTCAATTCTTATTAGTTTGTTTTTCAACTAAAACTATAGTTATTTTCTTCCTTCTTACGAGACGGTTTTGTTTCTTTTTCTGATTTGCCTCGTTTTTCTTAACCCTTCGATGGTTTGACTTTTTTTCAATTTGCATTTTTCAGTGTGATAACACTGCCAGCAAAAAACGTAACATTTTTGATTAGGAATAATTTTGTGCTTTTCTTTCCTGTGAAGGTTTTCACGTTGGAAGTTTTAACGTTATTTTTTTGAAAAAAATTCTCAAAGTTCAGTTTTGTTTTTAATTCATGATTTGATTTTTTCATTTCATTGCAGTTTCTTAGATTTATGCATGATGCACTTTCATATTCTGACAAACAAAGAAAAACAAGCAAAATAGACTCTTCCAAGCATGCAGTTCTGTTGAATGTTTCCCTTTTTTTATTGTTAAAATATAAAATTGCGGTATATAATGTTGCGGTAAATTTGAAAATACGCCTTTCTATCACTTGGACCGCAATTTTATATTGTCTGCATCCTTTTTGTTCTGTACTGTTATGTCTTCTCACTCATCCTATCTAACTTGTCATATTTTTTATAATAAAAATTTAAGTAGAGATTAATTTATAATGAAAAATGACTTTAATCAATGCTTGTAATTGATTAGAATCCAAAATCTGCCTTGCGAATAAACATAAAACAATGAAATACAAAATTAATACGTGTTTTTTAAGTTGAAAATTCTAAAATTGTTTTATGTTTGTCGCAACGCCCTGGTTGCATAATAAGCCGTTGTAGGTTTTGAGGTGATCCTTAGTAGAGTTCATTTTGTATTGTAAATTGTTTATACTAGTAACGATTTTTTCTGATAGTTAATCTGCATCTTTAATTTTGGTAATGGAACTTTCAAAATAACGCAGAAGTCGGATTATTTTTTGCTTCTCAACTTTTTTTTCTTATAGAAAATATGAAAAAAGAAACAGAAAATTAAGATTCAAAATTCAGTTCATGCACTCACATTTCAAATACACTTTTGAGAGAGTCAAAAATTTATGTTTTCAGTTTAGGGTTGTCGTTAACATGATATTACTGTATATTTTCAATTCATCATATGAAGAACAAACTTTTTAACGAAGAAAAAAGAAAGAAAATGAAAAATTGTCTTGTTCTATACTAAAATTAGGGTTGTCACTAAAATCAAGTAATCAAAGAAAACGAAAAGTTTGTTGTAACAAAAAAGCTAATTGTTTTGTTATAAAACAATTGTAGAGAGTCACAAGATTAATTTTATTAATAATTGATTACTTTTCCAGGTGCTTTATTAAATACAACTGTGAAGAAATATTCGAAACGATCCCAAAGACTGTTCTAAATTCATAAAGACGAGTCAATAAAGTCCGTTTTCAAATTGTACTGGTACCTTTCGAAAACAATTTTGGTTTCAATTTGGGAGCAACTTGTTCTTTTTTTTATTAACCCAAGAAAAACAATCTATGAAAGAAAGAAAATGCGTTGCTATTTAAATATAAACATATATATTTATAACAAAATAATCCAAACTATAATAACTGTTACGAATTGAAGTTTATATCTAGTTGATAAAGTACACGCTAAAGTTTATTTGCATTTGAAGTGAGAGAGAGAAAGAAATTGAAACCAAATAAAAGTACTGTGTAGTGTTACGCGTATTCTACATTATTATTATTATTATGTAAGATGAATTCTATCAAATTTTTATGACAAATGTATAACTCAAGTCTCACGTTTTTTCTATTATACAGTAATATGTCACTCAATTTTCATTGTAAAAAAAGTCTTCTTCATTTTTTTTTCTGTCGCAATTTATCCCAACGAGATAAACAGTATGGTTCAGATCGAATAAATAGAATTCGTTTATCATGAAGCTTATTCAACTTTAGTTGACATCATTTTGACAACCCTATAAATATGACACACCGATTCTTATTTTTCATCGAACATTTAGAGCCAAAAAAAGTAAAAAAATTAACTATTTTTAACTATTTTTTAGGATGAAAGGAAAATCAATTTTTTAATTTCATTTTCGTTTCAATTCAACAATCTTGAAAACTTTATTTTATTGAAGAAATAAACCATTTGAAATTTGATTTACTAGTTGAAAATTATTGCATGTCGCTGGATATAAGATGTTTGAAATCTAGAATCGAAACGATATTTATTGCATATTGGTAAACGGCAATGTTTAACTTTTTCAAATGAATATAAATCTTGCCATAACAAATAATTGGGCTGCAAATAATGAATTTCGCTTTTTTGAATAGAGTTAATTTTGCCATTAAGTACGAACTTGTTTAATTTTTATTTTTTTCAATTCCACTCAAGAAGTGGGTTCAGAGTTGACCATTTACAGGAAAAACTAATTTTAATGATTTTTCGATCCAATCTTTTAATTAATTGAAACTTTCAACTCTGTTTCCACTTAAGAAACTGGCCAAGAAGGAAATCAAATTTGAGTTTACAGTTAAGATAAGAGTGAAGAGAGAGAGAAAGAGAGAAAGAACGAGAGAGAGCGAGAGAGAGAGAGAGTGAGTGGAAAGAGAGAGGTGAAAAAAACTGATCCCCAGCGGAAAAAAATTAAAAAAAAAGGTTGAAGAACACAAACGAGTGTGCATGCCTCGTGGTGTCCATCCGAATCGCATCGCACAACTAGGAAAATGGTCGGTTTATGATTAGGTGGTACGCGGCGGGGTCGGCAGAGCAGCGCAGCATCGAATAACACGTCGACGACGTCTCCAGGAATGTTGGGCGCGGGCCAGCCAGGGGGAGGCCAGATGGCGCCACTGGGCGGCGGGGCGCCACCATCTCCGTCGGTTTCATCTCAAAAGGAGGACTCGTTGCCGGGGGTGGGTTCGCCGGGTTCCGCCCCGAGCTGCCCCTCGCCTGCTAAGCTCGATAGCATGCCCCTGCCTTCGAACATGACCGGGGACATGATGCCAGGGATGGACGGCCACATGTCCGGCCCGGGCCCCAACCATGAGCGAAGACCTGGATCGAAATCCGCAGCGCCCTCGCCGTACTGTGACTTCTGTCTCGGCGACGCCAGGGAGAACAAGAAGACAGGCGGATCCGAGGACCTTGTCTCCTGCAGCGATTGCGGCCGCTCAGGTAAGCCCGAAGAGAAGACCAAGCGCAAGTATACGAGAAGGGCCAATCACAACTGAGTACTCGGCGTTGCGATTTCTGTGATTGAGCTTTGAGATTCGACATTGCCACGATGATGACAGCTTTTATCAGTCAATGCAAAACACAAAATTCACACTTGTACATTTTGAAGGATTGTTTTTCAAGTTTCATTCAAGAGGTGAATGAAAGATGATTTTCGAGGCCAGAAATAAAAAGAACACAAATTTTCACATCGGAAAGTACCATAATAATGAGAGCTTTTTAAAAACTGTGAAAATTTGATGGTATTTTTTGTTTGCTCTAAATATTAAAAATTAACAGGTGTAAAATTAATTTGTTGCCATCATCTTGGCATCTTTCGAGTCTCAAAATCAGAATGATGTATAACTGGACATCTGAACTGTATGAATGCAAAAATAGAAAGCAAAAGGAAAGAAATCCCTGGAGACTATTTTGTATTCACGAAACTGAAAAATTTTATCAGTGCAAATTATTGTGCGAATACTTGTGACTTTTGATGTACAGTTTCTAAGGATTTCTTTTACGATTGTTTACTGCCAAGTGTCTATCCAGTCAAATTTCTTCGATAGGGAAAAGAGCAATTTTAATCAGACTAGATGGTTTTGCAAAACCTCGCCGATCCTTAGCTTCCAATTGAAATTTTTTCAGCGATTATGAAAAAAAAGAATAGCAAAATGTTAGTTGTTAGGAATAAAATTCTTTTGTTATTTATTTTGAACTCGCAAACAATTCAGTTTCTAGTATTATTAAAATAATTGTCGATTTATACTAGATAGTAGCATTGTTCCTTTAGATGCAATACGGACAATGTAGTTTGTTTTTCTCGCCCCAACAATTTATCAAAAAAACTAGTCAGAATATAAAAAAAACGTCAAAAACAAAACATTCGACTCAGAACGAAAATCAAAACTTTCATCTTCTAGTCCTTTTTATAACAAAAAGTTCGAAAAAATCCTATTATTTTCATTTGTTGATTTCTTAAAATTTTTACATTTAACAAACAACTTGTAACGTTCCAGTATTTATTTTTTTCACTATGAAAAAAACCTTGTCACTGCCAATTTATTATAAAATATTTATTTTAGCGGGGCATTAGTTGGTTACTAAAGCTTAAGTTTTAAAAGATGAAGATAAACAAGAATCAATAACAAAAAACTAGAATACAAATAGAATACAAAAAATAGTGTACAGCTTTCGATAATGACAAATCTATCAGAGTTCCTCGGGGTGATGTAGGTGGTCAAGTTTCGAAGCCCGTTTTCGAGCATTTTACATATTTTATCACGTTACACTAGCGCCACCTATGATCGACCGATTTCAGGAATCAAAAAGACCATGACGATTTATTATAAATTTTTAAAATAAAAAAAGAAGAGACAAAACTTGTTATCGCACAATTCTAACAAAAAAAAATTAATCAAATGATAAAACAAATCAAAAAGTACGACTAAAATTATATTACGAATTTTGCTACACTTGAAACACAAAATTGTTTAAATTTTTGAATCAAATTGATACGTAAGGTCGTACTTTTTTCGCAAGAGCTTTTTCTCAGGAGAAAAGGCTCCTGAAACGCGTGTAAATAAAAAAAAATGATGAAAATTCGTATGACTGAGAGTGTATGAAAGAGAGAGAGAAAAAAAATTGTGTACGATGAAAGGGAACCGCGACGTTTATATTGTGCTGCGCAAGAAAGAACGTGAACAATTCCAAGGTACGCACTGATTAATTAATTTAACCCCATATTATAAAAACCGAAGGGAGAGATGAGTAAAGTAACAACTGAAAACAATAGCATAACGTATGACGAAAACGTATGTCCGATCATCAACAGAACTCTTTTCGGAGTCGATAATCAAATTGATAAAAAAACGAACAAAACAGAAGAACAAGATAAATAAACACGTTTTTGCGTACAAAACAGTCGCTGCATTTTTTATTTCTGTTAAAGTGCTGAGGAAGGGTGAAAGATTGTCGAGAACCAAGACTGTCAATTGCGTCGTGTCAATTGCAGTGGCTTTGCTTCGAACTTGTTTAGTGATATCGGTCAGACGATTTTGTTGAATAACGACTTTGTTGAATTCAATTACATTTTTTGAGTCAATGAATGACAAGTAGCTTGGAGTTCACTGTTCTTCGGCACAAGATAAATTGTCCTGGCACCCTTTCCTCATCCTGAATTTCCTTGCCCTGAGAGATCCGTTCTTGTTATAGGCCATCCAACTTGTTTGCAATTTACCGCAAACATGATCGTTTCTGTCCGCAAGTACAGGTGGCAGTGCATCGAATGCAAATGTTGCACTTTGTGCGGTACCTCTGATAATGACGTAAGTTTTCTTTATCATCATTATTTTTCAGTTCGTTTAACAAAATTTGAATAACTTCCAACACCGCAATCTTACCGCAATTCTTTATTTTTCATTATTTCAACTGAGGCGATTGATCATTATTTATTGTGGCGAGAACAAAATCTTTTAATTTTGACCGCAGTTTTACCGCAATCTTACCGCAACTTGATATTGCTAAAAAATTTAATAAGTTAATATTTTTTATTTGGCTTTCTTAAACGATTTATTTTATAAACTCGACTCGATTAGGACCAACTACTATTCTGCGACGACTGCGATCGAGGTTACCACATGTACTGTCTGCAGCCACCTCTCTCCTCGCCACCAGAAGGTTCTTGGTCGTGCCACCTCTGCATAGACGAATTCCATTCTCGCTGAATTTTAAACATTCAGCACTCTTCACCGAAGACAAGCAGCTGAACAAACAAATTTTTGTCAACCATTTTTTTCGTCAAGTAATTTCTTTTTAGTAACGTAGCCATTTTATGGGAGAGTATTCGTGGTTTTTTTGACGATGCCATATTGACTGAGAATGTCCAAAAACGTTCTTCATAACCATAGAAAAATACGTTTTTTAATCTTAATTGACGATGGGACTAAAAAAATAAGTTTTTTGTACAGTGGTTCAAAAAATGAAAAATTTTAAACGAAGTAATTTGTATTGAATAGAGGTTTTACGTAATTCGAACTTTTTTTCGATTGATTCTAGTTTCAAGTGGTACTTATTTTTATCACCTTTTTTCGTTTCGTCAGTCCAGGTGAATTGTAATAGGTTTTAAGGAAATAGTAATTATTATGTAAGTGCAAATTAGATGCGGTGCTGAATGCGACAATACTCTCCTGCGGTTACTTTTAGTGGTCGATCGTTTCGTTTTACGAACTACCTTGTCTTTAGTTACGTTCAATCCAACAAGTTTAGGGTTTTCTTTAAAAAATAACGACCATCAAAATTGTAACAAAAATATTACATCAGTAATTGTAATATTTTAAATGTCCTAAACTTGTTTGACAAGAAAAAATGATAACCCGAAAATGGCAGGAACTACAATTAAATTTGTGTAATTTTGTACCAAATGTTGAAGACAAATTTTTATTTCGTAATTGTATATCTCTTAACGATTAGATTTACAGACTTGAATACGCTACCTCGATGAGAGCTCTCAACTTTTAATTTTGTTCTTTATTTTAACAATTTTTAAACTAGACTTATCTTAACTCTAGAGAGCATTTTGATGGTGGATAATAAAGTTAAGACATTTTTTGTACACAAATTTTCAATGAATTTGTACGGCCAAAACAATTGTAAATTGAAAAAGAAAAAATTAATTTTAAATCTAAAACGAAATTTTAGTTACAATTTTAATTCCAATCTGTCTTATCTCTGGAAAAATAATGAGAATAAAAAACAGAAAAGAAAGAAAAAAGCATTGAACTAATTGTACAAATGATCTCGTGATATCGAACGGAGTGCAGAACCTCCTCCCTGATCTGTAACATTTTTTATATTGAAACGAGAAAAATAATAATAAGGGGAAACCCAACTCAATTGTACATAAAACGTTGCGAACGAACATGGGAAACGAACTAATGAAATCATTGAAAATTGTACATTCTCAGAGACTAGACGTTTGAATTGAACG
Source organism: Telenomus remus (assembly GCA_020615435.1). Classification (NCBI taxonomy): domain Eukaryota; kingdom Metazoa; phylum Arthropoda; class Insecta; order Hymenoptera; family Scelionidae; genus Telenomus; species Telenomus remus. The sequence continues at coordinate 5,548,689 of CM036343.1, read as the reverse complement.
CGGTACTAAGGTCGGTGAACTCGATAGGCTTTAGGTGATTAAGTCGAAAGTATAAATATGGTACCGAACGAACGACTGAAAAAACGCTTCTACCGATACAAATTTATCTGTATTTGCCACAAATGATACTCAGTAATTTTAAAACTCAATGGCGTAGCCTATTCTCAGGGTGTATAAACTTTTCTTCAATACAACGATTTTTTATCTTAAAATCTGTAATGATTGTATTATTATTAAACTTTTAATTTCATTCCAAACATATGTAAGAACGTTTTTCAACTTTGCTCAAGTAACAGAAGGTTCAATTTTTCGCCTCACAAACTTGTAAATACATTTCAATTGAAATTTGCAAAAAGTAAAATTCGAACGTGACGTACAACGTTTTGGAACGTTGATTTTGTTTCTTGTACAGAAAGACTTGAATTAGTGACTATAAAAAACCAACTGTGTAAGAGTTTAAACACCCTGGCCTACAGTTAAAATAGCAGTGATAATTGCGCGCGTTTACACCGAACGAATTGCGATTTGGTTGACTCAGTATTTTTGTATTCTGTATATGTACACATAGACAAGTGTATACAATGTGAATGTACTTAATTTAAACAAAAGAAAAAAAGGAAGAAAACGAATGAAGATACACAACGCCACGGTGATACTTGCTACGTCGTTCTTAGTTTTTATGATTCAAATTTGAAAGACAAACTGTTCTTTTTGTTTTCGGTTTTTTTAAATTTAATTCTTTTGATTGCAATTAATTTTTACTGTAAAGAGACTATTCTGGGTGTTTCATTGTGCTAAGCTTGTAAGATTCATTTACCGATTCATATTTAGTACAATAAGTTTGGTGTGTAAAATGTGATATCATTTTTTTCTTTGTTTCTTCTTTTTTATATGAGAGAACAAGATACCAAGCTGCATGAATTGACCACGAGAATGAAAAACAGAAGAAAAAACCACTTAACGAACATTTTTGGATAGTTTTTACAGTTTCATGATCATTATTGTAGATCACTTTTTGTAAATAAATGTTGAATAATCGATCTGATGACTTATTAATAATTCCAGTTTTATGAAGGTAAGATAATTCATAATTTTCATTTTTCAACTTATTTTGCTATGAAGTCGCATAATTCTTTTAATACAACTATATCTGCATTAAAATTTATATAATCCCAATTTCAAATTTAAAAAAAATGCAAAGTAATTTTTAGATAAAAAAATAGGTAGGAAAAAAGTCCAAAACATGATTTAAAACACGAGTTAACACTTATATTTACCATCTACATCCATCGTTATAAAATTTGAATAAATAAAATCACATTTCGTAGTTGATAAAAAAGTCTATAAAGCGTAAAATGAATCGAGTCTTTTTCAATAACTTATAACGCTCCAGGCGAGTTCGATAAAGTTGTCCTCTTTTGAGGAGTCGTCACACTTTCAGTCATAGATGGTAAATCTGAAACCGAAAACGAGTCTATTTAATTATACAATAATTTTTCTAAATCATTTTTTATGAAAATGGTTGACTTAAAAGCCTAACAAAACTTTTCTTTTTTACCTTTCAAATTCAGCTGGGAGAGGTCAGGCAGTCCCATGTCGTTCAATTTTTCTTCTTCCTGGGTCTCTAGTAATTCTGCCAGTTCAGCTTCTAGTTCCGCGTCTGTTATGCCGTTGTTTCCGATAGGTTCTGACACTACATCTTCCATTACGTTAGCTTGATCCAGTTGCTGAAAATTGTAAACAAAAAAGAATTAGTCAAGTATTGTTAAAATTAAGAATCCGAGTTGAGGTAAGTAAAACATAGGATTTCGAATTTTTCGAGTTACAAAAATCACCTCGCGCAATTCGTCCTGGACATCATAAACTTTGTCTTCATCAACATTTTTCCTGAAGTTCTTCAAAACTCCCAAAGCCATGCTATATCCTTCAATCATCTCAGCGTTCATCTCAGCATCGGAAATCCTCATCATCATAGTCTCAATGCTAACCAGAGCATTGCTCCTCACCTCGATAATCCTCTCAATTTCCTTCTTCTTCCTCAACAAAGTCTTTGCGACCTGTCGCCTATTTTTGGCCAGGTTTGTTTTGATCTCAACCAAAACCTGCTCCCGCTTTTCCTCCAGTTCCTTCACCTCCCTCGTTAAAAATCGTTCTTTTGCCTTGAGCGACTCGATGGTCAGTTCCCTTTGAACGATTTCGTCAGCACTGTGTCTTGAAATTTTTAAAAGAACTGGCGGTTTCGTCGCGTCCAGAGGATAAAATTTGGATTTGCTGGTTTTGTGCAAATAAATGAGCACCTGTCGAGCTGTTACTTCATCAATCGAGTTGCCATTTTCCTTAAAAATGTTCACAAAATCGGTCAAAGTGATGGGCTTGTTGTCAAAGTCGGCTTTCATGTGATCCAGCAGGAAGTTTGCGAGCACTTTGATGCTCTGAAGGTGGATGAATTTTTCGTCGCTGCTGATGGTTCGTTCGGAGATGTAACTTTTGAGGTGGGAAAACAGCCAGGATGTCGGAGATTTTACAAACGTGTTTACAGCCCAACTTCCCCAGGAGTCACTTGAAGTTTTCATAAATACTTCTTCAGGAATTATATCGCTGGAACTGGAAAATTAAGATAGAATTTTTGTTTACTTGAAAAATAACAAATTGAAAATGTATTATTTACTTTTTTTGATTTTAGTTTCAAAAATTTGCACTTCAAAATGAGGCAAATTTTGAAAAATGTATAGTTTATGGACGAATTGTAAGTCGTTTTTGAAATAATGATTTCTAATTTGATATTTACCTAAGCAAAGCTTCTATGACAACACTGAGACATCTTGGTTTGGCATGTTTTCTTTCAAACGCCTGCTCCAATTCAAATATAGAAAAACCACAACTTCGTTTATTTTTCAGATACTCGGCAATGGCTCGCGACCAAAAGTTGATTTTTGACTTGTAATCCTGGTCGTTTGACGAACCTTTTCTCAGCGGAGCAAACAGAGAATTCATCCTTTCGTCATTGGTCCATTCTATGAAACAAAAAATTTTTTAATTTAATTTGTGTAAACAAGTTTTTTAAACACATGATCCAATTTGTGCAACAAATTTGGAAAGTTTTTGCAAAAAATGTAGGCATAACCTAAAAAGTTCATGAGTTATGAAAATTAGAGATTAAAATTAAAACAACTTTTGTGGTTATGAAATAATAAACTTTGATAATTTTGATTGTAAATTAAAAAGCCCACGTTGCTTACCTGGAAATTGGTCGGTTGACAAAAACAATACTTTTCCATTTTGCGTTGCGGTCATGTTGAATAATTTGAGTTGACTTTATGTTTGTCAACCGAATCTTTAGATTGCAAAATAACAATTAGAATTAGTTTAATCACGCTAAAAATGGATTATTGTTGAGGGGGCGAAAAACAGTTGACGATCTTGCGAAAAAAACAATTGAACGTTAGACTATATACTGGCCCTAGGTGGCGATAGTTTGAAAAAGGTGACTGAATAAAAGAGGGTTTTCAAAGTTTGTAAACACTCTACTATCAGGGACGGATTTTTAAGGTGATTTGAAATTTAAACTTTTTTTTACGAGTGCAAGCAGTGCAAAACAAACGAAATGTTAATGAACAAAAAGGACATTGCAAAATGTAAACAAAACAAAAATCAAGTTAAAATTAAAAAACATGACAGAGATTTATTATAAATATAATAATCTATTTATAATGAAATAATAATGTAACATATTATTAACCAAACAATGTTTACATTTGTTTGCAAAATAACAATCCATTGAAGAAATCAAAACAAAACATTGTACTATCCCAAACAATAATAAGGTTAAAGTTTAAAGGTCAAGTTCGTGCAATTCTGAGATCAGAAAACTGACTGTTCTAAAAATAGAAAAAACACATTGAAAAAAATAAACATTTATCGAGGCCCGTGACGTTGGTATCACTGCGCGAGTTCCCGAACGAATTTCGCGACCTCAACACGTGACGCAGTGACGCAAACCCACACAAAACTATAGTCGCCGATCGAAACACGGCCTTCGAGCACAATTGTGCTCAAATAAGGCGAACGCGCGATCGGTTTGGCAGATCGGCAGATCGCTCGGGCTGTCTTTTTTGTTTTCCGGCCGCGCGTTTCGCGTAGCCTCATCGCCTGTCAAACTCGACCAAAACAAAGCTGCAAAGCTCATTTGACATTTAACCTCACTTCAAGATTCGAGCAACAGTTTGACGCTGCGAGTTTTGTTTTTGTTTTGTTTTTTGTGTCAAAGTCAGATGTGAAAAGGTGACAGTTCGCGGGCGGAAATGGAAATTCGGTGGAGCAAAGATTTGTTGGGGGCAGAGAGATTAGTTGTGCACGTTAGGCTGACTTTGGTCGGACAAAATTAATCATGTCTGACGACGAGCAGTTTCCTTTGCATCGGTGCATCTTCCAGGGCGATGTCAAAACACTCAGCGCACTCATCCCCTGGCATGACATCAACGAGCAAGATGAACAAGGTAAACTTATGTAAACAAAATAAACATACTATTTTGACAGCTCAGAATTCTGTTTGGTTGGGTTCGTCCAACTTTGTTTATTTTTTATAGTGTAGTATCAAATGTTTGTGTTTTTTTATTTGTCGTTCTCATTTTTGTTTTTGTTGTTTTGTCATGACTTTTAATTCGTTTTGAATAAGATTTTTTATATCGAAATTATTGGCTTTTTTTATAAATTAATTGTTCTATCTTTTTTTCGTTTTTTTGTTTTCATTATCTGATTCGACATACTTTTTTAAATACATACTTTAATGGTCCATTGATGTTTTTTAAATTGTTTTCTTATCGTGTTTATAATGTTTGAATTCAGTTGTGCGTTATAACAGTTCTAGCAGTTTCATACAAACTTATTTTTTCCCTGAAAGTTTTATTTTCGTCATGGCATAATCTTAAGAATGTCTCATCCAGAAATGAGTCAATATCATAAATTATAAATATATTCTCATACGAAAAAAGTTTTTTTTTAATCATGCTTTCAATATCTTCGTCGTTATACAGAATTACTAGAAAAGTTTAATGACAATTTTTTATAATAAAAAATGATGAAAAAGGAAGAACATGTTTTTAATCATTTGCTCTTTTTTTCTTTCAGGAAATACGCCATTGCATTTAGCTGTAATGTTAGGTAGAAAAGGTAAATTGAAAATTAAACTTTCTTAATAATTTTTTTATTATTGCAAACGACAGAAAAATTTTGTTTTTCAAAGTTCAGCAAAATAGCTCTGTTATATAAATGCCGCAGTCCAGTCAACTTTCATATCGATCGCATTTTTATCTCCACTCATTTGTTATTTTAAAAAGTCAATTCTTACGAAAATTATATGAAAAAATGAACTTTAATATTTATTAACTTTAAAGATTATTACCTATTACAAAATAAACATTTTTAATCCGTCTTTTTTCTATCGCAGAATGTGTTCAACTGCTTCTTGCACATAACGCTCCAGTGAAAGTTAAAAATTTGGCAGGATGGAGTCCTTTGGCAGAAGCTATAAGTTATGGAGATCGTCAAACAAGTAAAGAACAATTTCCTTCCCAAATTCAAAAACTCAAAATAATGAAAATCCAAAACTAATACAATATTTGAATTAAATATTCAGTTTCAACATTAGTCAAAAAATTAAAAACGCAAGCAAGACAACAGATGGAAGAGAGAAGACCACACCTGGTCGAAGCACTCAGAAAAATGGGCGACTTCTACATGGAACTTAAATGGGATTTCCAAAGCTGGCGTAAGTTGAAACAAAATAGAACAAAGTTTTCAAAATTGACCCTTTCGAAAAACTGTTTTCAAAACAACTTTTGTAAAAGAAAAGTTAGAAAAAATTGTTAAATAAAAAATTAATTTTAGTGTTATTTTTGCAGTGCCACTAATTTCTAGGATACTGCCATCAGATATCTGCAGGATACACAAAAGCGGAGCATCAATACGAATGGACACAACGCTAGTAGATTTTAACGACATGAAGTGGGAGCGAGGCGACATATCTTATATTTTTAATGGCGATAAAAAGCCCAGCAAGGCGCTCACGGTTCTAGACAATAAAGCCATGATTTATCAGCGAGTGAGAAACGAGGTACAATCTCTTTGAACTTGTCTAAAAAAACTGAAAGAAAGTTGACCAAGTTTTTAGTTTTCCAATAAGTTTCAGCTATCAATTTCCTTTCGATTTCGCATTGAATTTCAATTCTACATTGTTTGGTTGACATTTTAGGATACGGATTCTGACATCGAGGACGAGGTTGATCTTCTCATGTCATCGGACATTATGGCTGCGCAAATGTCGACCAAAAACATTACATTTACTCGAGCGCAATCTGGATGGTTTTTCCGGGAGGACCGACGAGTAAGAATTTTAAAATTCGATTTAATGTGTTTTAATTTGGGTCAATTTTTTTGTCGAGAACAATTATAAGACAGGAAACTAGCTCATCAATGTTTTCATTTCCATTGGGAAGCCAAGGTCATAACTTGTTAATGTATAGGAAATCGAATAGCGAGCTACCTTAATCCATTCATTAGTGGAAACTTGTTGAACTTGAATCTGCGTTATTTAGCCACCCACGACAATTTCAAAACAAACCTTTGTCTTCTTATTTCAGGAGATGGTTGGACCTTTTAATGCTGATTTTTATCATATCAACGGCATGGTTCTTGAGAGTAGAAAAAGACGAGAGCACCTCAGCGAGGAAGATTTGCAAAAAAATAAAGCTATCAGAGAGTCTTTAACCAAAGGGTGTTCGCAAAATTTCGCTAAAGGCGAGGTAAAAAGTTTACATCGTACAATAACGAAAAACTAAAACTCTAAAGATTCATTTTGAATTGTGAAAAATTGCATTTGGAGTTAGAAACTGTTATTTTGAATCGCTGTTTTTATATTTTAGCCTCCATCTAGAAGAGCATCATTAAACCCACCGCCACGAACAAACATAACGTGGGATGAATATATATCAGCGCCACCTGGCGAGTGTCCACTTTTGGGTCGAAGTCTGGTTTACAAAGAGAGCAGCAAGGCCTTCAAGGCGACTGTGGCAATGAGCTCGGACTTTCCCCTGACCGTGGAGATGCTTCTGAATGTCCTCGAGGCTATCGGGCCGTTCAAGCATTTCAGCAAGTTGCGACAGTTCGTGCTGATGAAACTCCCACCTGGGTTCCCGGTCAAGATCGACATACCGATCATTCCGGCGATCATGGCAAAGATCACCTTTCAGGAATTTTCTTTCCGCAATGATATCGACCCGATGCTCTTCAAAATCCCTAGCAACTATGACGAGGATCCTATGAGGTATTTATCACAAACGATTTTTATCTATTTTTGAAACTTTTAACTATAAATTGAAAATATTTGTTTAAGAATGTGTTTTTTTTAATTATTTTTTATTATTAAATGTTTGAATGATATCAAAATTGTTTTCCCCTGAAAGAGAGTAGTTGTAGAATTGAATTTAGAGAATGAAAAATTCTCAGTGTCCCAAAATTGGTGAGTTAGTAATAATTTGTTTCGATTCAAAAGTATTGGATGTTTTTTCTTTTATTTCTCCAATGATTTTCAGAGACGATGACGCATACATGATTATGACGGTTATTCTTCAAACGTTGACATCAGTGTAAAGGATGAGATTTTCGTACGGCGATAAAAGAGCGATGATTCTGTACTTAAAATACAAAAATTTAATAACTTAATTTATATTTAAAATATTTATTTCAAGAATTTAAAACACTTTATAATAAAAAAAAGGTAAATAAATTAGTGTAACGATTTCAATTTGTATTTTGTGCTGAGATAAAAAAAATGTTAATAAAATTTGTACATAAATTTAAACAGGCCAAAAGAATTTACTCAAACTAAAAGAACTTTAAATTAACTGATATTACTAATTCACTAACTAAGATGTCAAATAAAAGTTTGTGAAAATGAACATATTTGCATGTTAAAAATGATGAAAAAAAACTTAACTGCGCTTTCGAAACTGTCATACTTACACTGCTGACAATCATTTACTAATTGTTGACACTTTTTATCGATGTTAAATAATGTGACCATTAATTAATAACATTCATCAGCTACTAATAACACCTTTTGGCTTTGCAGATTTCCAGACTTATGACGCTTCGATATTCTAACGTTAGTGGTCAATTATCAGACCGATCAATTTTCACTACCAGGAGAAAAATTGACGATTGAATGTTCATTTGTCAGCCTCTTGGCAGCACCTATGCGAGTCACCGGAGCTTTCTTAATCGTATAAAATAATCGGTCCAAGGTATCTGTTCGTGTGGACGATGCACACCTCTCTACTGGTTGTTCACCACCTTCAAAAAGTCGTTGACTAATAACGTTCCCAACCCGAATTCAAACAGAACAATGCAGAATGCGAAATTCATGTAGATCACCGGAATGAAAGTCAACTAAACGACGCAAGGTAGACGTAACTTTTGTAGACTAATTGTAACGTTTGTACTGACACTTTGTATGAGACGCTTTTGGTTCCTCCTTTTCGTCTCGACTTTTTTTTGCAACAGTGAAAGATCTTGTTTTTTTAATGTAACAAAAAACTTAATGCAAAAAATAAAATGAACGAATGTTTGAATGCAAAAAAATCGAAAGTAGATTTCACTGAATAGCAAAGCAACGTTTACTCGAGCTTCGTTTGTGAATTAGACTGAAAACGTAGATTCTTGTTTGCGTCGCAGTTTGAACGACCGAGCAACACACGAATGTATCAAAATGTAGAACATATCATGCGGTCCTTACCAGTAGTCAACAATCAAATCTGAGAGTGAGATTTTCAATGCACTGAAAAACAAAAAAAAAAAATAAAAAAAAAATAAAAACACAAATGTAAAGAAATGGTTTTCAACTGATGAAAAAGGCGCGACCGATTTTTGGTGCCGAATAAAGTATTTGTATTTTGGTTTGTGATACTACACATCTTTCAAATGCTTTTTTTTGTGATCTGTTAAAAGCAATGCTAAGCTTTAGTTTTAGTTGAGTATGAAAAGTTACGACATTTTTTTTTGAAATTTACTAGTCCGAGACTTGTAACTTCGGTTCGAAATTGTTTTTAAGTATAATACAAATTGTACAAATTTCTCTTTTTGGGTGCGAATATAGTTTAGCTCTATTATAAACCGTGTGATTTTGACAGTTATAAGCGAGTAGTTATAGTTGCTCAATTTTAATTGTACCAGATTTTTATTTAAATTAGGCATCGCATGCCAAAGAAAAGAAAAATCGTGACAACAGTATTAGTTTAAAAATCGCTGTTTTTATCTTCTTGTATCATTTTGTATTTTTAAGTCATCATTTGAAACATTGAAAACTGAAGAAACGAAACTGAGACAAAATCGAAATTTCGGAATTCTATTTTTACACAAGTTTTAAGCTGTCCAACTCAACTATTTTTCATATCAAAATTTTACTGGGATTACAAAAAGAAATTAGAAAAATTAGTGAAATCTCACGAAGAAAGAACTGCGAAACATAAAAAAAACTTCGACCCAAATATTTGTGACATTTTTAAAGTTTTTTCCATATATTATAGTTGTTATAGCATTTTATTGTCTTCCAAAATTGTTACATTTTGTTCCATTGGATTGTTAGCGAGTTTGAACTACCTTCTATTTTGATAACTGATTTATTTATTGTCAACTACAAATACGTAGTTGTAATTTTAATTTAAGACCTGTTTTGATCACACATTTAATCAAACGTCCCACCTTGACAACGTAAACAACGTCCTCTAATCTCTGAACTTTACAAGAAAGAACAATAAAAAAAAAACAACCATTGTATCTGTCGAATCGAGAAGCATTTATGTGACTGTATCTTCTCGATGGTATATTTGTATAAGAAAAAACAAACGGTCTTTCCTAATTTCGTAGGACTGTAGTTGATTATTTGTAAATTGTCATAACGAAAAACAAATAAATTAAAAGACACGAAAAAATTCCAAAATTCTTTGAGTCGTTTTTTTTAAATGATTCCCACCGAAAAAAGAGTAAAAGTAAAGTAGATAATGTTAAATGAACTACGTTCATTATTATTATTAGTCGCGTTTGATGTAAATCACATGTAATTCACGTGTGATTCACATTGGATTCACATGAGAATCACATATGATTCATCATGTATAAAAAATTTTCATATCACAAGAAAACAGTTTAAATTTTTTTAGTACAAAAAAATTTCCAGCTACTAATTCAAGTACGAAGATTTCTGTAGGGCAAAAAGTTAGGCAAACTTTCAGCATTATTCGATTTGCAAATATAGTACTATTATAAACATATTTGAAAACTCAAAAAAAAAAATAATAAACTAATATTGATATAATAGAGCTGATCACGCCGGCAATTGTTCAGACTTCCCAAATACACCCTTGGAGTGTCTGACGGACAGTTGATAGTCAACTGACTGCAATCTGTAGCGTAAATGTTGATGGAAGTCCGAACAACTGTAAATAAAAAGACTATAGATTATAAAAGATGAACATATATTAAACTATTCACGAGTCACGAAAAAATAAATTTATCTGCATCGTTGGTAAGAATTTTAAATGAAAAACGATTGGTCACGGTAAAAAATGCTTATTTATGATTTAAGAACACCGAAAATGAAAATGCAAGTTACGGAATTAAAAGTTAACTATGAAAAAAATTAAATTCTAGTGAATAAACGGTACAAAAAAATATTTGCATATCAAATGTTGCTCAGTTTCGCCTATTGTCATTTGCACATCGTAGGCCTTATTGAATTTATTTGAAATACGTAATACGTAAAGAAACTGTTAATAATGATACATAACAAAAATAAAAATTGGAAAAAAATGATATTTATCAAAAAAGCTTTGGTTAAAACTGTGTTCTTATGCGACAAAATCTAAAACGATCTAATTAATCAGGTGACAAAATTTTTGAAAATGTTCTTACCTTTTACAATTGGGAAAACTGCATCTACAGCACTGCTCCTGCACGGTTCGTGGCGTCCCTACTGCAACTTTATAACCAATTGCGGCACGCGTTCTACTGCGTCTGCGCAGTCGGTGACGTCACGTGACCCAATGCAGCTGCACCCTCTATGGCGCCACGCTTCCTACTGCGGATGCATCTTCTATGGCGCCACGCGTCCTTCTGCGCCTGCGCAGTCAGTAACGCCACGCGTTCTACTGCGCCTGCGCAGTCGGTGACGTCACGTGACCTACTGCAGCTGCACCCTCTATGGCGCCACTTGTCCTACTGCGCCTGCGCAGTTGGTAACGCCACGCGTCCTAATGCGCCTGCGTAGACTGTTACGTCACGCGTCTTACGGTACTCAATCCAAAAAATCTAATATATTTTAATTAAATCCCTAGTGTATTAAAAAAATTTATTATCAATATTTTGGAAATTTTACCCCAAAACTTCGTTCGAAGTAAGCGAATAATTCTCAAGTATTTTTCAATTATTTTTTCATCTTTCGAAGATCATCGCTTTTAATTAAAAAATCAAGTATTCCTAACTTTGAAATTAAATAAACAAAAGAAATTTTAAATAATTCTTTTATTTATCTTAGATAGAAAAGAGTTGAAAAGAGTTTCTATGAGGATTGAGTAAAAAAGTATGAATGTTGTGGTCCGATTGTATCCCATAGACCGGTCTCTATCGAGTGTAGATTATAGATGGCTAAAAGTACAAGAAAGGTTGAATCGAGGCAGGTATAAAGGGCACCGAGGGCGAGCGCCGAAACGAGAGCCGCGCACCTCGTCCAAAAAGCGCGTCTGCGAAGAGTTAATCGCTGTAATTCTCCTTCTTCACTCGGATTTGCATCCGCGGAAAGGTGGTATTTAGTTGCCAAGTATTAATGATAATTATCTTCATTGCAACTCACACCCAGCGCGTAATTGCTTACTGCTCGCGAATTAAGTGGATAATTGCCCAGACACAAATCGACCGGTCAAGAGGTCGGCACCAGGAATTTCGGCGATCGTCGGAATCTAGGCCGTCTCTGCTGTAATTTCGACCGATCCAATTTTAGTTTTCTTCTTGTATCAATCGAACTGCACCAAAAAATCTTTCCCCCTTTTTTTGCATCCTCATTTTTCCTTCTTTTTCTATTACCTTTGCAATTTCAAACTCAACTTTCTCAATTTAGTATTCTTTTTCACGATTTCTCTATGATTAATGACACTTTGCATTTTGATACCAATCCTACAACTTCTAAGAAAATCGTCTCGTCAGATCTTACCGAAATGACAAATTTAAAAATGTTCTCCGGCGTCTAGAAACGCTTTTTGATCCTTTGGATCAGATTCAGATGACTTTTCCTAATTGCAGTTCGTGAAAAAAAAATGTTATTCTAACTTTTAAGTTTTACCGAAGGTAGTGAAAAATGTTTGATTCGTTTTTTTTGTGATTGCGTGGGCTTTAGCAGAGGAAGATTAATCAACTCTAATTTAATCAGACCACAGTGTTCTAGGCTAGATGTTTACTCTGGACTAGGAACTGGCAGAACGATCATGGAAGACAAACGAACGACTTTGGGAGAACGAGGATGCGAATGAAATAAGCCGAAAATAGTGGATCTTCATAGATGCCGCGGAGCGTGAAGGGTCAAAGAGGGGAGAAGCACGCGTCCGCCACACTCCTCTTGTGAGCTTCACCTGGAACAGCCAGTTGGTCAGCGGGGCCTTCCGTTGTTGCTGTTTTTGTTATACGAATTTGCTGCTGTGTGCATTTGTATCGAAATCAAATGTACGAACTGACCTCGAAGTCAAGTCGTTAACAATAACACTTATAAACTTGTCAAACAATTTCACAAGTTTTCTCATCGTCTCAATTTTTGCAAATTTCTGGCTGTAAACAGTTTCAAAAGTTTCTGTAACAGTTTATGTTTACATCAAAAATGAAATTTCATTTTAAATTTCAACTTGTATTGAAGTTAATTTTTGTATTAACATTTTTCATTAATTAATGATTTAACTTTGAATGAAACAAATTTGATTAACCCTTTTGACATGAGATTTATTGTTGTCAGACACAAAGTATGATAAAAAATGAAAAAATAAGAATTAAATGCACCGCCCGGAGGGATAAAAGTTGAGATATAAAAATAAATAGCCCTGAGCCGAAAATTTCATTTTCGTCTTCACACCTGGGGAAGGAAATAATCAGCGTTACAATGTAGCGAGGTATCGTTCCCGTCTAAATGTAAATGAGGCGACAAAGCGCGAATCTTAATAATTGTTCCCACGACGGCGGGTCATAGGAGCGCGAGTATCGTTAATGCTTATGACAGTCATCGCTCGGTTAGCAATTATGAAATTACGATGTAACGTTAAAGGTAGTAAAACGCTGACAGCAGGGTGTCACAAAGGCTCAAGGGCCCGTAACGAGCCGCACGGACGTGGGTGGACGCGCAACGAGGCGTTTCGGATCGCTCTGACGGCTTAATATTCTTCGCCTGCATGTATAATTTTCGATCCACCGTTTACGCCTCATAAAAATTATGTCTACACGTTTTATTCCCGCGTAATGCACGCGCTCCTTCAGATAGTCTAACCGCCGACTCCCCCTTTTCCCCCGCCGTTTAACCAATTTCACGAGATTGGGACGCCCATCCACCGTACGAAATGTTTGACCATGTTTTTGATAATTAGAAATCTGAAATGTTTTCTAGATTCTCAAAATCATCTTCTATATAATCATTTTATTTAATGCAGATTGTTATTAACAATTTCAGAAAACTTGATTCTAATGATAATTCAAAACGAGTGATCAACTTTAATACAATGCAAAAGTAAAACATGGCGTCGGAAAAACATCCAAGATGGCGGATGGAAAACAGAACAGCTGATCGAATTTTACAATTTTAACATAAAATTCTAACTTGTTCCAATAATTTTGTGTTTTTAGTTAACAAAAGGTTTCGCTTTTAGGCAGTTTCGTACAAATAAACCCGCAATTATCATATGAAAGAGCACCAGCGAAGCGAGACACGAAAAAACAACAGAGGTTGTATTACAAAAATTAATTTGATAATCATCTTGTAGAGCCTGAGGGCCGATCGCTACCAATAACGAGCAGTGGATTGGCCGGTAAAGTGTTACACATGTAAGCGCGTGTACTCGATATTACAGTGTATTAATAATTTAATCAGCGCGCGGCTTTTGAAAGTTTTGGATTGAAGGAGGAAAGGGGATGGGGGACACGTGTCGCGCTTCGGTTAGCGCAGCGTGCCAACCAATTAACGACGGTGTCGAGCCGCCACTCATCGGTGGTCACGTGCGTTGCCAAAATACAGCTGGTTGTAAATAGGTAAACAGTTTTTTCCGATCAATCAGGACTGAAAGTACAGTTGACGTGAAGTAAATATAATCGGAGATTTTATCCTGTGAACTTGAAGTCGGATGATAATACAAGATGGCGGTTGAAAAAATAGAAAACATAGCGTCTGTACAATTTTAAGCTGGAAGTTTAAATTTGTTTTCAAAAACTTTCAGAAACCAAACATGGAATCATCTAATTTGAATAATGAAGTTGGAAATTGACGGTTGGAAGTAAGTTTGGAAAGATAAATCAAGAAATCGAAAGTTTGCGAAAAAAAAGTTAAAGGAATTGAAAGCGGGGATGATAGATACGATTTTGATTGAATGGGAGTGCGGAATTGAAAGAAAAATTAATGGCGGGTGTTTTTATAGAGGAATATCATAGAAAACGAAATAGTTGAGGATCGGTTACACAAAGTAATAGACATAAGGAGTCGCCGATTGAAGAAGGGGCTCGTGCTACTCTGTCGGGATAATTACGATTATTAAGGCTAGCGTGTGCGTGTATAATGGAGTAGCGTGTAGTTGCTCGAGGGAATCATGGGAACCTGAGGGGACTCGAGTGTGAGTACCCGCGGCTCAAGTGGGATCGCCATTTTTATAGGGCAGGTTTCCGCCCTCGGTCTCAATGAGATAGATGCGGTCCCGAGTCCAATGCAAACACCATTGTTCCCATAATGAATACATTCAATTTTCATCGTGACACAAATAAAACGAGGGTGGTAACCACTTGTAAGCATTGTTTCGCGCACAATATTTTCGGCACTCTTCGTTCTACCGTTCGTTGTGGAAGCTTTTTTCTCGCACAGATTTGCATTCAAGGTTGTTCATTACCGGTGAGAATGCCAGAGTGTTAATTTCGCAGTAAATCGTTATTTGATTTGTGACTAATTGCAGAGACTTTTTTGTTTTACGAGGAGAACGCCTACTTCCTCAATAATCTGTCCTCGGAAGTCCCTGAAGAGGATCTTGCATGAATTACTGCTTATGAAAAGACAATAGCAAGCTGAATATTAAACAATTCTAATCATAATTTTTTACCACGTTATTCAAAAATGAGGTGTGAGGAACTAAGCGCCTTTTTGCAAAATTTTGCGAAATTTGTTCTGTAGCCAACTTCATGGTATTATGATGAAAGTATACTTCAAGCATAACCAACCGATTTTAGATCATTGAAACTAAATTGTCTATGAGGATTCTGCATTAAAAAAATCAGAGAACTTAAATTAGTCACCCAATTAATAATGTAAAATTAAGCATCCACGTGAACATTTTAATGTACGAAAACTTGCACGAGGTAAGTACGGTATTTTTACTTGATATTTAAAAATATCTTGTTTTTCGTGTCCAAATTCGGTTCATCCTATAATCAACAACAAACCACACTTGCGAAGAAGAGTTCAAATTTTTTTCGAGGTTAAGTAATCGTTGGTATCGTTAAAGTGTGGTCGGATCTGCGTTTTGGCGCTAACGGCAGGTCAGCTCTCAGGCGGAGAAAAAAATTGGACAATCGAAAGTTCGGCGATTTTGCAAGTGGGACTCCACCCCCGTGTTGGTTTTTAAGCGTTTAATTCGATAATCGAATAACGCGCGAGCCAATTTGATCGCCCAGCTCCATATAATCAAAGGGTATATAATAACGGCCTTCCCCCAAAAGTATTAACTCAATTGCTTTATTAGATCAGATAGAGGTGACCCGAAATTGGAATTACGTGGAAGTCGACGCAGC
Organism: Telenomus remus; assembly: GCA_020615435.1. Classification (NCBI taxonomy): domain Eukaryota; kingdom Metazoa; phylum Arthropoda; class Insecta; order Hymenoptera; family Scelionidae; genus Telenomus; species Telenomus remus. Next base: position 5,532,621 of record CM036343.1, on the reverse strand, counting down.
TCTTGACCCCTTGTCCGGTTTCACGGTTTAACACGAGATATATGGCCCGGGACCCGATCTCTCCGACGGAAGTGATTCTGAAATTGTGCAGGTTCGCACCAGCAAAAACCGTGTCAAGTTTGAAAGTTTGCCCAGACAAAAAAGTAAACAACTTCTGACAGGTTTTATACTGTCAAAAATCAAACATTCAACCAATTAACTCGTTGCATTTAAACTTTTTGAGGTTATGGCTGCTTTTTTAATCTTGATGGCAATGTAACTCGCTTTTGAGGTAAGGTTTTAATAACTTTTTGATTTTTGAAAATCGTAAGGAATCTTGAATTTGAATGAAATGAACTGATCAAATAAGCGCGAAAAAAATATATTCGAAGTCGAAACAAGTAGTTAAGAGACGTTGAGTAATGAAGATGTATGTGTCTCGTGATCACATTTTCGCAAATTCCGTGCGTTTAATTCCCAGCCCGAACAAAATCTGCGCCGCGCCTATTGCCGATCAGCCACGCAGATTATCTTCATCCCGGCTTTTATCAAAGTTTCATCGTCCACGCAGCTAAACAGTCTGGCTATCTAGCCAGAGTTATTTCTTGCCGCGTGTTTTCAAGCGCACGAAAGCGCGTTCTTCACCTGCAGTCGTATTTGTCACATCATTCATTTTCTCCTTTTTTCTCTCACTCAAGTCCAGCTCCCTGTATGATTCTCTCTCCCACGATCGGTGATTTAAGGCGCTGCTAATAATCCCCGACTAAAAATTCCAGTTTAGTATTCACACAAATTTATTTTCATCTTAACAACACAGCAGCAAAAGCGAGTAGTCGCTTTTTGTCTAGTTTTTCGCCTTCTAATCGGTTTAAGTCTCTCGCCCTCTTTGACGCGGCTTTTTAGCACTTTTGTGCGACCGAAATTGGACAGAATTTAGGGCTATTCATGCCGCTCCTTCAGCGCCATTTGTTATGTAAGATTTCAACTCATGATTTTTTGTGCTATTCAAAGAATTATAACTGCAACGTCGGACAAAATTTGTCTTACTAATTAAACTTCCTTCTAAAGCCGAAAACAACTTTTTAACAACAACAAATTTTAAAACAACAAATTAAATTGTTTTTTTTTTTTTTTGGGGTCACATAGTTTTCAAATATTTAAGTTCAATATTTTCAAATTTACTTTAAATACTGTGCTCAACAGGTTGAAAGGTAAAGTCAATTGTTTGCTTAACTTCCGTTTTTATTGTTCTTGTGAAAAGTAACGGATTTCGGTTGTTAATCCCCGAATTAGTGGTCATAAGTACCTTTTGAGTAGCGTAAATAATGTTTCCAGTGAAGTAAAATTACGAGCTACTTCTTGACGCCTCTTTAACAATAGCAATGAAACAAACAATGATAATGAAACGTTTATTTTCCGTTCGAGTGATCATTGACGCGATGACTGCAAAGTCAATCCCTTTATGAAAATAAATTGAAACCGCATAGGAAAACAACAGTCATCCCTTTTTTTTCTCCAGTGTCCGTGACATTTGGGCGCCGCTCTTCATTATTATTCAATTCTTACAAAAAAAAATAAACGATTATTAATTAACGATTACAAATTATTTTTCAGTAATAATTTGTTTTTTACTTTTTAATAAAAAACTAAGATGTCGAGTTTGAAGTTAAAACAAACTTGATTCACGTGAAGAATCAAACATAAAAAATGTTTTATAAGAATTGTTTTAATTATTGTGGTTTTTCAAATTAGAAATAATGAACTTTGTACCTGAATAAAGTTAACTTTTAGACAACTTGCATAATGTTAAACTTTTTTCTCAAAAGTGACTGTTCCAAATTTCGTCACGTCATGGCGACCCTGACCCGCAACTTAGCTAAAAACAGTGTTATGGTAAGAGCATAACAGGATTATGCACACCGTCGATGATTAATTTTTGGATAATCACTTCAGACAATTCGATTCACCTCGTTCGGCTAACAAACACCGACAACTCGCGTAAAGTTGAGACCCGTTCCACCTGACTGCACGGTTCATTTGGACGTGTATTTTTCACTGCAGCCATAGGTATAAATTTTTTTGTACAAGATGGACAGGTAACATGCAGAGCCAAGGATGGAAAAGCGTCGACCGGCGCGAGAGTCGCACGTGCCAGCCACACGCTACGTCAGAATGACAGTTGGCTGCCAGCATTATCCATCTGGGCTAATGAGCAACCGCGCGATCATTCCAGCAAATTAAATTTCGGCGCCATTTTGGGACCGACGCTTCGCGGAAAAGTCTGGCCCGAGTGCTTCCGAGGAACCGAAAAAAACGTGTCTCCAGCGAGGAGTTCCAAAAACAACTGACACCATTTTAGAACACCACTGAGAAACATTAATCGTCATCATTTTTTCTTCTCACGTCGCATTCTTTCATATCCAAAAGTCTCGGAGCGTCCAAGTTCATTATTTCTGCATTCAAACAAAAGTGCCGAGATTCTGATCTTGAGTTTTGACCAATATTTGATTACCGCGCTACCAAGTTGGGTTTCTTGGTGGTCCGTGAGTTTAACATTTTTCTTCGTTTCGCCACAAAATGATTTTAGATTTACATTTTTTATTATCTGTAAAGAAATTTGTTTTTGAATTTTAACCCATTAATGTTTATTTGCTCGGCTTCCCTTTCCAAATTCCACCTGTTTCTCACGTTCGGTTTTACCCAATTTTCAAATCGCCTCATTGAAACATTCGTAACGCATCGTAAGAACCTTCTTTTTTTTCAGTCAAAATTTCTTATTCAGTTTCTCTTAATGATTACAAAAACAGTTTCAGTTACTTTCAAAGCACAAGATGCGGGATTTGGTCAAGAATGACATAAAAAAGATAATTTGTTTATAATAAATTTTGTCAGTTTTAGCGTTTTACAAAAAATTTAATGTTTTAAATGAAGATGTTAAATTTAGTTTCTTATTGAAGGTATTAAAAAGATTCAAAAGTACGGTTTTTCTTTATTTCTTTAGGTACGAAAGTTGGTGATTGGTCGGTGCATTTGAGAGGGCGAAACAGAAGTGGGTGGTACCTATGAGCGACTCATTTGTATAATCGGGTGGCCGGCATCTGTGCGATCATCCAGCAGGTGCCTAAAGCAACTCCTTTATCGTCTCGCAATGTTGTAAGGCTTCCTGCTGCTGTCTCCACTACTGTCGTTAAATGGCCCATATGGACCAACGATGTCGCGCTTATCGATGCGCGTTCGTCCAATCATTCATTTTTGATACTTTGCCTTCAATCAACCGGACACTTTTTTTTCTCCTGTTCTTTTTTTCTACACTAATTAACCTAACAAATTAGCTGCTGAAAACAGAAGTTACACGAAAATCATAGTCTAATTCAATTTTCAAATGTTCAAATTCTTTTTGTTTCAATTTTTATTAAATTGAACTGTTCAAAATTGTAGACAATGAAGATAAAATGATTGATTGATGTTTATCGCTTTATGAAACTGATATTTTATTAATGATGAAATTTCACGTGATGAAATTTTTATTACAACTTAATTTGGGCGCCAACAAAAGGCCCATTGTCAGAGTGACAAAAGTCAAAGAAAATACTATGGTCGAGTGAAGAAAAAACGTTGGAGTGTTTGAGAAGGTTCGTGCATTGTTCTCGAACAGAGAAACTCGCTGAAAGCATTTTCAAATATCTTGTATGAAAACAGACGGATTGAAACGAGATTATTAATCTGCGAAAGGCCAACCATAATCCCGTTTCACTTCGTTAATTCTATTTTCTTCTTCACACCGGACCAAAACTTTATCTCCTCATCGGTAAATATTTGCTCCAGAAGTTAAAATGCAACCTTTTCAAATGTCCTACCTCTTTCAACTAAATTCCATTTCAAAATCGAAACAAAAAAGTTTATAACTAATTCAAAATAAATAAAATACAAAAAACTGTTCACATGCACTTTTGTGTTACAAAAAAATTGAGAAAAAAATGGAGGGAAAGTGTATAATAAAGGCACATCCTGCGAGCAAATTGTACGAAGGCAATCGGTCCGAGATACTAACGTCGAAGGTACAGGAATGAATGAGAAGTTTTTGGCGTGGGTGAATAATCCAGAGCCGCCCACATCCGCCAAAAATTTTACGCGAATATAATAACTCTGTTTATCCCGTGTGCGCATCCACGCCACGTAATTGGAAGGCCTTCATAAATCTTCGCATCGTTGACCCTGTTCGCAATGTCTATATCGTCGCCAGCAACTTTTTCGATACCTAGAAGTGTATCGTTATTTTTGCACATTCGGCTTCCGGCACTCCTGATTAGGCTCTTAAATATAGCCTCTTTTTCATTATGCAATGTTCAAATCTTTCCTACAAAATTATGTAACTCAAAATCAACAACTTTTTCATTAACATTTTAAAATTTTATAAAGATTGTTTAAAATCAAATTTTTTTAATACGGAAATAAAGAAAAACGTATAAGAAAAATGTAGAATGCAAACAAAAATAGAGTTTCAATTTGGAGTTTAAAAATGCATATCATTCTATTGGTTTTTGATCCATGTCAAAATCAGATATTCAAAACTGTTGAGCAGGACGCTGAGCGGTGCTGACAGGGCTCTTTGGAAAATGATTATTTATCACATTAGCGTGGCTGGAAGACAAGCCAAAAGTGTCCGTTCGATATCTCCAAGTGCTCCTTTTCATCTCGATGTTTCTAAGTTTCATCTCGTGTTTACACGTGTCGTAGATCAAGACGATCTGATTATGACGGAAAATACGTTGGATTGGGTTACCAGAATGCGGATTCGACTGATTGGATTCGATGCAAGATCATGTTCTCCTTCATTCATCGAATCTCATTCAAAACCCTTTTTGCATACCAAATCAAAACTCAATCCTGCTCGTATTTATTTTCATCTCCGAATTCTCTATTAAAAACACAAAATTAACACGAAATTTCTTTTAAATATTTCAAAAAATCACTTTCATAACATTGTTTACACATTTTTTTTGATTGTAGGAAGGAGGAATTTAAACTGCTAAAATTTTAAGGAGAAGCAGAACAAAGTCATCAAACTAGAGCGACTTGGGAGTGCCAAAATGGGTGACAAAACAAACAGTCCGCCCAGAGGTTTCTCACCGCCTACTAATATCGGTGAAGAAAAATTGTAGGTACTTGAGGTAACAGAGCTTGTTCGTGGAACAAAACGGCGAACATCAATCGGTTGCAGCCAAAATCAACAAAATAGACAAATACTTATCTCGGCTCGACCACCGGCAAACACTTTGCCAGGCCATTGATTCTCGAAGATTCAACGTTAATAAACAATCAAAACTGATCAAGTGCTTAAAAACATAACTTTTTTTGAAAAACAAAATAAAAACAAAAACAAACAACGGTTTTTTTTGTATATTTGATTATTTTAACCTTACTTTGAGGTTAGAACAAAATAAAAGTTAAAATGTTAAACAACCAGTTAATTGAAAATGTATTCAATGTATTTTGCCGGAATCCAGAAGCGTAAATAATTAAAGAATGTATAACTTTGACAAAAATGAACGAAAACGGTCCTTACCAAATTATTTCAGAAACTTTAGTTTTTATGTAAAATCATAAAATTAATTCAAACTCTAAAAGTAGGTTAATTGGACCTTTTAATGAAATATTTCACGTTTTGCAATAGACATAAATAAAACAAATGAAAGTATTGTTAAAAATTTTTCTAAGATAATGAATGATAGGGTTGACCTGTTACTTGAATAGATTTTGTTGAAAATTGTGAAAGGACCTCCGTTGCGTTATATAACTCTTCGAAGCTGTCTATTTGGTCATAAACTTCACACTTGATGAGCCCGATCGAATATCAAAATTATTCGATAGATCCAACAAACGTCCTTTTCATCGATAAGGTTAACGCTCGCATTGTGATCGACCAAAGTGTTGTAATACTTCCCACGAAACAGTTTAAATTTGCTTTGATTGTTGTACGTCAAATTTATCGCCTTTCCAAGCACTTCTTTATGGTTTTTATTACCTCTCTAACGATGAGATATTTTGTTTTAATAACTTAACTTGTACACACCTCTTGACATCCGACAAAACTTTCAAAAAAAAAAATATTAAAACTAAAAATTTCGCTTCTATAATTCTGACAGAAGGATCGGTTTTGTACAAACGTAGAAAAATTAGAAAGCATGTAATTTTATCCATTTCTGGTGTCCATTAAAATTGCATATTTCGGTATGAAAATTTGAATAGTCAGGCCTGCGAGCAAAAACAAAAGCATTAGTAACAGGTTGGGCCAATTTGACTAATCAAAAATTGACTTTGCCTACGCGTGTGCTTATCTGAGAAGAACCTATGGGAATCAACCGTTTGCCAAAATTTGCTACCGCCGACTGTTCCGCGTAGATTGATTCTTAGCATGCAAATAGCACGCCGCCTGAAAACCGATAGTTATTAGTTTGCCCTAGATTATGGAAATCTAAACTAATCCGACTATTAGGTTAAACTAAAGCATTGTCTTTTCGCTAATGTTCGTGCAGACAAATGTTATATTCCAATCGGATCTATGAATCTACAAATATTACCTACTCGAACTTTTATAATTGATCAGCCTAGGGTTAATCATGCAAATTTGATCTTTGAATTGTAAATAACATTGTTTTGCACATTTTTACGACTTACCAGTCTCACAAAACGTTTTCAAATATTTTGTTCACAGAAAAAAATCAACATTTCATTCAAAGTGGCATGATTTTACAAAATGTTACAACAAGCAAAACTTAAATATTTATATATTTTTGCACAGACAAAATGAATCATAAAATTCGCAACAACTTTGATTATATACAAATTCATAAAACGAATTTACACAAAAACATTTCAATCGAAGACAGTAAAAATTGATAGTTAACAAAAGTTATTGCATGGATAGACAAATGTTGCGAAATATCAGATACTTTTAGCATAGTTCTCATACTTGACAAAAGTGTACAATAGGAGAAAAAAATTCAAACATTAGAATGGTTTCGGTTGCGGTCGGAGTTTTGGAGTATCGGCGAGACTGAATGGAGCACCCTGCAGGTTTGTTGATAGCCGTGCAGCCATTTGTCAAGGCGGTACCTTTGGAAAGCCGCGGCACCAAGTTCCAACTAGAAAAAATATTCCAAATGTTAAAATGTCATTAATGTCAAAACGGCGTTAAACCGTGTGATTTTTCACTACAAATTTTCCACTTAGAAAGAAAAAACAAAAACCACAAAAAAATGAACCAACTTTGAGGTCATGATTACAGTATTACGATTGTTGTGAAACTTAACCTGTTTTTGAGGTTAATTTCACCTCACTTTTTGTTGTAAAGTGGAATCGTCGGAGGGGTGGCAAAACGGAGGTCGCAAGATTGGTCCGAAAATTTGGGTGCCACGGAATGGATCAGAGGGAGTCTCAACCATATGGGAAGCATACGGCGAGCAGGCGCCCAGTCATTTGCTCCCTTGAGTTTGCTTTAATCTACTGCCCTAACCAAACTACCGTCGAAAAAAATCAGGTGGCTCATCGTCTTATACCCCGCGCTCTGTCTTGCGCATTTTTTGACGCTCAAGGCACGTGGCGTCGTGTGCCTCTTCAGCCAACCACGCGCCTACGCGTTCACTCACTTTTGATACAAAAAACAGTTCGAATTACTGAACTTCAGATCGTTTTCATTTCTATTACATTGACTGTCCTTTTTCTAACCTTTTTATCAGGTTGGGAATTCCAATTCCAACTCATATTTGGAACTTTCAATTTCATCACTCATCATTTTGTCTATTTTAAACCAAAATTGATAAACTAACGTTCAAATACATTGAAAAATTGATAAAAATTTAATATTACAAAAGTTTCGTTTGAAATTGGAGGAACTAAAAAATATGAAACGTGACAAATGTTTTTCGATAGTCGAAAAAGAAAGGTTTTGGAGAAGAAAATCGTTTGGATGAAATTCCGATGAGTTTTTTTTTATTCTAATAAGCGTAAAATACATTTTTGATTTATAATTCAATATATTGAATCTACTCCAAATGTTTGATACACAATGAAGCAATAATTTCATCTTAGTTTTAATTTACAGGGAGGTCCGGAAACATCGACGGGTCTTCAATTCAAGAAGATGGACGCGTTTTCTGGCCCGAGCACCATGAAACCGATTAATTCGTTTTCTATAAATCTAAGAATGATTGTAAATAAAACTAATTAAAATACGAATTTATGGAACCAACGCATCATAATCGAGTCAAAGGATTCAATGGGATTAATTTAAGTTATGGCGTTCTCAGTTGCCAGTGAAGACATTAATCAATCGACTTTTCTGGGTTACTATTTTTATTCATTTGTTTCTAACTTAAAATTTAAATATTATTTGCTTATCAAATTTTAAAATTTCATCCAAAGTTTTGCCTAATGAAATCAAATTGTTCAAATTTTGTCTGTAAAAGTTTCCAATTTAATCATTCGAAAAATTTGTAAAAAAGTATTTTCTGCAAAAAGAATATGTTTTGGTGAATTTCTACATAACGAGTAGAAATCCGAGCTATTCATCATCCCAAAGACCATTTTGTCTTTCCAGTATCAAGTGATTAAATTCGAAACATAGGTACTTTCTAAACGTTACATAAAAGGGGTTAAATGAATGGGGTTATAATAAGCTAATCAAGCTGATTATATCCTTGATGAAAAAAGTTTATTGTTTAATTATACAACACCCAAATGGCTCATTAACTCTTGACTTTATCATGCAAATAGAAAATTATAACCCTTTGACTAATTTCTGTCGAGACAACAGTAGAACAAACAGTAGTTATTAGTCTAATGGATTTCAAATCGTAGATCCGGTTCAAATTAGTCGACAAAAACTAAAAATTTTTTTTTCTCTTTATAATTTCGACTTTTAATTTCAATAAGAATTTCAGATAAAAAAATGTTTGACTAATCTGTTTATGTTTTGTAGGATACAAATAAGAAACTAGACCTGAACGAAACTTGAAATCTTTAAAAGGATTAGAACCACTTTACACCTTTGGTCTTCTAAGTATATCGTCCACGAAAAAGTCTGGGCCACACATGGAGGCTTTTATTTATCCTAAACATCCAAATTATTATGTACTAACGATTTTCGGATATCGTTTTACTATGCCCAACGAACTGGACATTGAACCAGTTTTGCTCCGACCTTGGTGGATTAATTAGAGCGTTTGAGGTCTTCTGAATTTAAAAATTAAAATTTAAGAATTAAAAGTTTATAATAAAAAATGATTAAAAATCGAGCAAAATGTGGAAAGTAGAAGGTAAGCCTGAGTTGAAGTCGGTTAAAGAAAGTCATATGAAAATTTAGTAAGCTTGGCTGGCTTTTGAAAAAAAAACAGGAATTACGCACGATCACGTACTTTTTCTTCAGTTCCGCAACTTTTTAGCGTCGTTTTTTGTACGGTTTCGGCGGCATTCAACGCATCACGGGAAACCCAAAAGGGATGTTTGCGTCAAGCTAGCGAGCGTATTTCCAGGCACGCAACTCCGGTCTTCTTCTTCTTCCTTAAAACGCTTCTTTTATCGTATCGATATCGCATCAAAAGAAATTTTGCATCCTTTTTCCAGAACTGCAAATAATTCTAACCACAAATATTTCAATTTTTTTTCTACAATCCAGCAGTTCCAAACCATTTGAAAATAAAAATTTCGCAGATTGTTTTTTTAAATGCGAACAAATTGATTCCAAAAAATATTTGTACTATTCTGAAAGCTAAGTTGCATATACACTTTTTGGAGTTGAATTTGCAAAATTGTTGTATTTGTAAAAACGAAGGTGCCATTGACATTTGGGTGCGTACCAGGTGCCTATGCACACGTGCCATTCTCACTAAAAGCTGCTTAAAACGCACTTCTCTATCTCGGTCAATCGAAATTTGTGACAAAAATCCTCTTTGTGGGATACTGTTACTTGTTATTATTCCGCTGCTTTTTGTTGCGAAGATATATATCGAGCGTTTATAAGCGTTTTAGAAGATGATCTTTCTTTTTATTTTCTACGTTTATATCCTCGTTAAAACTCACTTCATGTTTCTACGTGGGAGGTTTTTTACTCCTTCTTTTACACTAAAACCCTTTCAAAAATAATACCAAATTTCCCTTTTCTGTGAACTCTCAAAAATTGTTCTGGTTTCTAATTCTTTTTCTCATTCGATCAAAAAATTTTTCGCCTAAATTGGCCTAGAACATTTGTTTACAATTTTGATTGGAATTTGATTGTGTGAAATTACTACTAGGATGAGGGAAAGATCAAAGGGAAATAATTTCCGGCATTAAACGTTATCGCTGGGTACAAAGATGGTGATTATTTAAGTAGCGGATTATCGTTCTGCTACTTAAGTCAGATATTTGGGATGGGACGATGACGAAATCCAAGACGAACTGGTCGTGGGGAATGACAGAGATCGGGTTGCTGGCCTGCTCGACCGGGACCACCGTCGCGGTCGCCGCAAAACTTTATCCTACCTGTTTTCGCTAATTGAGCGAGTAAAGATGTAACTAGACCTTACGCTCACGAGGTATTTTCACCGCATCTTCGCTAGTTTTCTTTCACTGATCTGAGTGCATCTGATCCAACATTCCCATCACCTGCATCCCTCTCGACCTTGCTTCTTTTACACGCGTCAAATTTTTTGGATCCATTTCACACTCCTGGGAAAAAAATGCACCTTCAATTATCAAAATCACCACTAAAACAAACTGCAAACTTTGAACAAAATTTAATACACTTTTCTAAAACCAAAAAAAAGTTTAAAAATAAAACTTGTTTGTAATGAAAAGTGGAAAGAAAAAAATGTTGTTGGGGTTGTGAAGTTTGCATTAGCATCATAAATAACCGGAGATAGAAGAATAAACGTGTTATTTGCCACTGATCTTAGCAAATGAGTTCACTTTGTATTTAATTACTTGACACACGCCCTGGGCGTGTCTCTTTCTGAGGGTTAGAAGAGGACGAAGGCTCAAATCCGACCGCCAAAGAGGAATTTGTTCTAGGGCCGACTTTTGCCAGCTCAAATCTTTCAACTTTTTCTCTCTCGAGCTATCTATTACTAGGGGGTAGCGCGCGATTGACCCCTAATTGCTGGTTCTATGATACTCTCTATTCCCAGACGAGCTCTAATAGATGAAACCAAATCTATTTTGCTCGCTTTTGAAAAATTGACTACTTTTACGTTTCATGCTTTTTAAAGTTTTATTTTCAATTAGAAAGTCTCCAGGTGATTTAATAGTTTTCATAAAAGTCACAATTTGATCTATTACTTTTTCAATGTACAAACGAATGTTCTTTTTTTAAAGCGAATAAATGTACAGAATTATTTTTCTTTAGTTTTTTTAGTTCAGTAAAAAAGTGCATTTTTGAATTTTTTAAGGTAAGTGTAATTGAAAAGTTGGGATTGAATACAAAATATTGATACGCTAGGATAAGAATATAGTTCTGGGAAACAATTGTCTGTCTGAAAAATAGAATATAGTTAGCCTGTCGAGGGTTCATCTTATTAGAGTGATTTGGTGGGTTGGTAAAAAAAGAGCAAAACATAGGCGAGACGCGTCTGTGAACAATGGCTTTGAAGCAAAATCGAAGCGTGATTAGACAGTTACAGGACAATAGACACGAACGATTTTTAGGTCGAATGTACCTCGGCGTGTTACATTATATCTGAAAAAATGTCGTTAAGTGAATATAATTTAAAAGACCAATTTTAGATCGACATTGTTTAGTTATTGTACTCTGCGTTTTAGAACGGGTTTCGCTACCGATCGCTTTTTATCGTCAAACCCGTTTTTTTGACTAAGTTCACTTTTCCATCCCAGATCTCTCATTAGACACAAAATTGTTAGTCTGTTTTCAAAAATGTAATTTAATGGGCCCAACCATGAAACTATTACGATTTGATAAACGCTTGACAAATTACAGACCATTTGGCCAGTCCTTTTACTGGCAATTTAAATTTTTTATAAATCTTATTTTACTTTTACTTTTTATAACTGTTTTGGAGATGCAATTTCAAAAAAATTACTAGATTTAAAAATTCAACATGAAATCTGGCCTGATTGCTTTACACATTTTTTTTGATTCTTTTCATTATTTATTCAAGCCTGGATCAATGAACGAACTAATATTGCGGTGCATTTTTGGATAATCAAAACATCGACCCGTCAAAATACCTCGTGTTTGCACAGACGAAACATTTTCAACCGTTCGACAGTCCTGGACTATGAGATATAATTTTTTTCAGACTGGAAAAAAAGGTGTTAAGCTAACACCTCTTTTTTTATATTTACCTATTCACAATGCCAAGCATCCGAAGATGATCTCAAGATCTTCTTAACATTAGGTTTCAAAGTCGGGACCAACTTTGACTCATTTTCTGTGTTCGTTATTTGAATTAATTTTGTTTCATTAATCGGACCTTTGTTTTTGTAACTGTGAGTAACATGTGTGCATATGTCAGGGGGTAACTGACGTATGAAACGGTTTCGGCGATTCACCGGTACTTGAAATGTGTAACAGCCAACATACTTGGTTCTTGAGGGTTCTTAAGGTCATCCCCTAATCTTTCAAGTGTTTCAAACCATCGGTCTTTAGCTGAAACAATGAAGGGGACGCTATTAAAACATCGATTAAACCCCCAACCCTTTTTTTGTAACTAATTTAAACATAAACATTTTTTAATCACAATTTTTCGTGTTAATTATTGTCATTATTTAATTTTTTAAATTCTTGCTTTTGAATTTTAAATTTAGCATAAACTTAAACATAGAATTTGATATGAAAATTAAAATTCCAACTTGTAACCGAAATGAAAGAAAAGTGAAAATCAACTTAGCGCCGCTGGCTCCTAAAAAAGAAAGAATGAGAAATCATTACCAATTGTATTGCAGTAATTTAAAAGTCATCATTGACCATAACTGAAAGAAGCGAAGACAAAAAAAGTTGCATTGTATGAAAACAAAAGGTATCATAAGCCAGGACGAATTTGTGATGCGCCGAAAATGTTAACTCCCCTTAAAAACAAATACCTTCAAAATCTTGTGATTTCGTTAACAAGCCACGGTTCGAGGAATCAGTGGGCGGTTCTCCGGGAAGCACCGGAACATATTTTTCGCGTTCTGCAGGCTTCTAATTCCGCTCCGACAATTACACTTTCGATGGTTTTGGTCCTCCCATCGGTCTTCATTGTTCTGCATCGTAGTTGCTTCTGTCTGCGCGCCGATGAATTGGTAGAAAAGAATATTCACAAAATATAGAAAAATAGGTTAAACAATAGACTCCGGTTCGGAGAAGCTGAGTGCAGTTTTGTTTCGGTGAACGAAATCTAATTAATGCACATTGTTATGCCGATGCACGCGAGTTTTTTCGTCTGTTGTTTTTGTTGTGTTTTTTTAAACACTACGGTCGCGACGAAACAATGGCGTAACATTGTTGGCGGTGTTACTTAACCTCAAATTTAGATTATAAACATTTTCGTGCGAGAATGAGAGCACGTGTCAAACAAATTATAGGGTGTTGCTTATCTAACGAGGAGTTTCGCAGTGGCGAAGACGAATTTGACCGTTTATGAATTTTTTTTCTCGCCTGTAGATTTTTTCAAGTGTGAAACTTGTTTTGAGTGAATTTTGTTGAAAAACATTCAGTTAGAAGACTGAAAAAAACTTTGCGGTCGAATGTAAAAAAGGGGGCAGTTTTTTTTTTATTGAAAAAGTGAAACAAGTCGTGTGTTATTTTGAAAAAAGTAAACAACAGTGGTGATTCGTTGTGATATACTCGGCGAATATTTTCGCACGCGTTTGAACTTTTGTGTATACGAAAGACGCAAAGCAAGGTAAGAGAATAATCAAACGCGTGTCTCGCTTGATACCTTAATAATCATCGTCAAAGTCTTTCAGCTTCGAGCTGTGATTATCGAGTGTAATTTGTTTAAGCTTATACACAATCGGTTTAGTTTTATTTCACGACTGAGATCTCACGTCGATTATCGTCCGGAGAATGGTAATTAATTCAAACACAAGATCGTAATTTGGTCCATAGTTTGCATTTTTCACACATTCCATACTGTTTTTTTGTTTCATTGTACTGCTCTGTTCAACATTCCACGAAGGACCATACTGTTTCGGTGGGAACTAACCGAAATCAAGCTTTTTTCTGATTTTGCAACAATGTAATTGAATTTTTCTTATTAGTTTTTAAATACTAACGTCATTAGAACGTTAGTATTTGAAAGTAAAAAGTCGATGACATCTCGTTGAAAATACATAGAAAGATCTTTTACTGCATTTTTAAGAAAAACAAAACTGTATTTTACAATGTTATTTTTAAATCAAAATCTTAACCCATTAGTTTGGTTAGGTAACTCAAATCAAAATCCATCAACTAAAAACCAAATCGCAAACAAAAAACACAACCAACCAAACATTGTTCTCCGTTTTTGACCTCAAAAAACAACCTTCAAGGTCATGTACCCCTAAACAACCTGTTTAAAAACCAAAAATATCAAATCAAAAAAACCTAAACCAGAGAAATAGTAAAAACAACGTTAAGATCGAAAGAATCAGAGATGTAATTGGATCAGAGAACATTCGTGTAAATATATTTCGAGCCGGGCGCCGGGTCAAGCCACCTGTTGTAGGCCCTTCTTCGCAGCCGAACTTTGGAGGGGCCGAGGGTGTGCCCTGGAGGGGGCGCAAGTCGCCGATTGGTCCAAGGGCACGTGCTGGTCGGAGCCGACTCGCTCCCATAGTGCATAAATCCCTGGGAACTCTTGGGCTTTGAGTCAGAACCAAACCGCGTGTGCCATTGTTGACGTCGTGCCATCCTAAGTGTCCTCACTTGTGTTTTTGTGCCTTCCAATAACCAGTGAGAGTAACTCAGTGACCATGAACATGGAATTGCAAGAGATGTTTCGCTACGGATACATGTTCCCTCCGCAGGACTATGCCATGTCCAACTCTTATCTCGAACTGCCAAATTACTCCTACATCAAGGAAGAAAAAATTCTTCCACCAGTTGCCACCATTACCTCTTCACCACATTGTGGATTTTATGATAACAGCAGCGATGGCTGGCATACACCAAGTCCGGCAACTAGTTTAAGGTCAGTTGAAAATCTTATCTTTAACTTACTAAATTTTTCTGTAAACAAATCAAACAAAGAACAAAGTCTAATTTTGAAGTCTTAATGAAAATTTGTTTCTGTTTTGAACAGATCTGTAAGTCCAGCAATGACAACAGTGTCTTCAGAATCGGACCATATTATAAGAAACCCACTTCGATCACCACCAGTGACTACAACAGTGACAACTTTATCAGCGAAGAAACACAGATTGGAGACATCAACGATTCCTCAGGCAAAGAAACGAAGAATCGAACCAACGGAAGTTACTCCTTCGGATACGAATCTGCTCTTTCCGGAAGACAGCGACGGTTTCGGCGAGAGTGAAACGGAGGACAAATCCGAGTGCGGGAGGACGTCAAAGTGTCAGCAGATCAGCTCGACGATCGTGCGAAAGAGGAGGTTGGCAGCCAATGCTCGCGAGAGAAGACGAATGAAGAACTTGAACAAGGCGTTTGATCGACTCCGGGCTTACTTGCCATCACTTGGAAATGATCGGCAGTTGTCGAAATACGAAACTTTGCAAATGGCACAGTCTTATATCACTGCGCTGTACGACCTCCTTCAGTAGAAGTTGTGACTTTGTTTTGACCTCTGTGATATGTTAAGGTGGTTCTAGAAAAAATTGCAAAAAAATTTGAGAAAAAATAAAAATTTTTTGAGAAAATCGGGTTAGAACCAGCTAAGTAGGTTTTATTTTTGTATCCAGTAGATTGTAAATATTTATTGAACGAAAAATTGTTGTGTAAATAGATTGTAAATAGGGGTGACTTAGTTTTTAAGTTATCAAAGATAGGATTAAGTTTGTCTTTTTGGGAGAAATAAAAAGCGGTAGAGAATATGATGAGAGTGGTTGTTTTCTTTTCCTCCTCTGTAGGGCTGTGCAATTGTTGTTGCGGGGTTGGGCTCGTTTTGTTTGGTGTTTTACATGAAAATAGATACGTTTCGTAGCTTTTATTTTCGTTCTTGACATTGCTATGATTATCATGATTGAGTTTCCTCTGGGCAAGTCAACTGACTAAACTTTCGATCGAAGGAAGAGGTAGCGTCATCGGTGGTCCTGCTGTTATTTGAAACCGGCGGAGGTGCCCGGTTTCGGAGCAATTCGAGAGCCTATCTTCTTCTTCGTTTGGTGTTTATTAAAAGAGTCGAATAATATCCCCGCGTGAATTTGCAACTTGTGGACAATATACTCAAATTCAATCATAGATTTCTTCAGACTACATCGATTGAAATCACTGAAAAACTTTAACTTTGAATTAAAATTTGGAAAACTGTTAACTTTTAATTAACAAAAATTATCTTTTAGTCTAATAAACTACACTACATAATTAATAATTATGTGATTGAAGAATTTTAATTTGATTTGCAAACTGCTTTTCAAACAATTTTGAGAAAAAAAAGATTTTAGAGACGAATATTTAGTTTGGAAATGAAATCGAGCGTAGATTAATTTACCTACAACACATTAGAATATTTGGCTTCACAGAAAATATCTGCTATTAAAGTGCCGCCTTGGGAAGTTTAAGACGGTTTATTGTGATGTTAATTCGAGTCATTTTTGGTGAGTTCATTATCACGGCATCAGTTATACCTGAGTATATAACTACTGAGTTTTATAAATTGCTTGTTGTCGTTACTCTGACCATTCATTAATCACCGAGTATAGTAATCTGACTTGATTGCATGTATACAATTTCAGAATTGGAAAAATACACTATTTTCTGAAGTTGAATTCACATTTTTTAACTGCACTAATTCATATGAAAAATGTTATATTGATTCCGACTTCTTTTGCAAAAAATAAAAATTTATCATTTGATAATTTTTTTATGAAATTTGCGCAATTTTAGTTTTGCATAAAAAACTGGAATTTTGTTTGAATCAATTTTGTTTGTTCAATGTTACAATTTTGTATAATTTTTCGTATAACTTTTTTTCGGTAGTTTCCTACATTATCTTAACTTTAAAGGGATGCTGTACATAACGTCATCTTCTGGATGGATCAAAAACATGTTCGCGAATGGTCGCAGAACACACTGGTAATATAGACTTTTCAAAATTAAAACCAAAAACTTATTCCTTTTTTCAAAAAATTATTTTACAAATCTTTTCTCAAACAACACTAATTCAAATTTGCAAAAATTACTGCAAAAGAAATGTTGCTTCAATTATTTTTAAATTAAATTAAATTTAATGTTATTGATATAAGTTATTGATCTGTTTTATGTAGATTAAAAACTTTTTTAATAAAAATTATATTTATAAAAATACTTCACTTTGAACATTCACAAAAAAAGTACTTCGTCTACATTTCACGAATTGTTGCATCTGAAGAGACGAATATCTGCGATCGATTGTATGCAGTCGTCGGATAGTTGAGACTAGATTCTAACGCCAAAGTCGCTTAATCTTTTAATCTGCTTCTGGCGCATTTATTTAACCAGTTACAGTTTTTTTATTCCGCCCGAAGGTCCTCTCGGGACAAGATAAAAATCAAGAGACTATGCTATCGACAATCCTTTATTTATATTTCTGTATATACATAATATATTAAGTGTAATACTTGATGTTAAATTTGAATACGAGTTATGGCATGGTGTTACGCAGAACTAAACTAAGCAATTTTTGCGATTGTTTTTTGGTACGCGATACAAAACTTAGACAACATGATGAACTGAACAAACTATTGTTCACTTATGATGTCGAAAGAAACCGTTTTTAAGTTGGTTGTTCAAAATAGTTCATTCAGTTCGAACGTTTAGGATCAAATTGTTTTTACATATGCCTTAAATTTATTTTTTACAAACACTTTTTGTTAACAGTAGAGTGAAGATTATTACGTCTATTTGAACATGATCTTACTGAGAATATTAGACGGTCATAAAAATGAGATTTGATATTTGACTAGAACTAGTATCGCAATTAAACAGTTCGTTAACAAAAATTGTACAATTCTTCTTACAAAACATACAGATAGAAAACAAATTACATTTTCACAAAATTACAACAAATCAATCTTCAGAAACTTAACTAAAATTAAAGAAACAAAATTTATCAGCAATGAAAATCCTGATTTCCTAGACGTGGAGTTAAATCCGATTTGACTAGATTTGATTATTAGCATAATGAACTAACAATTTTACACTAACGTTATTTTCAAAGTGAATAGAGTTTTCATAGGTAAATTTTCCTCGAAATTTGAACTACATACCTCTACAAATTTTGAAAGTCGTGAATTTTTATGCTACAATATTCTACGAGCGAAAAACTCACTAAGCTTATTTACAATGTTTGAGATCAACGTTTTAATCAAATCTAATCAGCTCGAAGGAACAGAAAATAGAAAGTTGATTTATCCTTTGATTCACGTTTACAATCAGCGTACGCAGAAGTCTTTGTCACCGTATTAAAAAAGTCTTATTTCATTTCAAACGTTGCAATTTGGAACATAACGTGTCAGTTCAGCAATGGACAGTTTAGATATATTTAGCGAACATAATCCAGTAAGTTATGTTCAGTGCTGCAAAGAGAAACGGAAACAAGACTCGCGATGTTCGATCTACATTGAGGGCGCGCAATCGCGCTCTTTGAGCTGGTGTTGGTCCAGTTGGTTGCTTAGAACCTCCTGGTTGTGGTGGCCTCTCTCCAGGTTTTCCTGCAGGAATGAACAGATCTTCCTAAACCAAAATAACACAAAATATTTTAACATTTGTTTACAAATAGTTGAATAATATATTGATCCTGATTTTTTTAGTAAGAATCTTACCTTGATTGCTATATCAAATATCTTGTCAAGTTTAGGGGGTTCTGGATGATTGACAGAGCATGTAGGCCTTGGTGGTTGTCTTGCCAATTTTGATGGTTTGACTGATTTGACTGGTTTGGGTGGTTTGGGTGGCGCGTCGGTGTCGCCTAGCACAATGTTCACCAAGCAAAATTCCATCAGAGCCATGAACACAAATATAGTGCAGACGGACATAAACGCATCCACCGCCTTTAGATACGAGACCGGCGGTAGTGTGGCTTGACTTTTCGCATGCTGCGTCGAAAGGGTCAGCAGAGATGTCACACCTAGAGTCACACGGGCCGGTGCTGCTTCAGGTTTTATCCAGAACGATACCCACTAAAAGTCACGTTTCAATTAGTACTTGATTTAGTTATAACTAAATTTCGTTTTATGTCACTTTGTAAGAACTTTTACACTTTCGCTTTGATGTTTCAAGACAAATCTAACCTCTTTGATCAAAAGCTGACATCACAATAGTATTATTCATCTTACATTGTTGACAAATGTGTAACATTACATTATGATTGTAATATTGGCATTATTATTGACAAAATGTAACTGTTTTTACTATAGGAAGGAGGAACGGCTTCAACAATCATAACTGCAAGGATCGTAAAATGGCAGTCACGTGACAGTTTTGTTTGTTGGCGCTGAAATCTTATTGGCTGAGAGTGTCGCAGTGGACTCTTACATAAGAAGCTGACAATATTGAACACTTGAAGATGAATCGATATTTTGTGTATTTTTGGCGAGCAGTCATTTGGATGCGTGCAATTTGTCGCGCTCTCGGTTAACCCAAATACCATAAAGAAGGTACAATTAGATGATCAAAAGCGACACTTACCGACATAATTACAATAAGGCAAGTTGGTATGTACGTATGAAATAGATAGTAACCCAGTCGACGCTTCAGAACGAAAATAACTTCCAAACAAGTGAAGTTGCCTAAAAAGCAGAAACGTTGATAAAAGAACGCGTCAAATTACCGTGGCACTTTGAGGGGGCTGCATGTACCTACCGGTGGAATAGACTTGTGTGCAGTCAGCCGTGTAATTCTTGACGAGCTGCAACTGCGGCAACTCGATGTTCTCATCGACGACAAGAGGAACTTCTGGATCCCATTGGAAGATCATTTCGTCGGTTGTGTGGGACACTGTTGACCGAGTTGTTAATTCGACTTTTTTCTTTCAAACACAACTAGACGTTGAGCATGCATCGTTAAACATGATACACATTCGATCGAGCCAACAATGAACGTCAATTTAGCTAAACACTTAATCGGGTCGCTTGGCGTGAACAAAGTGATGTTAAATCGTGCTACTTACGGCTTTCCATTTGCAATTTGCATTCTTGTGTGTCGTGTGGATAGATGAGAAAATTCATCGCACAAGACAACTTCAAAGTCAGCCTGCAAGCAAAAACTCCAGTCAAATTCGTCGGCTTTCTAGAGGACAATTTGGAACAGATCTCTAATGCAACCTGGGTAAGATTGAATGTACCTAAGACCGTCACTTACTTGACCATGTATAAAATAGTTTTATCCTTATAGAGCCAGAGATAATGATTGGGAATGGTCATCGTTTGGAAAGTGACTGATTTGGCGTTCTTGAAGAAAGAATCGGGCCGCCACATATTTTTCAGCCAATCAACTTCCAGCAGTCTGTACTCGGAAGTCATGTTTTCCGGCAGCCGCAATCTGTTGTCCTTCCACGTCTGCGCGAAAAATATATCCGCGGCGTACGTCTATAAATACGCAAAACCAAATTATACAAAAAGGACCGATTGCACTCGACCCCGATCATTCTTTTCATCTCGGACCAAATTAAATTATTTTTCGCCCCTTGAGAGTCAGATTTTCGATTATGCATTGAGAATCATCGGCTTGTAATTGGACCGTAGAGAGGTCCTTGACGGCGTTAATCACGCACATTCATTGGTTCTGAAATTGTCAAACTTGAGTGCCTGATGACAAACGAGATTTTGTTCCGCGTCGGATGGTGCTTCAAAGCGACTTTTCATAGCAATGCCACAACGTCTAGGCCAGGCTCAAGAGAGTTTCAGCGAAAAATCCCACTTGTCCCACATGCTGCCAAACCAGCGGGACATTCTTTGACTAAATAGTGACATTGGCCATGCCACGATTACTGTCCTTGAATCGTTTCTGTACTTGCGTTTCTAATCGTCTTACCGATCTTAAATTAATAGACGTCGAGCAAAATAGTCAAGTTTGGGACAGAAACAGTTGAGCAGATTTTGAAAATAAAACTTCTCTTCAAATAAATATTATTCAAACTAATTTAACTTCCTTTCTCTTCTTAGCCCAGTTGGTAAAATTTCATTAAAAAAATGTTGTTCTATTTCTAATATTGCAAGTTCCAAAAAAATTTCCACAAGAAATTACATTTACAAGACAAAAATAATTGATTACAATTTCAAGAACAGAAGAACCAGAAATAAGTTTTAGAATCAATTCATAGAAATCAGCAAAACACGAACATACCATGGAAGTTTCGTCGATGGAGTCAAGTCCCATGACGGTGACATGGAAATAGACTATAGTAGCCTGGCCGTCTTTCTTTGGCGGTCTCATTTTATCGTAGAGCTTAGGGTCCTCCGGGAGCAGATCGAAAAACTCAAGACTGCGCCTGAAAAAGCACAGGATTGAAATCCAACTGCACAAGTTTCACCGGACAACTGCGAGAGATACTCACTGAGCTTTCGCGGAACCCGCCAGGAACAAAAAAAGGACCCAGAGGACCGCGAAAGTTGCACCGCGCGGTATCGCCATTTTGTTCAACGTTCAAAGCATCTTGTCTCGACTACTCGACTATCGCTCTATTCTTAGAACCATCACACTGTCCTGTCTCAGTGACTTAAATTCGGTCCGACTGTTTGATTTTGCGTTTCAGAAGCCCTTCGAACTGGCTATGGTTCAATTAAAAGTTTGAGCTGCGAAGATCCTTGCGAGTGAATCCATAAGGTGTTTTTGGCAGCGAGATCGACTAGGCCCCTTGGGGTGAAACCGACGACGAATCACGACCGACTGACTTTCTTCTTGGAGTAATTTTGCGGAACGTGCAGTATCGAAAGTAGTGCCGAGTTGAAGTAGCGAAAGAGGAGGACGAGGGTAGGTACCGGTAACCGTCACATTGCCCCCCCATCGTCGACCGCAAGAAGAGGGCTCGGGAGGGATGCGAAATTCGTGACGTCACGGGGGGTTGAAATGATGGAAGGGTTGAGGGCAGATGCACCGAGGATGAAATAAAGAAGTGGTGGTAATCTCTCTAGGCTCTCTATCGCCTCAATCAGCCCCTTCAGATCCCAGCTTCCAACCCAGCTCGAAGTCGATGTCGAGTGTCATTACTTGTTTCGTCATCGGCTCTTCGTCATTCGCCCAACCTGCCAGAGATGAAAAGAATACATAAACAACTAAAGTCATCATCTTCGTGCCTAACCTCCCATCACCAAGAACCAGTTAAAGTAGTCCGATCGGTTTCAAAATTTAACACGTTTTTTAATCAACATACCTTTCAATTTGTTATACCATTTTTTCACACTTAAGAACTTTTAACAAAATGATTACTTTTTGTCAAATTGTAAAATAGAACAAAAAATCTTTTTTGTTGGTAAAAAAATTTTGATATCAAAATATAAAGTAATTAATTTAAGGTTAACAACTTTGATTGCGTCCTCACCTTTGAAACATCATCATCCACTTGCATCAAAGTAAAACAAACTCTTCTGTTCGTTTGAGAAACCGGCCGGAATGTTTATAATTATTTAGAAGTGTGATTTTTTCAGATGCTCGAGGACCATTGAGAAAAGAAGAAAAGCATAAGCTGGAAATGTTTAATTAAGATGATGAAGTGTAAGTTTCGAGTGGAAAATGTCGCCATTGAACTCAAACTGGAACCTTGAATGTAAAATCGTTGGTGGTCCATTTTCGGTATTTTGTTTGAGACTTAGAGCTCGGCATTGTAGGCTTGTATGAAGACTCCTTATTTGTGGCACAATTGTGAAGATCGATACATCAAGTGATGTGTCCGCCAGTTTGCTTCTTCGATTGTTTCGCTCTTTTTAGCGCCTTCACAAATGGCGCACTCGTTAGCGCATCCATGGACGAGCAAGCTGGAACAGGAAGGGAAGAATTTTCGAGAGGTGCTTCTTGGCACGACCTGCGAATTTAAATGATAAATACCAAATAAAGAAAGCCCACTTGACCAGTTGTTATTTTTATTTTTATCTTCTAACCTTCAAATGAAAAGCCTTTTATCATTAATTTTATTGCAAAAGTAGTTTTGTAAAATTATTAAAATCGTTTGCAACTTTAAATTGGAGTTAAAAATGAAACAACTTGAACCTAACCTCAAAGTGAGGTTAGTTAAGTTGAAAAGCCCGTTGATGATAATTTTGGACCCTCGAAAGTGTGTAGAATGTCTGGAAAGACATCGACGGCGAATTGCAGTGGATTATAGATAGTCGATGCATATATGAACGAGACTCTCATGCGCGCAAGAGGAGTGTAGTCGATAAGTGTTCGGTAAGTGTGTGCGCTTCGTACAATGTCCGCAATTATAATCGTTAAAAGGTCCAAAAAAAGCCGCTCGAATGAGGCTGCGGATCGAAGTCGCAGGAGGAAAGGTGCTGCGGCAAATTTCTACTGCCAGATCTCGTATTCGCAGCAGCGTCTGCTCCCAGGAGATTAATCCTAGCCAATTTTTCCGCCATTTAACATCTTTCTACTAATTTCGTTCAGTCTTTCTAATTGTTGTTATTGTTCTAAGATAAATAATAAGACAAAAAAGCAGTTCTGATTCACAATTCTTTATCCTCAAAATAAAGTAAATGTTGAAATTCGTCTTAATTGGTAGGTCAAGGATAAATAAAGAAACAAAATAGAGAAATTAAGAAATGAAGATGAAATGATTTTCTGGGATCGAATTGAGTTTGGTTGCTTTTTTTATGTGAAAGAAGGTTTCTGAAGGAAGAAGGCAATGATAAAGTTTAGTAAAAGGTTAGAGGGGAGAAGAGAAGAGGAGCGTGCTTATCGTGCATCGTCTCTTTAGTTAAGTCGAACACCTCAGTAGGCCACAAAATCACCTACATATTGCTCTGTCTCTCCATCTTCGCTGTCTCTTAGTTCTTTCTTTCTTTTCTCTACCTCTCTTTTTTTACCCTCCAATGCCTGGAAACTGTCATGTAGCTGACGTGCACGAAAAATTTCGCGATTCGCGTCTGCGCTGAGTAAGACGTACAAGTCTGTGCTATCTGATGATTTTGCAAATCTAATTTTGGCATTGGCGTGCGATACGACATTTTTATTCTATTTGTGTAATTTCGAAATGTTAAACGATCATAATCGAACCTCTTTCTTACTATTCATCACTTTTTCTTATCTTACCAATTTAATGTCCTTTTTTTAAATTGAACTCACTGTTTCAAAAATGAAGCCTTTTGGAGAACTTCCAATGGGATAATTTTTATTTTTCAGTCTCAATAATGTTTAAAATTGTATCAAAATCATAAATTCTGGAATTATTTCTAAAACAGTCTAGAATTTTAAAAAAGGTAGTTACTTTTCAATGGAAGGAGTATTTCGTTTTTGTTTTACTTTTGAAAGGTTAAATAAAATAAAAGACGTATGCAACATTGAATAAGATATAATTATTACAATAATTTTGCTGAGCTGTATCATCGTATAATATCATTAAGTTGCTCATATAGTCGAACTACATTACACATAACCAAAATAAATAGGTTTTGTATTTTGCGCACTCCTGCGGTTTGAAACAACGTTTGCTCTACTCCTCATCCAGGTGTATAGCTTGGTCCATTACGTCGCCGTAGAACTACACGCTTTGAATCAGTATCGACATAATCATGCAGGGATAATTACATATCAGTCAAGTGGAATGACAAATTTTGTTCGATTCGACGTTGTACGAAATTCAACTGCTTTCATACATTTTCTTTCCAGAACTCGACTTGGTCGACCAATTTTTCAATTCCAAT
The DNA here is from genome assembly GCA_020615435.1 of Telenomus remus. Taxonomy (NCBI): domain Eukaryota; kingdom Metazoa; phylum Arthropoda; class Insecta; order Hymenoptera; family Scelionidae; genus Telenomus; species Telenomus remus. The sequence goes on along the minus strand of CM036343.1, from coordinate 5,507,673 downwards.
CGACGTACAATCGCCGAAAATGATATACACGAAACGATTTTCATTTTCATCTCTTCTATTTCTTCGTTTCGAATTGAAAAATAAATAAAAATTGATCTTCAATATATACTCTGTCTTGATTTCTTGTTTTTTTTTCTCTCTATACATGCTATTTATATATTTATATATGCATATGTATATTATGTATAATATTTGTTTTTTATTGCCCGTCGCTCGGACAATTCGATATACTTTCATGAAATTGTATTATTTATCACATCAACAATTGTTATTTTCTGCGTTTTTTTTCTTGTTTATTATTAGTAAATTGTTTAAACTCTTGGTTTGGTTTTAGTTCCTGGCAAATATACTTTCATTGTGTCATCATTTTGTGCAGTTTATTAATTCGAAGCTAAAATCATCTATGCGAAATACGAATTGCAAATTCATCTCAGTTGACTAGTGTTTTTCGAGTATTTCCATTACACTATCTGTTGACAGTTTTGTTATTACATTTTGTAGTTATTTTTTTTTTTAGTTTTTATTGGCGAACGAAAGTTCAGTACAATTCAAAGCGCTTTTCGACTTTCAAAGTTGATTTTCAATCTTGTTAGATTTTAAGTAATTGTTATTCGTTCGTACACTTTTTTTTATTTTACATTCTCAAAAAGTTCGGTGACAGTTGGTCGCAGTACAAATTGAGTTTTGTAATCACTCAATGACACAAATCCTTTGAAATGTTTATATTTTCACTTATCTATGGATATCATCAACTAACGCACACTGATAAAACGAATCGAAAAAACGCGCTTGTCGCGCAAGGAAGTACGCAATATTATTTGTTAACGTTTTTTTGTGACTTTGTATCTTTGTATTTTTTGTTTGTTTATTGTCATCGTGAAATCGGACGTGATTTTAACGGAGCCGTTTTCTCTTACACTTAAACCCATAATTTTGGCACAAAACATGGCTCTTTTCATTAATTAACTTGAATTCAAAATTGAGTTTCAAACTTCTTTTTCTAAACTTAACTTACACAATACGAATAACTTATTGACGAGTTAGTGGAATGATTATGTGCAATCTTAAAGTTACAACTTAAAAGTAAGACAAAGAAAATTGTTTTTGATTGTTTTTTTTTCTTTCTGCAAAACTCAAATGGCAAGTTTAGTGGAGTTGGCAATGATTTTCAAGGTTGGGTGATAAAATGAGTCAAGCAAGAGAGATAAGAATTGCTTCTTCTGTTTTGCACAAGTTACAACATGTATTTTTATAAAAATATCGTTTGCAGGTTCTTATTCAATAAAATGATTGTCGACAAATCAAGCGGGGATGAAAAGAACGTCTTTCATCTGTTTCGTTCTTTCCAATATCAATTTGTCGGATGAACTTAAAAACTAAGAGTCGCACCCAACCTTAGATCTAATCTGAGAAAGATTACAAAGCAACGATGGTTCCTTTTTTTTTCATTCAAAAAACAGTTTCTTCCAATTGAAAAAAAAATAAAATTAAAAACATCCAAGTAAAATTTGCTCTAAAATTACAAACATAATCAAATCAAATGTTTAAAAAAACAGTCATCCGTTGAAACGCGTCAAAATCAAGGTTGCGGCTCGAAATTTTGTTTTCGGGCCGAATTATTGTTGCGCACAGTGATATAGAGTTTGATATGAAATGTATCAAACTGGTAAATCGTTATCAAAGAAGTACCGCGATAAACACTGGTTTTCAATAATTGTTTTGTTTTTCTGTTACTCCTACGTTTTGCCTACTGCTTCGAAAGTTAATGAAATTTGCCCTTTCTTTTTTTCGGTTCAAACCATCCTGCTCCAATTCGGTCCATACGTTCATGTACTATTACACCCACACTATTATACAAAAATTACGCTATAAAAACACGGTGTTAAAATCAACGTCGTAGATGCTCTAAATTCTAGATCCTAGTCTTTGTTGCGGATCTAAGTCCAAATACAACCGCCAACCGATTTCTCAATAGTTTTCAGAACCAAAGCACTACGGAAAAATAAATAGCCGTGCGAAATCCAAGTCCCTGAATGTAGTCCATATAAAAATATATAAACAAAAAAAACAAAAGTTTGCATTTCGATGGCGATCGCGCAGGCGATTTATCCAACAAGAAATGCTTTCATTCTGATAACTCGTTTACAATTTCAACTTTCGTTGTTGTTTTGTTTGTTTGATTTTTCAAAAACCGGCGGCTACATTTTAACAAGTCGTATACAATCGTTTCGGTTCCAGAAAATCATTTTCGAGACAAAATGAAATTCCAAAAATGGTCTTCTGGAGTTTGAGAATTTCCAACAGTAGTGCAGATCCAATGCAACACATTTGAGTTCGCAGTTTATTATTTTTTTTCTCATTGTTGTCGCATTTTATTTTATTTTTGCAAATTACATTCGACGTTCGATCATTCGCGCGAGGCAGTGAAATGATTATTGTCGTGGCGAGGGTTTTCGAAGCGGAAAAGACACTTGTCTGTTTGCCTCTCGTTGGATCTGACTACTTTTAATCTTCATTTTTTTTGTTAAATAACAATGTTCAATATAGTACTGGTTTTTTTTCTTTTCAGTTTCTTTCCGCAACATTGGTTTATTTGTAGAACACATGAATTTCATGAATTGATCTCAAAGCTAAATGTCAAACAACATGTCCAATAAAACACAGACGAGATGTTTTGCGTTTGGCTTTGCCCGCAAAGCACTGATAACTTCAGCGATCTTCCTTATAGCTTTTTTTGATATTATTTTCCTTCTTACTTATTTTGATTTTTCTCGGTTGTTTTTCGGTCTCGTCGTCGCTCTTTCGTTTGAACTAAAGAACTTTTACTAAGTCTAGGACTCTGCGATCAGCAGCTTTGTTTCGTTTCTCGGTTACTTTCAAGGGTTCTTCTGTTTGTTGATTTTTTTCGTTATGAGCTTAGACTCATATTGAAGTTGTGTGGTCGCCGTTGTGTATGTGCGAGGAATGTTGCGGCAAATTCGCCAGCTCCTTCCGGCTCAGATGGTTTACTAATCCGGCACCCAGCGAGTCTCCCAAAACGTTCACGGTTGTCCTGCAACGATCCCTAAAAACCAAATCAAAATTTAGTAACAAACCTTAAAGAGACTTAAATAAAACTTTGAAAGAATTTTAATTAAATTTAAATTTGTTTTGTTTTTTCAATTAAAAAATCAAGATGAATTATAATTGAAAGCTTGAACCATTTTGAATTGAAGTAACAAAAGTTTTTTTTGTTTAGTTTTTGTTGCATTTTGTTAGTTAGTTACTTAGACGTGAGACGAACAAAGTTTAGTTTTAGATTGAGGATGATTAAATTTAATGACTTTCTATTGAAGTGTTCAAAAACAGTCTTCGTCCCTTCGTCGATACTTATTGCTCTTTCTAGTTAGGAATGATTAATACTAATTCATCGCACAAGTCAAGATCTAGATTGAACTACATTTACAGAAGATTACAGAAATTGAACCAACTGACTCTAATAGAAATAAAGCATTGTAAAAGAATGTTCTTTATCCGTTGCCAGTCGACCTCACTATTTCATTATTTCGAACTTTTAACTCTCATTAGAAACCACACGCTGTAACTTTAGTAACAAACAAAAGCTTGCTTTACATTTTTTTACATTTCAATCAAAACTAAAGTTCGAAAAGCACTTACTAAAATACCATGTGATTAAATATCACAAGTATGATTAAACCAAATGACTATCCAACTCGTAATTACATCTATTTAAAAGTTTTTGTCAAAAAATAATGCTGTTTTACACTTCACACTAATTAACTTAGTCGTAAAATTTTAAAACAGGTTTTTAATCAGAAATTATCGAGCAAATTGTGGTAGAGAGGTCTGTTTTGTTCGTTTGATATTAGTTTGTTGTTAGTTTTAGTTTAAATTTTAGTTGAGGGTTATGTAAATTGTTGATACGCACAATAACCAATCTACTGCGACGATTAAGAATACGTCATTTGCCGGAAGTCCAACTGTGTCCAATACCATGACCATCGTAACCAACCCAGCCTGCGGTATTCCAGCAGCACCTATGCTAGCAGCAGTAGCAGTGATGCTAAAACAAAATTTTCCGTCAATAAATTGCAATTTTAAATGTCAACAAATGAAAAAACAATTAATTTATTACATTGAAAAAATTAAAATTAAAAAAAAATGTTGAAAAAAGAGAGATTTAAAAAGTCAAGAAAGTGTCGTAATTAATACACCAAATCGTCAAAGGATTAATTGGTTTCCGGTACGAGAAAAGGTCTCGCAATAATTTCGCATTGTTCGCTCTAATCGATCGTGTGAAACAATTACAGATATATTCATTTCCATCGCATTAAACGAAATTCCAAGTTTGATGAATCGCATCCTTTCATTATATTCTTTTACGTCGCTCCAAAAAAAAAAACGACCTTTCTTTCTCTCGCCAAAGGAAATGACATTCATTTATTGAAACGTCTGAATAGACTTAACGAAGCCATAAACAGAAAAGTCCACTTTCAAATCAATCTACATTAAATTCTTTTTAATTGTCAGTCAACGATTTTAATTGCAAATTTAAATATCATTTTTCAACTTTGTAATTATTGCTTCATTTTGTTTTTCATTGTTGATTCTACCTCACAGCAACGAGTTGACCAAAACTAAGTGGATAGTTTCGAACTTGTGCGATAAAGATAGCAGCGACAGCTTCATAGAGAGCTGTGCCGTCCATGTTGATGGTTGCTCCGATTGGCATGACAAATCTGGCGACCCTGCTGTCGACGCCGTTTCTATCTTCGAGACAGCCGATAGCAATTGGAAGTGTAGCAGAGCTGGACGAGGTACCGAACGCGGTTGCAAGTGCCTGGGCCATGTTCGAAACGTATGTGATGGGGTTTCGCTTAGTGATTATGAAGTACAAAAGTGGCAGTACGATGAATCCGTGTATAGTCAGACCTATCAGTACTGTCACGAAATACATTCCTAATGACTTCACAATCACGTCGAAAGACTCCATCTCAGCTAATTTCGAGGCCACCAAAAACATTACACCCAAAGGTGACAACCTAAAACAAATGATTTATGTATTTTTCAAAACCAATTCTTTAGTCATACCTGAGCGAAAGGTGTTCATTCTCGTCCGCTGCGCAGCTACGAAGAGTTTTCGTAGCTGCGCGATGGACGGGAATGAACACTTTTCGAGCAGGTATGACAACAAAATTTATTTCATTTGAAAATTAGTTTTGTATATCGAATTAGAACAAATCAAAAATGAATGAGGAAAAACATTGTTTGGAAATTTTACCAAACAACCCAATTTGTGATGATCATCATAGCAGATGAAAGGGCTTCAAAGAAGGCAAGCAGGGGTTTCCCAGCGTCGCCCATTTTGCCCAAGGTGATGCCCAATACGGTGGCAAACACTACTAAGCCCAAAATGTTGCTGCCAACGGCCTGCTCGCTTGTGATGTTCCACGTTAGGATGTCATCTGAAATTTCAAATTTTAATTGAATTCATACGATTGCAATCTTCATTTTCGTTCAGGTATCAAAATTTGAATTGGATTTTGATTCATAATACATGGAAAAATTGGTCTTTGTGAAAGACAAAATTGGAAACTCACTTGAGGTACTGTTTTTAGGTTTAACAGGAACAGTTCGATGTTGAGAGATGCAAGCTTCAACAATGTTCGGTGGGAACATGTTTCTAATTAAGTCCATCAGCGTGTCAATTGTAGTTACGTTTCTGGAGACGGGAGGCTGTTCGTCAGCTGTACTATTTTTGCCTGGTTGAATTGTAACAACCAGAATGATACCTGAAAATCAACAATATCGTAAGTTTGAACAAATTTCATTCTGGAAAAACTTCAAAACGAGAAAATTTGTTTGTTTTTGGATGAAGACTTTATAAATGAAAAAAAGGAAATTCGTTTACCTAAAATGACCGCACTGATGGTCGTAGTCATATAATAAGTGATAGCTCTCGCTCCAATTCTGCCGCTAAGAGACAGATCCAAACTGCCTATCGCAGAAATCAAACTAGACACAATGAGGGGCAGAATCAATCCTTTGAGCATCCGGAGGAAGAGCTCGCCGACGTAATTTACGTACATGATTTCTCGTTCTGACCATTTTTCTCGCGAGTTTTTGAGTATCACGCCCAAAACGACGCCCCCGACGACCCCGGCCACCGTGAGCATGGTTAGAGCATTGTGCCGCAGACATGTCTGTATCTTTTCCTTCCGCGATCTCGGTAAAGTACTCGTTGCCTCGTGAGAATAATACGCTCCTCTCTCTGATTTCTTCTGAACGTCTCCGTCGGATAGGGGAGATCTGAAAAACAACAAATTATCAACATCCATATTCAACATTTTAATTCATATCAAATTTAGACCTCAGATTCGGTGCCGCATTTGTGATTCGAAAAAAATTGTTTTTTATTTTTCAAAATTTTCCAAATTTGGTAAACGTTAGAACTAGAAAGTTGTCAGGCCCCAGGTTGGGTGCCAACAAACTGAGAAGTTGAACTTAAATATTTTGTCTAATTTTTAAAATGAATTCAAGGCAAGGAAGAACGAAACGGAATTCATGTTCGTAATGCGAAGCGCGTTGTCATGCTGCCAAAAGTTGTTGTTGCTCAAGATTTGTTATGATATGAAAAACAAACAGCTTACGCGACTAAACGTGAAATCGCGCGGCTGTAACAGTTGCGACATTTATTGTATCAAAAATACTTTAATGCGCCCCAATTATCAGCTCTTCTCGGATATAAAAGACATAAATTAGACGAAATTAACCTGCCAGCGGGGGTACAGCCATGACCCCAAAATAGAGACAGGCCGAGTCGATCTGCATGACAGAGAAAATGACAGAAAAAAACTGACGCAGGTTAAACAAGTTAACTTATCTGGCCGTTTTATCGCAACGGCACAGATCCGAAAACTGATTTCATTGTCAATTTGCAGAGTTGATTAAATTTGCAGCGTTGCTTTTGCGGGACAAAAGTGCGGTTATGTGCGGCAGAGCACATTTAGCAGGTGATTTCGGGCTGTGTAAACATGACTAGTGAGTCGTTTTCTATTCAAAATGTTGGTACAAAATGTGTGCAAAGTGTCGACGTGAAAACACATGTCGACATGTGTCACTCAGTCACTTGGGTCGCTGATTGTTTCGTCTCGATTTCAAAATGTCACGCGTGATTGAACGTCTGTCACGCATGTGTTTTTGTTAACGCTTCGATTTTAGTTTGTTTACATCCGCCATGATGACACTCCAATGTTTGCAAAACATCGAAGGGTGAAACTGATCTTCTATCATCAACCTAAAATTGAGGTTAAGGTTCGTCTTCTGAAACCAATAAAATAAAAAGTAAACAATGTTTTTTTCGTTCACAAAATAAGACACTTTTTTGCAAAGAACAGCTGAATAAAAAGCAGAAAAAAATCTTATATCCGATCTCGCAGCGTGAGATGTAAAATGGAGTTATTAATTAAATTTAATTGGATTTCTCGCAAGGCGGAAGAAAAAGTTGAATGAAAATATCTCGGAAAATGTCACGCGAACGAGTTTTTCGTGCAAGCTCATTTTTTTTCATCCATCGATTTAATACTCATTACATTTAATGAAACGAGTTTGAGTTGAAAAAGTGGGGATGGGAAAAAATGTCAAAGTGTAGGCGCGGCAAACCGTAAAAATAGAGACGGCGGGTTGAAACTATTTGGCTGGAAGTGACTGTGCGAAAGAAAATAGATGCGAGACCAAATTGCCCGTGAATTGCGCGCGGCCTTGACAGATAATGCTTATTAACCTCGAAATCTAATCATTACTATCAATTACACTCTCGTCTGCGACAGTTGATTGAGCGATCTCGGAATAGTGGAGTTTAGTTTTTTATTTCTGATTGTTTTGTGTTGTTTAGGCATTTGTAACTTGAAACTCTGTTTGGGGCTACTTTTACAGTCACTTTAATCTGATCCCCATGTTTAACATGAGTATTTATTATTTCCTGACAAATCTCTTTATTTTTTCACCAAATTTTGACAACAAATTTTTGTTTAATGAAAAATTCATTAGTAGAAGTTAGTCTTAGATAGGATTTGAACCATCGCCTCTTAGAATTCTACCAAAATATGTCCCTTTTATCCACTAAGCCACCATTCCTTTTAAAAGAAAAATTGAAAAAATGTTTTTTGAATTGAATGAAAAAGTTTGACAGATTTTTCGATGAAACTGAAACGTAATAAAATCGAATGGATTAAATTAGCAATCTCATTAATACGAACACGATCAGTGGTTTTAATTACGATGCTTAACTGAGAATTCTCTGCATCGATCGTGATCTCGCTCGATCAGTATCTCAGTCACTCATTCGTTATTCACGAATGAATTGTCATGACTGCATTTTTGTCTGCAATTTTGTCACGCGACTAACTTGGTTGAATATTTTATAGTCGCTCAAATTAAACGAAAGAAAAACAAACTCCATGATAAAAACTGCGCCTGAAATTTCGCATTCAATTCTGTACGATCGCGACGATGAAAGGCATTCATTTCATCTGGAAAGGTTCACAAAAAATTATCGCTTTGTTCCCTATTCGTGGCGGAATAGAAACGTTAATTTGTTCTTTCATATTTTTTGATGTTCTTTTTTTTCAATGCTGATTGCGAATCCAAAACTGTTTTGTAATAATAATAATTGAAATTTCTTCCGAAAATGTCGTAAAAATGTTGTTACATTTTGTAATTTCAAATTGTCTTGTTTATAGAAGATGAGTTTATCATTTGAAATTTGAGAATAAACAATTTTTGAAATGAATGAAGTTAGATTAACTTAGTTGGCGAAACGTAAAATAAACAAAACGGTAATCTCCGTGCGGAACAATTGAATTTCGCTCTTGATAAGCGTCGGTTACAATCAAAACTTATTTGTTAGTTAAGCGAGCAAATGCTTCTCTGTGCTTGGATAAAATAAATCAAGAGCTTCAATATAAACAATCAAATATCATGAAAAATAATAACATCATCTCAACAAATTATCGTCATTTCTTCCAAACAATGAAACATTTTGAAACATTGTTCTTCAATGAAAAATACAAAAATTCAATTCAAAAGCACGTTTCTCGATTTGAATGTTTAATTCGAATTGTTTTTATATTTGGATCTAAATGATTCAGTTGCAATTACGATCCGCACCTACGCGAATTTCGTAACAGCTGACTGGTTTTCATTTATTCAATACACGTTATGTTAATTCGCGTCCTTAGCATTAACATTCCCAATGGCGAAATTTGATAAAAAAAATATTCGCGTGCCTTTACCACGTGGGTAGAAGAACTGACACACGTTTTTTTTGCAAGTTTCCTTATAAAAAACACACGAAAAATTCCATTCAAAAATTGTTTCTGAATATCTTAGTTAATTGATTGAAACAAAAAAATTGTAAAAAAAATGGTGAACAAAAAATAGTTGAAGTTGTTGGAAGAAATGGTCATCTAAAAATTGGTCAAGATTTATGGACAATTTAGACATGCGAAAAGTTCGGCAGTAACTTTTTTATCTGAACATTTCACTCGGTCGATTTTCGTGGGGTTTTTCTTATCTTTGACGCGGAAGACAAGATTCGTTGCTTTTTAATTGGGCCAAAAATTATAGGTCCGACCTTGGACTAGATGCTGTCCGTAGAAACGACCGTTTTTCAAAACTGTCAAAACAGCGCATTTTTATTAACTATAAAACACGCTTGATGGCACGGAAAAAAGTTGTCGAAATAAACCACCGCGTCGTACCTCGTTGCAACATTGAGCCACATTCGTCATTTTTATTGACACAACAGAAATATTTTTTTCTTCCATTCCTCTAAATTCACGCAAAAATAAAAGCCGCAATATTGAAAAATTTTCAACCTTCATGATGAAAAAAGGAGAAAAAATGTGAAATTAATCTTCATGGATTAGTTTTTTTTTGAAAAAAAAATAGAATAGTGAAAGAGACAAAAATTGATATTAATGTCCGGTCCAAGACAGAGAGATAAAATGCCGGTGTCAATTTATATTCAGTAGCGTCGACCCAGCATCGAGAGTCCGCCACCTCCTTACTTACAACGCACATTTCCGTTTTACAAACAACCAATGTGCTCGTTCAAGTTCGCTCGTTCGTTTCTCGAGCATCAACGTGCTCGCTATTATATTCCACATGCATATTTCCAACCAGTCGCATTGTGTCGAAAAGCGGTCATTCAATGCAACTGACCGAATTCGCTGCCAGACAATTTCAGACGAAATATTCTACACTTCCATTTCATACTGTTAAATTGTTTTAATCGATAAAACATTTGCTAATGAAATCACATTCAATTCATTAAATTTCAATCTGATCAAATTCACGTCAAAAGTTTATTGCATTTATATATTTTTTAATTTATTGTTCAATTCAGTTTTTAATCTGTACAAGGTTGTTCATTGTTTGTTTTTTATTTTTACAAAGATTCAAAAAAAAATCAAATGGAAGTTTTTTAAAATTCGTTTTTTCAATATCAAACATATTATGAAATTCAGCACTCATTAGGATGAGGCCTCTCGAATGAATTTGGACTGAATAATATTCTCCAACTGTATTCAAAGTTCAAATTCAATTTAAAAGCTTTCAATTAATCTTAAAAGCTTTCATCCAGATTATGTTTGGGTTCGACTTTATGTTGAATTTTGTTGTTTCTCCTATTTTTAATTGTGCATTAATAAATTGTTGTTCGAGCTTGAAATTACTCGCATCATTCAGAGCAAACACGAGAACAAAATGCGAGAAAAAAAAGTCTAAAAGATTCCAGAGCTAATTGTGGAACGAAAAAAAAACTCATTTTTCACTCATGAAGTTTACAGCCGAGCGTTTCTGGGATTGTTATGGTAATGACTTTTAGCACTCGGTTTCAGCGTTCAAAGGATGCAATTATACATTCAATCTTGAAAGTTTTTTTATTTGTTCAGTTTTTTTGCTTTGGCCGTAATAATGAAATGGGCTTGAGTTACATAATCAGCCATAATTAAAACACGATTTGAAATCAATTCGTATGTTTTGCGTAATTCGATAAGACGCTAAATAAACGGCATCTGTCAGCGGAACCAGCTCCGGGTGTGATAACAATATGTATAAATCAAAAGTAAAAAAAAAGAAATGTGGCAAGCAAACACCCAAATGAAAAGCAATAAAATCGCGACGAGATAAATCCAATCGGCATGCTCGAGACAAATGCAAGAAATTGCAAAAGAAATGAAAATCGGACAGTAACTTAAACGAAGGACTTACTTTTCTGATAAATACTTGTTAATTAGTCAAATAAAATAATCGAATTTAAAAATTTAAATTTGAATGGAACATCTAGAAATGTCGTTACAAAATATTTTAATTCTGCAAGATGATTAATGGTAAAATAAGTTTCGGGCATTTTTTTGCAGATCTTAAAACGAGCGAGAAATATTTTTCATTTCTGACACGTGAAGGTACGAATTAAAGTTTGTTATTTTTTCTCACGTCGTTCAATGACTCACAAAACTATCACCTCGAGTATCAAACTATCCTTGGGTTTTGAATCCGACGGATTTTTATGAATGAAAGTTTCGTAATCCGTCGAGCAGTATTGGTGTGTGCACGACGACTATAAGTAAATCAAACAGTAGATTTCCTCTTGCGATAACGCAATAAAAACCGTGTGCGATAAAGTGTCTTCCCACAACATCTGTTCAGCAGTTGATCGACAAAATACTTGACGTAATGGAGTAAACGAAAATTAAGTGATTCAAACGAAATTAATTTCTGTTCAAATTTATTCATGTTTAAAAAAAACTTACAAATGTTAGGAATCTAATCTATTATTTTTAAATCATAATTCAAATGTAAAAAAAAGTTAATAAAATTAGGAAATTTTAAGAAAAAAAGGTAATTTAACAATTGCAATCTAGTGAAATTTTGCTGATTGTAGAAACGAAACTAGGATTGAGAAAATGTGCAGTAACAAACCACCCCAGCGAGTTAACTTGTTCAATAACTAGGTCCAAGTTGGCTAGTCGACGTTTCCGCACTCAATATGGTGGTTAATGGAAAATCCGAGCAAATAAGTCTGCGCAGCACATTTCTAATTCATCCCTAATATACAGGGCGTCTAGTTTGAGAGAATCATCGGATGAAAATCACTTTTATTTCTCCATTTTGTGCAAGAACTTGATACCTCATTTCTAGCCATCTTCGTGAATCCGATTACTGGCGCAATTTCCGATTTATTCTCGAGTAGAGTTACGTTATTTATTGCGGACCGAGACAATGCGATTTACCAGCAACGTGTCAACGGCATCAACCAAGCAAGACGTTCAACAACTCGTTCTCATTCGAAACAAAATTCAAAATTGAATTCCAAAATGAAGAGTGAGAGATCAAATTGTTCCATTGAACGAGTAACAAAGTTACAATAATTGACGTTAACATTTTGTTTGACGTGACAAATTTCGATTTTGTTTACAAAATAATTGGCTGCCAAATTATCTTTGCCGTCATGACATTTTTGAGCTGACCTTTCCCGTCCGCTATTTATATGTTTATTGTGTATCTGGCCTCCGAATCCGGGAGAGTAACCGGGTGCAGCTGAGTAGTAACCAGTCGAAACCAACTTAAACCATATCTCAAATTGAATTTATTACCCAAACCAGTTCGATAATTTTTTTTAATTGCAACTTACAAAACTCAAAATGTATGAATGTTAATTATTTGTTTGGCAAATTTTATCAAAAGAAAGAGGATATTGTTAAAAAACAAAAAAAGTTGCAAATGTTGATTAGTCGACTAAAGTGTTGTTTACTGCGACGATATTGATTTATTGAAATGGTTGATTGCTCAATAGTTCGGATTTCGAGTCCTTAACAATGCATTGTACGTAAGCTAATTGCGGCTCTCGGGCATCTCCAAAGAGCCAAGTTCTTCAATTATGTACCGCCCGAAATTTAGCTTCCACTTTGGTCCTTGAGTGTTACTGTCGTTTGTGCGATTAAAATTCACGAACTTTGCAAACAGATTCCCAAATACAGCAACTGTTTTGAAAATTGCAAAAAATTTTTTTGTACCCTTAAAAAATGATTTTGGGAACTTTTTTTCGACCGAACATTTGTCGTCCTGCTTTTCAATTTGAGCTGAATATTCAACGAAAAATCCGCATAATAAATGGGTTAGGTGCTAATTATGTTATCGAGGATTCACAAAGCCCCCAGTTATTGGAAAATGAATGGAGAATATTTTTGAGCGCAAACTCGAACGGTGCTGAATATTTGATCAATTTAGTCGACAGAGAATAGAATTATCACTTGTCCAAGACATTTTTTATGTGCCCAAAAAGACGTACTGAAACAAATCCACGTTCGATGTAAAAATTATAAAACAGTTTTTGACTTTTGATCAACTTTTCATTACGTTTTGGAATATTCAAAAGAATCATAACAGTCCATGAAAAAAAACCGCTCTAATCAACGTGTCAAGATTTTTTTTCAACCATAATTTTTCCATCAAATTACAGGTTGGTGGTAATCATATGAATTGCATTTTGATCGCGTTTTATCAAAAAAAAAAAAAAAAAACGTATAAAATTAAGCAGTATTTCCTTGATAATCAATTGCACAGAATCTGGATTGCACTTAGGCGGCAATCACAAGTTTTATTTCATCTTTTATGATTCCATTAACATTCGAATGTTAATGGAATAACAGATTAGCAATATCTCATTGATGAATGCACCGTATTCGCTTTTCTAGTTCGAAACGAACCGATCTGGTAAATCCTTATTTATTGCAACAGCTAACCCTATATTCAAATACTGATCACGTGTTGGCGTAAATTAACAAGTCCCATTTTTCAATTAATTTTTTATTAATATTCTCTACCTGATCCAATGATATCTCATCATATTTCATCAAGAAAGGCAACAATTTCCCAATAAAAACAATATTTTTCCAGAGATTATAACATTAGAAAGAGACAGTAGATAGAAGTACCGTGCGCTGGACAGAGACAGAAAAATAAATACTCGCAATTCGTATATTCGAATGCGGTTTCTGCCTGTCAATAGACTTGCAGACTTGGATACTCAATTAGGAGTATTAATTTATTCAAAAAAAATGATTTATTGAAGAATGCTGAATAGTCAACATTTCAAATTAAGTGTTAATGTTTTGATGGCAATTAATCCTAAACTGATTTTGATTATAGATGGATTATAGACGAAACAGAAGGTAATATATTTTACATATTAGATTTCTCACAAGTAACTTTATTGAAGAGCAGGTTAAACAGAGCTGACACGTAAATCTGTTGACAAGGTAGATAAACAATTGCACACGAAATATTCGAATGTACCTGATTTGAATATGGTAAGTAGAGTATGTTCGGGGGTTCTTGCAATCCATCACGTACGAAGTTGAATTCGAAAAATGTCGTGTTTTTGATGCTGGACTGAATGGCAAAGTTGTGTTTGTGTTTAGTGTCGCGCCCAAAAGTCATACTTACAACTCGGTAGAGACGTCCATGTCAGCAATCGTTTGCCAGAGGGGCCGCTGGTTGCTGGTGCTTTCACGTTCTCATGGACCACTTCCGGGCACCGAATCTGCGCGCAAACAGTATTAGAAGCCTCGGTTTTTCGTGTACGTTGCGATGCGCTCGTACAAAAGGTCATACGTACTTTGTTAGCGCGCACAAATGCGTGTACGTGGTCCGACACGATCCGGTCGAGCAGACCTCGGTCGGCAGAGGAGGATGTACGTAAATGGGGCTCTCAATATACGCCGCCTTGGGTGGTACGATTAGATATGGCGATGCTCCAGCTCTCCCCTACAACGATTCCTTCCTGCTAAGCTATCGACGCGGTATCACGACTACTCATGCACATCGATAGCCCTACACTATTGTTCGCCACTTGGCTCGTCTCTGCCCCACAGAGCCCACCGGTCTGATGCACTTTTTGCAGCTCCCGAGATCACTCCTTCGTGACCTGTTGCGGTCAAATTCGGGCCCCAGATTTTCGTCCACGCTAGCAGCACATTTTAACTCTGCCTCGTACGATCTCGGCCTACGAATAGTTATTTGGGTTCAGTTTTGAGTTTAAATCTTCTGGTGATGCGAAATTTTCCAATTCATAACTCGGGTTCGTAGGGTGAAGGTTTCGGTGCAATTTTTTCAAATTGAGTGACGATAAGGAAATGAAAATAAATAGGGATTTTTGTGTGTTGTACGAGGTTAATTATTTTTTTGACATTTTGATAGTCGTAGAAAGGGACACTAGATACGGATTCTAGTGTGTGAGACAAGGACAGAGCATTAGAATTTGGATGTAACGGCACAGCAGTGAAATTTAAGAATTGAAAAGGGTAGAAAATTGAAAAATCATCAAAAAAATTGAAGCAGCTCAAATAAACTTGAGGTTACGGAGCATTTAAATTAGGATCCCTGAATACAAAGCACTTGATGTGTTCTTCCAAGTTAAACAAAACCCGATTGACACAAAATTACAATAGGGAATTTTTTTAATTTGTGAAAGATGAAAGACAATGTAAATTTAACACTTCCACTAATTAAAAGCATTAGAAAGAGATATTTAGATATCGATTTCAGTGAATTAGACAAAGACAAATTATCAAACAGTTGTAATCTTGATTTTGGAGGTAGTTTTTCGTAATCTGCGATTGAAACAAGAAGACAAAGAAGAACTGCAACATGGCACCGATTTGGGACGTCGGGTAGTTTCCAAAAATTTGGACGGCAGAAAGGGCACAGTGATGAGACAGAGATGGCAAATATTCTACGCGATGTATGTTAAGCGGCTTACAACGACTCGCAGGGCTCGAGTGCTCCTTCTTTAAAATGCACCCTTAATCACATCGATCGACCGACATTTCGTCCGTTTTGTCTCGCACGCAGCACTGTCCTTTTTTTCACACCATTTCGTCGCGCTTTTTTTGCGCTCACTTAAATTTCAAACCCAAATGAAAAAATTGTCCCCCTGAGATAAAATAGGAAACCGTTGAAACAACTGTTTTTTCATCAACAGAATAAAGTTCAAACTTGTTGTACTTTGAATCCATATTTTTCATCGAATAACTTTGAATTGCTCATAAATAAACTTTTTATAGTTCTGCTGCAAATTGATTCTGTCTGGATAAACGGTCATTTTGGAATGAAGTTAAGGAACGCGTTAATTCCGGATTATTTCGGTTTAATACCAGTTAACGAAAGTGCGAACATAAATAAAAAGTCTGTTCCGAACGCAGGACCGTGGATTGGACGTCAAGGAGCAGAATGACAAAACCGGTTTTCGAAATTTTCAAGGGGGCTCTGTATTTGTGATGACAGTGATGATTTTTCGGCACCCTGAGATTAACGCGGGCTTTCCAACTGCCATTTCCGTAACTGATTATCGCCAAATGGGTTATTCGCGTGATTCTGCATTTCATCGGTCAACATTGTGTCACGTTTAATGAGTCCGTACTGACAATGCTATCTGTGTCGCTCAAAATCGTTACCTTCTGACTTGTACATTTTCAAAATCTACCCTCAACTTTGAATCAAATTCCAATTTTTTATACCAAAACTCAAAGCAAAATTTCTTATCTTTATTTGTTTCAATTTTCAAAAACAGAATTCAACATTTTTTGAGTAAAATTGGTGTCCTCATGGTGTCCTCCATTTTGACATATTGCTATTCTTACTACATTGCCTACGAAAATACAATTCGTTTTTTTTTTTCTAAACTCGATCAATTTTGTCAGACCCATTTCTAAGATTTCTGCGCTTGCATCACGGTCAACGCTTATGATTGATCGCGCGTATTGTCAAACGAACTTTGCATCCCAGCTGCGTTCTTTCGTCGAGTCGTCATTGCTATTAAAATACTCACTTTTTTCCTCCGATCTTTTTTCTACAGACCGGAGAGTGCTTTACATAACATTTTGTATTAAAACGAACTGTATCATTTATGAGCGCGCTTTTGTACGAACTTCCTGGTCGTGAATTTTCATTTCTTCATTGCAAACAAATTACTTTATATTATTCTATAACAAATTCAAACTGTAATCATTTTTCAAAAAAATAAATAAATAAATAGAATAAAACAAAATTTTGATTATTCCTCGGTATTCCAGTGTTTCTGAATAATATTTCTTGAAAATCAGAATTCGGAAATGAAAGCAAATCGGTGGTCTTTGCAAATATTGCATGTATATCTTCGATACATGGAGACTCCATGCTTCGATATTATCTTTTCTCTCTCCATCCTCTGTCCACAATGTAATATTATCCGCACAACCCATTTCCAAGCGAGTCTATTAAACGAGGTTCGTTTGCTCAAACACACGTCGTTTTTTCCCGTCATCAGTTTTCCTAAATGAAACTGTTCGAAAGCTCGGTTCATTATAGCGGCATATTCGTTATAAAATTTTTCCTTTCCAACTTTTGCCTCCATTCAAATCGTCCAAATTAATTGCAAGCTTTATTTGAATTGGTGATGATTTCAGTATACTATTATTTTTCAAACTTCGTATCTTTTTTCTAGTTATAAACTGTTCACGATTTTTCAAAGAACAAAAAAGTTTCGAAAAAAGTGACAGAAGAAAAATTTTGTTGATAAAAAAACAATATTTCAGATGCTTTGCATTTCTTTCGGGACAAAAATGTGAGCACGAAGGCGAGGATTGTTTCGAACGTTTTGTAACTGAAAATAATTTGTAAAACATCGCGGCCGATTTGTTATTTACGTAAAAGCACGTTTTATCATCCACCTCTGAATTGAAAAATCCATTAGATAATTACTTTCTTGTATTATCAAAGCGTGATTGCAAATTCAAACTCGCATGCAATTGTTTAAAAAAAAAACTCGCGACTTTCAACTTTCACAGATAATGTCTCCGCTTTTCGATCTGATTCAATTAATTTGCAAGACAAAATTTTATCGAAAATCTTTCAACAATATCTGCAACTTTTAAAATCAAAATTCAAATATCCAAAAAATGTTGTTTTTGATGATTGTAACTTTTTACTACTATAACCTTTTTCACTATTTTGTGGTTTTCGACCAGACAGACTTTTTGCAATTTTTAACTTTTACGAATAAAAATATTTTCACTTTTTAAATTGATTTAATGGACATCAAAAAATATTGTTAAAATCTTTCGGCAAAATCAGAACAAATTTTAAACTTAAAAAATATTGAATATCGAAAGAGTTTAGTTTTTCAGTTATTTCTCACTTCTGCTAACGTTTTTGTTGTAAAATGAGAAAGAAGATTACAAAAGATAAAAGTTTCTGTTTCTTGAAGTCTCAGATCCTTAGTCGTTAAAACTTATACACTTATCAATTAAACGAGCATTCTAAAAAGCATCAGTTATAATCGCGCAGTCGACACGATCATTGATGGAATTGTGCCAGTGACTCTAATTAATCAGCGAAAAGGAAAAAGTTGCGTTTGAAATTCTGCGATCCAAGATGTTAAAAATCTGACGAACATTCTCATAGAATTTCTGACTTTCTTTTTTCATTTTACTTTTAACTAAAAGTTTACTTTTTCATTACATTCAAAATCTGTAAATCCGTGTTTTTAATTGAAAAACTTCTTAATATTAAAAATGCAAAATACTCAAATTACTATTTTCCAAATCTTAAAAAAGTGAACATATGTTTTTCAAGTTTCATGAAAGAACGTAAACCAAAATGAAAATTACCATGATAATTGTTCCAATTACAATTCGTCATTCCGACTGAGAATCGTTCTGTCATCTGGCGTGGCAGTGCATTATAATTAGATCATTATTCAACAATAAGTTATAAATAGTTTGTAAATAATGCAACTCAGTGCGAATCACGGGTCCGTTCATTCAGTCGCTCTGTGTTCAACCCAAGCGGAATTTCCTTTCACAACGAAAATCAAGCCACCCGAAAATCCAGCTCAATTTTGCAAAATCAAAATAACAACAAATACAACAATCAACAAATTGGAATACATCAAACAGAGCCCTGTTCGTTTGCAAAATCACGTCAAAAATAATCACAAAATGTGAACTTCAATTTAATCCGCGAATCTCGTTTTGATCACAATCGCGCTATCAGAAGCGATGCATAACAGTTACGTTGGCGCATCAATCAGCGTTACATAATTTTATCTGTTTGATGCACTGGTCACACAGACGCTACCAAATGGAACAAAACAAAAAAACGTGTAATTTCATCGTCGCGCCAACTTTGTTGCTCCAATGACATTATCACATCAATCACTTTGCCACCGCGATGGAACAAAAAATGTCACTCACAACACTACAAAACTTCAAATTTTCCTACCCACAATAATTGTACAACCCCCGAAAAAATTGCAACCAAAATCAGTCCAACCCAAATGTGAATTCACATTTCGTCAATTTTGGACTTGTTCGAAAAATGGAAATTCGTTTTTTGCAAAGCGGGGAAAAAGGGAGGGGGTAATTTTTAGCATCCGGGGTAAAGAATGTTTCGAAGGGGGTGACGCCCCAAGCAACCACTGGGCATAAAAATGGCGCGTCAAAATTGCACCCCGGGCACGACATATACATCTCGTTGACTCTGGCGTTATCGATTGGAAAATCTCGCATCCCTAGGGACGTGCGCTAAAGGGGAGCGAAACGCAAAGGAGCGAAAAAAATGAAAAAGGGGCAAAAACAGGACGCGTGGCGCGGATACCTCGGCTCGGCACTGGCGCGAAAATTCAAAAAACGGCTGGTGCGTGTGTGCGGGCCGCGATCTCGCAAACTGTCCGGACCGTCTGCTGTTGCGTCTGGCTTATGTCTGCCACAGGGAGAGGACCCTCGCGCGAGCACGCCGCGAACACTTGTGGCGCGAGAGGAGAGACGTGCCAGAGCGACAGCCGCGCCATGGCTGTGCCTACGCGCTTCCCAGCCTGATGCAGACCGCCGCCGGCGTGTCTTCCGCTCCGATCGCGACCCGACGGCCTTGCGAATTCACACGAGCGATGTATCAGCCAGTCCACCAGTTCGAAACCAAAACAAAGCAGTCGCCCTTTTCACAAATCATCCTTTTTTCAAATTCCAATTGCAGTTACTCCAAATTTTGGTAATCCAATTTTTTTTGCAATCAACTGTAGATTTTTTTGTTACATTTTTTTGATAAACAATTTGGTTTTGTTATTTTTTTAATTTTTTTGCAAATTTCATGAATTTATTTTTTTATTTAAGGAGAACTTATAGTTCAAAGAGTGATGAAAGTAATGCCATCGAACAAAAAAGGTTTTCTTGACAAGTGAATGATTTTGACCCTC
The DNA here is from genome assembly GCA_020615435.1 of Telenomus remus. Taxonomy (NCBI): domain Eukaryota; kingdom Metazoa; phylum Arthropoda; class Insecta; order Hymenoptera; family Scelionidae; genus Telenomus; species Telenomus remus. The sequence continues at coordinate 5,487,377 of CM036343.1, read as the reverse complement.
AAAAGTCGAGTAGATAACTCAAAGAAAAAGTTTTTTTATCTGATTAAATACGTTTGTAATGCGACAAATCTAAAATTAATTGAAGATTTGTAAAGTTTAAGGTTACGATATCTGAAACTAAAAATCTCAAATTGACATACTTTTTTTCAAAACGATCTTTCATTCTCGTGAGTGGGTTGAAATGAAACAAAAAACTTTATCTTTTTTTATAACTTTATAACTTTGAAGTTATTGGTTTTTTGCTATAAAAATCGAAGCATCAACAAAAGGATGTACAGATTGATATTTGACATAAGACATACACTTCTGGCAAAATAATTTTGTTTTGTCATAAACAAAAGATTATTTTGGGTAGAATATTTTGGAAAGCACGTCTGCACCTTCAAACAGCGACTTTCATTTTAAATGAACGAGACATATCAGAAATGATTTGCAAAAACGATGGTAACATAACAAAGTGTTAAAAAAAAACTTTTTCGATGTTCAAAACAAGTTCGAAAGTACACTTTTGCGTAAAAATATGGTCGACGAGACATTTCTATTCTAAGTTAAGAAGAACAAAAAAATTTACTCAATAATTTTTTGCAAATAAATATTTCATACAAGTATTCGTTGAATGGGGAGAAAGAAGAAAGAAAAGTTAAAATTGAATTTGCAAGGAACGGTATGATTTGTAGACTCAAGTTGAAAAGTTATGGACGAACTGAAATGTGTAATCTTGAACGATCTTTGGAGTCTGAATATTGAAATTCACATTAGAGATCAATAAAATAGAATATGTTAAATTGTAATAATGTATGAAATCCATGTTCAGAAGTCGAAACTCTCGTTTGACCTAATTTAATTGCAACGATTGTCTTGCAGCGCAGAGAAGAATTTTTTTCAAATAAACTGAATTCAAAGGTCGGATTTTTCTTCACGAACAAATTGGTTTTCTTCGATATCGCGTAGAATTGAAGTAAATATACTTATTCCAAAGCTGACAATACACTTTAACAACTTTCGCCATCGATTTTCCAATTCCTAACGAAACCGATCGTTAGGAAACCAGATTTAAGACTTTTTTCAGGAAAAATTTAATCTAACAAGATTGAAAAAGAAACTTTTGAAAAATGAATTTTCAAAATATTAATTTTGGAATTTTGAAATGTAGTGTCCATTTTTTATGAAGTAAGTCATTTTGAGATGAAGATAGTCAGTTTTTAGAAAATCTAAAATCGGTTCATGTAAATTAATATAAAGTTGGTGCTTTGACTAAAGTCAAAAATAACAATTTTAGAGAGGAAACTTGTCCTTTGCTATCGCTTCAAGTTCAAAGTGTTGAAATCAAATTTGAATGTTATTAAAACTTCCAGCATACAGATTAGCAATTGCTTTGAAAAAACGTTTCAAAGCAATAATTTTATATTAAAATGATAGTCCTTAACATTTACCATTCATAAAGATTTGTATTTGATTTTTGAACGATAAAAAATTATTTACAAGGCAAAAAATTGTAACTAAAAAATAGGAAATGTATTACGATTAGATAAGATTCTACAAATTCACAGTTTTATTGTTCTTATAGTAAAAAAGAAAACAAAAATAATCCATTTTTTGCATTTTTCTAATTCTCATCTTTTTCTATTTCAAAAAAACATAAATTCACTTTTGAAGAATGATTGAAACAATTGTTAAAACGTCAAAAGAATTTATTTATTGCAAAAAATTTTTTTTTGTTTTTCAACTTTTTTCTTTTCTCACATTTTTCCTGTTATCTGTCTCATTCATTTTACACCGCTTCGGAATTAAAAAATTAAATTTCTACCGAGATAGATAAATTAATCTGATAAACGACCGAATAAAAACGTTCAAAATTCTAAATTCATCATTCCTAGAGTATACCATATTAAAAACATAAACGACACTAAAAAAAAAAAAAAACAAAAATTAATGTTTCAAAACTTTATTATTGTTTTAAAAGGATAATATTTTTTCATTTTAATTTGGCTGTTTCATCTAACTGAGAGTCATAATTTAAGTAGTTAGTAGAGCCACTCCTCAGGCGCATTTTATAATAAACATTTCGTCATCCAAGTGCGGACGTTAAGGGTCGACGAGTTATTTTCTCTTTTGTGTTTTAAATTTCCAGCTTTTTTCATATTCCACCTTAATGTCGCAAGGGTGGCTTCCGATTCGGCGGACGAATATTTTTCGTCGAGCGAACAAAACAAAATACAAGGTTATTATTTGTTGTGAAGTTTGTTTGCAAAAAAAAATGACGTGAAGCTACTTATGAAACTCCTGAAATAAGGCGGATGACCCAATTTCTCCCTATCCATGATCCGCTCTCTGTTTTTCCGGGACGGTTCTTTTGCAACGCGATGCATCTTTTTTTTCTGAAGCATTAATTGGTTTTTTTTTTCATAGCCAAACAAGAGGAAAATAAAAATCGTAATTAATTTCCTTCTTGATAAACAATAGGGGTAATCTCAATTGAAAATGTTTCTTGGAATTCTTTTCATTAAATTTTCATTCAAGTATTCAGCAAAACAAATTCAAAGGAAAGGTTTTGAGACAAAAGAATTTGTTTAATAAGTTGAAAATTGTTCGTGAAATAAAACCTAAAATTTTATTCTGTTCTCCACGTGGATCATTCAATAAAAGTCGACCTTTAGGGATTAAAAGTGAAATTCAAGTCTCATTTGACAGATGAATTTTAATTTTTCTCCGTTCGCTTTTAATCGGGCAAAGTGCATGAAAAGTGATAAATTTTTTTGTCGCAAATCCCTTAAGAGAAAGGGAAAGATTTATGAAATTTTTTTGCGCGACGATCTGGAAATAATCGGATGAATTTTTTTTCTTACATTTTTTTCATTGAGAAAAAATGTGACTTCGACTACCAAATATTGTAATTGTGAAGTATTAGATCGTTTCGAATTTTCATTGTGCTATTTTGTTTTTCGCGTGAAAATAGAACCGCAAATTATTATCTTTACGACAGAATTATAATCTGTTGGTGTTTTATAATTTCGTCAAACACCGTCGGTTCAGATTATTCCGGTTATACGCAAATGACAAGAAATTAAAGTTAATTATTGTCGTCAGTTAACTGGCTGAAATTTCGTTCAAATGATTTAATTGATGTGAAAAAACTACAGCCACAAAAATGACGTAATTCAAATGAGAAAAAACGCGGTATGAGGCAAACTCTGCTGTTTATTTTTAAATTTATATTAACATTTTTTTTTGTTGAAAATTTTAATAGTTCAACTTTCGCGAAATGTAAGTTTTTTTGCATTGGAAAAGCTGGTAATAAAAGTTGACACTTTCACTCTTCTTTCGCTCTCAATTAAAATCAAACTTTTCAGAGTCCTTTAAAATTTTAAAACGATGAAACTATTAAAAAGTCATTTTAAAAGTAGGAAATTCATTCCGGGGCGTATTTCTAGGGGTTCGAATTTAAAGATCATTAAAAAAATGATCGAATAGATCTTCATCATTATAATAAATAAAATTGTCATTTATTATTTAATGCTCACAATTAAAAAAAAGTCACGTTCTCAAAGCCGAGGTTTTCTCAAATTATATATTTGATTAATCGCCATCTGTTTACGTTTAGTTGACTAAATCAAGAAACTACGTCGCACATCCACATAAATTTACTAACTTTTTTCAATTAAAAAGTAATGATTGATTTGTTGACAATGACCAAATACAGTATTTTTCGGCCTTCTCTAAGGCCTCTAATTTTGAAGATTATTTTTCCTAAGTTTGCCCTTCTTCAAAAAATTCAAACAAAACTCAGAAAACAAATCGAAAAGATAAATTTTTTTACAAATTGTCTTTCAAAAACAATCAGAGAACTAAATTCCCAATTCAAATTTTCCAAAACAGTCTCCAAAAATCTGTATAAAAATTTTGAAAAATTCAAATTTGATTTGAAACTTGGTAAAAAACTGAAACCTAAACAGAACTTACCTTTTATCGTTCGTGTCCATGGTCACCAAAACCAGCTTCGTTGCGAAACTGAGGAAAAAAACACCACAAGAAATTTCGCAACCTTAGAAGGGATTTTGACGAACTAAAACAATGAACACTGCAAACTGCAATTTCTGATAAAGTTTAGGTCGACGAAAGGAAAAGTGAATCTTATGAGTAACTGACTGTTATGAGAATGGCACTTGAGTATGTTTTTCACTTGAACAGTATCGCAGGTGGACGATTCGCGGCCCAAACTGCGTGAGCACCAATACGAATCTGCTCCCTCCTTCGGAGCCGGACTGACAATCCCGTTACAAAAGCGCGACTTGACTTTGCAAAAAGTGACGATAACAATGAGGAAAATCGGCCGGGAAATCATAGATAATGCATTCGCGGATGACATGCAACTGCATCCAACTTTATTTTCACACATAAAACCAAAATAAAACAATTATAACAAAAAAATGAAATTTTCAATTTTGTTCCAACATGATTAAAGATGACACGCGAAAAAGAAGTGTCGTAACAAAAATAAGTTTTGAGTCGAATTGCGAAAGAAAGAAAACAAGTTCAAGGCAATTTCTTCACCTGTTTCTTCGACCATTTATCAAATTTCCTTGTTCGAAAAATCTTTGGAGGATAAAAATTATTTATAGTATGTTAAACAGGTAGCATTGAAAACATTATTCAAAAATGAAGAGAGGAAAAAAGTTAGAAAAGGTTTTTTATGTTCGAATTCAATGAACTGAATCAATTTTTGCTGTTTCTTAATCAAGAATACGTATCGAATCGCAATGAAACTTCTGATTAATATTTCCTGTTAACGCACTGTTCAAGTACTGATATCCTGTTTTAAAAAATGAAATTCACTTCTTTATCTTTCATTTGAATCGAAATTTGGAACATTCAAGTTATGAAAAAAGCACAAAATATTTTTTTCTATAAAATTAAAAAAATTGAAAAAAAACGTAAACATCAGAAAATGGGAACCAAGGAAAAGTTCAATTCTAATCCAGTTCTGGAGTTTTGACAAAAAGTCGCAATTAAATCAAAACAAACAGGGTCTGAATGAAATAGAAAAACGAAAATCTCAGTTCAAAGCAAACAAGACAAAATGAATGTCCTCAACTGGATATTGATTGTTTCTTGCGCAAGTATGTCTCTCGGCCAACTTTTCATCGGTCCAGAAAACGTGCACAGTGTTGATCTTCAAATCTCCAAGCAACAGATGACCACGATGGAAAACAAACTGGCTCATCTACTGGACCTCCCAGCCGAAACGTGCGACCTACAAAAACGTGAAAAAAGAATGATCAGATCAGAAAACCATTTTCTATTAGAACTGTACGAGAACAAACATCCATTAACAAAAAAGTTTACTAAAAAAGTGTTGACAAAGTCTGCAAAAAAAGATGGTACAAGTTTGGAAAAAAAGTCTCACAAGTTTTTTCATTGGGCTCGTCACGTTAGAACTGTCAGAAGAACAAATTACATTGCAACTTTTGGCTGCAAAAATCAATCGAAAAATCAGAACGAGTTAGTGTTGAAATTTGAACCTCATAATTTGCCAAAGATTAGTGATTTAGTCGCAGCTGAGCTGAGACTTTTTAGGAAACCGAAACCAGTCATTAGAAAGAGGAACTTTCGAATCACTATTGGTTTTTTTAATAATGAAAATTGTGTTTTTAATCATAGTCTTAGGCAAATTTGGACTGAAAATAATCGAGGTTGGGTCGTTCTGGATGTTACTAGTCTGATCTCTGAGTTTAAAAATCCACTTCAATTGTGTGTCTCTGCCAAACTTGATTTCGTGGACGTCTCGATGGGAACAGTTGGAATTTCTGAAATGGACAGTGATGTTTCTGAGAGGCCTTTTTTGGTCACTTACTTTGATGCTGATCTAAAATTGAAGGTACAACATAAGAACTATTTTTTAATTTAAAACTTCTGAATTTGATCTGTTTAGTTTTTCATTCAAGGAAGATAAAAATGTGATCGCAAGAGAAAATTGGCGAATCCATAGATCTGTGGAAGACCGAGAACTGGGTTCGTCAAAGCCAGACGTGCCATCGATGTGCACTTTGAGAATCTTGAATGTGAATTTAGATAAATTTACGAGCGTGGTAGTACCGGAAACATACCAGGCCAACTATTGCATTGGCGAGTGCAAATTCCCTTTGCCAGAAAACACCACCAATCATGCGATCGTTCAGGCTTTGTACAGCTCTGTGAAAGCTACCCTCGAACCCCTCTGCGCACCTTCAGAACTCTCTGCACTCGACGTGATTCATCTGGACAAAAAGAACAATATGATACACAAAACTTACCAAGACATGGTCGTCGAAAAATGTTCCTGCCAATAAACAAACTTTAAAAAAAAGCAGTTACAACAATTTGTTCTTAAAAATTAATTCGTTTGAATAAATTAAAATGTTTGGTTTGATAAAAAGCGTTTAATTTAATTTGAGTTTATTTACAAGTTACTGTTTGTACAATTGACGAGTTTTGATCTTTAGCCTGTTTAAACTCGATACTGAAAGCAGAACAAAGCGGAAGATGAGCAGAAGAAAGCAGAACAAAGCTGACGGTTTAATCCTGCATAATTAGTCCATGTCGTCTGGTTGATTGTTGTTGCTGTGAGCTGAGTTTGAAGTATTCCATTTTCAATTGCAATCCGAGCGCTGCGCCGCCGACGACGCTCAACCAGCTGACCAATTTGTTGTCACTGTAACACCGCAGTATCACATTTCTGCTTAATCAAGCCAATCCAAACGAGTAATTTGCCTGGGAAATCGTCAGCCTCGCTAACCGTCCGAGGTCGTGAGATTTCCTCGGGTCTCTCCACTTTTCTTATCTGTTTCACAGTACGCTGCACTGCGAGACAGTAAAGACCCCAAAATTGCATCAAAGAATCACAAACCATTGTTCGACAAGTTCCATTTGATACTTTTCATTTATTGCATTCTAAAATTAATTATTTTCAATTTTTTATTCGATTTGAAATTTCGCATTAAAATTTTGGTAATTTTTTCATACACGTCTTTATTGAAAGTAGAAAAAAAAGACTTTAAACTATAGGGCGTATTTTATAGTGTGTAGTTTTCTACAAGATTAAAGTAAAGTTCACCTTTTTTGCATGATTTCTAATAATTGTTGTGTCATGCAAGGGTGCAGATACATGTAAGGAGTGCCAAGAATAGGATGAATCGCTTGTGACAGTTCGGTGTAATTCAATGCTCGATTGTCCCGTGCAAATTTCTGAGCTGCTTCGACGGTTACTGGATTGGTGCCAGGAAAATCTTAAAAAAAAAGGATTACATTAAAATCTATCGTTGAGTTTACAAATTGTGGGCAGTTCCAAATATAAACGTTTACATATCTCATTGTGAAACGTACAAGATTCCATTCATTCTTATCTTTATGCTTTTTACAGTGTCGCGACAGACAGAACATAAAATTTTGTTTCAAATCGTTTGACAATTATAATTTTTTAAAAATAATAAATCATGAAAATCAGAAAGTTGACAGATTATTAACTTATTTGATGAACGTTCGATTTAATACGAAAGTGGTTTCGCTTTGCAATTGTTCGGTACAAATCCGGTACTGAATGGTTCCTATCGGCAAGTTTCTAGTTTTGATTTACGAAATCCCTCGCAATTGGAAATATACAAATCAAACTACACTGAAAATAATCAATATGAGCATTGAAAATTTCAAGCTTAAAAAATGTTTCGCAAATTAAAAGTTTTGATTAAACATTTTTTTGTTATGGAACTTTTTGGGAATTATTTCTTAAAGATCAAATTTCGCAGAACATGTTCAATCGAGGGATGATAATCTTGCTACAAATCCTCTCCATCAACGGGAGCTCATATCAGCGAGACCGTTCAATATTCGTGTCTTCACCACCGTTCTGCCACCTCCTGAAGTTCCGCTGAACTTTTAAGAACACGCAGAAACCGTTCTCACCGACAGCGGTAACAGCTAAGAAAAGTCATATTAAATACAATTAATTTGTTCATCTCATCGGCACCTTTGAAATCGACGTCTCTTTAAACGCTGTCATTTTTTGCCCTCATTTACTTGGACAGGCTTTGATCAGCAGAATAAAAGTACTTTGCAAAAAGATGAGTTTTTTAAATTGTTCTTTTGAACTTTTTTTGTCAAGAGTGAGATTCAAAGTTGCACCTGATTTCCATCCGTTGAAATAAAGAACTGGCACAGCATAACTGAGAGACCAGAGGACATGATGTTCCACAATCAATGGTCTGTCAACGTCGCAGGGAGCTTCAAACGGGTCATCATTAACAATCGCATTTTCTTTTCCTCCAGTCGCGTCGTCTGTAAAGTCGTCCGTCGGCACGTACCTTTTTTGCAGACGTTTTAAATACGCTTGTCCTGGAATAGCCTAGAAAAATTTTCCATTCGAATTTTATGCAAACAAAATTTTTTTTAAAACCATAAAATTATTATAAACGATTACTACAGTTAGCTTTAAATAATTTAAAGTTAGTCTTGAAATTGCAACGATTTTTATTACGTAATTTGAGAGATATTTAACTTAGAAATAAGAAATTTATGTCGGAACTGTGATTCACAAGATGGCGGCTCACCAACATCACAAGATGGCGGCTTCCGAAATCTGACCAATTGGATTGATAAAGATAACCTAATTTTTTGTTACATTCATGTGCTTAAAATGAATTTTATGCTTTTAATTGTTTTGTAAAGCAGAAATACCTTATCTCCAATAAGTTTCCAGTCGTCTGAAATTTCGTCTGACAATTTAACGATCATTTCGGCATCGTAAACAAAGTTCTCCCATGTGATTGTTCCTGGACCTTCCATATTTGAGTACCTATCTGAAATCAGTCGAAATAGCATAGAAAACAAAGATGCTCATTTTATGCGCGCTTTTCTCTACGATAAAATGTGTTCCCTTCACCGTATCTTCTCATCTGAATTTTGCTACTTCGAACATTCTACCCTACTTAGCAGATCTTTTAACAGTCACACAGGCGCAGCTTCTTAAAAACCGCTAACCGTCGCTTTTAAAGAAAAACAAGGCAATTTCGTGACATAATAATAGAACAAATTTTACTTTATTCTTTCGAATGAAAAAATTAATGAATAAATTGTAAACAAGTTTCAAATAAGCGGAAGAGTTTTCGATTGTTACTTAAACAGTCGGCGAGAATTAGAAATTGATCCGTTACAATTGCAACAACCGTTCATTCAGATGACTTTCATCGCTAACCTCCTCCTACTTAACGTTTACAATTTTTTTTGCAACGAAATTCAAATGAACGCAATGTGAAGTCTCTTCAACGGTTTTGTAACAAGACTGACCGATTTTTCGGAATAATTTTTGCAAAACGGTTCTAAATATTTTTTTTCCTCGAACAAGTTTGTTTGCACTTCTGAAGTATAAAAAATTGCGCATAAAAATTATAACGGCTAAGTTTAACTTATTTTTGCAAAAAATATATTTTTGAGGTTAAACGAGTGCGCGCGAAGCGCCGTTCATCTACATCTCAACTTCTAATTAAATTTGATAAAAAAAATTATTCATTCATTGTTTGTACCTTCGAATGACGTTTTTTGTGTACAAAATAAAATAATGTAAACAAAACATGATCTGTCAGCTAAATTTTCGGACCGAATGTTTTGGTTGGATCAATGTGATGCATGATACAAACATGTCATACAATCAACAATCGCAAGACCGAACGGTGATGTGTCGCAACATGCGTACGAGAAAACAAGGCGAACGTTTTAATAAACACTGGATCGAATCAAGGTTTTGCGCAACGCTGATGGCGCGTATTTGGGGTGTCGAAAAATGCGTAACAATCGGAGGCGTATTGTTGAGCGCCTCGGCAAAACAAATGTGTCACCCGGTAGCGGTAAAAACGATTGTCGTAATTCTAAGGCAAGCTTAGAGAGTAATCTGGCTGTGCGAGAGCGGAGAGTGATGCGCGCGCAACCTTCCGCGCGAGTCTACCTACGTTGTGTCCTGCGTTTTCGTCTGTGTAAGTTACACGATCCGAGAGCACAAGGTCTGTCGATGGAGAGTCAACTGGGATGTGTCTATATCGATGCAGCCTGCGAGAGATGACGTTGGTCTCCGCTCCCCCTCGTCCTTATCGTTTCACCGATGCAGATGTCGGTGTTGCCATGTCCACCGTTTCACCCAATCCTTTTTTTCCCTACGCCTTCCTTTACCTCACAACAATCGTTTCCAAACCGAAATAAGACTCTTCTATTAAACAAGCATTGTTTCGTGCCTAATTTTGCATCTTCGGATTGTTTGTTTACATTTGAATGTAAACGTACATCAACGTACATAAAATTTTTGCCATTCCAACTTCACATTATCCTGCAAAGAGTTCACAAAATGAACTGTAATTTCTGGAAATTTTATGCAAAATTCTTGATTCAACCATGAATTTTCTTATCCTTTATAAGTCATTTCCATTCCAATTTTCCATATGATTCCATATAACTAAGAATTATACGTTTCCAACTGGGATTAATAAACAATTTTCAGTTATTGCAAAATTTTAACATGAATATGTTTATAACCTTACATTTGCAAAATATTTTTTTAAATTCGAAGCATTTGTTTGTATGGAACAAAGTTTCAGTTATATTATCCAGGACAAATCTTTTATGCTGTTTTCTCTGTTTAGACGTTATGCTAACAAAGCTGAAGAGAATCAAAACAACAAAACTTAAAAAACTCAATGTCAACAGTTATAGAGCAAAAAACTAAACCCCTATTTTGGTGTAAACCGACAATGTAACGTGTGTTTCCGCGCGACTCTCGACGTCGAGGCTAACACAACGAACGTATCAATTAAATGCCTGCGGCTCCTCGAAAATGACCCGTTGCATGCATCCGAATTGGCATCAATGCGTTTTCCTTTGTCCGACGAGGGATCGCAGGCGCGCGCGAGTAGGTGGCGCGGGCCGCGCATGCGCCCTTGGCGGACGCGCGAAATCAAAACAGAGATACGATGCCCCGAGTCACCTTGGGACTGACAAGGACAAGTATCTTCAAATCGAACCATTAAACTTTTGCGCTTGTCAAAAAAGGGGTTATCAACATTTGTTTACATTCGTCCAAAAAAAGAGTAAACAAACAACTCCCCAGGCTCTCAACCAAAACAACTTTGGAAACTCATTAAATCAGAACAAATATCGAAAACCGAGAACAATTTAACTTTGGCGAGAAAATTCGTTCGCGATCTGATGACAGGTTGATAGAACGAAGAGTCAACTCTGGGAGAATTCGGTTGTATGCGAGGGAGGAGGGGGAACAAGGGGGCGGCGAAGGGGGAGGGGTCGCGCGCACACAGACGCGGTCCATTCTACCTGTGGTTTGCGTCTGTGTGTTGTGAGGCCGTTTGAGAGACTCACAGGAGTCAGAGGCGCGACGACAGAACTCGCGCGGACGTCGGCCATTTGGAATTGGCGTTTATCGACGCACCGGGGGTGGGGGAGCGGGTGATGTTTTTTTTGTCCGTCGTACGTCACGCGGGCTGTACGTTGTGAATTTGGTCGCGCGTGATAAATCGGCCAATCGAGTAGCGCCGTGCAAAAGTGTATCGATTTTTCCGCGAAGCGTAAAGTTCACGGAACACCGGGGAGCGCGGGTGGGGGCCTAGAGAGAGACAGAGAGTCACAAAGAGAGAGAGAGAAACGCGAGAGAGACGCCGACAGCGACGCGTAACGAAAGAGGCGAAGTCGAGCGGTGGCGTTGCGCGAACACACAGGTCCGAGCGTCGGTTTCGTTTCGCGATTATTTTATCTGCCTCGCAAAAGGGACAAGGACGCTGGCAATAATAGCCGAGGGTGGCGCGCGCAAATTGTCGACCGAAGTGTGGCGATGGCGCCGAGGCGGACTCGCGTGGACGCGAGCTGTCGGGACGTTGAGTCACGAGGATCGTCGAACTTGTAGACTCTACACCGGGTGTGACGGGGGCGCGCGCGCGTACGTGCGCGGTGCCTGCTACAGCACACGAGCCAGTTCAACGGTGTTGATAAAACAAGATCGGTGCGCGAGAGACAACACTTTTTTTTGAACAACCACTTTTTAAATTGTGCGAATTTTACAATTGACGATGTACGCCAAGGGAAAGGGCACGAACGTGCCCTCGGACGCACAGGCCAGAGAGAAGTATGGCTTTTTCAAACGTCTGAGAAAGTGATGTTCCATCAAAACATTGTAATCCACAAACACCCGGCATGGTTTTTCTTTGCAACGAAAACAGAATTTGCCCGAAAAATTGGTTTTTCAAATGGTTCAGATAGGTTTCCCAAAAATGTTGTGCAAAATTTGGTTTTTCGCTGTGAAACAAGTTTGAAATTGTTTGGCAACAGAATTACAAAAAAGGCCTGCCAACTTGAAAATAACCAATACAAATTTCGAGCATAAAAAAGGTTTGTTTACATGAATTTTTTTGAAAGATAAAAATTAAAGGGTGTATGAAATGTATTTTGAAAAACAACTAAAGTAAATAAAGTTTTAAATAATGTGTCAACAAAAAATGTAGATATAATTTTTTGTTTGGATTGTTTACGTTGAAAGTGGTTTGTTTACATCGAATTGAATAATGAAATGTTGAGATTTGATTTGAGAACCGAATGAAAAGAAAAAAAGAGTTGGTGTCTCAGGTTAAATAATGTTTTGTTATACAAATTGTTGACCGGAGTCGAATAGGCATGCACAGCTGTTGTAAATGAACCGCGATGACGATTCGGTTTTGTTTACACGAAGCTGAATCAGAAGTTTTATCAGCGATTTGGTGTTTCGATTCAAGTAGGTTTCGATTGGATAATGTTTATGACAGCCAGTCGTTGGGCAACGTGACGTAAAAATTGTTTCCGTTTTATCGTAATTGTTTTCTTTTAACTTCTTTTATTGTTTACTTGTTTTTTTTGCGTTCCAAGTGTTTTTTCTTATTAAGTTATTTTTATTGCAATTTCTTTTTGTAATTGGTTTGTTTCTAATCAAAATTGTTGACTTCTCGCTTAGTTTTGCAATTTATAATGATTTGGTCTCAAAATTAAGTTTTGTGTCTCAAGTTTTTGTTTACATTGTCTCATTGTAATTTTATTGTTTAATTATAATTTGTTGTTTTAATTTATTTGAAATCATTTTTTGTACACAACTTTCTGTGAAAAATCAGTACAGCTCCAAAACTTGAACTTTCTATTTGAAGCGATACAAAAATAGACTTATCATTTTTAGATCGCAATTTTCTATTGGAAAAACATTTATCCAACCGGCAAGAAGTCCGACAACAACAAAATCCAGTCCTTTAAAATTCAAATTCTAAACTTTATATTAAAATGAATTTGTTTATATTTGTCTTTTAAATTCTTTATTAAACACAAATTATTTTAGCTGATCAAATGTAATTCCCAATTGGAATTGTAAGGTAATTGAGCTCTAGAAATCTTCTTACAAAAATTACTTAAAAACTAATTATTCAGTTTTTCACATTGAACATTTCTAAAACAAATAAAATTTCAAGGAAAAAAAATTGGTCAATCTGAACTCAGTAGCCCCACCTCTTCACCATGACCTGCGCAATTTTTGCAACATTTTCTTAACGAGAAATGCCAAGAAAAAAAAACAATTACAAAATTAAACCAAAACTTAAAAACAAAGAACAAAATATAACTTGATCGAAATGTAAACGTCAAAAGATGAAAGGTAATAAAAAAGAAGAGAGGTTCAAAATAATGAAGACAGTTGAATGATAACATTGAATTGAATCGTGAAGAGTAAAGAGTTTTGATGGGTGCGCAGTAACAGTGCGCAACTATGTGAAAGAAACAAAAGTGGGGGAGAGGGAGGAGAGACAAGAGACTAATTTTCGATACGCTGCTTCCGTTATGAATTCGAATCTAAGTATGCCACACGTTCTTCTCCACTTATTTACAAGCTCGATGGCTCGTGCTCGTTTCTATCCTTCAGGTGTAACCTGCTTTCACGAAGCGTCTTGCTCGCTGTCAAGTTCTGTACACGTGACAGATCGCGATGCTGAGCACCCCTGACATTCGCGAACCCGATCGACGCTTCTACTCCCTACCCCGACCTCGAGTCTATACGTGCCTTCAAATATTGTTCCAGAAACAGATGCATCTCGCACAACTTTCTCGCTGAGCCTCCAGTTCAGTCCAGCTAGAATTTTTGCGAAACTACAGTGCTTGCAAATTTTCTAGATGGTTCAAATAAAATGTTCCAACAAAATTTTTAAAATTTGAACAGTTCAGTATGGGTCTTTTACTACTCTAATAATGAACTTTTGAAGTGAAATAAATTATACTTTTTTGTACTTTTTTAACTTGAATTTTTAGAGGTACAACGAAAATTGTCTATTTTTTGAGATTTCTGTATTTTCGTATTTGACTGATTTGTTAGAAACTGATAAGCCGATAGAAAATTGAATGATAATTGAAAACTGATGGACATCACTTTCCAATCGACTGAACCCAGCTTCAATAACCTCATGAATTAATTACAATGTTGTTTTACAGATTAGCTGTATATGTTTATGAATATTTACTACATGTAGGTGCCCAAAATGCAGCACAAACTTTTTTGAAAGAGGTAAAAGTTCAATTCCTATTATCCAAGATCAAAACAAACGTTCAATTTTTTTTCTTCCAATTGAACTCATTTGCATTAAATCTTTCAGATTCGATGGGAGAAAAACATAACACTTGGTGAACCGCCAGGATTCCTTCACTCGTGGTGGTGGTGAGTTTTTGTTTATAAAATTTTTCGTTTCTTTTTGACGATTAAAAAGTGTTATTTAGTTATATGAAAACGTGAACTTATTGACAAGATCGAAACGAAATTTGCAGTGTATTTTGGGACCTCTACTGCGCGGCTCCTGAGAGACGTGACTCATGCGAGCACAGCAGCGAAGCCAAAGCCTTCCACGACTATGTGAGTATTTTGGGTATTCGAATTTAGACGTTCGGTTGATCGACGAGAAGCTAATTTGTGCATTGTTATTTTCAGGGATTCGTCAATAGCGGCTATGGCGTCAATGGAATTGCACATGTACGTACAATATCAACAAAGTAGTCACTAAACGTTCAACCAAACATTTTATTTCCATTTTTGTAATTAGTAGAAAATCAATGATTGAATAATTTAACCCACTGAGCACATTTAAAATTCAACAAAAAAATAATTTCTATTTTTGTAATTTTGGGAGATTGACGATTGAAAATAATTAAATGTTTGCAGAATGCCGGTCCAGCACCGTCACCCCTTAGTCAAATGCCTCCGAACGATGGCATGCCTGGAGGACCAATGCCCCCAGGATTCTTTCCAGTAAGTTAACTCTAAGTCTCCAAGCACTGAAATCTTACCTCATTTTAACTAGATTCTTAAAAACCAAGAACAACAAATATCAAAACATCTCTTTTCAAAAAAGTCCGAAAAATTGTAATCAAAATCGAGATTTTTCTCGACCGTTTCTTTTCAATGTCCTTGAGTTTTGGCTGCAGAAACCGAGTGTTGCAACCTGACTTCAAAGTTACAAAAAACTCGATTCAACATTTGAAACTCGAGGATGGAAGTTTTTAAAACAATTTTTTATTTCTACAAAAATTATTTTCCAACAAAAACTTTGTTTTAAAGAGAATTTGTTTTGAACAAGAATTTGTGTTAAACAAAATTGTTTTTGGCAGAAAAATTCATTTCCATAAAAGTAACATTGTTTATATTCCATTCCAAAATTGTACAGTGCATATACCATCTGTCTGAACCGATCTGAATCATTGTCATTGTCTCATTTAATCGTGGATGTTCATATTGAGTCGCCAAACAACACTTCTTCGCATTCGTCGTGCATAAATTGTTTCATTAGCTCTTGTACACCATCGTGCACGAACATTCTATATGCTATACATTTTAATTGTCAGGATATACTATAAAATGTGAATCGATTAAAACGGGCATTCTCATTTTAAAGTATCTAAGTGGAAAGCAACGATGTGATTGTCATCCTTTGACACTGAAAAAAGAAAGAAAAAAAAATTGCAATTTGTAACAATTCGATTTAACGGTTTTCAATTGACATTTCTCGATATGCTTGCCCACTGTTATTATTTATGTCTCATTTTCTCTCTGCTATGTAACCTAACTCGTGTATGTGCATCCATGTAACGTATTACCGTTTGAAAACTAGGAGTCTCGTCCAGAATACAAAATGTTTCAAAAATAGATGTTAGAATAGTTCAAGAACTACGTAGAATAGGCCAATCATTTTTAGATTTATCCTTGAATTCAAATCCCCCAATTATCATTTTGCGGATTTTTTATTAATTTTTCGATTACATCTCTTTAAATCTAATAAAAAACGAAATTACTAATAACAAGTTTGTTTCTCCTTGTCATGAAAATTTTCGCAAAACATTTTGAACAGTTATCAATAACATGTTTATATGCACTTTACATAGTATAACTACTATCGGTATCGAAAAAAAAATCGTTCAAGTCTTCATTTCAATTCGATTAATTTTTTAGCAACTGTCTGACTTAAATTTTATAATAATTAATTATACTGTCGAAAAAATAACTTACAGAAAAGGATCGAATTAAAAAACTGAACAAAACTTTAAGTTGTTTCACGTTTGACGACGTTACGTAACCATTTTTGCTATCGTAAATTTTTTGTTCGTGTTCTTCGTTTTGTTTTGTCGTTATCACTTCGTACTTGAATTAATCAAACTCGTCGTCCATTTCTGTATTTATTTTTCCGTATACTAAATTTCGTTCCTATCAGACTCAACAAACTGCCTGCAAAATTTCATTTCATAATGTCAAACAATTTTTAAAATATGAAACAACAAAACAACTTTTCCCCAATCTTAAAAAAACATTCATCAAGCGAATTATTCAAATACTTTTTGTATGCATGAAAAAAAAATTAAATGTCAGGTTTTAGAATTAGAAAAAAATAACATCAGCGCCACAGTGGCAGGATCGGAAACTAAAATTGGGGATTCCTCAAATTTAATAAAATTTGAATTTGTTTAACTTTTTAATGTTTAACTTGAGACAATAGAAAATAATATAAAAATTATGTAGAAAATTAAAAAGAAATGTTGTTGAGTCTGAGAAACAGTTTAAAAAAATAAAAAATTGATAAGAGAGCGAAGACCTGAAGCCTTCTAGTTTAGTTGTTGCCTGGATCGCAGTGTTGCTACATGTCTGTTGTTTGCGTTGCTTGTTGCAGAACAACTCGACAATGCGACCATCTCCGCCTACACACCCCTCATCACAGCCATCCCCCCAGCACCCCCAGCCACCCCCGCCCCCACACTCGCAGATGATGTCCACCCAGGTAAGCCTTGAGCACTCACACTCACTCATCATATCAGGGATCATGAAACCCAATCATGAAAAACACAAAGGGCATGTGCGAATTCGCAAAACCCAATCGTTCTGCTTTCTTCTGTTTTCATTCTCGCTTTTCCTTTTCGTTCTCATCTTTTATCTTTCAAATCTTTTTTTCTTTGTTTGGATTTTTTGTTTTGTTTTGATTTTTTTGAGTTAACAGATCAGTCGTCGATCTTCGTTGTGATAAAAAAGGACAATCTTAATATAACAATTTTAACAAATTTTTCAAGGCTCCAGTCTAGTCTGACTTGCATGCTTGTGGAAAAATTAACAACATTGCTGCACGCCAGCTGAGAATTAAAAAATGGTTAAATTAAAAACTTTTGTTTTGTATTTTCTTTTTCTTGGTGAAGGTGAGTTTTTTTGACGGTTTGAGTTGGAGAATCTGAGTCTAACGGAATTACAGATATGATTTGATTTATATTTTTGAGTAAAACAGATTTGGATTTTGAAACAGTTGAATTATAAATGCTGAGTTGTGGCTTTTTTTCTATTGCAGTTTATGGGACCCAGATATGCGCCAGGTCCTAGGCCGGGTGTTAGAATGCCACAGATGAGCAATGATTTCAATGGGGTAAGTTAAAAATTAAAAAAACAAAAACAAATAAAAGGCAGTTTGGGTGAATGCATTTTAATTTGAATTATTGCTGATTTTTTGCAGCCTCCTGGACAGCCAATGATGCCGAATAGCATGGACCCGAGCAGACAAGGTAAGGGCACGAGTTGAAAGAATGTGTTGGTGTTGAAAGAGCATTATGAAAGGAGAATGGCATAGACGCATGTGTATCGTTGAAAGAGAGATTAAAAAAGCGCTGCGACGCGTCGTCGGAGGCATCTCGACGACGCTCGTTCTGCGCCGGAGTGGATTGGTTTTTTGAAATTGAATGGAGGGGTATTATAGTACACGCAGAATTAACAAGTATTTGACCTTTGAGATTCGAAATTGTCCAGAAAAAAATTCACGAGAACAAAGTACTGAATACCTGCTGCTGGCACAGTTTTTTCGATTCTTAAACAAATTGTTTCTCTTCAAAATTGTTCATAAAACAAAAAAGTATCAAATGTAATTTTCATAAACAAAAAAGAAATCAATGATGTTCGATGAGAATTTGATGGATTTCTATTTGAAAGAAAGTGCAACATTTGAGTGGCTTTGTTTTGTTTGAATAATTAATGATGGAACCAACTTCTTTAAGACCACTGCAACAGTAACTGGGCTTTATCGCCATTCATCTGATTCTTACTTAACTGCCGTACTAATGTGTGCTCTTGTGTTCCTCAGGCGAAGCTGGAGAGTTTGTAGGGTGGCAAGGTAGGAAGCAAGCCAACTACTGAATCACAATTACTATGACACAGCAGACACATTTTTGTTCCATTTCATAAATTAGCAACATCAAAACACATTCATTCTAATTTCAAGACATTATTTTTGTTTGTTTTTTTTTTGTTTTCAATTTGTTACTTTTTTTCATTCCAAGCACATTTCGTATGAGAGATACGATTAAACTTCTTTGGTTCTGCGGATCCAAGATTTACGGCATTTATTTTTACACAAGTTAAAAAATTGAGTTGACTTGCTAATCCAATAGGGAAATCAAAAAATAGCAAAATTGTACTTGACAAAAATCTTGAAAAAAAATTGTCTAGGAATTTCAAGGAGCAGCAGGTTATTTGCGAAACTTTCATTTGCAATTCACAATGTTTAAAATTGTTCTTTACAAGTTGTTAAACGTATCTCTTGACAAATTTTCAAATCAAACATTAAAAAGAAAAAAAAATAGAGGAAACATTTTTTTGTCATAAAATAAGAAAAAAAGCTTCTGTGACACAGCTAACATTTCCGGCATGAATATTGCACTCGAATTGGGTAGAACTATCGCATCCGCATGACTCTGTCGCTTATACTGAACAAAAAATATTTGAATACAGATCAAATATTCATTTAATAATGATTATTCGTAATAATATCAAAATATTCAATGGGAAACAAGATTTAGCAACTTGCTTTTTGTAACTTGAATATCTTGATATTTATTCATTAGGTAAAAAAAAAGAAAACAAAATTAGGAATACACTAGAAAAGAAGGATTGATTTGAAACTTGGAAAATAATGCTGAGTTTTGGTACAGGTCCACCTGGGATGAGCCCGATGAACCCAAGGATGAACCCACCGCGTGGACCAGGAATGGGTCCTATGGGGCCTGGAAGTTACAATCCAAACTTGAGAGCGCCACCGCCCAATAGTAATTTAGGACCTGGTGGACCAGGTGGTCCGGGGGGTATGCCCCCGATGAACATGGCAGGTGGTGGCAGACCACAGTGGCAACCTAATACGTCAACAGTAAGAATTCAAATTATAACAAATAATTTAACTTTAACTTTAGAAACTTTAACTTTAGACATCATGTATAAGTTTAGCAAAATGGGTTACTTTACTCAAACTTGCAGTTGAATTTGATTTGATTATTTCAGCCAATGAATTATTCGTCTTCGTCGCCGGGCAACTACGTAGGACCACCAGGATCAACAGGACCTCCAGGACCAGGAACGCCTATAATGCCAAGTCCACAAGACAGTAGTAATAGTGGCGGTGAAAATATGTACACTATGATGAAACCTGTACCTGGCGGTAACATGCCCGGGGTAAGATGAAAACCATCTTCTAACAAAGTTATACAAGAACATCTTACAATTTATTTCATTTTGTTTAATTATTTTCCAATTTGATTTGCAGTCGTTTTTTACGTTTTTGGTTGGTTTGTGTAATTAAAAGTTGGATTGGTTTTTATAGGACTTCCCAATGGGCGGTGGTCCCGAAGGTGGTCCAATGGGACCCATGGGTCCTAACACAATGGGCCCGGTACTGAATGGAGATGGATTAGATGGAATGAAAAACAGTCCAGCCAACGGTGGCCCCGGAACACCTCGAGAAGATAGCGGCAGCGGCATGGGCGACTATAATCTGAGTGGGTTCGGCGGTCCTGGCGAGAATGTGAGTATCTCAAGCTTTTTCGACAACCCTCTGTAACGGATTTGTGTAACACGTTTGCACCGTCGACTCTTTTTTGTACTTTTTCATACCATCATTTTCCTTTTTTTTTTGTTATTTGTTTTTTTTTTCATAGACAAATAATATTGTAAATTCTTTGATGATAACTCAGAACTGATTGTGCAATCTTGGTAGTTGAAAAATAAGGAGTTAAGTTATTTATCTGAAGATTGAACTGTAACTAATATATTAATTAAATTAAATTTTAGTTGATTATTTTAAAACATTGAAAAAAATGTGGAATTGAAAAAAAAGCGAATAATTGTGAAGGGGAAAATTTGGTTCAGCACAACCATTCCTGTGTTTCATCGTTTTATTTTTTACATTTTTATACTTTATTTTTTATAATTTTATTACTGTTCTAGATCGTAAGCTTTTTGTGACCTAATTTTTGACGTACAATATTGTTAAACTGCTTTCACTAATACTTGAACGAGGTGATTGACTTAGGGTTACGTTCACATTTTTTTTCATCTTCGCTAGTGTTAAAAAAGAACTAATAAAAAAGAAAACTTGAATAATTATTGAATAATCACTTATTATTTTGTACAAGCCTGGCTGATGTAAAAAGCAAAAATCAGGCATCGACTGTTTGTTACTGTGATCTGGCCATACTGTGTGCTTTTTATTTTTAAGTTCCAACAATTATAATTTTTGAGACTTAATAATTTTTTACTTCAATAGACTGCTGATGGTTAAGAGAAACGTTACTACTGAATATGTTTAACTATTTTTCTATTGATTTCTATTGACACAAATTTAAGAGAACCATTTTATATATAGTTCCATATATGAAACTATTTTTATTCTAACCGAATACTTAGAAATATTTTATATTCAATAAAACCATATATATTGAGCCATATACAACTTTACATACTTTTATTTTAGTGCCATATATGAAATCATATATGGATTGTAACATACAACTTAGCAAAAAATATAAGACATATTTTACCAGAGAGAAACGCATATGTCTCATATATGAAACCATATATCTTGAATTTATATGTTCGCCATATATTTTTGATACCTCGGTACTGAACCTAAATGAACGAATGTAGAGCACGCAAAATTAAATAATAAGATCTGGTTGATTTCCGTCCGCAGGCGATTATTTATAGGTCAGTACTGGATTGATGTGCTATTGATGTTGACTGAAAACAAAAGAACAATTTTTTTCTAATGTAACTGTGAAAGTATGTGCAGGTCAGTAATTATGAAAGGTTATTTCTATCTAAAAAGATAAGGAAAAGAACAATAATGCCTTAACTTTCTTGCATATACTTTCTAAAACAAACTCAATAACGGATATTTAAAAGCTTGACAAAGTCTGAATAGGATTATTTCGTGATAAGTAAGTTCTTGGTTTACTTTATTTGCCATATACAATTTATTAATTCATTTTGATTATAATACTATAACCTCTGGGATATCGAGATAATAAATGAAATCCTGTTACACTGATTACTGAGTTTTTCTTTTTATTTGTCAAGAACCCATGGGGTGCTGGTACATACAAAAGCAAAATACAAACAAACAAAAATACGAAGAAATTGTCAATAATCTTCATTTGAAAAAGTATGCAAAAAAACTAAATTCGCATTTTGCAATTTCGAACATTTTTTGAAATTTTCAAATGTTGGAAAATGTTGTGTTGATGTTCATAGCTTTGTATGTCAGCCTGTACTGACCTGTAGCACATGGATAAGCGAGCCAAGCGGATTGCGATTAGCGACCAATAATTCTAAATCGTTCATTTTTGAATCAGACTGCAGAAACAATATTTCATAATTTTTCCAAAACAAGTTATATCAAAAAATGTTATTAATTTTTTTTGTTTTTACATTTTTTCGAATTTCTATCATGACTTTTTTAGTGATGTGTGCGTGGGCAGGCGACAGGCACCAGTTTTTTTCTTTTCTTGTCCATGTGTTGTGGGTCAGAGCACCCTTCTATCACTTCCTTTCGTTCCTTTTTTTGGTTTTTCATTTTCCTATTTTATCGTAAGTGTTTTTCTTTCTTCTCTTCGATATTTTTGTTTCACTGAAGCCAAGCCTTGCCGACGCACCAATAACCAAAGTCGATTGAATCACAGCATACGAAATTAAAAACTCGAATTTCTATTTGGGTCTTCGATTACCTGGCATATCAAAGAAGCTATTTTGTCACTATTGCTTTACATGTTTGTGTCAACTAATATTTGTGTCAAAAATATTTATAAACTAACTGCACAGTCATTGAACCACATTCAACGTTCAATAAATCTTTTAAAAAGAAAGTTGCAAAATGTCAGGCCATCGAAATTTGGAACAAAATTGTTTTGGTGTAACTGGCATGGTGTTGGTTGATTTTTCAGGACCAGAACGAGTCGGCAGCAATTCTGAAAATCAAGGAAAGCATGCAGGAGGAGGCCAAGAGGTTCGAGAAGGACTCGGACCACCCCGATTATTTCATGTCATAATTCACGACTCGCTGGACCTCCAGGCCAAACTAACTTAAATAATCCTTAAGAGAACCAATCGCGCAATACGCATCCCGATCATCCAGACGTTTTTTCTAATCGGATACTTTTATAACTTCAGCGGGACAGGCTTGCAACTTTTTCCCGAACACGAAACATGTATAGAATAGCAGTATTATTGTTACGGGACAAGTCTAAAATGGCCAATTCTAATGTTCGGATTTTCTACGTTTTTCCTCCCTTCTTTTCTTCAATTTTTTTTATTTTTCATTTTTTTCCTTGAATATTTAATGTCTTGAGTTCCTACCTAAGATCGGTACTGCTAGTTAACTTTTACATTTACAGTTGACCTGTATTTGAATAAGAATTTTATGTTCCTATAGCCATTAAGAAAGTGGTTTTTTCCTATATAGCACTTCTTTTATTTTCATTTGACTCAATTCTATTAGCACATTTTACATTATGCAGAACAAAAAAACAAATGTAAAATTACCTTTGCCTATTGTTATTTGAAAGGTTTTTAAAACTTTAATTGGAATAATTTTGATTATTTAAAACTAAAAAAACAAGTTGTGCTACTAGACTGTTCATTTTTCAATCCGAACATTAAAGAATTTCAAGATCTCAGCCTGTCTCGCTGATGCGAATTTTGGCATCGGTTACATGGAGACCAAAGAGAATAAACACGCAGACACGTTTAAGCTGGAAAACAAAATTTTAAAATATGATTACTTAACAAAAAGAAATGATATACAAATGAAATTGAAAAATAAAAGAAGAAACTTTTGTTGATCGGTCTTGAATGATAGTTTGTGTTGCCACGATCAGGCCAGTTTTGTGTTTTCCATAGAGGGTACATACATGAAAAACCTACAAGTGTCCGCAATTAATTTCCAAACGCTCGTTCGGCGTGACGTTTTTTGTAAGGCGCGATTCGTAAACTTTCATAGACAAACTTTTAACTGTAACATTGTACGCGTTTTTATGGGTTGAAATGAGATGAAAAACATTTGACACAAAATAATTGAGACTTGAAAATTGATTACAGATGATATTTATAAAAGTCGAGTATTTGCAAGATGTGTGATGACATGAAACCAACAAAAAAAAACAAAAAAAAAATCGTGTGAAACAAGGAAAACCTAATGAAATAAACCCTTCTTTGCGTTTCTAAGTATTTTTTACTTGCGACTAAATAAGTGATGCAGAAGCAAAAAAAATGTGAAGAATGAAAAAATGAAACGAAAAATCGTAATGTAACGATAACTTAGATTGATTGACAATAAACAAGTGCGTTGAAACTTGTCACCGAACGTGGGCCATGTTTTTTTATCGAGCATTTTTGTATCGATTGGGAGTACCACTTTGCGTACGCAGCGCGCACAAATAGTTCTGTATCGAAAGAATTTCCATTAGAAAGTAAAACTATTTATTTCGCTGAAAGTACGTACATAATATATTTACTCAGATAGAGGCTAAGTATAGTTTGTAATGAAAGATGAAAAACAAAAGTAATGCGAAACAAATAATGACCCAAGTGGTACTCCGGGTGTTGTCCTGTCTTTCATTTTGTTTTGTCTATCACGAGCGCAACAGTATTTTCGACGGACAAAAATTTGCACCGCAAACGTAGATGTTAACTTTCGGTACTCGACAAATTTATAAGGGCCAAAAAGTAGAGTACTGTGTGAAATGAAAAAAAAAAAACAAATCTGTTACTATAAGGCGTCGTAATATCTTTGTTATTATAATTATGTTACATATATTTTATGATATAAATTTAGTTGTAAAAAAGAAAGATCAAATTGTAACGAAAGCTCGTTTTGTGGGTGTAATTTTTCGGAGAAAAAAAGAAGCTCTCTCGGAGTGCAAAGCAACTTTCAACGCATCTGCTTAGTCGCTGATCAACAAGAGGGCATCCATTTGACATAAGAATTTTGTACAAAATAACCGTATTACATGTTAGTTGTCTCACAAGCATCGTGCCAGCTTGGATTTGTTGATCGACGGGTTTTTCGAAAACAAATTTCCACTGTTGCAATATAGCCCTATTTAAATTCGAGAACCTGGCCGAGCGATCGGTCCGAGTTGGTTACACAGGACACACAAACACATATACACCTATTGATTATTCATAACTGTAGTCGGCACGCTCGAAATGCAACCCAGAAAAAAGGAAATATGAATTCAAATTATGCTGCAGAATTTCCAATTGAATGTGCAATTTTTTGTTCGCGTTCTTACCAGTGCAATATTTTCTTCGTCTCAAACAATTTTGTTTGAGAAAAAAAAATAAATTTATCTCCGCAAAATCAGATTTTTTTAATTTATTTTATTCGTTTTTTGACGATTTGACATTCTGCTGCATAAAGATTTCAATCGCTATGAAAAAACCACTCGTGGAGAAGTTATGAAACATTGAAATGATAAAAAATAAAAAATAAATTCAGTTATACAATCTCTTATTCAATTTTCATTTTTTATGTACGAAAATTGAAAAAAAAGAAAGTATTTTGAGTTACATAACCTATTTTTTAGGTTAGGTTCAGTGTTTCAAAACATGGCCGCTTGGGGTGCTGTGTGTTATCTTTGAAAAATGTCAACAATTCATACATGGCGAATGTTAACAAAGAAAAAATGTGAGGTAAAAGATAAACAACTCTTCATTATAATTATTTTTTGATTATTTTTATTTGTCTTGCATTTTTTCGTCGTTAAAAAAGGGAACCCGTAAAAATTTGGAAGTTATGTGCGCCGAAGTGTCTTGAACCGAGAAGAGGGCTGGGATGAAAAAGCAAAATGGCTGACTGTTGATTGACTTTTGTAGACTGGATCGATCGTCAGCTGACGGAGTATTAGAACGTTTTAATTTATTAATTTTCTATTAATTTTTTTTTCGTTTGCGAATTTGTTTTTCGTTGTGATTGACTTCTTCTCGTCGATGAGTGCGTAGAAAAACTCCATGTACACAACAGGTATACACAACAACAACAACAAACACAAACACACAACCGCACATTTGAATGTATTGAATTATCATCGACAAAACTCAGACTGCGCGCGAATAAACAAAAACAAAAATCATGCATTCTTTGGATTCTTGCATTATTATAGACATAATTATAAATAAATAATTGTACGAATATTAAAATGACGTAGCATAAAATGATAGAAATTATTCAAAATAAATGTCACCCATTCTATATCGACAATTTTGACTCCTTTTATCTTCCTATTCACCTTTTTCATCTAAAAAATGAACCATTTGGAAAAGCTTTGTTTTTAACAAAATTTTTTTTTAGAAAATGCTGTTTCTAGTTTCATATTTTGAAAAAACCAGTTGGTAAAATAGATCAAAACTACTCAATGAAACAATACGATATAGATCATTATTATAGTCAATTTTTAATCTCCAGCATTATTAAAATTTTAAGATGACCATAAATGGTATTGATCTGAACTGTCGTTTGTTTGTTCAGATTTTTATAATTGTCTTATTTGTCATATTTTTTGTTTTTAACGATTTTTGTTTTCTGGTTATTTTCTGGTTATTCAATTTTTTCGTTTACATTTTTAATTTGTTTTATTTCGAGGTTTTACATCAATTTTTCTTGTAAGTTGTAAGTAACTGTGGAAGCGGTTCATTTCGTACAAAATAACAACAATGGCGATAACATATTTTTTCCGAATTTTAAAAAGAGCTGTCATTCAAAATTTTTGTTCACAAAATAATTTTTGAATAAGTTCGTCACTGCTGCCAATCCCTGAAAAAATTGCGTTTCGCAACACCAACCGCTTGAGCTTAGAGGAGCTAAACATATATATATAACATCTCTGGCTGGCTGGCTGGCTGGCTATAATGCGTGGAAGAGCGTCTGGGGGAACTTGTTACACCGGTGTTTACCGATGGTTGTTTCTGTACACTTGAAGTTGATGAGACGTTGTGACGTAAAAAAGCGTCGTCCTGACAGCAGACCAGCATCGTTTTGAAAAAGTTCACTCATTGGAAATCTCTTCTTAAACAAGGTACATTTTGAACATCCATTTTTGCAATCAAAAAAGAACCCGACGTGACCCAACGAGCGTCCGAAAAATACTTTCACCAATTCTAACCTCAAAGGGTGACGCCGTCCTCAAGTTGTCCTTTTTTTCTCTTCGACTTTTCTCGACGCAGCCGTTGACCAAAACTTGAAAAGCCAGTCGAAATTTTGAAACGTCAAGAACAATTTGAGGTCGGTTTGTTTACAAAGTTGTGCGTCCTTTAGTGCTTTCGTTTTGAAAACGTCATCTTTAGCCAAACTGGTAAAATCGATACGACGTTTATTATTCATAATCTTGATTTGTCAAATTTTCTGTCTCTCTTATTTCGTGGTTTTCTTTGCCATAAATTAGATTTTGTCAATTAGTTTTTCGTTACAAATGATGTGTCTAACAATATTGTAACATTGTTTTACTGTGATGGCTTTGTTTCTCGAGCAAACAATAATATTTGTCATTGGTGAAAATCTAATCGGAGCAAATTCGAGCTTTAAACTACTCAGACATGTTTACATTTTGATTGCATCTTAATTGCTTTGTTTTGACGTCTTAATTGCTATGTCAAACTTACACATTTAAAAGCCTTTATTGAATTCAAATGATTGTAATTTTATTACTCAAAATTATTATATTCATAAACTAATTTTATGACTGATTTTTTTAATTTTTAGAATCACAAAAGAGAAAGTATGAACAAGAATAACTAAGGAATTTTTTTTTATCAAACTAAATTTGATAAAACCAGCAAAATGTATGCGAAAGGGAAACCTACACATGTTCCATCCGATGCTCAGTCAAGGGAAAAGTATGTTATACAAAATCATTTTCTCTTTAAACTTTTTGAAAAACTTTGTTTTAAAAATAAAATTTGTTTCAAGATTGGCTGTCTACGTTTATGAGTATCTGATCCACGTTGGAGCATCACAAACTGCAGAAATGTTTTTAAAAGAGGTAAACATTTACAAAAGAAAAAGTCTAAACACAAAGAAACAACAAATTGAATATTTATTTCCAATTGTAGCTTCAATGGGAGAAAAAAATATCGCTTGGTGAACCTCCAGGATTTCTTCAGTCATGGTGGAGGTAATTTTTCCACATTTTCAAATACCAAAATTAAAAACCAACAAAAGTTAAAAGTTGTACATTTTCATTTTAATCATTTCTGTTTGTGCGTTCTTCAGTGTTTTTTGGGACCTATATTGCGCAGCTCCAGAAAGACGTGATTCCTGCGAGCACAGTAACGAAGCAAAAGCTTTCCACGATTATGTGAGTATTTTGAGCTACCCAGTTGCGCCTGACAATTTGAATCTTAAATTTACAATTGCATGTAACCTGAATTAATAAGACTAACACTACTTAAAAGAGGTTTTTCTTTATAGGGATTCGTGAACAGTGGTTATGGCGTCAATGGAATGGGTCATGTGAGAATTTTATTCTTTAATTAAACCTGTCTTCGAACTGCCCTACGTCTTTGCTCAAATAGGATCAATAAGATAGAACGAAAAAAAAAAAGAAAAGAAAATATCCTCAGTTTTTTCAAGCCCTTGGTGTGGTCACCGGTCAATAACTATAAATTCAGAATGCGACCGGTGCCAATCATGCTGATTCTATTCAATATATACAAACTGTCTTCTTTCCTATTCTAGTCCATCTAATCGATAATTAAGAGATCAATAAAATTTCATCTAACATTCAGCATGGACAAAATTTCTATTTTAAACCGATTTTTTGTTTATTTTTCTCTCATTTTCATTCAGCATTTCTTGAAACGTTGATCTCTCTTTCCTTTCAAATCTTAAATTAAAATTGTGTGTATTTTGAATTCTGATTATGAAATGAATGTCGTAATTTTTTTAGAATTCGGGTCCAGCACCTTCGCCGATCAATCAAATGCCGCCAAATGAAGGAATGCCGGGAGGTCCTATGCCACCTGCATTTTTTAACGTAAGATAAAAAGTTACAACTTTTTCGTAGTAATCTGTTTGTATTTATTACGCAAATTGATACAATCAAGTGTTTGATACAATTGTAAGACTTTTCGGTGACACATAAAAATAAAAGTAATTTTAGAAATATATTTTAAAGAATAACTCGAACATGCGGCCGTCACCTCCGACACATCCCTCGAATCAACAGTCGCCCCAACATCCTCAAGGACCTCCGCCACCGCATTCGCAGATGATGTCGAACCAGGTAAATTGTGCTGAAAAGAATGACAAATCAACTAATATTCATGACTTTTATCAAAAAGAATAATCCAAGTTCGTTTTGCAGTTCATGGGACCAAGATTTGGAGGTGGGCCCAGACCACCTGTTCGAATGCCACAGATGGGAGGCGATTTCAACGGGGTTTGTATTCCAAAACTCAAAAAACACTTAAAACCCGAACAAAACAGTAAAACTTATCAATTTTTAATTTTCTAGCCACCTGGTCAACCTATGATGTCAAACAGTATGGATCAAATTCGGCAAGGTAAAAAAATTGAAATTTGAAAGACGAACAAAGAAACAAACAATCGAAATTCGTAATCTGAACGAACAAAAGATGAAATAAACAAAAAAGAAACATAAACGAGGAACATAAAAACACCTGCTGCTACAAACTTTATTTCAAGAAACAAAAAAGTTCAAATTCTGATATGATTTTTTGATATAACTGTTTATCTTTCGTATAAATTGAGCAAATTAAAACCGGATTTCGAACAGAATTCTATACTTACATCTCGTTATTCGAGTTAATAAAGTAAAACTTGCAACTCACATATGACAGGATATTAGTCCGAACTAATGTGCTCTTGTATTTCTCAGGGGAAGCTGGAGAGTTTATAGGGTGGCAAGGTAGGCGAGTTCAATTGAATCGCAGTCAATGTAACATAATATAACTCAGAGCAAAGTTTTGTTACCGCACCACTGCAAATTAGTTGCAACTCCGCACCAGAACCGCTTTTGATATTTTCCATTACATCTCAAAAACCCAAAATTTAAAAGTTCAATACAAATGACAACTTCACAAATCTCAAATTATCTCCGCACTTATCACCACCTTAGTTCAGTGTTATCATTTCGGCAGCAGGTCGTGATTAACAACCAGTCGTTATCTAATCACAAATTTACTACGTTAATTCAAAGAGAACAGTGCACTCAATGTGTCTAACTGTAATTAATTATTTCAATTTATCAACATTAATTTTATCTAGAAATAGTCTAATTGAATTGGTTCTGTTTGGTTACTGGGACAATTTGATTAAACCCCTTTATAATCACATTTGTACAATTCAAGAGGCAGCTTTCTAGCAAAACCGCTTTAGTTATAGCTTTTCTTTTGAGACACATTTTATTTACTTAGAACTACAATTTTAGGGTAATTTAAATCAAAAAAAAAGGATAAATTTTTTTCTTGGTTAATAAAAGTTGGTTCTTCTTTAGGGCCACCAGGAATGAACCCGATGAACCCACGAATGAACCCTCCTCGAGGTCCAGGTATGGGACCCATGGGCCCGAGTGGGTACAACCCGAACATGAGAGGACCTCCTCCCAACAGCATGGGAGGTGGTCCAAATGGTCCAGGAGGACCTGGTGGGATGCCTCCGATGAGTATGTCAAACCCACGTCCACAGTGGCAACCTAACGTGTCGACGGTAAAAATTAATTCATCAAGACTTACATTAATTTAATTGTTTGTCTTGTATTTAATTCACTGTAATGAGTTTGACCTGGTTCGTTTAATTTTTTTAATTTTTCTTTGTTTCACAGCCGATGAGCTATTCATCGCCCTCGCCGGGTAATTATGGTGGACCTCCAGGGTCTGCCGGTCCGCCGGGACCTGGAACACCTATTATGCAAAGCCCACAGGACAGCAGTAATAGCGGCAATGATAATATGTACACTATGATGAAATCCGTGCAGGGACAGAATATGCAGGGAGTAAGTGTAGCCATTTTTTAATTAATTTTATAGATTCATTTTTAATCTGAAATTTCAGCCGTGGAAGAATAAAATTAACTTACCTTCAGTTAGTTGAAAACTGTTATTCTTTTTTGAAGAAGTGTGTGGAAATGAAATCATTACAAAAAATATTACAACTGAGATTCGAACCCATGCCCCAGGGGTTTGATAGTCAATCACGTTATCATTAGACCAACGTTCGTTACAACATTTTTCATCGTTTTAAAAAACACTCTTATGATTTAAAAATGACTTTTACTGTATAATCAAATGATATATTTATAACAAATGGTTTAATTAATAAAAAATATTTTTTTTAATTCTAGGATTATGGCGGTCCAATGGGTGGTGGTCCGGACGGTGGACCAATGGGTCAGATGGGATCAGTTCTAAACGGCGACGGTATGGACGGGATGAAAAACAGTCCGGCCAATGGAGGTCCAGGAACACCTCGCGAGGACAACGATTACAATCTCGGTGGTTTCGGCGGTCCGAATGAAAACGTGAGTATCTCGAGCTTTTTCGACAACCCCATGTAGCGACGTTTGTTGCAAGCAAAGGACGTCAGGTGCTTCTCGTCTCACCACAAATCCGAGGACCATCGAACGAGATGAATCTCTCCCCTGCGCGTGGACACGATGAGATATTTATTGTAAAATTAAAAAAAAAGAAAAATTTGCGTTCAAAAACGACGATGCAAAAAATTAAGATGCGATTAGCCGCAATAACCAATGCTAAGGCAAAAAAACGGATGTCGCGCAAGAATATTTTTAACTTAAGATCCAATTTTTTTTACTAGCACTAGGTACTTACTTGCCAATAATGATAAAACTCGTAAACCTATATGATACCGCGCTAATACTCAGAAGGCAGCTGATCTATAAACGTCAGTCACCTTTAATGTGCTTAGACAAATCGTGCTATAGAATTGTCCTTCTTTTTGTACGATACGTAATTTAGAGATTTTTTATTGTTTTTACAAACTTTTTCAAGGAGGTTGGGACACAGACTAATTTTAAACAATTTTTACAACTGTTTTACTTTGAATCGCTATTTATTACGATGATTTTACTATTGTTCGCTAATTTTTAGCAGCGATAAGAAAATAGAAAATTATAATGAAATCATAGTTTCTATCACCGAAGATGATGTTTTAAATATTTATTAATGAATTTGTATTTATTAATCATCGACCTCGTTAAAAAATGAATCAACGAAATGGAGAATGTTAATCTGCTCGTTTGTCTCGAAATTGTGTACTGTCTTTGTTCTTGTGTAATGTATACTTGTTTTAACCGCCCATGTGTGTAAGAAACTGCTGAAACGGTTCGATTAACCGTCTGTTACTGTGATCTGACGTTTTTATATAAAAAAATAGATAAAAGAGAGAAAAAAACTAACAACAACGTTCCGATTATTTTTGTAAAACACGTTGAATAATGGTTTTGTACTTAAACTGCAACGATTGCGAAGACAGAATCTCCTACAAATTGTTTGCTCAGCGTTCACAGGCTCAAACTTTAATAATAGTTGGTTTCTAGACAAACTAATACATTTTGTAAATAACGCTATTTTTCTATCGCATAAATTATACTTTTACTGTTAATGAAGAAATGAAAAAATAACTGGGAAAGGAAGAACAAGACACCTCGAGGTGTCTTTCGTCATCTGACAGCGTCAACTATTAGAGTCAGTGCAATCGACCCGTCCTTCTTTTTACTTGAAAAAAGAGAAAAAACACTGCAAACAAGTGACAACATTGCTGAATAACTCTTTTAGT
This sequence comes from Telenomus remus, assembly GCA_020615435.1. NCBI lineage: Eukaryota > Metazoa > Arthropoda > Insecta > Hymenoptera > Scelionidae > Telenomus > Telenomus remus. The sequence goes on along the minus strand of CM036343.1, from coordinate 5,454,703 downwards.
GATTAAGCAACGATGTTTTGATGTATAAATGTTCTTACGTGCCTGCTCATTCAACAATAGACTGAACCATAAAACCACATCTTATCGGAGCGCACTTCCGACTCGATAGTAACTGCCGGTTGAATGAGACATTTTTTATCGCGCAATTTTTATCATATTATTTGTTACTAATTTTTTGGTTCTCTACTTTTTCACGCTGTCGAGAAAATGAAACTGAATTAAGGTTTATTGGGTCAGGGAACTGGGGGTGTTATGTCATTTTCGGCCGACTTTTGGCAAAGGCCAACATCACTTACAAACTTAAATCCTAGCAACTAGTAACTCCTTTTTCGTTTCTCATTTTATACTTTTTAACTTAAGCAAATTGTAACTACGACATTTATGAAATAGAATTAACGTTGGGAGCCAGAGACAATAAATGTAATCTGATTATACGAAGCCTTGTCTGTTTATTTGATCGCAGCAGTCCTGCAGATCGTCTGAAAACTCCACGTTTTTTTCCGTGTGTCCCCGTTTTGCAACTGGTGATGGTATTTTAGGTATTGATGATTGTTGCATTTTTGTCATTGTCTTTGAAACGCGGTTTGTCTGTGCTGAGTCGGAAATAGTTTCGGTGTTTGTCGTTTAGTTTGTTTTGCTTTTTAGATTCTTATATTATTTTTTTCGTTTCTGAAAGTTCAACGTCAACAAAAAATTGTTTTATTTTTTTTTAGGATTCATTAGCAGCTATCGCAAAGATCAAGGAGAGAATAATGGAAGACACTAGACGGTTTGAGAAGGATTCCGCATTTGAGTTTAACAACTAAATTGAACGGACAAATTCGAATTTCAATTATAATATTTTGAGCACAACAGCTTTTTATGTAGCAATATATAACTATTTATTTAATGATATGTAATTTGACGTTTCGTGTAGATGTGACGTTTTTGTTTAATTTCGTATTTTGTAATTCGAAGTAGTATTTAAAATGATGACTTAGGCAAGGTGTAAGTTTTATTTCGAAAAGGAGTGAATGAACTGTGAAGTACGAAAATCTTGTATGGACAATTTTATGAAATGAAGTGGAGTATTAGAAAATAAAATAGTACGGGTTTTATCGAGTGCAATCGCTTAGCATTTGAAATTTATTATCTATCGCATGACCGAAAGCATTATAATATGCATTTACTCAGACCAGATAAAACACGTACATTATTCAACAATGTAATTCCTATCTCTTCGCTAGCGCAGTTCAAAACAACACTTTCGTTTTATAATTATTCACTTTTCTGTCATTTCTTCGATGCCAAATTTTGAATTTCAAAAAAATCATTTAAATCTCAAGTGATTATTTGCAATCAACATTTGTTTCTCAATTACACTCTTTTATATTTAACTACTAAGTAGTAGTTAGTGACTATTCATTATTATATAATAATCTTAAATTTGAAAACGTGATGTTAAAAAAATAATTGTTATAATTAATTGTTGTTATAAAGATAACAGACAATTACGTTTAATAAAAACGTAATTTTTCATTGTGGTCTTCGTTGAAAAGGTCTATAAATGGTTCGAGTTGAAAATTGATTGTTTGACTAACGATTTTAGTTGGAACTCTTGAATGACGGAAGATTCCAACTTGACAAAACAATCGCGAGGTTGCTGAACTGTGTAACATATGTGACCCGTTGAATACATCTCGGTATCAATTCGGCGTGATTTGTTTCTCAATAAATGGTTTACCACAAGAGTCGTAAATCTTGAAAAACTTCATGTACAGGCGTTAGCACGTGAAATTGGCCGGTTTTCTGTTTTACGGCTCTGCCGTTCGTGTAAATTGAAAAAGTTTGAGTGAATTACTTGTGCGCACAGCATTGACAAAACGTGCCCCGATACTCAAGTTTCTGATTTAGGTAACCTGGATTTGTTTTTCTTTTTTTTTTCTCTCCTTAACTTTTTTTTTATCTTGCAGATACGAACGGCGATCGAAACAAAATCACATTTTTCGGTGATTGAATGAATAACTCGGTAATCGTTTTGCCCTGGCGAACATCCAATCTATCGATTATTCATTTAAGTTGTCAACGAGCAAACTTGAAATACAGCAAAATGCGACCAATGTTGAAATGACAAAAAAATGTGCTTCTCTTTTGCTTAAGTTACAAGAAGTTTCATAATCAGAATCACGGTAATTGTTTCATTTATTTTATGAATTTCCATTTATAAAAATAGTTTCTAATTTTTAGTTTAATAGATTGTACAAAATTCCCTATCGAAATATATCTCATACTTGACTTTTTCAATCGAACTTAAACTCAAAGAGTGTTTTTTTTATTTTGTTGAGGTTATGCAACGATTTTTGATTTTACAATTTTTCATGAAACCTAGGCTTGTGTGTACTCTAACAAGAGCTCTCGAAACCTTTTTCACAAAGACGAAATGAGTTTCAAGCAGTGAAATCTAAAATGGCTGATATTTCAAAAACAATTTTTGAATATACATTAAACTTTGTTTCCCAATTATTTTGCTGCTCTTAAATTCGTTGGATATATCAACTTGAAGTTTTTATTAAAAACCCATTCGACTTTTTTTACGAGCTTTTTTCATTGAAAATAAAATAATGTTGAATTGGAAGTTGAAATTGAATGTAGAAAATGTTCCGATCGGATTGAATTCGTGCGAGTAAATTCTGTAGTGCCTCGGATTATTTCAATTTTGCGATCGTTTGCGCGGAAATATTAATTTATGTTATACCGCGAGAGCTTGCATTTTCGGCATGAATATTCCGGCTTATTATATTAGAACTATCTATAGCGGAAACTCGTGCGCGTTTTATTGTCATGTGTGAAAACAAGCGGACGCATACTTGACGCTTTATTATGATACACCAAATCATTATAATTTTGTTTTCCACACTGTCATTACTGAGTAAACGACGCTGCCATTATTAAGTCATACACGCGTTGCTGTTAAATGTTTTTAACAAGCCGAAAGTTTCACTCATAAACGAAGCCTCGTTGAGCATAATAGTCGTGTGTTTTAATTTCCTTAGTTAGCATCACATTCAGCCAAATGAACGCGATGAAATGTCGCAGATGAAAATTCCCAGACGGTTTTATTAAAAAAGTGTGACAAGTGTTTTTTTTTCTGGATTTTAATTAGAGATCTAAGGTAAGATTTCAATTAAGTTCAACAGATTTGTTTCATTAAAAATTGAACAGAAATAGTAAAAATAATAAAATAGCCAAAGGTCGCAGTGTTCACTGGTCGATCAATGTTTATTCATTTGAAATTGATGTTTTACTAGTTGATGGGCGACTCAAAGTTTGTCTTGAATAAAACATGATTCATCCAATAATAAATCCGAACTGCACACTCTATTTCACATTTCAGTTGGATTTTTGAAATGAATTATTTTTTGAACTCAAAATCTCTAAAAATGAAAATAAAAGGCGCATACAAATGTTCGTCAAATAAAAGTAATGAAAATGTATCGTGATTTGAATCGAACGTTATGTCATCGGAAATTGGTTTTTATTTTCCATGAAATCTTCTTCGTAATACCTTTTTATGTGTAATGTTTTATAACGTTAGTTGCAAAATAAAGAAAAACATTGAATAACAAAATATTTGTTCGAGCTGTTTGACTTTATTACTTTTTAAATCACATTGCATTTGCAATTTTTCGAATTCTAATATTTTCAGCCTATCAGGACTTTCAAAAGTAATAGACCAGGATGATATTTTTAGACCGATACTTATAGACTCGTAAAATTGATAAAAATTAATGCATAAGATAAGTCAAGTTGAAAGTGGATTGCAATTGACCTGAACTTATTTTTTAAACACAATCTTGAAAGTGGATTAAAAACGTTAAAAAAAGTAGTTGATGGGTAAACAAAAAAGAATGTTCAAAATAATATAAACATTAGCGATTGAATGAAGAAAATTCAGAATGTTCAAAGTGCAAAGTAAATAAAATGACGGATAAAATCATAATTTTTCGCGTCCTGTTTGTTCTTGTTTATTGCAAATCCCTCATGGAGTTACGCCACCCGTAGGATTTCAGTAAAAGTTTAGAGTACCTCCCTCGAAGAATAGTAAACATATAAACACAAGTCCGAGTGAAAATTTATTATTGAAAATACTCTCGCAGCTTTATATTCCGAAAAAATTATCTCCAACATTTTAGTCGCGCTGTTACTCATGAAAACATTACTCTGATGAACAAAACAAAACAAAAAAAATAAGTCGATACATGTAAAAAGCAACTTGTTTTTTGTTTTTGTTTCAACTTTTTGTTTGAAAAGTTAATTGATTTCAACGGATGGTTATTCAACTGACGACGTTATGCAAATTGAAACTTTTTCCATCGATAATAGCGACATAAAAACATTATGCAATTGTTGAAAATGCAATGATGGAAATAACGTTGAGAGACGTTAATCGGTTTGTAAATTTTGATGTTGAATTTGTATCGATGAAGGGTTCTGTAAACGAAATTGTAATCTCGTTGTAAAACAAAATTAATTACTTTTCTTGTAAACAACGTCACTATCTATACAAAGATAAACACAAAACCTCATAAAACGTTTACATATTGTGTGAACAAATGAAATTCCGGTGGTTCGTATAGATAAACAATCACTTACAAAAGCAATTACGAAATGTAAATATTATTATTTATGAGAAATAAAATGAAATTTATGGTTTGTTGAATAGTAAAAAACACATCAAGATAACTTCTGTTTGCAAAATTCAATTGCAATTATCACAAAACTCCTTCAAGTTTTTCGCTATCAGAAAAAAGTTTTGTTTCTTTCTTGAATTTTAATAAAAATATTGTTATACGAACTGTGCAAAACTTTTGGACAAAAACAAGACCGATGCATTATAATAACAAGAGTACTTTAGAGGAATGAAACTTTCAAAGGCATTGATCGATGTTTATTCAAGTATATTTTCTCTCAAAAGTTAACATTTGACATTAAGAAAATGTTCTTCCGATTCTTCTGAAATTTTCAATTTTCAAAATCATCTTACGGGATAAGCTCTCATTTCTGTCAAAGCTCCAGAAGTTTTTTCCCGCTGATCCGGAATCCCAGCTATTTTTCATTCCAAAACCAGTTTCTCTCTTATAAAAATCAACTTGCATCCCAACCCCAATAGAAGTAGCCGTATATTTTTCACGTAGAAATAATTTGTTGATGAAGTAATATTTATAATGCAATAATTGTATCCTATTTGACCATATTTTTCATATTCTGCTGATACACCGGTCTTTATTGTCAAAATATGTATTTTTTTCCTACAACCGTTTTCTTGAATTTAAAAAAATGTAAACAAACAAGTAACAAATGAATTAAATTTAAAAAATGCCAACAACCAAAACTGAATGAAAGTTCAAAAAGTAAAAATTGCAAAAGCGAGTGAAGCGAAAATCATCGTCGGAGTGGAATGTCGTACGTCGGTGCGAACTTTCCCTTCCTCTGTATCTCTTTTTTGTCCGCGTAATTCGCGCAATCCTGCGCAGTGCCGCTCGGTACTACCGGATGGCCGTCGGTGCTGTTACTCCGCAGCCTCGGACCCTCGGTGTAACACGTGTCGCACGCCTCGCTCACGCAACCCAAACATCATTCACGACTTGAAAGAGCCGCTGCAAGCCGTCTCGAGGTATGCGAAACCTGGCCTCTCCCTCGCAACCCAACCTAACCTCCAAACATACCGAGTTCAAAATCAGACACGAATCAACTCAGGGGACGCTAATGCGATTAACCCGGTTTGCCAAATTGCAATCTCATATTTGCACTCTTTTCACGTTGTTGTGACGTTTGTGAACTATACCAGTCTTCCCGGCTGATTTTTCGGAGTGCTATAATTCAGTCGATCGATTTTCTTTGCTCCGTCGGTTTGATTATTTGACGTTGTGCGAATCCGAACGGGTTGATCTGGGCTGTTGTTTTGGTTGTGCTTGTGATATTTTGGTTCTTGTTTTTTTCAAATTTGAGATGTGTTTTTCTTCGCCCGGCCTTGACAGAAGCTTTTATTTTGAGAGAGTTATTTTGGATCCACTTTTGGGATAATTGGCGTGGAGGGGTTAAAGTACACATCCAGGGTTGGTAACGCAGCTGAACTTTGCTTTTTGCGAATCAAATGAAACGATGCATTAAAGTTGACAGGCTTTTGTTTAGTTCTTTTGTGCGAGTTTTTGTTTATTTAAAACATCGTACGAGATGAGAAGGCAAATTCAATGGAATAAAAGAATAGAAAATACATTTTGCGAATTTTATTTTTTGACAGGTTGAGTTCGTGAAAATGGGGTTAAGTACAGTACAGTTTTGATGTATGCAAAATGTAAATGCGAATTGGAGCACGAATGCAAAAATGCAATTTTTTTCTTTTTAACAATTCGTAATTTTTCGTTCATATTTTTTCTGACTCGATGAAGTGGAAGTTTTTATTATTGAAAATTTTTTGTGGATAGCGGTAATTAGGTTGGCCGACTTCAAATGTTTTATCTATTCAATTTTATTGCTTGATTATGAATGATAACAATTAATTATTCGGTCAAGAAAGTTCAGACAGATGAGGTTATTTCGGTCGCCAAATTAGCCTGATTTGAAATCTCAATTTGATTTGGAGCGTCGTCGGTTTTGATGAAATATTCATCATGAAATCCAAGATTTTATCAGTCTTGAAAACTTGCATCAATTTTTGTTCATAAGTCATTACTTTCAAACTAAAATAAGAATTCGAGTGTACAAATTAATTCCTAATAATTAAAGTTGCAAAATTAACTTTTTAAACATTTCAGTTCTTTTGGTTGAAAAAAATTGTCATTGATTATCTGTTTTTATTTGTCATTTTGTTTTTTGATTAAAGCAATAAATCCTTATCGCCTTGAAACGAAATGGAATTAATCATATTTTAATTACAGTTTTACCTCATTAAACTTTGTGCAAATAAGAATTGTTTTCTAACAACTATATACTCAAACAGTAATTCAACCTGTTCGTGTGCCAGTCTGATACAAAAAAAACTTGCTAGTATGTAGTTAATCTAAAACACACTTGGGAGCAGAATAACGCACACGTTGAAAAATGTGTTTTCTTCTGTATAATTTCATTAGTTCTTTTTTCAAAAGTTTTCTTGAGTAATCTTTCTTTGTACAAGTGTTCTTGTTTCTTGCAGAATTTTCTTTTAAAAACATCGCACTTAGGTAAAGGAACTTTTGATCCTTCCAAATGTTTAAATCAATGAAAATTTGTTAGAAGAGTTAAACGAAAGAGAAAAATGAAATAAACAATTGGAAATAAAAAATATTTGATCAAAAGTTTCATTTGATTTTCGATTGAAGAAGAAACTCATTTGACGTTTGTTTGTTATTGCAATGTTCAATTATCGAGTTTTAATTAAATTATCTCTCGATACAAATCTTGATTAACTTTTGATTAATATTCGTTAAGCTAACAGAACCGGATTTATAAAAATATTTACGATAGGCAATGTTGCCCACTTGAAAATCTTGTACAAATATTAGTCTTGATATGAAATGAGACATCTCAATATCAATCTGTTTGCCCACGCGAACGACTAAAAAAAGTTTCATGCATTATACTAATTTAGTAAAACGAAACTTTTTTAACTTCAGCTAAAAAGTACCCACTCGATTTCATTAATTATTTATAAACGAGCAAATCAGTATGAGATCATTGATTTGAATCTTCACATTTCGTATTTTTCCTCTCTTGAAAATAACACAATTTTAATTGTATGGTTTCGAAAAAAAGGATTCTCAGAGTTAATGAATAATTATTTGTATTCTTCATTTGTTACTTTTCATGTATTTTGTTCGAATTTGCAGTCAATAAATCCTGGGTGAGAAATCATGATTTGAAAAAATTCTTCAACTGCCAATTCGTTCTTCTGATTTTGATTGTTTTTCGTTGATAAAATCTGTTGAGATGTCAAATTATGATATTTTAATTGTTCCCATCCGTCGTTCAATGAATTTTCGCTGAAATCAATGTTTCGGATCAATGAAAAATTTTCTACAATATCGCAAAAAAACTTGTATTTTTCATACCAAAAACAATAAAGATGTTATTTTTAACTTTTAATTATTTCTTTTTTTATTTTTTGGTTAGTTGATTTCAAGTTGCACTTTTGTAACTTGCAATTTACTTTGTCAGCGCTATCAGTTGCGGATAGTAAACATGTTCATCCGCTTTGAAGTGCAATTAACTTCAACTTGAGCATCATACAATCAAAAAAAGTGATCATTGCAAACAATCCTTAACAATAAAGTTACTTCACAACTTGTTATTTTCTTTAACGAGACAAAAATTGCTTGCAGATGATGGCACTTGTGATGCAGTTTTGGATGTAATCGAAATCTACTGTTTTTGGTCTTCAAACCATTTAAGCAGAAGGTAAAAAATTTACATCACCAAATGGGAGAACTCAAGGTTTAATCATTCTTTAATATTATTACCTTATCCAACCTTTTCTATACTTCAACCATTTAACAAATATAATTTCTTTGAATTAATAACCAGGTTCATAATTGGATAAATATAATATAACACAATCAGTGTCTATTTTGTCCTGGATTCTCTGATTATCGATTTATCATCCATTAATAAACTCATTCACTAATACTGATTACTCATTTAAAGTATTTACATATAGAATAAGTACATATTTTATCATTCCAAACCAACAGCATAAACTTTAAAACTTCCAAAAACTTTTATTTGAGTCGGGAATTACGTTCAAAAGAAAATTGTTCAGTTGAATAATTTGTCAAATAACAAACAAACTATTTCCAACTGTAACTTCCAAACGAAACTTAATTCTTTGGATTTTCAAAAGAAACTTTCAGTGACAAACGAAAAAAACAATTTTTGTATTTTTTTTCAATTTCTTGTAAATTTTGCAATTCTTTAAAACATTGTTAAATTTTGAAGTTTGACAAAAGTTTGATTGAGAACATAAAATTGAAAGAAAATTTAGAGTTTTTGCAACCATTCTAAAATTATAACCCTATTCAATTTTTAGTAAACAACATATATTAAAATTCAAAATGGCAAACTAATGAAATCCTACTGTTGCAGATTCGATTACAATGACATCGAGTTTGGCCAAGTTACCAAATCCCTGGAAAGATTCAAAGGAGGAATCATTGTCCAAAACATCGATTCACATAGCACTGACAGGGACTGGTTGAACACGGCAATGGAAATCACCGATAAGTTCACGTCTGTCGTGTCAACCAAACGCCATTAGGTAAGCTTGAATTTTTTATTTCCTCCCTCACCGCATCGAACTGCATAGTTACATCACGAAATTAATTTCATCGTATACGTACACAGCACTTCGAAGTCCGACTTTGGTATTGAACATAACAGTTTCACTCATATTAAATTATTAATATGTATTATTTGTTTTCTTTATTTTCTCATAGTTTTGTTTCTTTTTTAGCAGTGGCATTGTTTTGGTTCCCCTTTCCTTTGTTTTTTTTTTTTTGAAACTTTTTACGGAGTGCCAATACACCTTAGTTGTTTTGAAACCGTGGCATTGTTTACATCTCAAAATTGTGTTTTAATCGTGTATTTGATTGCTTTGAAGTAAGTTTGTCATTTTTTGTCTGATAATAATAATAGTCGTTCGGATTCGAAAGAAGAGAACTAAATTGCAGTGCGATTGCGCGCACGGATTGAAAACTAATTGAGATCATGGCTGCTTCGAATAAAAAATTGGTTTCATTTTGTCAATTGAAAATGATCGATTCGCGATGAGACTTCCTCTTTTATTCCAATCTTTTCAGCTCAAAAGAGCCATTTTCAAATGAAAATGATTAAGTTTTTTTTAGCATCATTTTCTGCAATCATTTATTATAAAAATTTTAGTGAACATTAAAAAAAGACGTTGAGTAATGTTGTGGTTTTTTGGTTTTTTCAGACATGAAGCCAGCAACCAAAATGGGAGTGATTGCTTTGATAAGCCTGTGTGTTGTTTTTTACCAGTACCACTTGTCCACGGGTGTGAGATTAGACCAGCTGACATCCTTCAATGCACCGAGTGCCATCGACGATACGGAGAACATCTCCACCAATCTCAACTTTAATACTTACTTCGAATCGTCCAAAATCATCGAAGATTTGGTGCGACAACTCTTCGTTCTATCCTCTTTTTCCTTTCTTGCCAAAACAATAACCCAACGAGCAAAGTTACACGTTTTCCTTTAATAGTTCAATCGCTTTTTATCCTCTTTCTTTATTGCTTTCCGTTCAATTTTGCACGAACAGATTTTCTATTACTTAACTTTTATATTAGAAATTACAAAAAAAGTTCCCATAAAAACGTTGAAGTTGAAACGAAGTTAAAAAAGTAGCAAAATTCAACATGAGTTTAATAGTTTGATTTGAAATACAAAATACATCTAAATGAAAAATGTTAATTTGTTGCAAGTTGTTATAATTTATTTTTGTAATTGTTGTTAATTTTATGATTGCTTACAGGTGAAGTCGGCAGTGTCGTCTGTCCAAACATCGAGTGGAATTAGTCCAGACGTTGCATCGCAACTGATTCACGAGCTTACAGCGAAATTCTTGAACAATAACATAAGCAACAGAAATTTGGTTGGAACCCACCGTATTGCTACGAACAAGACCGTTCCAATGATAACAACGACTTTCGCACCGACAACCGTTCAAGCTCGTCGCGAAAATTTGTCCACCGATCAGGCGCTCCAGCCGCTTTACATTATCACGCCGACTTATCGCCGACCCGAGCAAATCCCAGAACTGACGCGACTCTCGCACACTCTGATGCTAGTCAAAAACGTGCACTGGTTGGTCATAGAAGACGCCGATGTCGCTACCAAACAAGTCACCGACTTTTTGCAGCGAACGCAACTCAAATTTGACCACCTTGTTGGTCAGTAACACGAACAGTGTTTTATGTATTATTTGGTGCATTTTTAAGAAGTTAAAATGTAATGTGTTATTTTGCAGCACCGATGCCAGAAAAATATAAAAATAAGAAGGGTGCAAAACCGAGAGGGGTTTCTAATAGGAACCGTGGATTAAAATGGGTCAGGGCGAACGCTACCACTGGAGTCGTTTATTTTGCCGACGACGATAATACTTATGATATTGAACTTTTTGATGAGGTTCGTTACATTGTCTTATCTACTTTCAATCATTAACAGTAAAATAGTTGAGAAAAAAATTACATATTCCACAATGTTCCACAGTATTTTTCAAGTTTAACATTTCGAATAGAAAAAGGAAAAAACTTTCATATTTTATCATTGAAATACCAAGATCAAATTTGAATATTCGTATTCACATTTTATTTTTTGAGATTTAAATAACATGGAATTTGCACGGTGTTCAAAAAACTTTGATTGATTGGTATTAGAATAACCAAAACGTTATCTTATTTTGTTATTTATGAAATTTGTTCATTTCTAAACATAATTACAAATTAACATCTAAAATTCAACAGCCTTTTCTATCAATTCTTCTTCTTCTCTCTGTTTATCTGGAACCGAGCGGAGCAGCACAATCAATTAAAACAATCCATTCTCAAATTACTTAAAACAAAATACCGAAAAAATATTGACGAATTAACGTCATAATTTTCATTTGACAGATACGCAAAACCAAAAAGGTGTCCATGTTCCCCGTTGGTCTCTGCACAAAATTCGGTCTGAGTTCACCGGTGGTTAAAGACGGCAAGTTCGACAACCGTTTCTACGACGGTTGGATCGCCGGGCGCAAGTTCCCAGTGGACATGGCAGGTTTTGCTGTGAACGTGGGGTTCCTGCAGCAGCGGCCCAAGGCCGAGATGCCGTTCCGGGCCGGGTACGAAGAGGACGGGTTCCTCCGAAGTCTCGCACCCTTCGAGCCGACCGAGATCGAGTTGCTCGCCGACAACTGTACTAAAATCCTCGCCTGGCACACGCAGACCAAGAAGAACGAGCCGAGCGCCGCTCTCGACATGCAGAAGTACGCGAACACGAACCTGGTGAAATTGAAGCAGCAGATCGTGTGACGTGAGACCCAGTGCCTAAGCTATTACGATTCTTCCCACCCAGACAGAGAGAGAACAAACGTAGAAACCAACTTGCACAAGGGCAACGCTCTGTTTAAAGAGCGGGGCTTCGTTTTCGCGCTCGAGATCTCGGCAAGAAATAAGTTTTCAATCCCGTGGAGCTTAGGTGTTTTGGAATGATTTGTCAGGGCGTCGGGATAGTATGATATTTTTTTACTCCGCTGTGATGGGTGAATTCTATTTTTTTATCGCTATCGAGTCTTTAGTGTTCGCGATGTACGTGCACTTGATTAGACTTTTTCTATTATATTGTATTGCACACGACAAAAAAAGAAAAAAAAAAACAAAACAAAACCAACAAGGTCAATTGTACATAATTTAGACGATCAAGTCGTCTTATTGAAAGGCTGTTGTGACATGAGATTCTTCGGAAAAATAGTATTTGTTTGAAAACAAATCAATTTTATTTATTTATTTATTTATTTGTCTATTTATTTTAGTACAAAAATTGGAACTTAAAAGTTGACATCAGCCTTTCTTCGCTTTACTATTAAGGATACTTAATTATCACCTTCTAATACACTTCCAATTAGTGATTAGGGTTTGGAAAATTGTCAATTTATTTCTTGCGGACGATCAAATTTAAGCGTTTCTCTGCTGACTACTTAACGATAGTACATAATTAATGATACATAACATAAGTATGAATATCTCTCAAGAGCGACATTTGTGTTTGTGAGAGGATTTCGGTTCTTTTTTCTACTACTTAAAGAGGTTCTGCGAACAATTCTACATTTTAAAGAATCAGTCTTCAAAGAGCCTTCAACAAACTAGTCGATTTTAGAATACTTTTTCATTCACTTGTTTTGTCATGGCCAAATTGTTGTAATAAGAAATGGTCTCTCCAAGTTGTATATAATTGTATCTCATTCATTGTACATATTTAAAAGATTCTTAATTACGTTTTCTACATTAATTAATGTAAAAAAATGATCTGCAGACTTTTGTTACCGATACACCTTATGGTTCATATTCTCATCTTATTTATGTTCACTGACTTCTAGGCTCAATTATTTTTAAGATCACATTACATAAGATTAGATTTCGTTTGTCTTCATAGTTTTAAAAGTTTTCAACTGATGTCTTTGAGAAAAAACGAGCAAACTGAATGTTTCTACAGAAACATAATAAATAGATTGTTTGTTGAATTATTTTGAACAATTTTTTTTATTCAAGTGTGTCTTAATTGTTTCGAGGCTGTGTTTAAAGGTTTTGGCATATCGAGTATCTCCTGAATGATTGTCATATCATTTTCGTCGATGAAATTTCGTTGACCGATTGTTTCTCGCGGAACCATATTGAACTTATTGTAATTTTAAGGGAGAATTTATTCATTGAATTTTTAAAATGTACGCAATACACTCGAAGCCTAAGTAAAGTGTAAACGAAAAGTTCATGCTGTCGTAAGCAAATAACGCAAATTTGAAAAGAAGTGATCAAAAACTAAAGAGAACCAAAAAATATTACTCATAATTATACGCTTATTCGATATTTGGATTTTTAAATTAATAAAAATAAGTTACTTTTATTTTTTGATTGATGATTTATTCCTCAACAATAATGTTTATTTATTTGAATTTTTGATTCTAAATCAAAAAGATTTGCTTCTGGCAGCAGGAAATAATGCGGGAATGCTGAGAAAAAGAAAAAAATGAGAAAACAAAAATATTCAAATGCTCCAAACGGCTGTGCTCATTTCACTTTTGCGCCTATTCCGCGTACCGATTACCACGTTGCGGCAATCGATTTTTCTTGTTTTGTAAAAAAGAAAATTTAATACTTTACAAACTTTTTTCTATCGTCAACTTAATGTCACGTTCAAAGTTCGTCACAAAGATGTTAAAGAAAGTTTTGCAATATTTTTCTCAATTATCTTTGCAAAGAATATACGAAAAAGGAAATAAAAATACTTGATAGAAATTGCAACCATGAAACAGCGACGAATTGAAATTGTTAAAGTAGAGATGGCCTAACGCTATAGCAATTTTTTCGACGAAGGTTTTCAGAGCGAAATGATAAAGTCAAGACAAAACCTCGAGTCGACATTTTTGTGCCAGTTTTTTCCATTCGATTAGTATGTACGAAATACTGCAAGTGTGAAGGAGAAAAAAAACATGAATTAATATTCACTCCACTTGTTGGTTCTTTGTAGGGGCATTTTGCTCGTTCGGTTGTAGGAACGATTTTTTAACTGATGCGTAGGTAGAAAAAGGGAAATCAGTACTGTAATATTTTTCTTACACGGATATGTATAAGTTTGCTCCAAAAAACTTCTTGCGAGCACAAAATATATACGCTTTTTATTCAAATTTTATATATAAAAACAAATTGTAACGTCGATTCAATCAGTTTTATATGCTGCATGACATTCAGTACACGATAAAATATTTAAAACAACAACATAAAATCACAATTCAACTATTTGTAAACGATTTTCAATTTTTGCAAAAGTTGTAAACAATTTGCAAATGATAAACCATTTGTAATCAAATTTCTTCAGATAAAAAAACTGAAAAAAAAACATTTTTGAACAATTCAGTTCTACTAGCAATTGCTTTTTGAAACATACAAAAATATTCACTTAGAAATAAGCTCAATTATGTAGTTTTAAGGATACCTAAGGGAAACATGAACCGAAACCATTTTAATAACCGACGCAAATTGATGTGAGAGCTAAAACCTTTTTTTTTTCAAAATCGCTATTTATACTTCGCAATTAAAAATGAATATATTTTATCATGTGTTAATGTTTAGCACATCGATATTGACTTAATGGTGATTGTTTTTCAAGCGACGTGCATCAGTCATGTAAAACCTGCTAACCAAGGCTTGACCTTTTAAAATTGTTTGTGAGTTCACTGTTCAACTGGTTTTCAACCGCAGTTTTCAATTTCTGTTTTCAATCAATTTGTTAGGCAAATTAAAAGTGACACATTTGGTGGCATTTTTTTTTGTAATCGGTGGAAAACGAGTTGAGACTCGGAATAATCGCATTTCTTCCGAGTTTATATTGTTCGGGGATATTTGGTGTGAACGATAGTGCGAACTCAACGAGTCTGGTATATTAAAAGAGAGAAAAAAATATTATAGTGATGCTATCAAACTTTTTTCTGCACTACTCGATCAGCTTTGTGTCCAATCTACTGCGCTTCGTATGCTACCATCAATAAGCGAGGAACTTGTCTTCTTCGATTACCTGCAAAAAGCAATAAAGTACTTGTAAATTATTATACAAATAAATTGTTTCATTATATCAAACCTTCCTGTTTTTTAAAATTTTCAAGATTCATTTCTTCCTAAAGTGACTAACAATGTAACATTACCTCAACATTACCTTTTTTTATCCGAACCGTTAATTTGATTTCAAGTCCAGTTTACCATCGTAATTGAACGCAATTTACGTTTCACGATCCTAACGATTTTATGATAATCCCAGATTTTAATTATTTTCATCGCTGTGTTTCCCGTTTATTATGAACGTATAGAATTCTCATTAAATCTTGAATGTCTGTACGAAATCCTCAAATTCAAAGTATTACAAAAAAATGATTCAAAATAAAAGTTAAAATCGAGAATAAAACTGTAAAATATATTTGAACGTTTCTTGGTCGAAAACAGTTAAAGCATTGATCTGGGAAGTGGCAATTTTTACGAGTTCCTGTACATGGCATTGTGTTTGGACACCTTTATTCGAGCAGCCAAAAAGTTTTCAAGTGCGGTTTTCAAGAGCGATTCAAACATGAACAAAACAAAAGAGAAAAAAATGTCCAGGACAATAAGCCTTGACCCGGCCAAGTGTAGGCGCACCCCGGGCGGTGTAGTTTCCGAAACTTTCTCTATAAGAAGGGTCGTTTACAACTAAGCTCAAAAAGCGAAATAAAAACTGGATTAGACACCAAAAACAGCTGTAAAATACAAAACTCATACGTATTTTTAAGGGTGGACGTTCGAGTTGTCTTTCGGTCAAGTTTTAATAAATTTTTCTGCGCAGCAACGCCCCTGGTTGTAAAATATGAAAACGTTGTATGGAAGAGAAAAGATTTACAATCGATTTATTGCAAAGTGATTTATAGAGTTTAATAAAGTTGGTTAATTAAATCTATTCTGAAAAACTGCATCACAACCTGAAATTGCAGTTTACATATACTCTATTAAAATGAATTAAATATTTATGATTTAAATTTTCTATTGAATTAAGGGCGCCGAACGGACTCGCTTCATTGCATGTCGACTTCCAGAATACACGACGAAAGTGTTGTATTATATTATTTTCATAGAATTTCTTTTTAAATATTATTTTCAATTAAGCAGAAAAATGAAACAATTTTTTGGAACCAATTAATTATTCATTTCCCTTGAAAAAAAACTTAAATGAAAAAACTTAAATGGTGTCGCGGGATCTACTGCCCATGCGTACTCGATGGCTTTGCAGGATCTACGGCGCATGCGCGTCCAATGATGTCATAGGAGATACTAAGTCTATGGGTCCAATGTCGCGACTGATATCACTGATATGCTACGACTCAAAATTTAAACTATTTAAAAGTTGCAGTTTAAACAACAAAGCGGTCTGAAGTTCACGCCAAACGGGCGCGATTTGTATCTTGTGTTATTAAATACCATACAATTTGTATTCTTATCAAAAAATTTGAAATACTTTGCAAATGACGAAATTAATAATTTAATATTTTGGTACTTCAAAGTTGTAATACTACAATTTGAACATTACAGGATAAAGGACACTTGGCTCTCTAAAGTTGAAGTTCAAGTGTGAGGTTAAGTTGTAAGCTACTTATTTATCGTGCGACTTAGCTTTTGCATCCTCATTAGTTGTTTCTGAGTATATTTGCGTTGCCGTATCTCAAGCCAACACTCCGTATCTAATGTAGGAGTTTGCAAAAGCTATATATATTGTTCTTACCGTGTTTGCTTTTACACACGGTTTTGTAGCAGCCCACAAAAGCAGATCTTAATTTATAAGTTCTATAGATTAGGTGTACGCACGATGTTTGTCGGAGCACCATTCATTATTCCAACCAACTAAACTTTTCATATCAAGGTTTCCACTCTTAGGGTTACATAAATTTCTTACTACCATTGAGAAAAACCAAAAAAAATTCTCGACTAGGGTAAGCGCCTGATTTCATCGCGAAAAAAAGTTCCATGAGCTTTCGACATTTCGGAGATGTCGAGTATCAAATAAACTGTCTGCTGGTTCTGCTCGACTTGGATTCGAACGTGGAAAGAAAACGCCTGTCGACACGATGGAAAACTTGAAATTTCGAATGGAATTTCTAGTCATAACAAAGCAGAAATAAACAAGTCAAAAATATGAAAAAAAAAATTGACAAATAGTTTGAAAATTAAATCTAGATTTTTTATAAACATAATTAGGAATTAGTATGAGACTTTCATTCAATCGTTTTTCTTTAAATCTCATTAACTGAGAATTGTCAGCGATTCGTCGATTTCCTTATTGATTCTTTTTCTTACGTGTTAGCATAGGAACTAAAACTTTTTCCCGTCACGTTTACCGTCTCCTCTTCCAGTCTTTTTGTCTTTTTTCACTCTTCTTTCTTCACAAAAAAAGTCTTGGACCGTCTATGCAATTAATTCTAGTCTGAAAAAATTTGTGAAGTTACTGTTGAAGATTTAATTTTGGACGAAAAATTTGCCAACGTTTGGTGTCGATTCCGCACCCTCGTGGCAGCAAACTTTTACGAGCTCCACTATAAAGTTTTGAATATGAATCGGTGTGATATATTTGACCTACTTTCCTCCAGGTTATTCGATTATTTTGATCTCAAAATTGGCAAAAAATTTATTCACTACGACAATAGGTTTGAAAATTCATTCGCTTTTGGGAACAGATTTGAAGTGGATTTTCTATTCATTCCATTATTTAACATCTGTCAAACTATTCAATTTTTCCAAACTTATTTTCGTTTAGCGAATATTCACATTCATTGTCAATAATAAAAAATCAACATTGAAAATACATTCTTTACAAATCTGCAAACTGGGTTTCCAATTCAAGTTTTTTTTTAAAAAAATGTTCAAGAAAAGTAAAAAAAAACCGAAATGTATTATTGATATTATTGATAGAAAATAAGATTTTTGTATTACTGATTGAGGGATTGGAAAAGAAGTTGACACCCATTTTGTGTCATAAAATCGTTGCAATGCCCTTAGAATGTTCGTCTGCCTTGACTGAACTCTAACGTAATTGCCACGCGCGTCCAAAAGCTCGTGTCCAACTTCCAAAGTCAAGCGTCTCTCGACTGTTTCATGTGAACAAGAGAAACGTAAAAACAAGTGGAAAAGAAAAATCGAAGGAAAGGAAAAAAATGAGAGACCGACTATTAAGGGCGGGGTTGCAGACTAATTTTTCGTCTGTGGCGCATTCTGAAGTGGGGCTCGAGTGACATGGGGTGCGACGCGACGAAATCCTCAAGAGCGCTGTGCGAAAGAGGGCAACAATTACTGGTCCAAGAATTACGCGCCCTCCAGAAAGCGCGGGTGTTATTTCGCGATGAGAAACACGAGAAATGACGCGTCGCCGTTTTTTCTCGCAAATGCTAATTACTCAACGCCAACATACGAATCTTTGAAACATTTTCTTATAACTTTTAGGTTCAATTTTTTCGTTACAGTTTTTTGTTTTTTTAAACAAAAATCTTTGTACTTTGTTACTTAGTCGTTACTTATTTGTAAAGAGGGCTGATATTTGAATTTGAAAAGAATGAATTTTCGTTCGTTTGATAAAATGCGATTGTTTTGAATTTTTGTTTGAAGTCATTTTTGATTGTTTTGCCAAAGAGACAACGTCATCAATTACAAAGGTTTGTACCTTCTGTCGGCTTTTGCGCCCGTCATCCGTTTCAGAATAACTTGTAATAGTATAATGGGTCACATGTTGCGTTTTTCCGTTCATCTCTCCTGCGACTGATTCGTTATCCCCTTGTCATTCCGGCTTACAGACAGCACTGCGTTTCGTGCTTATTTCAATTTTAGTTTATAATACCCGACATGTACTCGAATAACAAATATTCAAATGAAAACACAGAAAAATAGAAAGCAAATTTTGATGACGAGGAGAAAACTAAGTAAGCAGATTTAAATTACATTTTATTCATTCCACATTTATTAATTTTTGTTTGACTTAGTAGTTTCATTCATTTAATTTGGATTGAACGTTTTTTTTATTCAATTTGCTTTTGAAAAGTTAATAATTGAATTATTCGTATTTTGAACATAATTGAAACTTAATGTATCTTTTGTAATTTGAATATTTCATTTGCACGATTATGATTGATGATTGGTATCACATCGTTCCATTCATTCATTTATCTTGTGTAAATTTGATAACGTCAATTGATGTCAGAATTGAGCATTGAAATTGATGTTATAAGATTGTCAACGTGTTGAGACAACGCTGTACGAAAGTCTCGATTTGACGAGATCATCAGACAGGGCGTGTGAGACAAGTTGCAGTACATTGACAGATTTACAAAGTGGTTTGACGCTTTCTTCAAGCGTGCTCAGAAAGCAAGTCTTCTTAAATATGTTTCGTTCCAACTTTTCTCACTTTTTTTTTTCACTTTCAAATATCAAAAATCCTTTTCAATATTTCGTTCCATTTCCAACCAGCAATGAAGGCAAACAAAGATTCAAACTTTAGTATGTCTATCTCTGTCTAAAAAATTTTAAAATTGAATCTGCTGGCCTGCTGTTTGAATTCAGTTTTGAATGAAAACATTTTGCGGGCAGCACTAGGATGATTGTCGGTTGAAGTCATGGGTTTAATTTTACAAGCGTGTAAGCATGTGTAACACGGAGCACAACAAGGTACGACAAATCGATCATACTCGGTTGCATGGTCAACTTCTCATGTCGCATTATGCGGCGCGCCTCGACCCCTCGACTGATTACGCGGTAACCGGAGGAAGTGTTTATAGACTACATCCTGGGACACCATAGGGCCCTGTTCGCGCGATATACACTTCTAATCTAATAGAATAACCCACCATGCCGATCACAACTACCGTGCACTTGCACGCCGTTACAAGACAAAAGCTAATATTAAACATCGCCAATTGAAAAATTGTCCCTCCAACTCAAAGCCTCTTTTACTCTGGTACAACCCATTTTTCTCAGTAAAAATAACAAATAAAAATTACAAGTTTTTCGAGTCACTAGTTAATTCATCTGATAAATTTCATCTGAGAATTTAATGTTTTGAGAATTTTGTCTTTTTTTCTCACCTGAAAAAAAATCAAACACAAAAACAATAATATAACAAATAACAAGAATTACAAGTTTTTTGTATCACTAGTTAGTTCATCTGATAAATTGTATCTAAGAAATTTATGTTTTGAGAATTTTGTCTTTTTTCCCTACCTGAAAAAAATATCATGAAAAGGTTGATAAAGTTAGGTGGGTTGTAGTTCGTATGGGTTTCTCAACGTCGTACAAAAAGCGAAGTAATAAAATCGGGAATTGATTTTAAAGTCAAATACAAGAGGGGGCGGGGGAGGAGTATGATAAAATCGTGATTTGCGACACTTGAAAAAGTGGGCCGTTCGTGGTGGCAACGTTCGAGTCTCAGCAAAGTATTAAACTTTCAAATTTTGCCGCCAGGCTATCTATGGGCGATGCTCGATACGCGAAACCCCTACTAGGCCAATAAGCCCCCGGAGTTGGGTCGGATATTGCTCGAGAGCGGAGAGATGAAAAAAAAAAAAGTTGGCAGACGAGTGGACTATAGCTTTGCAGTTCATCTCGGGCGCGAACTCAAAGAAAAATGAGTTGCAAGAAAATTTTTGCACTCGTCTTGTCTTTCCGTTCACGTACGCGACTCGTGTCTCTCGCTATTGGAATTCCAATAGTTGCAGAAAGTACTAATAACCGTGGCGAGAGATACATACAAGTTTCACGCGCACCTTCCAGTATTCCTCCGCACTTTATTCATTCGACTTCTTTCGTTCTTCTTTGGCGCCCTCACGTCCTTTTTTTTCATTCGATTTTATTGAAAACTTATATTTCCGATGCACTGCCGATACACGTACGTGTCGTTGTTCGCGGTATTGATTGGACGAAATTTTATCACACTTTTTATGCTGCTTCGGTTTGTGTTTCTTTTTTAATCTCCATCTAAAATGGAATCCGTACTCTACCTTATTAAATTTAAATTTTCTCTCCAATACAATTCTTGGCTCAGTTAGAATTTTTCCGATTATTTGATGAAAATGAAGGAGTCAATTTCGTTTCTAATTTCGATTCACCATATTTGTTGAAATAATTAAAGAATAATTAAAAAAGAAAGATGCCAAAAATGAAGAACTAGTTTTTCGTTAATTTTCGTTTCTTATTTCTTGTTTGTACATTTTGTTCGCAATGAAATTGTACATTTCCAGCCGATTTCATTTCTAATTTGGATTCTCTAAGCGTTATTTCCGTTTCCTTCAATCTGAAAAAGGGAATCGACCATCGTATCAAAATTCCAAATGAAGAAGTGTAATCCGAGCGCTATGGAAATCAGTTGATTACATTCAGTAGAATGGAAGTACTGGATTTGACTCTGCATTATGAATATGCACAAGTCCAGCATGGATGATCAAGAATCTAACCCGCGTGGTGATTTTCTCACAAACATTTGTTTGAAAATGTTCAAATTTATTTTAAGACGTAAATTGATTTTTCAAAATAATTCAAAAGGAGAATGCAAATTTCTGCGATTCCTTAAATTGCAAATCGTTCAAGATTGAAATCCCATTTTAGACCTACTTTTTTGATTTCATAAATTCAAAAAACTGTACATGATAAACTTTGACATATCCTTGCTCCGAATCTTTCAGTTTGTCATTTTCATGAAAAAAAAAGATCAGACGTCAAATATTCCAGTTACACGTCACAATGTATCATTCATGTTGGATAACACTCCTCTCCGGAATTTGCAATTTCATTCTCTGCTCTCTCTTTCTCAGACGGAAAATACAAAAAACATTTTCTGCCGAACCGAACGATACAAAAATTCGAACCGAAGAAACCACGATACCACAAAATAAAACAAGATGGAAAAAAATAAACGAAAAAAAATTGAACCAAAGCCATGAAAAATTTTGCAGTTCGCGTCGATACCTTGGGTTTTTCTTTCGTTTTTGCACAGTCGTTTTTTTGTCCGTTCGCGATGTTTATTTCCGACACGCGGCAAGTATCGCAATTCAACGTTGCGAACATACGTGTTAAATTTCGTTGTAGTTATAGCAGGCCGGGCTATCGACGCATTGGCATTCCTCACATTCGAGTCACGTACCGATCTCATCTCTCGTTATGAAAGGAATAACGACGAGCCAAACTATTGAGATTGTCAATCGTTGCAGTTCAAATTTCACATGCACACAAGACGAGTCCTTGTAATGGGATCGTAAAATGTGTGTCACTCAGATGCCTATCGTAAAATTTTGCAAACAAGATTTTCTGCATTACAATGCACTGTCGCGACGTACCGATTAAACATTTCATACAATTTCTCAATACAAAAGTCACAATTTTGTCTTTTAAAAATAAAAAATTGGTTTTTTTTTTTCGAAATGAGTTAACCATTTTGTTATTTAAAATAACGAACTTCAAACGCTTGGAATAAAGATGTCTATACGTCTGTCCTTGTCTAGCAAACGAAACTATCTTTTTCTAATTGCAATTTGTCCTCAAAAACTCTTTTTTCATGACATGATAAAATGTAAAATTTGAAATAATATGATTGTTTGTGAAAAGACTGTCATTTCGTTGTTATTTTATAAGTTAATTTTGAGAATAAAAGGATTCATAATAATTATTCGAGAAAAGTAGATTTATAAAATAAAGAACTTAATTTATACTTTGAATAATTCGAGCACAGATATTCATTTTGAAAAAAAGGGAAAAAACTTAATCCGATTGGGAAGATCCTCCGTAATTAATTATTTTGCTCTGAGCATTTCGTTATCAGATACATTGTTTCGGATTAAAATTTACATCATTCAGTGTGTTCGCGGTAACGCCGAACCGTAATTTTGATCAATATAAAAGTGCGTTTTCCTCATCTTTTGTAAAGTACCGGAACATATTACTTTTATATTAAGTTTTGCATACACAAACATTTTCATAACTTTTCCAATAGTTTATCTTCTGTAAAAACTTTTCGCTATTATTGACTAACAAAAATGTTCGTTAACATCAAGTTATTCTCGCTTTCAATAACAGTTTATTGATTCTGTAATTCTAGGAAAGAATTCTCACAGCTACATCGATATTGAATATTTGTTCGAATACTTGTTCAAAACTGTTTTCAATCAACAATGTTGCAATTTTTGTAATCAAGATTTGACGTTGGTTTATTTATTGAAGTTAAAGTTGAAACATTTATAAATAGGATAATTTTGTCAGGTTGCTCTTACAAGTTGTGTTTGGAAGTGTACCAAAAAGTCTAACCGACGAGTTGTCCGGCTAAGACAACATTGGGCTGCTTGTCGGTTGGCTCGAAATCGTCTGTGGCCCCACAGGGTTGTGGACGACAATCCATCTCCATCACAGAACTCAAACCGCATATAGAGAAGGCTGTTAAGTCTGTATCAGTCGCTGCTATTTACACATTCACATTCAAACATTTGTTTCCTCCTTTTTTCCAAAAAAAAAATCATTTTTTTTATCAAACAAAATTCTAAAAAACAAAATTGTAAAACAAGATGAATTCTAACTTTTTTGTTAAGTGAAATCCTTTTTTTTGTTAAAAACAAAATTGGAAAAAAACCAACTACAATTTTTTGTAGATTCCAAAATGAAGTTCAAGAAATTACTTGGATTAAGAAAGCACGAAGAAAAAAGTTTGTGATCCAAGTTTGGAATCAAAAGTGTACACCTCGGGTTTGTTTGTGAATGAGTTTGAATGCGACACTTGTCCCTTTTTTGCTCGCTGCTAGGCAAACAATTTGAACTTAGTGATTGACGTGGCATTGATTCTTAGTTCGCAATTTTTCCTTTCGTGCTTTCGCGTGTTTACCTTCGATTTGGTCGCTCCGGCTATCTCACCGAATCGGATTCATGCACCAGTATTTACACAAACACAGATCTACAAGCTCTCGGTTTACGCACGTCAACAGTAAATATCGCGAGGCGCGTTGTGAATCATTGATGGGAGAGAAAGGCGAAAAAAAAAACGTTCGCATGATTTACACGCGCCGTCCGCTAAACTAAAATAAATCCTCGAAAATGTGTAACATGCATGCACTTGTTCGCCTGGATGGTGTATTTATTTTGATTTTTGCGTTACCACGCGTCGCGGCCACATTCATCATAATATCCACCGTCAGGAGTAATTTTTCTCTGCTCTTTTTTATGGTTCAAATTGTAATTAATATTTGATCGAACTGTATTTTGTTTTTAGAACAAAAAAAAGTTTCAGAACACAAGTTTTGTATCAAAAAATTTATTTCAGTATTGATTTTTGTTAAAGGCTGAAACTTTGAAATGGTTGATTTAGTGGGATTTTAGAGGAAAGTTCAGGTTTGAACATCCGAACAGACCTCAAGGGATATAATTCTATGACTTTATTAGAAAGTGTTACAATGTTTATTTCGAGCACTTGTAATAATTCTTGTATGAGATAGGAAGTAGGTGGACTTTAGGTGCGATTTATAAATAAATAAATAAATGCACTTTACGATGTATGACTTTAACACCGTTGCATTCTTGGTGTAAAATTGTCTAATTTATGCCAGGTATTGGTAATTCATGAATGGTAGATTATTTCTAACGTGAGTATTTTCAGCAAAGTTTAGAAGGAACAAGTAATTACATTTCAAATTTTTTGTTGTTTGATTTTTGAGTTGTTAATTTTGCAAAAAAAAGAATGTGTAATTTATGACACTCGTTTGATGTTGACTGCAAGAAATCGTTTGGTAGTTTCGTACACCATATTTTGTTTCAGTTCATGGAGGTTCGGGAGCCCTCAAAGTATGTCTATAAATCAACGCGGTTTGTGGATGAAGCGTGCAACGACGACATCGTAAGGGGCTTCGATGAAGGATTTGTCACTACTGCTTCTGACAACCGACGAGGCGCATCAAAACCGATCGAATTGACCGACAAGGCTACAACTTTTCTTTCACTACCCTCCGTTCACCGACCTGTTACAAGATATAATACTTTTTTCCATCTTTCTAACAAATTACACTTTCCCCACACCATAAAAATGTAAAGGAATATTTTTTTCCAAGCTTTTGTAATATGAAAATTTACATTTTATGATACTATGGTGACAAAATTTTTGTAATTTTGTTCGTTCGATTCATACCATATGAAAAAAAGTAAAAAAAGTAATAAAAATGTTGATTTGGAGAATGAAAAAAAAAAAAAACATTGAAAAGATGAAAATAAATTTGTTCTGGCTTGAAGTGAACTCAAATGTGCAAAGCGAAAAACATTGAAAACAAAAAGTCGGTTGGAATGAAGGAAAAGATATATTTTGCGCGACACGCTAGAACAAATTCGAATGACATTTATAATAAAGTTTGGAGTAGGGCGCGGCGTAAGTGTTTTTGAGTGCATGTCGTAAAGCAACCTTTGTCCCAGTGACCTCAGACCCGTAATATTGTGTAGTCGCGTCTTTTTTCATGCGACCTCTTTCATGTGGTACCGTACCAAATTTTACGGCGCTCTCTTTTATTCGAACACACGCAGCTGCAACACCTAAACACACTTCGCGTGCTCTTCAAATCTTATCATGTGCGCCGGAATTTCGTGTGAAATAATGAAAATTTGTTTTTCTTTTCAATTTTAAACTCACAAACAATATTCAATTAACATCAAATCAACAAACTATAATATAAATCAACTTTTCTCTAGAAAAAATTTGAAAAAAATATTGGATTGAAATGAAGTTAAATTTGCAAATTAGACAGTAAAATATTAATTAGGTTTCGAGCTATTTGATTTAGATCAAATGAATTGAAATAATTGAGAATCAATATTTTTTGGGATTAGATTTATGTAGGATAAAAAACCAGGTTGGATAATATTTCCAACTTTTTGAATTTTTGCAATTATAATGTAAAAGTAAGATAATAAGAAATTCATTAGATTCAGCAATAGTCAATTTAGATCAAGGATTAGAAATGATCTCAAATTAACAATCGAGGAACAATCATTCGCATCAACAAATTTTAACAGGATCGACCGTTTCCTTGCAAAATCAATTCAGTTTCCTCAATTAATTACAACTCAAATTGATTTACAAATATCTTCCAATTTTTCCGTTTGAATTTTTCTGATTCAATTTGGCGATGTAACTTTAAATTAAAACACCGTTGGACTTTTAAATTGGCGCCTGATCAACTTGTGTATAAGCTAATTAAAAGTTGATTTTGATCCGAGATGACTGAAGCCATTTCTGATTAGATTAACAGAAAAAATTTGAGAAAAGAGTAAAAAGGAAGTTTACCGCCTGTTACTCTCCAACTGGTAATTCACTTTTAAGGAATTTACGATTTGTGAAAGCCAGATAATCCGTACTATTCGATTTCGAATCAAACGTATTTATCCTGGTCCAATTTTGGATTTGCAGTTGCAACCCGTAATTCGTTACAGGACATAATACCGATAATTCCGCGTCCCATTAATTGCTCTAATTTCACCGACGATAATCCTAATCATTCTTTCTGCCCTGGCGCATTTCTCGAGTAGAGATTTCGACCCGAAGAAAAATTAACTTCTCTCAATCACTGAAACGACACAATTTCAAAAATCCTTCTCGAAAAACAGTATTTTCAAATTCTTTTTTTCAAATTGATCAGAATTTATGGCAAACGAAAAAAAAGAAACAAATAAATTTTTTTCAAGAGAGTAGAAAAGAGGGAATGACCATTTCCATTGGTCAAGAAAAAGAGAGAAAGAGAACCCTTTATTATTTTTTTCGTGAGATTTATCCTTTCACATTTGTTCCCATGACGTTTATCTACGTTTGCCTACTACTTTGACTCAGATAGTGGATTTCCAGTTCGCTATCTTACGTTTAACAGAGTCGCATAATAATAAATTTTTTACAGTAACTTGGCAGTAACTTTATTCGCGCGCGAGTTTTCTTTCGGCCAAATATAATAGCTGAACGAACGAGGCTTTGCTATACGAATCGCGTTACGATAAACAGCAACGCGTGTGGCTTGCAAATGATAAGTCAGTGAAAGTCGACCGGCCAACTTTGAGAAACAAAAGCTTCGAAAACAGAAAGCATTTCAAAAACATAAAATATCGTTTTGAGCAAAATGTTGCTGAATGATTTTTAAAATTTAGAAAGTATTTTTTTTGTTAATTAACATCGTTGTTTTTCTTTGAAAAAGTTTCAAATTTCAATAACAAATTCCATCATTCTGAACCAAATGTAAAAAAAAATTAATTTAATTTTTTTGGAAAGATACGTTTTAGTAATTTAATATTGATGATATATTTTTTTCAAAAGAGTATGATGTTTCAAAGGAAACACTTTGATGGAACTAGCAAACCAAGACGTTCGTCTAGACGTCATGTTTATAGCATCTCCATCAATTAGGAAAATTAAACATAATCAGTCAAGTAATTTTCAATCAACATACAGTCAACACAGTCGCTACACGAGTACTTCAAATAGTTTCGAAACCCAGCGTCGGTTCAATTTTGCGGGTCAAAAATGTGCGATTCAATATTGGTTATATTATCAAACGGTAAATATTGAACGAAATTCATCCGTGTTTGAGTCGGTCTAGATGATTCCAATCTGGATGTTTAATTTTTAAAATTCATTAACACTTTTTTTTTCAATTCATTACCATTTTTTAAATTATTCATCAACCAAATAGAACATTCCATCAAATCAATTTGCCAGCTCGCTTTGTAATTAAAAGAAATGGACTTTTAATTAATGTTACATTAATTTTTCAAACCGACATGAAAAATGTGTGACTCTGTTAAATAACCTGAAGTTTTGTCATGATAAATGGCATAATAAAACTTGGACTCTGAAAAATGACAAAAGTAGAAAAGTCAACTAGCAAATATCAATTGAAATTTCAATTCTCAAGACACGTTTGCGCGAGGCTAAACGTCAAAATGAATAGCGACATTTGCAAAATAAATCGCACACGTTGAAGCGCGTGAAACGTAAATAATGTTTGCACCGCGACCGCAATCAACTTGGACTCGGTGTAAGTTTCGCACATTACGCTCGCTCAATTGATATTATTATTTTTGTCTTGCGCCCAAAATTGTCTGATATTCTCGGTTAATTCATTTATCAGCGCTGTCGAACATCCTATCGACACTGCTGCATTCATAATTAAAACTCTTCTGTCTCTCTCAGTCGGTATTAATAATTGCCAATTTATTGATGCGAATCTCGACAGAACAGTTTGTTATATTAATTAGATCAGATTATAACAGTTATATCAGCACTTCCTTTTCTCAACTGCGTTTTATAAACTTGAAAAAAATCCTCAACTAAAAAAAAAAGTAAAAAAGGTAAATTGTAAAAAAGTAAAACAAATTTTAATTTTATCAGCCAAAAGTGTGAACTTTTTGTTAGACAAACAGGATGAAAACCTTTTTGATGGGACAAATCTTGAACTGACGTCATCAGGGATTAAGAAAGCTACTTTGCAATAAAACTTCGTGTCAGCATCTCAAGCACTGTCAAGCTATAACCCTTGTCACCAAAAACACGATCTGCATATGTAACATATGCAGATAAGTGCTTTCTCGTGCTTTGGGAAGCGTAAATAGTTAATAATTCATTCATGACGTTTGAAAATGAAACACGCACTTTGAAATATTTAGTTAGGAATAGCACACAGCGCGACGTTATTAATGGCCACTATTAGGGCATTAAACGCCGGTACAAGGTGTGAATGAAAATTTTCGCGCGACAAAAAGGAATGCACTGTTGTTCGAACTCTGCCCGTACAATTTTAACTTCATCTTCTAATGGGACCGTAAACTTACGATCTCAAACTATTACGATTCTCATGTCGCTGCTTTATTATCGTCCATCGTAAAAAAAATTATTCTCGAATGGAATTCTCCACTCCGTCAAAAAATATAACATTTTTTTCAATAACCAAGTTAGAATTCAACTTTAGTGAACAAAATTACATGTTGTCCACCCAGAAATTGAATTTCGATCATAAATTATAATATTTCAAATTTATACGTTCTTTGTAAGATTAAGCTACATTCTAAAATTCAGAAAATACTTTAGAATATAAATTTTCGTCCGACTGAAAGGTCGGCTTGTGAAAACGATTCAGGTTGTTTTATGAATAGAAAATAATTAAAACTGTGATGACGCGTTTAAATCCCTCAGTCAATTTTTGAATTTGCAAGGGAAAAAAACATTTTTGCGGACGAAAGCGCTTATCCCATGGACCGGATCAACTGAAACGAAACGCCGGAGCAGCGGTGCGTGGTAGCCGGCTGACATTCGTCGCTGGTCGCTTGCCCATCAGCGCTGGACGAGACACTCGAGCCCGGCCGAGCGCCTACGAGGATATCCGAAACGCATCGAACCCTCCGACTGGTTGGCTGGTTCGCCCCCCTCGCTGGCTCTCAGTCTCGTTGCGAGCGCCATATCGCGAGTGTCGTTCGCTCTCTCCTGCGTCTGGACCGCTTCTCACAGTCGGATTCCGTTGCGAATAAAAAGAAACCGGGCGACAAGCCGGTCGGGGGGATACGAATTCACAAAAAAAGTTGCATTTCCGGCTCGAAGGACCAGCGACTATTGAGTTCCAAGTGGTTTGAATCAAACAGTTTTTTCGTTTTTTTTTATCTCAAATCGTGGATTTGGATCATGATTGAAAGTTAATCTCGAGAAGAGAAAACGAGAAGCGAATTTGAGACCAAGTTTTGTGGCAACTTAGTGTTTCGCGGACTGTCGAGTGGGACCCTCGGCCCAGATGGCATCTTCCTGAAGAATCTGTTCGGACAGGATGCCTCTCAGATGGACGTTGGAGCTCGGCTGTTAGAAGACGCGAGTCCGCGTTGCACCTAGCAATTGCACTGTTAGAAATTTCTACACACCTTTCTTTTACGCAGCTTTTTTTTTTCATGAACCGTAATTGCTCAATTTCGGCAGTTTGTCGCACAGCTCGATCCATTTTGCGCGATAACAATCGGTCAATCCGACGAGATGAATCGAAATTGCTTGATAACGAGATCAAACCGACACCGCTAATCTGACAATAAACGAGTACAAATTGCCTATTACAGGTTCACTGACCTCTTGCATCGCGCGCTTTTCATTCACGAGGTCTGCGAGCGCGCATTAGTGCAATTTTTGGCTCGCGTGTGACGACAACTGCTACCGACCAAATTTGTTGCCGATCGTTTCCTGCCACATTTTTTATTTTCACTTCTTTTGCCATTGTTGCTCGTACAGTTTTCTGGATGCACTTTTACGGTTAGTCTCAAAGTTCAAACTGGTTAAGGTGATTCTTCCGCTGAAATGTTGTTTGCAAAGGTGACATTTTTGAACGGATTTTAATGATTTTCAATAAAACGTGTAATTTTGTAGATAATAAATAATAAATAGTTAGTTTCCAATTGTAACCGGTCGTTTACGAATGTCGACTGTAATTTCACGTGGCTTCCGCGGAATACAGGATAAATAGACGTTAGCCGAGGGGTTATTTGCGTCAAAAACGTACGCTCGCCGGTCAGAGACTCTAATAAACGGAAGCTTTTGCAGAGACAATACACAGTATGTCTAACATGTGGATCGTATTGATTTCCATATTCGCTAATGTCAAATTCCGCGAACGTACAAAGTGAGTCGACTCTGTTTCTCTCGTCACGAGGTTCTATTTTTGTTCGTGTCACGGTACAGTTTTTTTAACCCCCTTGAAAACCCTCTTTTACGGTATTTCTCGTTCGTGACCGACCAAAGTTAAAATGAATTATCCCGGTAACGAACGCGAATTATATTTGATTGCGATTTCAATCGCATTTCATATTTTTCTCATCTACTACTCGTGATTTACTTTCCAGTGTGAATTCATTGTTTTACAAATACGATTGGCAACGAATTTCCTCATTGCAATTAAAAAAAGAAAATTCAACAATAAGATGCAAATACAAGTGACGAATTGTGAAATAAAAATGTGTACGAATGTCTAACAGTGTAGACATCCCTAAACGCCAGGATGGATCGCATCGGGACGGAAAAGGTCTCGGATCGGTGGAAGCTATCGGCGTTGTTTTCGTTATGCTTCGTGTGTTTGGGTATGAACGCATTCCTAATGTACAAGGACTACCTTCTGGAGGCGCGGATAGCAGAGCTGGAGGCTAATCGTCAGCCGAACGTGATGGCGATTGAGGAGATCATGGCGAGGCTAAGGCGAGAGGTCAAGGACCAAATGGACAAGGCCCAGGATCAGTCGTCGCTCTCGCGGATGAAACGCAACCTAGCGGATTGCAACTGTCCTGCAGGTACTTTCTTTTTCAACTCACGTCGGTTCCTCTGAGACGTCACAATGTTCCTTTGATTAGAAGCAAGACGGTCGTTTCTGCGGGGCCATCCCTCGGTGCATGAATAAGTCATGAAATCGTCCCCCCGATGAAGTAGATCGATGAAGTGGATCCAGCGCCACCCCTCAGTTCTTTTTGCGAATGTTCGATGATGGTCAATTTGGGTAGTTTGCTGTGATTGGGGGTTAATGGTTGCAAGGGTGGACGCCCTCAGAGGCCAAATGACGAGGGGAATATTTTGAATACCTGTTTAGGAAGCGTCAATAGACAGTTGAGATAGTCGAGCTCCTAATCTCGCACTCGGAGCGAAACTTTGCACTTAGCCGGTGCAATTTGTTTGTGATCAGCTGAATTTTATTTGGGTGCATTGTCGTGCGGGGGATTCAAAGTGGTTGAGTCTGTGTGATAGAGGAATGAAGATTGAAAAATACCAGGGTGGATGCATTTAGTAATGGTCACGAAAAGGTTTTTGTTGGATGTAGTGTTTATTAGTTTCGACTAATTGAGTTTGTGTGATTGAGTTTGTGTGATCGAATTGTGTGATGGAATCTGTGTGATTGAACTGCCAAGTTGGTCCAATTATGATTTTGGTTGATGATAGTTTTTGAGTATGTTTAACTTTATGATCAAGTTTGTGGTTATCTGATTAGCTACTCCATGAAACCTACTTTTATCATTTATGAGAGTGATTGAATCTGTGTGATGTAGATTGTGTGATCGAGTTAACTAAATACATATAATAGAGCTCGTTTTTTCATCAAAAGTGTGTAATCATGATTGCAAGTGTGTGATTCAATCGGTGTAATTAGGTCTGAACCATAAAAAAATCTCAACTCAACTTTCATTAAATAAAGTTTCTACAATTGAATTGAATAATGAGTAACAGAAATTTAAATTTGTAATTCTACTTTTATTTTACAAAATCAATGAGAGTTAAGGTCTAATGAGTGATTAAATCAGAGCAAACCTCAGAAGCACTTCTTGAGAATCGTGTACTTGTTTATAGCTTGGGGACTGTTTATAGCTTTCCAATTCAGATGAGAGAAGGTATCCTAAGCTAAATCAGACGTTTTTGTTTTTCAACCAAGTGAACAAGCAAATCCTTTTTGGTTTCTACCTCCCGACCAAAAGACCACCATCTTTTTCTCAAGTCACGTTTGAACTGCTAAAGAAATTATCCATTTTCCTAAAAGAGCAGTACCGCCGCTAACTCCGGTTGTAACGTCTCGAGTAGCGTCTCAACATCAGCCGGCTGATTAAATTCACAACTAACTGGCGTGCCTAAAGTTGGACGCGCTATGACATTAATTATACACTGCAACGCATTACACTTTGCTAACTGCATGGAAATCTTTGACAGCACGCTGTCTGCTGTCTTCTTTTATTCACTTGTCATTTTGCCTCCTTTCTGTTTTTTCTTCCTTTCTCTTGTTTTTTTCTTATTCAATCGTCTTTTCAATAATATCTTTTAATATCAACCTTTTTTAGATTTTCTTACGGTTCAATTTACGTTTTTTTGTTTGAATAATTTGCTACTTGTCTGGGCGCAGTTTCTGTCGGACGCAAAACAATTTGGAACTCGCACAAAAGTCATTAACATTTTCACAACATGCCGACCCGTCGTCTAACTAATTTCTTAGACCACCTAATTTGCCAATATCCGAACCAACGGCCCGTGTCCTCGTAATGATCAAACAGCCGAACTCGAGATGTTCCTTTCGTACGAAATTTGTCCGTTACACGTGGGAATCATTTGGCTCTAATTTATTGCAGTTTGGCGTCTAGTACAAATTTACTGTTGTTATACGGTACCGCGCGGACCAAGATGAAAGGCAAAAAGGGATGACTTCGCGAACATATTTATAGCATAAGGGTATTTTCATTTGCCGGCGAGAAATAAGAGAGCAAATATGACGGCTGACGTCTCTGATATTCTATTAATATTTTGCATTTTTTTTAAATTTTTTATATTTCATAGAGTTTCCAATTCTGATTAATTTAAAAAAATCTTTCTGTCTGGCGATTTCGAGAAAATTAAACCTAATCAAAAAGTTCTCCAAAATCAAGTTGTCAACAAAAGAAGATTCAGACCTTCGATTATTCGAAATTCAGTTGAGGCGTGACATTTAATTGTAAACTTGTTTTTCACACGATGTTTACTCGAGATTAAAAAGTTCTCTGTGGACGAAAATCATAAGTTGAGTGGTTTTGATTGATTGATCGATTGCCGACAACAGGGCAGAACAAAAAAAGCCGATCCTCGTAATCCCGAGAGAGATATTCATTTAGTCGCTCAAGTTTTGTGAGAAAACACTTTCGCGCACTTCAAAGACGCTCGCTGTTTTCGCGCGTCAAAGATCCGCGAACGGAACTTGATGAAGATGTCTC
This sequence comes from Telenomus remus, assembly GCA_020615435.1. NCBI lineage: Eukaryota > Metazoa > Arthropoda > Insecta > Hymenoptera > Scelionidae > Telenomus > Telenomus remus. The sequence goes on along the minus strand of CM036343.1, from coordinate 5,420,685 downwards.
AATTTAACAAAATCTCACGTCTCTTCTGGTCCCCTGGAATTCTTTCGAGAGTCTTGACAGAGAGCATGACAAGATTTTTTTTCACCCTTCGAATATCAACGTTCTTAGAAAAATCCAGCAGACAAGTAAATTCCTACGAGATGAAGGAATTTCTTTTGTGGATATTTATTGAACAGAATTTGTATGCGAATCACCACTTCAGATCTCGAATTTGTTGACAGGTGGATCATTTTGTCGGTTCATTAAAAATAAATAGAAATAATTTATTAATGTGCGAAAAGAAATGGAAATTGTTGTCGAGTTAACGGGATGTTTTTCGAGACGTTGCGGCGTGTCGAAAAGGCAACTTTTAACATTTTGATTGATCGTGATTCGCTCAATTTAAAATGAAATGACGCGACGATCAAGATAATGATCTACAATTCATATAATTTGCTTTTGATGTTTTCAACAAGTTCCTTTGTGGGAATTCATTTTGTTCGGATCATTTGCATAACAAAATCAACACTCGTCATTAACTCGCGCGTTTGTTTTTAACTTTCGCGAGCGTGTTAACTTTTCATACCAAACAGAAAGTCACACTCCAGCTTGGATAATTAATTATTTATCATTAAATAATAATTAGATGCGATTAATTATGTTAAATCACAAGCGTGGGTTTCTTGAGCGATGAAAATTCGTGCGAAAATTGTGTATCATTTTTCTAAACTGAACATGTTATTAATTTTGAACAGAATGTTTGAAAAAAATGTTCAAAATTTGTACCATTTTGTAATACGAAAAGTGTCATTTTGTGGGAAACTTATGGAAATCATATTGCTGAGTTGAATCTCGCGTAATTTTGTTATTTAATTTCGGTCGAACGCCCGTGTGGAGGCATTAAACTGTAAACTTGTCTCTTGATTCATCATCTATTACAGATGCAAGTTTCGGCACGGTCGTATAAAGTTGCGTGCATAATAGCATTCATACACTGTGTATAGATTATGCACGTTAGAATGTACATATACATTGGCCGATTACACATACACACAACAACAACACACATCCACGAAATTTGCGGTGTTTGTAAAAGTTGGATCCCCCGAACTGCAAACATTCAGTGAATTTATCACGCCCGAATAAATTCCACATCGACGATCATGTTAGACGAAAAAGGTGTGAAATTCAATTTTGCATTTAATTATAACACCGACGAAACGTTTCATTGAATTAAATCTATCAACACAGTTGCTGCATTTGAAAATTCGTTTTGAACTTTGAAATCGCATTTCTTTGACGTTGAATTTTTTGTTCAACAATAAATATTCATCGAAGGTGTAGAAACGTTAAAAACAGGTGTTAGAGTGCCGCGTGCTTAGAATTTATTTAGCGCTGAAAAAGCGCACCCTTCAACGGACAATGACCTTTTGATTGGCAATCGACGTGAAAGAGAAAGATGTGGCACGATTCATAAAATGCGTCCGTTCAAGTGGAAGGACATTTTTCGATGACGAGCCGAATGAATAAGTCATAAGAGCGTGTTCCTAAAAGCCATTGGTCACTCTCGATAAACGCCGCGTGTATCGTCGCGCCGTCGCTTTTCCGCCGACCGATACAATCTTTTGCATTTTTGCCCCGACCTGCAGCCATTGAGATAAAAGCCATCCCTAAATGTTTGTCGATTCATTTAATTCTACGGCCCCATCGTGGCGCACTGTTTGCGGTCTTCCTCGCCATGGCTTTTCGCTCAAATGTAGTCTGCAAGATCGAATTGGGGCTGCTCAAGTATCCACCTTACTTACGACAATGTTGGGCTATTTATGCCTATCGATTTTAGCGCCACGCTTTATCGGCGACGTTAAACAAAATGCGCTGAAAAAATTTCGATTGAACATTTTCATTAATGGTCTATAAAAGGTACGGTTCGTGGGCTTTGTTATGGTTCAATCAGGTTTGGTTGGTTGAGTGAGTGTGATCCTGGTGTGATTTAGTTGGTGTGATCCTGAGTTGTGGTAGTTTACAAATTTGGTGTGACCGAAAGTGCAACTAAAATACTGTAAACTAAAATAAAAAAAATACTGCAACAATTCGACAACTCGCTAAGTAGATTTTAACATTAAAATCACAATTTAGTACACCACGAAATTTTTCCTTCAAAAATGTTTTCAAAAGTATTTCTGAATTAATCATCTGATTACTTATAAAAACAACAAAAAAAGTGACTTGTATGAAAAAACGGAGACCAAAGTTTGTTCAACTTTGGGAATAAAATTGTTGTGCGTCTGCGATAAATTAGACCCTGACACTTTCCCACGCGAAAAAGCTGTACAAATATTTACCGGTTAATTAAAAATGATACGTTTATTTAGCAACGTTGTTTGTCGCCCTCTATTCAAACAGCGGCATTGTGCGTCTAGTCGTATTTTTATTCCTCCTTCTAGCAACGTACATTTGAATTAAAGGCGATTCCAGACGACACCGCGACGACAGGAATATCCCAAACGCGACAAGATTAACGCCACGGGCGCACCAATTTTTGCCCAAATTTATAGCGTTGATTCGCACTCAAATTAAAACCAACCAGGATTTGCTTAATTAATTAAACCACAATATCAATTTGCTTTCAGTCCTGACTAATTACCATAATAGACGTTGACGAATCGCAGAAAAAAATTCAACTAAAACAATTTCCACATTCAAAAAATTTGTGTCTGCAGAAATCGGACTAAAAATCGAAGCAACGATTTCGTCATGTTTTTTCTACTCGATCAGTTTTCAATTTTTGGAATTAGGCTGATTAAGAAGTTTGAAAAGTCAAACAGCGGCGTGTTGAAGTTGAGATTATTCGTTTTGTTCCACCGAGATATTTTCGATGAATCTGTCAGCGCGGGACAATAATAAACCGGCACTTTCGAAATGTATTTTATGCATGCGTCGGGGCGACGAAAGCGCGTTAAGCCTCTCCTCCAAGAATAACACCGATTCGTAGTACAAAACTTTTGTTTCGTCGCGTCGTCAAAAATCCGCAAAACTGCGCTGCGACTTTGCTTTGCCATCACGGCCAATTGTTTCGCTCGAATCTCTCGCTTTTACAGAAGGAAACCCGTCGGACTTATAAACGCCCAGCAAAGTCATACTCTTTGTTGAAACAATGCCGATGTTTTACATTTAATAAAACTTGCAAAGTTGCCTGCTTCTTTTGAGGCGTAATCAATGCATTGAATTAAACATTAACTCCGAGCGGGCGCATGAAAAATAAACAACTTGGCGCCGGAGCGTTAGAATAATTGAAAAAAAGCGGAGAGAAAACGCACCCAGCGAAATATGTAGCGCATCCTTTTTACGTCCAACAGTTGCATACTTTATGAGTTCCCAACTAAAAGCGTCGTAATTTTCCTCTACACATATTATAATGACGGATTTCAGTTTACTTCCGCCATTCTTTTTTCTTTGTCGATAACCGCTGACGAATTTTATATTCGATGTAGATAACGAGGCAAAAAATTTTCTCCTTCTTTTTCGTTTCGTTTATTATGACGAACAAATTTTTAATTGAATTTTCAAAACAAGCAAACATGGAAAAAGAATTCGCGCTTATGGTAGCATTAGGTTCAAACTTCTTTTTTTATTATTCTGGTCCAGAGTTTTTTACCTTTTGCATGTAATCAGCGAAACTTTGAAGAACTCGTGAAGAATGTTAATCATCGCATTCAGCACGAAAAAAAAGTTCTCACTTTGTTGTTTGAGAAGTCATATCAAGTTTTTTGTCTTTGACTTTTATAGTGTTTTTGCATGCCGCCCAAATTAGTATAAAAAGTTTGTTTTAATTCTTTGTGAAATTTCAAAAACAAAAATGTCAGGTGAGAAGAAAAACGGAAAAGTAGATCAAATAATGAGATTAATGGAAAACCGAACCTGTAGTTTGAAAATACAAGATGAATTAATTTGATTTAAGTATCCTCATTTGGAAGAATTAATGTTTATTAGACGAGGCTATCCCAGCGGGGAAAAGTTCGGCTCGGTTAGAAAAAAGAGACGACAGTATCTAGTCTTTCCATTTTTCAAGCTTATCTGCCGTCGATCTTGGATCACGGACAAGTTTTGGACACGGCTTATCCAAACAATTTCCAATTTATCGTAGCGGTCCACTCGGCACTGATTTCCCAAATAACAAATGAACTTTAGTATCGACAGAATACACTCTATCAGTGCTGTATCAAATTCCGGAATTTTTATTGACACAAATCTAATGTCAAACAAAAACCACTCTTTTTATTTTCAATTCATTTTTATTCTTCAACTGTCCTTTAATTTTTATATTTGTTTTCAATAATTTCCTAATTGTTCAACCGGCCAACTTTGACTAACGAAGTTTTTCATTGAAGAAAAAAAAGTTGTTTACTGGAATGTAAAGTGTGAAACTGTGATAAGTTTTATCTTGTTAACCCAGTTATGTTGGATAATTTATGGCCGAATAAATTCGAGAGGGGGGAAGGGGGGAAAGAAAAAGTTGGGAACAATTGGAATGTGAAAATGAATGAGCATTGATACAAACACAAGCGACATCGGAAACACGATCTGGCGAGGGCTGGAAATCGCCTGTCGATAGCCATTCAAATCTGCGGCCTCCTACCGGAAACCGATACTTGGATTATTGCGAACGCAATTGGCGACTGTTCAATTGTAAGCTGCGTTATTCCCAGGGGGATACGCGGCCTCGCATTGTTCGTCGCTTCTCACGTTATGTTTCGATAACATCTACATCCACCGCGCTTCCTTTCATCTGCAAAACTAGCGCCGCATCTTTCAAACACTTTCAACCCCTTAATTTTCACAGATAAAGTTCCTTTTTTTTTACTCCCAGCTACGTGGTACTCGCAAAGACCTTTTTTCCTTTCATTTTTTTTAGGAACAAAAAACCCTATTGAATTACGGTAATGGAGATAAAATTACTTTGGATGGGTACGTTTGTCTTTTTATGAAAACGTTTATTTCTTTATCTGCAAATGTTCACTGTTATGGATTTTCGCTGGAGTCTTTTAACTGCGTTTTTTTACTAAGTCATTATTTTTGATATCAGGAATTGAGGTCGTAATAGGACGCTTAAATTAATGTTATTTTGTTAAATGAATATTTGAAAGTGGAGAAGATGTTAGATTAGATAAAAATTTTGATGAAACGATATTTCGTCGGGGGGTATCATAAATAATTTTGCGAACATGACCAATTCGGTTTGTACAGCAAAGTGCAATGCTCGACGGAAGAATTTCATGAAAATTCCGTCGGGACATTTTGTGGGACGGCGCTGAGGGATTTATGACAAAGTCGACGCACGGTTTAATAGTTCTTGCAAGTAACCAATTGTAATTCATCATTTTTTGTTCAATTTTTTCCGTTTCTAACTAACAGTAAATTTCATTTTTTTTTTCAAAAAAAGTTTAATACAACATTCGTTATAGAAAAAGTTTCAACAAAAAATTGTTTATAAAAATATGACGCATGTAAGTTAGTTACTGAAAAATAGTTCTTAAACTTGTTACAAGAACGAATGAAAAATGTGATTTTTCAAACCACTTTGTCTTTAAAATTCACTTGTCGACCGAGTCTAATGTGAGATATTCAAGTGGATTTTCACGGTTGCTCGTAACGCGGAGTTGGTGGCACGTCATGTTTTTCGCAGTGACTTCATATACCTGTCGATAACCGCGATGAAACTCGACGCCCACACGATGTTGAGTCTATTGCATCCCGTACTTGGAGTTTTGCTAAACATCGCGAGCGAGCACTTTTTTTTTTCTCTCCGTCTCTCCGATTCACTGGCCGCACAACCAAGTTGATTAACAAGTCGCGTCGCGGGATAAATTGCGCTGAAAAGATCGTGAAAGAGCACGTTCCGCTTCATATTATTCAACTCGAAAAAAAAAATATCAAAAAAATGTCCTTCTGTACAGTTTTCTACGAGAATATTTCAATAAAAGATGATGAATGAAATTCAGAGAAAAATTATTTAAATTATAAAAATTGTTCAGGACGTTTTGTAAAAAACATTTTTTTTGGAAGAGAGGACAAAAAACAGTAGGAGATAATGCAAGTCTGAATAATAAATATTTGAGTCTGAACTGGTGAAAACAATGGGGCGACTTTTTAATTAACAATTTTGCCGGCGAGAAGGACCATGATGAATGTCAATTCATTAATTATGAGCCTGGTGTTTGCGAGGGCTCGACGGACAAAACTCGAGCTGGGAAATGACAAACATGTCAATATCATGATAATTTGACAAAGTGTGAAGCTCTCGAAAGTCTCAGTCAACAAGCGAGCTTTCAGCAGGAGTGCATTTATGAGTACTCAGAAAAGCACTGCCTGCGATTTTCATTACAAAAGCGCGTGCATTGAGGTTGCGAGCTGTTTGGCTAGGGCGATGAAAAATGTTGGAAAAGTGTTTCTTTGACGCCTAAAGCGAAACTTATCAGAAAAAGTTTCTCGTATCAAGACAAATGATTCCTCCTTTTTCACCAATAATTTGAATAATAAAAATGAACATTAAAAATTTTTGCAAAAAATTAATCAAATCAAATTTCAATTCTTCTACAAAGTAATTGCTGAGTTTTTCAAAAGTACAATTAATAATAAATAAAAAAGAGAAAAATGGGAAATTTATTTTTGATTTGATTTAATTGTTCGGTTGGATGTTTCGAATAGGAAATATTGCTTGGGGAGTAGCTCTGATTTCGAGTTCATTCACAGTGAAAATATTTATTAACGATAATCATCGTTATGAGTCGCGTTGGTTGTACCACGTTATCGCCTAACGTCAAATACATGCAACCGTGTCCGGAGATGCACGCAGTGATGATAACCGTGCGGTAACATGACTGTGATCAAAAACAATTAATATCCTCGGTTCACATTACAAGCCGTCCATTTCATCCTCGTGTCGTTCTTCGGCCAATCTAAATATCCCATCTTCGCGGCGAAATTTCATCGCGTTCAAATTTCGTTTTGACCTATTTTGACCCTTTCGATAACACCATTTTGCAAACTTAAAAAAACCAGAAAAAAACCAAAAAAAAACTGAACAAAAAAAAAGAAAATTTACAGGTCATTGTTGGCGATTAATCATACATGTTTGATTATAAACACACCAAGTCACGCGTTTTTACAAGCCGAAATCGTTGTAATTGGCATTCTAAATTTTCCAGGAGTTTCGATTAATTGATTGGACAGGCCGTGCTCGCGCTGTTGATTTTATTGCATTGCAAAGTGGAACAAGAAACAGTTCGCATTGAATGTTAACAGGCCCGATAATGATGATGATCGTAAATTGTAAATGTCAATCGATGTGTATGTATCTCGAGCAACTTTTGTGCAGAAAGTTTTATAATTAGAAAAGAATTGAACAATTAAGTCGTTTGATTCAACAAGATTTCCATTCGTTAGATGTGCTTTTTAAGACAAAATTTCTTAATTATTTTGACATTTTCGGCTGACAGGCAGTGACAAATTTCAACCCTGTCCTCTTTTTTTATTTTTAAACTAAAAATATCGCTGCAAAATTTGAATTTTCCAGAGAATGAAGTTAAACTTTTCCGATCAATTTTTTTATTACGAAAATAACGAAATTGAATTTGAAATTTTCGATCAGGATTTTTTTTGAAGTTACTGTTTTAGTTTGAAAGAGTAAAAGAGAATGAAAAGAAGAACGAAATGTTCGAATCGTTGCGAATTTACCGAACTTCAATGTCAAAAGTTTGAGATGATTCTTTGCGATTGTTCAACTCACGGGATCATTTCGCAAACACGTTTTAATGATACACACTGGCATCGATATTTCTTTCCTCCGGGTTGCAATTTAATGACCAATGTTATTTCGCCTCTCGTGGCTTCCACGCGGCGGCATCGAAATACGAAACTCGGTTGAAATTTCTTCCATTTCGTTGCACGTCATTTAAGCGAATATTCCGCCTCATGACATTTGCGTCAATTGTTCAAGTTGTCAGCTAATTATCCGTGCTCAATAAAAATTTATCTCTCTGTAAAAGAAATTCATTCAATAAACTTTTATTGTTTCCTCTTAATTGTGAGTCAGAAAATCGATGTTCAATTCACGTTGGGATTTCAATAAACATCGAAATTTGTTAAAGAAAATTAAACAATAAACAAAAATACCTTTTATAAGGGTTATTTTTGTTATTATTTTTGTAAGAAGTTTTTTCAAGGGGAATAACAAGTTTAAATTTGACATTTTAATTAATTGAATTGAAATTCGGAGGAAAAGAAAGTTGCGAAATGTTGACAATGTCAAAGCAAGATGTTTCTTATCAGTTGTAAATTGTGGGATGATTGTCCCGACAGAGGTAGCCTCTTAAATCCGATCCGAGTACGGTCTTAATTTTACGATTTGGTTATCCAAGAATTATACACCGCGCGTACACTTTTCTCAACGCGTGTGGCCTTTTGGGTCATAAAATATGAGACGAATGATTGGACATTTTCTTCCATATCCCATCGTCTTATCTTTACAATTATTATTAAACTTGTCATCTAATCCTTCGAAATATGCTTTAACTCTTTCTCGACAGCGGTGATATTTGATAATCTTGAAAATATAACTCATTAACTTTGGAATTTCATAATGACATTCTAAAATAAACTATGACATTTCTTCTTTAAATATTTCCTAACTTTTTTTCTCACTTTTCTTTCTTAATTTTTTCAAATTTAGCTCTTTCGAACTAGAACATGCTAAATAATCAAACAAAGAGGGAAATTTTTTAAATTTTCAAGTTAAGATTAACAAATGAAAGGACGAAATTGTGGGAAAAAGGAATTTTGAATAATTTCGATAGCAGATATTTTTGAGTGAAAAATTTGTGTCTCTGGAGATTGAGGTTCGAAAAATTTTCGGGGAATGTAATTTTACAGTCGATTTGCTGTCGATTTATGAGCTCATGAAATATTCGAAAGGAGAGTTTCAATAACTTTGGAAGGAATGTTTCGTATAGAGGACGAGGAATCCCTGCTGTGTCACGAGCCCTCCCCCTCCTCGTTACACCAATCATTTTCACACGTGAAAAACGTGGTGCCAAAATTAACGCATCGGACCACACGGGCTCGTCTCGTTCGCCACTTATTAATTCACTGAAATTCATACATATATAGTTTCTTCTGTCGCAAAAATCTGAGAACCAATAAAACTGTTTGACGCGTCTAAGAATCCACACCAGACAGTAAAAAAAATATCACTTGGATATAAATTTCCGTCCTTTCAAATTTCTGTAGAAATATAATTTTCATTTTGTGACTTCAATTCTGTAATTTTTATAATCTCAAAAGCTTGTACAAATTGTCAAATTCGAATTTCCCGCCCTTTGATTTATGTCCAAAAATTGAATTTTAAAGTGAACGTCAAAGTGAAACGGAGTGTTTTACGATCGTTTAACTCGATACAAAATATAACAATGAAAAAACAGGTCGCATTATTTAGATTGATGGCGGATTAAGGGGTGTTAGTCGCGTGGATTAATTGAAGATTAAAATGACGGGCGGGCTTCGCTACTTTCATTATTCAAAACAGCGACGATCAATTGAATGGACCAATTGAGTCGGATTATCGGGTTTGGCTTTTTGTATACGCGCGATCGGTCGTGGATACGCTCGCCGACTCGTTCATATTACCAACAAGCGTAAAAAATAATTAGCAGGTTTCGGCGAAAACATCAAAACATCGTCGTGGGTCGGTGGGCGTCAACCAGACGTAACGCCAGATCTCTTTTGACCTGTTGATGGCTGTTTATGTTAAGTAGATTTAAAATGCAGAGAAACTTCTGTCAAGGAAATTCAATAATTTCGAAAACTTTATGACCTATAATTAACATTTAATTTCGTAATTGTTTTGCGCAATCAAAAATATAATTACTCTATCATCTTTGTTTTTGTTTTCAGGTACGTACACGAAACTTAACGGTGGTTTTTCGGTGAGTAATTTTAAGGATTTTTCGAGCGTGTTAAAAGTTTGTAATGTCTATTCATGGAAATTAATTTAGTTTTGAGTTTAGTGGTCGGACTAAAAAAAGGTCTTCAGAATGATGATTATTAGTAGATTATTTTACAAAAGAGTACTCGCATGATAATGGATGTCAATGAGTCCATTGACGTTGTAGACGCACTAATGACTCTTCGCCATTCACCGGCAATCGCAGGGTGGAGACGCGACGAAACATTAAAGCTTTCCACCACCGCACTTATCCCATCAAAGCTGAGAGAGCCAATAAATGACTTACTTACTTCGCTCCCACGGATTACTATGCAAAACATATTTTTGTTCTGTTTTTTGTTCGAATTGTTTTCACTCTAGTTATATTCTGTAATTTTTTAATTTCATTTGAAAAATATTGCGTCGATTAATTGTTGTTTCATAGATTCAAATCCAGTAGTAATCCTGTATCGCGATTGATGATTATTTCATTCGGTAATGCGAACTCAACCGTGTCGAAATAAAGCTGCCACTTGTCGCAATTCGAAACGGTTCATAAATCGAACAGAATGAAAATTTGAAAAATATAAAGCAACAAAATGTTGTAATCCTTTTTTTTTGGGTGAAAATAAAGTCGGACAGAAATTTGTTTGTTAAAGAAAAGTGGAAAGTAAATGGTTCGAGTACACATTGTGAATACCGCAAGTTGAAAAAAAGAACCGCAACAACTACGTTTGTGCACGGGAAAACCTATTTTTCCTGTTGCACATTTGTTCGAGGATAAATAAAAGTTATTCGATATGTGCAAAGTGCGACCAAAAGCGTGAACCACGAAACGTAAATTACGCGGCTATTTTTGTATACTTGTCGGCTCGTTGCGAAACTATGTTTGTTTATTTTCACACCCGCGTATATAAAGTCATGGATAAATTGTTCCCCGCCAAAAGTTTAATCCGGAGCTTGTCACTGCGATAAAATTTAATTCCAACGTTGCGAAAAATATTTTTCGCAAGAAAGAAAAAACACGTGAAAGAAAAACTGGAGCAAAAATCAGTCCGTGAAATTGTGCCGGGTTAATAAAAATTTAATGAGAAGCGGTCGAAATTTTGCGCGCGAAATATATGCCGCACCATTATTTATTCGGAGAGAGAATTTTGAGCAAAGTAATTAACCACTTGGCAAAATTGTATTCAAAATTTATGACGCCAATTGGAGTGCAAATAACCTCCGACAAGGAAAACGTACATCTGAGCGTCTCACGATAAATCACACAATTATGACGAGCGATCGTTAAATTCTTAATTTGAAACCCCGAAAAAAAAACGAGTTTCTTCATTGTGCGATTTCACCCCGCGCGTGTCATTAACACCTCGTTGAGCATTAATCATCCACTTGCAATTTTGCTGTGCGAATTACGATCATCCACTCTATCCGAGATCGCCGGGATGTTTCGTAAAACAATAATTGAACTGCGAGGAAAACGAATGAAAGAAAAAAAATCGAATTGGGGAAATAAATAGAAAAAAAAGAAGAAAAGGAAATTGAGTACAAGTGGAAATCGCGGAATGCGCTCGGGCAATGCTGAATCTCCGGGAATCCCAAAATCTCCGTCTTGACTTTGTTCTCGCAGTGTTGGAATCTTGGGATTTTCAGTGGCTAATATATATCCAAGGCTGGGCGAAATTAAGAAAAGCCGGCGGCGTGTTGAAAATCGATAGCCACGTAAAAGTTATTAAAAAAATATGTCAATTCGGTGATAAAAAGGCTAGGGCATCGGTCTTCCGTTGGTTCAATAAACGAGGGTTGACGCGGCTTGCTTATGAGATTACCCTGAAACGATGGTCGATAAATAGAAAAAGGTCCTGCATTATTACCCGCCAACGGTTTCGCGTGTCTTGCACTTTTCTTCTTAGCGAAATTTATGGATTGAATAATGGATGAATACAATTTCAGCAGATTTCATTCAAATTTTTAGTCCGAATGTCGGTCTATGAATAAAAAAAAGTTGAAAAATCAATTATATTAATGTAACGAGACTTTATCTATAAAAAATTTAATTCCAAGTTAGCGAAAAATATGTTTTGAAGAACTGAAATAAAAAAAAAAACAAAAAAAAGGAAAACTTTAACAGCTTTATAGGATGGTGTATAGTGTATCATGTACGGTTGGGTGTATTGCATAATTTTTTGATTTCAGTTCGCACTTGACTGAAGCGAAACGGAAACGTTGATATTTCGAAACAAAAGCGTGAAAAATGTTTGAGATGGGGAGAAAGTTAAGAGCGATGTGTTTTTAGCGGCAGAAAGAATGTCCATTCAATATTTCCGTAACATAGTAATGGTTGCGGAGGAAGTGCATGCTACGTGTGTAATCGGAGAGCAGCGAGATGACGCGCCTTTGTTTGAAGTCGTTTCGAATGCAACGCAATAATGGTTAGGTGCACAAAAGCTCGACAACCCTTTGACTTGATGTTAAATAGTCGAAACCGTGTTAAATGGCCGATTTCTTCGGCGCTCCTCGGGCTTTCGGACCCCTTTATTAACTCAATTTAACGCTCCCTTTCTTGCCTCGTAATTTCGTTCCGAAAACTCGCTCGAACGAATGCTCCTAATAACTTAGCTCGCTGATCCTTTTTGCAGACACGTTGCAGAAAAGATGCTATATACATTTTATCGTCTCATTGAATCCGACTCAACTGAATTCACCTTTCGTCGAAAGAACAGTCCTCTCCCACGGATTTTGCACGGGAATTATAAAAAGGGCTCACTATCCTCGCACACCTCAATCGCGAAACGAGCGGTTGGGACCTAAATTTTTTCGACCGATTTTACAAGTCAAGGGAAAAATTAACAAACAAACGTCTTCTCGTTGAAAAACATTCTTCGAAAATTGAATGTTCGGATTTGTTTATTTTCATTAAAAAGTAAGCAAATTGGAAAGGAGAAGAAATATAAAATGAGATTGCATTTTCTAGGTAGCATTAAAGCAATCTTAATAACCAAAAACTTAATTCCGACCGGGACGTTGCACATAATACAGCGAGTCATATTTTCCGACTTAATGAAACGCTTTCCACTTAAGTCGAATGGATTCGTTTGAAATTCTCCGGGGACTCATATTTTAGGCGATGCATAAAACATGCCATCGTCGCAGGCATCGCTGTCACAGGTCGGCACAATCAGCATACATTATGGCGCAACATTATCATCGTCTCGCGCGATCGTTGTCTGCTTCTCAAAAACACAATTGTATTATGAAGCGCGCGCCGTCTAAAAGCTCCGTCTGACGATCGCGCGACTCATTCCCCGTCTCGCGGCTCATTGTCGTCACGCCTGTTTAGCTTCATTCACATTAGCTGCGCGCCTTTGTGCACCTCCCCGATGCTACCAAATTTCTGATTCGCGAGCGACCTGCCATGGACCATTTTGAAGCGACGCCAAAATTCCGCGACGCCAAAAATCATTTTTCGCCTCGTCAAAAGTTGTTCGTCTGATTTTCGTCTTACGAAAAAATAAATTACAAAACTGAACTGATTTTTAGAATCGAAAAATTTGTGGATAAAAAGTGGTTGAGAACCGAATAATTAGAATGTTGCTACGAATTCCAGAGGATTTTTCTTTGAAATTGTACCGAAGGAACAAATTTCTTTGCCAAAGAGTTTTCCATCGCTCAAAGTCACAGAAGCCATAACTTATTCCTTTGAGACGATTTTGCGCGGACTTTTAGAATAAGTTTCGTTCAGAAAGGAACGAGCAGCTTTGGCCCATAAGCACCAGTTCGACAGCGCCACCTGACCAAACGAGTCAATTCAGTCATGGAAACAATGATAGATGAATAGATCCTGAAAACTTATTTGGATCCGCGCTGCTGCCATTCATCTCCAAAGTCTCTCATTCTCGTGCAAAGTCAATATATGGTCTTGCGAAATGTTTTGTTTTCGGCGGTTTCTAGTCGCAGAGCTGGCTCTCTCATTCAGAATGCAGTTTCGAGACAATCGGTCTGTAATCTTCAATGATAGCAAGTGTTTTCCATAGAGCTCTTAGACGTAATTGACTCCAGTCGAAAACCCACCGAATAGAATTCCAAATGCTTTGAAACTTATCAATTCTCCTCACTTTTTCTCGCTATTTTCATAAGATATCATTCATCTCAAATTACAAAGCAGCAAAATAACGACGTCAACGAGATTACAGCTTGTCAGTTGTCACTCTATTAATCTTGGTATTACAAAGAAAGCTGACACTGCGGAGTCATCTGATAAAGGACATTTCCCAACTTCTCAGTTTCGCGATCCCCTTCACAATCTCGAAGTTTGAAAAAAAAAATCGGACCCTTTCTCGTACCAAACATTGTTCCTTTGACAAGATCAAGACTGTTTTTCTTACAAGGAGCTCAATTTGTTCTGCTCAAGCGTCTTTCCATATATCGTAAAATACCTTGGGTCGTCCTCGTCTTTATTACCTTTTTTGTACGACGAGAACTGAAGAAAGATCGTCCCCCGTGCACAAGGTTACAAACGGTTTTCATTCGATATCAGCAGTGGAGGAAAGCGGAAACAATATTTTTAATTTCAACTCGTTTGAGAATTCCTCTTGCGGGGCCAATGTAGGTCGACGTTAACGGAATGCGCCTGCAAAGACGGAAATACACTGAGGGTATCAAGTGTGTCCCTTATATACCGCAAGGTATACGCTATCTAATTTGCCTATTCACATATTGGATTCGGATGCAATTTTCCGTTGCCATGGCGCAGCCAAGTTGCTTAAGAGCTTGTTGCGCTCAGCCACATTCAAAGGATTCCTTGTTTTTCGTTCGAAACCTCCACTTCGAAGCCAAAGCAGATGCCTTATAACGGAATGCAAAGCCCACAGCACGTTCAGATCATTTCGACCAGTGTTTTAACTCCTTTGCGTGCGAAGCGCACTTTTATCGCTGTCTTTTCGAGTTCCCTTTAATTCCTCTCCCTGAGCATTTTGTTCTTGCTGTCTCTATCACAAGCTGACAAGAAGATTCGGCTCAGACACTGTAAACTTCTAACAAGGATCAAAACCAAAACTATGCAAAACTTGGACTTTCAAGAGTGTGTGAGATGGTGCGGTTAAGGTGGGACATGGATATCGGCTAAATAGTCAGATTTTTTTTAAATTTTGAATTTAGAATTTAGTAGTGCAAAAGTATTTATGGTTAAATTTTCAAAGTGATCCATTGACTGTGAGCTGAGATATTCAATGTAGAAATTCGGCAAAATGATATATATAGCTATAGTAGGCATGAGTTTTTTTGAAAGTTTGGAATTGAATATCTCGAGTTCGGTTCGGTGAAACTTTTTCAAATTTGGCCAGATTATTTATAACAACAAGAAGAATACATAATCAAATTATAAACTTATTTTGACTTTTCTAGAAAAACATTATTTTTAACCTTCAAACTTGCATACAAAGTCAAAAACAATTTCAAGATCAGCATCGGGTGATCGATAACACCATTATTGATAACTTTTCGTAAAATCAGCCATGAAATGTTAAAATTAAGATAATAATTTAACATTTGAAAAGTGAGTTGAACTTTTGTTTTGACTGTACTTGACGTCCCACCTTAAAATATAGAATTTTTGCCGGATTGAATTGTTTCACTCAGGAATAATTATTCAAGCTGAGATTTGTGATTTGGGTGATTTTTCAAACGAATCGTCCAATCAACAAGTGTTCGATAATATATAACCTTTAATTAAATCCCCGATAACCCCAATTACGAGTACGAATGGTACGCGATCCCGGCGCTGAAGCTTGGCGATGTTTAATCAGTCGGGGTAAGTAAGCATTCGCCTAACAACACGCGCATTAACATCTGTCCCAAAGTGCGCTCATTATCCCCGAGGTATATTGCATAAAATATTCGTGATTATCATCGTCTGCGCAAAATCTGGGTTAGAAGTCGGACATTAGCATAGACATTGGTCGGTCGGTTGTTTGGCGGTTTCTGGCTCGCAGACGTGTTTGACGCGAGGAACACGCGACGCCAACAGATATTTGAAACGTGTTACTGAAAGATTAATAACCCTTCGAGGCGAACGTACGACGAAGGACTTGGCGAGATTAGCAGCCAGGGCCCGTGTGCAGGTAGCATGTCCGTGAAAGTCAAACTCATTAATATGACAGAGACTGCTTCGCAGTAGATAAGCCTCTTACCCTCGTTAATGTTGAAATGCTCATGTAATTATCCGAGCTCTATTGACCTACGCGGTTCGCGTTATCGCCGTCTAGGAAGTCGCGCTTTGACGCACCAAAGTCAGCTGGAGCGTCAAAGGTCAGCGATCGTCGGCGCAGATTCGCCGGCACGATAATTCCCCGACGCCTGTCGAACAGCAAAAAATCTGATAGCGAAATAAAATTCACCGCCACGGATTTGCCACGATGTTAAACTATTTGAGAAAGTTTAGCAGACGATTAGTCATCGTCATTACGCGGCGATGTTCCGAAAGGTTCAGAGGTGTTGGGAAGATTTATCGAACTGAACGAGCGGCAATTAAAAACGGGCTCTATGATTGTTGCGTGATTGATTCGAATTTCGGTGGCTCGATTCGTCAGACTGACGATTGGGCGGGAGAAACGTCGACTGGATAAATTGTGGCAAAAAAAAAAAAGCGCGCAGAAACCGGATACCAGAAATCTCACCCTCATTACGCGAAAAGACGGCGCGACGTTGGCACGAATAAATCAGCGCGAAATAAGTCGGCCGCAATTTATTATGGAGTGATTGTTCGCTTAATAGAACGAGAAACTTACGTTAGCAATTTATCAGCAAAAAAAGCCCGACGAAAAAAAAAGAGCCGGTGATAAACTTTCGAAAGCATTGTAAATAATTCCGCGCGGCATCTGCAATGCAGATTCGTTACGGATGCGAAAAATGATGGATGATTTTTGATCGCGTCGCTGAGCTACTGGGATTTTTGAATTCAAGAACAAGCTTCGGGTACATGAATACCTAATGCTCGGCTGATTTAACCCTTGTCGTATAGGCGTGACAGCGTAGGTCCCACGTCGGGGAATACATGCCTCGGTTTCTCGTTATTCCGAGAGAGTATGTACCGGCTGAATGCCGAGGCACCGGGGTCAGCGCTTCCTAGTCAGCTCTCTTCCTATCACAAGACATCTCGTCAACCTCGGATTAGCTCCATCCCGAAAATTCCTCACGTACTTTCCATACTAATTGTTAGTCCGAGACTCGGTGCAGATTTCGAAGCACCTTAAATTTCATACTTTATTCGCTAGTCACTCTTCCTAGTCAAGTTACGCTAAAAATGTTCAAATTAATATCTTCATTGACTTTTAATCCTTCGGCTAAAATTTCATCGGTTTCTAACCTCAAGATACTGTTACACCGAGCGGTCGAAAGTAACGAACTCGTTCGGGTACTGCAAAACGTATTATAATTCCGCAGAACTTGTTTGTAAGTTTACTGCTCGTCATATGTTGTATTGTATAATGCGTTCGTGAAATCTGTCAACTAGATGTTCTAATGGTTGGGACGATGATTTGTTCCTTAGCACTATTGACGTGTCTGGCGAATCAACAGTCTGTAAAGCAACGATTTGGCAAGGTTCCCGTTCAGCACGCAACCGATTAAAACGTCGAGAAATTAGAGGCGACGCGGCGTAAAATCGCGCGGCGATTTTCTTGGCGCACGACGCACCGTGCACCGTTATCGAGCTCTGCCACGCTCGCTGTTCATTCGCGCTGCTGCCGATCATTGAATTAGCTGCGTTGGCAAAAACGCCTTCATTAACCTGCGCGACGCCAGAAGGCTGCTTGTGTATGACAAACGGCAGTCAACCCGTCTTCCTGACGCGATAACGCCCTCGTTCATCATGCCAGCTTACTTCGAATCAACATTTTCCGTCTGCGAAATTGCTCCCGAGATGATGATTATAATTCCATCTGTAAACGCACCTGACCTACTAGTTACGCTCATATTTCAGAAATCTCTTTTTTCAAACAACAGAAATCGTTGGCTTACGATTTCCAAATGAAACAGCATGAATTATTAACCAATTTCATAAGTTTATATCAAATTGATCGAAACCATTAAACATTGGTTTTTTACAGGGTGTGCTCAACTGTTTATAATACAATCTCGAGTATGATAATCATGGTTTGGCATGATTTGTAATTTGTAGATAATCACAAACTCGCGATATTGCGAGTTGATACGATTGAAATAAAAGTTCTCATTATTACAGAGCTGACATGTTTTACAATGAAAAAAAATGAAATGGAGAGCATTGCTAATGGAATGAAGTTGAGAACTACTTATTAGAAGTTTGATGTTGATTCGCGTGAATTATCTAGGCAACAAATTGGAAGGTCTGTTTGTCTGAATTTCAGCGAGTTTTGTGCGCGCGATTGAAATTCGATTTTGATTTGATCACAGTACCTATTTTGGTAAGGTAATGGGTTTTTAACCGCTTCGCTTGATTGATCTGTTTGTTTCATTAAACCGTATTCAAATTTCATTCGATTTTGCGTCTGGGATAAATACGAACAAAAATGTTAACTCGTTTGAAATCGATCGAATGTTATTACCGTTCAGGATACTGCGTCGACACAGCCACCTGAAACAAAAAAATTTCAACGTCCAAATGAATTATGATCAATACAATCAAATCGAACATGAAAATAGCTCTGCAACTAACGAGTTAATCACTCTCCAAGTGAAAGCGATCATTTTCTAATAACTCTTGACTAAAACGTTGTATATACGCAATGGCAAAAGTTGATGCAAAGTTCGCGTTTAATTGATCGGACCGAACGAACCATCATTAGCCGATACGCCGTGCGCCGAAACGAAAAACGTGTTCTCAATCACGACGATCCGAACAAACAAGCCACAAATCTTGTTACGTGTCATGCTTGCATATTAAACGCGCTGCAACTTTTGGCCTGCGTAACGAAAAGCCCCTCCAACTAATCAACCTGGCACAGACCAAAACAGTAGTTTTTCGTGCGAGTTCAAGGACCGTCGACCTTATCGTATTATCCGTGGTATGTATTTTTTTTGGGGGGGATTTATTTTTTACGCCGGGCGAGAGAAATGAACTCGCCGCATGACAAAGGGATGCTGAACGGTGACTGGAGCGGCACAATGCGCAGGCGATCGCACCTTCGCTGCTTCCTCGGGTGGAATTTATCCTGCCACGCAAGTAGGCGAGTGAATAAAACGCGATATGTCCGCGGTGTGGGATTGAGAGAGTGTTTTGAAAGCGGAGGTCGAGCGCATCCGGGTCTGCAAAACCGTCGGTAGGCTGGATCCTTCACACCCACCATTGTCGCGTTAAGTGGACGAGTTCGGCCACGAACAATCGGGCTGAAAAGATACCGCGGGCTCTGTCCGACATCTGCTTCGATCTAACGTACCGATCCGAGATAGAAATATCCGACTGGTGGGTGGTCCGTGTCGGATTCTTCCTCCGAGCACTCACTACCCCGGGCTAATTTATAATCCCGGGGTATAATTAGGAGCCCTGCGTCCATTCCAAGATGCATTATCCGCCAACGATATGAGAAATTAAGACACTACTGGATAGAGCGCTATAATTAAATCCAAACTCGTATTCTACAGTGTATACCTGAGAAACATTTCATATCGCACTTTGTTACTCGAGATACAATCTTCAATTTCAACCGATACATTCAAACTCGACTCGATAACGGTCGCTACTTCTATTTCCTACACTTTTCATACCTTTAAACTTCTACTACTCGACATTTCAAATTGATTTTCATTTTTTCGTTTTTTAATCCAGCGACCTTTCCGTGCTTTTTAAAATTAATCTTTTGTGTTTTTTTAAATTTTTTTTTGTAATTTTATCTGAACAAACAAATTTAAAATGGTCCATTGAAAGTGTGTGAACAAATAGTAAACATCTGATAGGAGAGCATATCTGGCGGAATTAGGTAGACAAGATTAAGCGTTAGTTTAAAGTAGCCGCCTTTCGCCAGGTAGTAGAGCATCTGGTTCAATAATCTGGTGCGATGCGATTGTCTTCATCGTTCTGATAACATTATCTGGAATCGAATTCCGATCTTGGGAGGCGGCAAGTTCGGTCGAAGATATATCTTCTGAAAAGGGTCGAAAAGTTTGGTCGATGATATTTTCATAAACTCGGGGATTCCAATTAGGAACTGGTCTTCGATTACACGCCGTAACGCTTGTACCGATGTCGACTTATTTATGGTAATTAGACAAGTAGTTTAATAATCTTCGCTGTGCGCGGCCGCGCAGCGCCATAAATCTCGATTTTAAGGTCGCACTATCATCATAAAGTTCATTCCATGAAAGATTGACGAAACTGCGTAAATAAGTTCTTTAAGTAGTTACATTTTGTTAACTTCCCCGTCACTTATAATTTTCGTCAAAAAAGTTTTGAATTCTAAAAAATCATCGACCATGTTTGAGATTTTCTTTTCATCAACATGTTGAGAATTTTCCATTGGATTGAAATCGATCGATATAAATGATTGAACAAATATTACACGGTTCTACTTGGATAGAGCGTTTTTGTTCAAATAATACGATTTGGTGGACGTGATTTGACACAGTATCTGAAACTAAACTCCATTGCTGAAACAGGTTTAATCCCATCATCATATCGGACGGGACACATTGCAATTCAGAACTATACAACTGCTCGGCATTGTTCCTCCCACCGCGATTTCGATTACACGAAAACGTTTGCGAGCTATCGAGTTTCGCTATTGATTGGGTCCGCCTAATTGTAAAGCATCCGAGCTATTGACAACATTTTTTTGCCCGAGAGACCATCTCATTAAAGTTTTTCCGTTGTGTCTCGCTCGCAGAGAGAGTCGTGTGTGTGTATTTGCTCGAACAACTCCCTCGTTATCTTCGATCGGATGCCGGCTTGTCTAACATTTCGTAGCTTGCCAAAAGTGTCGAGATGTAATATCCGCCATTCCGACATCTGCTACAACATATGGCCCCCGCAAAAAGACGCGATAACACCGGATCATCGTTCTGCATCCTTTTATATTCTTACAAATGATCGTCCGCTACTTCTCGAACGATTTCATTTTTCCCTGATCATTGGAAAAATACATTTTCTCTTTTGCTTACGACCCTCGAGAAACGGGTGTTTTCACCGTAAAAAAAGTTTAATTTCAAATCGTGTTTTAGGTTAATTTTGCTCGAATTTAATTCTGACTCTAAAATCAGGCTATTTTGCCTGTGATTTTAAAGTTACAGTTAGAAATCGTAGATTCTAAACTCCGAGATTGAAATTCGAGCAAATTTAGTCACAACTAAGTTAGAACGAATATAGTCGAAATTTGGACTCTTTTTTTACAATGTTGTTTACAATTGTTTTTCGACAAAAAAATCGTCCATTCTTACGAAGCAGATTTGAATAAGGCGGTAGGTGTCAGAGGACAGAACAGAGAATTTTGATCTGCAAATGGACTCAAGAGTGTAACTGCGTGCACATTGGTTTCGCGGTGAAAAAGTGACACACGCTTCATAAATCACTCGGCTTGTTTACGGTTGGTCCGCGGGCCCTCGACAATCCAGTTTCTGGATGGCTCAATGGGTGGCCGGGTTCGCTCGCCAGTGCGCCCTCCCACCAGCTCCTAACCGCAGGTTAAACGCCTCGTCCAGGTACGGCCTAAAAGTGTGTTCGCGGGCCGACAAAATTTCGTCGGTTTTTTCACGCCACGCTTTCGCATGAAATCGATGGACGCATTCCGCTCAAGTTGAAATTGAATCTTTGATTAGTCTGGAGATTGATTCGGTCTGACTGGCTGTGGATTAGGGAAAGATGATATGCTCGAAACAGCCAAGTTTCCAAGTTGGTGATGGATGATTGAACCAAGTTGAATTTGAGAATCTCGCTTTTTAATTGATGGCAGCAAGATGCTACTGCTGTACAATTTATTACCTTGATTGCACTTGACTGCGGGATTCTATTAATTTCTCGATGGCCGATTAATCAACCTGCAATCTGAACTTTATGATATCAATACGGCGATTTAATATTACGCTTTCACGCTGTACTTCAACAGAAATGAAAGCAAGAAAGAGAAGGATCAGGAATTATTCGATGGAAGCCAAGAACGAAATTTTCGAGAAACTTCTGTCTCTGAAATTAACGGATTAAGGCAGCAGACTAAAATGCAAAACAAGATGAGAAACAAGAATAGACAAAATGGACGAAAACGAAAAACAAAAACGACGTCAACGACGAAGAGATGGCAAGAGACTTTTAGCATTCAACAAGTTTTTTTTCTAATGCATTGTTAAGTTTGAAATGCGGTCTATCATTGGTCTAAGGAGCAGAATTTATACAAAGGAAACGTCTGACGAAGGCAAAATATTTGTACGGTTTGGTATATAACGGATGGAAAGAGCCTTTGAATGGGCATAAGATTGAAAGAAAATAAATCGCCATTTCGCTTCCAATTAAAGAGCTTGCCTCGTAATAAATTGCATTAAACATTCATGACTTTTAATTCATGACGAAGAATGGCCTCAATCAGACGTCCGCCGTAATGATTCGCCGTTGGCGTGTCTCGTCGCCGGGATCGGAAAACACAGAATGGGAACGGAAATTGTGGTGGCGATTTTCGGACTTGATGACTTCGTGGACGTGACCCTGTCAGGATTAATTCAAAGTTCCTACGAGAGTGCGCGGCGCGACTCTCGCCTGGATTTCGTGCCTCAAATAAAGTGCGATCAATAAGACATACGATTGTCAGGAGACAAATTTCGCTGGCGTGCAAACGGCACGATTTACAATTTTTAACGAGTCCGGGTAGCTTTGCTTTCTCCGGCCAAAAAACTGCCTCGACGGATTTCAGTGAAACCTCTCTGGCTAATTCGCGAACAATCATTTTTATGACCAAAAGTGGACGTCGTATTTCAACTGAGTTTGAAAGTCTCTTAACTTTTTTTTATTTCTTATTTTTAGTACCACTTTTTTGATTGAAATTTTTGTTATTTTTTAACAAGTTTATTTGGATTTTTCATTTGAAAATTAGAATGAGCTTCGATGTATTAGAAATTCATGAAACATTTTTGCTTTTTCTGTTTCAGGTATGTGAATTTTCCAAGTCCAGGATCGATACGACAATTTTGTGAGTGAGAATACAAAAAATACGCAAGGAAAATAACTTCACGCCTCTCATGGCAAACTGGCTTTTTTGTTTTCCGATAAATTGCCAACAGCCTTAAACACATTTACCTCCGCTTTCCTTAAGCACAAGAGAGTCATATTGAAAGCGATGAAAAGTATCTTCGCTGTTCTTTTCCCTCATATTTCAGCATGTCTCATCCTTTTCATATAGTATGATTTCGTATTCTTTTGCTTCTCTCTTTCCTTTTTTTTTGACACCATAAACATGCTAATTTTGTCTATAAATTCTGCAGATATTTCTTTTTGAAATTACTTTAGTACACTACTTTATCATTTCTCTAATCTGAGATTTCTTGTATAAAAATTTACTAGAAAAATATTCCTAAATCGACGAAATTAAACTGACGTGTTTTTTCTCAGTTAAAATAAAAAGTGTTTCATCATTGATAAGATACAAATTCTTCTTCGATATTTGAAATAATCTTGAAGCTTCAATCCGAACTTCTTGTTCGGAGACAAAAATGCAAACACTTTTAATCATCCGATACATCCGGAAGGTATCCGAAGTTTGAAATGCCGATATAACTCTCTCCTGCTCTGGAAGTTGCATTGGAAACCCAGCGATTCGAATCATGCTCGAAATAGATGGTTGGAATCCAATATCGCCTGTAGAAACATGCTGATCGTTTTCTTTATTTCTTGCACCTTTAGCGTCTACAGTGACCATTTCCATACGACGTCAATTGCAGTCGTGATTCGCGTCAGCGCTTTTTTTCGCAGATCTTTTGTTACTGCCATGCTAATGGTCGACGATAAGACGTTTGACATAAAATTGTATCCGAATTCAAGAACCAAATTTTATAAAAAAAAAAAATTTCAAAAATATTCACTATTTAATTTTTCAACATTTTCAAGTTTCGAACTTTGAAACAATAATTGTTCAAAATTTGAAACAATAATTGTTCAAAATGAAATATCAGATTTAGAGTTACGGTACTGTTACGGTTATGGAATGTATGAAATTTCGAAGCTGCAAAAAAG
This sequence comes from Telenomus remus, assembly GCA_020615435.1. Classification (NCBI taxonomy): domain Eukaryota; kingdom Metazoa; phylum Arthropoda; class Insecta; order Hymenoptera; family Scelionidae; genus Telenomus; species Telenomus remus. The sequence goes on along the minus strand of CM036343.1, from coordinate 5,396,545 downwards.
TCTTAATTTCAGAAGGAGGAATTCATATGAGGCACAAAATGACATGGAAGTTCACTTTATTTAGCGAGAAAGTGCACTTGGATAGTTTTGATAAAACGCAGATAATCCCCGGATGCATATCATCAAGATAAATTTAAATACTATTCCAAGATCCGGCGAAATATCGTGTGCAGCTCCGCCGAGCAGGCATCTATAGTTTCTAACCACAATATCTTTGTTTGTAAATCAGAGCCGCTTAATCGCAACGTACGAATTTATGGAAAATTATTCGAAATTCCGTACCAACTAATTCAACAAATTAAATCTCCAAAATGGTTCTCAATTTTTGAAATTTTTAAAACTCAACTTTTCGTACATTTTAATTATATTTCGTTTGGAATTCGAACTAGTTTCAAAAAGTACTTGTTGCTAATCCGGGACTGTAAAACGTTTGGAATCGTAATGAACAACCATATCAACTGGTACTTGAAATTAATCAGTTTAATGATGCTCATCTTGGGCTCGAACATCAACCGAGTGATATTCTCATGCAACGAAAGAGCACGACAGTGGGACGAGTCGCGATAATTCGGGCGAGGCGAAGCGAACTTTTTTAATTACAAGCATTCCGTCGTGGCGCCTGAAAAAAAATTGTGTACAACTTCACCCAGATATTAAGTGCGCTCATAGACGCTCGGTATTTTAATTCGGCAGATGAATTTCATTTGCGGGGGTTAAGAGCCCGGACCTCCAATTCAAGTAGGTCGATGTGAAATAAATCGCTCCGGCTATTTTATTTGTCCTCAAAAATATCGCGTCTGTCTTTAAAAAATTCGTACGAAAAATGAAAAAGAACGAAAACGCAAACGATTCTCCGACGGCAAAATAATTCTCTCGTGAAAAACGATAAAAAACAGAACCAAAAAAAAAACTGAAACGAAATAAAATGAAACGCAGATATCCGATGCGCAAAATCCGCTCAACAATATTTGCGTCGGGAATTATTTAGTCGGTTTTTTATTTCTTGCCGAATTTAAATCTTCTTTGCGGGTTTTGAGTTTGGCGAAATAACATGTCGAGTTGTAAATTTGCGACGGAATCGATGGGGTGTTACACGTATTGCTCAGTCGGCAATCTAACGCTGTCATGATATAATATTATACGCGTCAGTCAACTATTATATTGAAGCTTTGCAGGTGGCGGGTGAATCCAATCACCAAAAAGCAATGGAGAGCAGGAGAAGCGTTGCTACTTTTTTTTTATTTTTTCATTCGCCCCAAATCATCTACAATGTGATGAAAAATACAATCAATCCGTCCTCGCGTTCGGATTCGATTTTCCAACCCAGGCGTATCGAGTAAACAGCATTGCCAATTGTTAATCAACGTACGATGATAATGACAAGACTGCAAAAAATTTCTATTTGATCAACGTCGTTCGACATCTTTTTATAATCTTTTTCCTTAATGGAATTACTTTTTTTCCTAATTTTTTTTTTTTAATTACGACAAAAATGTCAACTATCGTTTGGATTGAATGACTATTTTATTTACAGCATGGAAATATGTTGTAATTGAATATAGTTTTTAAAATACTTTTCAGAATCATTTAATCTTCAAAGTTATCACTGAGAAGAAAATCCACAAAGCTGGAAGATTAAGCAAATTTGTTTTTTTACGAGATTTTTTTCATAAATCTGGAACGAAGATTATGCCTGAAAGAATACCGGACTTTTAAGACAACGCGGTCTTTATCTTTAATTTTTTAACGCGAGACAATCTAATTCTACCAAATGAAACTGCTCCTCTGTATACACACTGACGAAAAAAAGAAAAAAATTGGAAAAAAAAATTTGCAGCTTTCAAAGACGAATTTTCATTATTTTTCCTAACTTTGAAATTAGCTTTTAGTCTGAAAAAAAACGAATAATTAGACAAAAAGAGATAAAAAAATAGTTAGTATTTGAAAGTTTGAACAACGATTTTTCATTGTAGAAATGTAAACATTGGCCTGTCAAAATTGATTCATTTGAGTTAGCGAATTCGCAGGTCTGCTAGCCATTAATCGCGCGTCAAAAGGGAAAATGTTTCCGCAACCGGAAGTTAGTCGCGACTTTGGTATTAATTATCCTGCCATATAATATCGCCGCGTGGCTCAAGATTGGTCGTCCCGGGCGAGATTTGTTATCCGATATTGGGAGATACATCGTGCGCCTTGACGTTGTTATTCAACCAAAACAATCTTCGAACAAAGGATGAATAAATAACTTGTACCTCGATTTCAGACCAACTTCCACAAAACTTCCAACTTCGAAACCAAAGAAAAGTCGTGATTTGTTTAACAGATAAGATTACAAATGCTCCACTCTCAAATCTCAGAAAATCCAACTACAAAACGAACATCATTTTTCCCCGCCAAATTGTCTTTTTCAACTTTTCTTATAAATTTAATTCCTATTACAAAATAATATAGTAAATATTGTTTCAAATCTATCGGTGTATCGTCTCCCAACAACTTTAGTTTTTTTTTAGAAATAAAAATAAACCTAGCTGTTTGATTTTTCATTTTGTTATAATAACAGAATGGTTTTTTGATGAAAGAAATGTCGTTTGCACTTTTTTGTATTATCTGAAAGATAAGTGCACGCACAAAAGCGGAAGTTAGAGGGACAACAGCAAGAACGATCGCCTGTGGCTATCGATTGTCAGCAGCTACCTTCGCGAATCGTTTATTTCCACGCAACCCACGGGTCCCATTCATCGGTGGGAATCCGCGAGGATCTATCGATCAGGTGGGAAAGCTTGTGAGCAACTTTCACGTTGCAAAAAGACGTGTAATTCAATCGTACGAGGTGGGCTTATCATTGCGACTCATCAGCCTTGCGTGGCTCGTTTGACTGATCCCTTGAGACAGTTGTAGTCGCCGTCTCTCTCGCTCAATATTACCGATGGATTGATAGGAGAAATTTAATAAGAGACGTTAATGCAAAATTAATGATCCGTTCGATACAAAAAAAACTACCTTGGGATTCTAATCAAAGTAATTAACTCCTAATTAGAAGCTTCAAAGACATTTTTTTTAATCATAATTTTTCAATTAAATTGCATTGACAATTAACCTGATAGAATGATTATTTCTCACCTGTCAGAATGATTAGTTTTTCAATTCATTATTCGACAGTTTGTTGTTGTGAAAAAATTTAAATAAAACTAGCCTCCGTTTCAACCAAAAAGTTCAATTGTGATTACGAGAAAAAACTCGTAGAATCAGTTAAGAAAATGAGAAAAGTTTGAACGAATCTTATCGAACGTTTTTTGTCACGACATTCCAAACTTGGACTGCAAATCTCCCCCATTGACAAAAACAAATTCGATAAACAAATTTCTCCAGCTGAAAAAAAAACACCAACAGAAAGAAGGTAGCTCAACAAACACTGCTGCCAAAACCAACTCAGGATAAAAAGTAACCCTCGAGAAAGACCTAAGCAAACAGTTGGCTGATAATAAATTCGCTTAAAATTGACATAATACTCGAGAAAGGTGGTGCTTGAGGTGCGATTAGGCGATAATTATAAGCGCCCAGGTTCGGCTAGACAAATTGGATGGCGCAAAGCTGATTGAGTGTTTGTGCGAGACGGAACGGAAAGAAACAGCGCTAAAGTCAAACGCCCGTCTGTCTGCTCGCATAAATGAGTCGAGTGGGTGGCAAACGTCTGAGATTCTGTGGGGCTTTCGACAGTCTAACTTACGCCACTGCTTTCTCACTTTTAGTAGCTTATTTGAATCTTCCCCAAGGGCGAATCGAAACTAAACTCAAGTTTACAAATATTGGGCCACTTTTGAACTTTGCAAACTTCTGCAACATCAATGTTTTGACCCAAAATTGGCAGCTGTCAAATTCCTGTCTTAAATTTAGTAAACATAAAAAACTGTTTTTTATCAGTCGATTTTATTTATTCTAAATGTTTTAAGTCAAACTTTGAAAAAATGATATTTGTAAAAGTTTGCTGTCAAAATTGATGGATTTTGGCAGAAGTTCGTGTTTTTGAATGGGTTAAAGGGCAATGGAAATTCAAGTTCAAGTTAGGTCAACTGGTAGAGGACGAATGTATTAATTGCTGGACGGAATTAGAGACGGTAAAGTTGCGTTTCGAAGCGACCGATGCAAGCTTGATAAATTATGCATGCGGGATATCAAAGATTTATTGTTCTGAAATGACACCTCACGCTGAACGCCCGGTGAAAGGCTCAACATGTGGCATTCTTCGCGCTCGTTAAAGACAAGAGCTGGGGATTATTAAAGATCCCGAACCAGGAGTTAAGACGAAGCCTGGGGACCCTGCTATGTTCAGCCATTTCGTTTCAACCTGCCTTTGTACCACACATAGTTGTGTAACTCTTGTTGCGGAAAATTTCTCATAATTCCAGCTAATAGCGCGCACATTACTCGGACATTTTCTCTGACCAATGTTCGTCCTTCTCATCTGGCTCGCTTGCGTTTACGGAATTTTGCGAATTCTAATTGGCAAACCAAAAGACCTCATTTCCAAACATTCAGAAATTTTCCAACACAAAATTTTGTTTTTCATTTTCAATGTTAAAAATGTAATTAAATTTTTTTAAGATAAATCATAGATGAAAGTTTTGAAGGTCGGTTAAAAAAACGTGTCAAAAGTTGTAATTCGTGCAGTGACACATAAAACGCCTCCATTTGTAATCTATTACGGTTTTGCAAGATTCAATTTCCTATCAATTATTTTCGGACTGGAAACTCGTAAATCATAAGCACGTCGTCGCAGAGCTATTATTTAAGAGCCCGAGGTGAGTGTGTTTAGGAAAGTTAGGGCACAGGTTTGGAGAGAGGAAAGTCGGCTGGGGATTGTTATTAGGCGAATGATTTTGCATTTGTACGTTGGAAAACAATGCAAAGTGAAGGGAGGAGGATTTCGAACATTGTCAATTGCAAAACGATGGCCTGGTTGGAGTTCAGCTATGATTTATAACAGACAGTTCACTATGGGGCAACGCAATTTTGTAATGTTTGTTGTAGCTGGTTAGCATAGTTGTTCATCGATCAACGTTATTGATGGTCGTTTTGCTGACGTTTATAAGCGTAATTAAACCTGTTGGACGAAAACTGACAGAATTCAAATAAAACACTAGGAAACATGGAAACATGTTTTAAATCAACATCAAAATGTTTACATCTTTGAATGAATTATTTCGAACATAATTTTTCGGTTTCTTTTGTTCTTTCTTTTTGAATTGACGAGATTTTGACGATTTTGACACGACCAGGTTGACACTTTGGAAACAAAAGAATTGATTCGAAAAAACATTAAATTATTTGGAGCTTTCCATAATCATATGCTCAGGGCGACCATTGTGCATGAACAGAAACTTGTAATTTTATCTCAACTTTGGATCGACTTTTATCCCGAGCTCGAGCCGGTGTAAAATTAAACGCTAGAATTTCACGGCGCTGTTTAGATGATCGAACCTGTCGATTCTGTGTGGTCCTCCGAAATAGGTCCGATGGATCATTTGCATATTGCGCAATTCATCAGTGATCGATTTCGGTTTCAGTGAAGGGTATAACTACTTTTGTCGTTTTCTTAAATGACAGTATTTCACTAGAAAAAAATCATCTAACACTTTGGCAGCAGTTCGAGTGTTTTAACTTTCAGAATAAACTTTTGAATCCAAGAAAACGACAGTTTCTAAACATCTAAATAATCCAAAACGGTCAACTTGACAGTAATCAATCTCGAAATTAGATTTGTTGACAGAAAAATTTCTACTAGCAAATTCTGAGCTGCCAAAAAATGTAAACTTTGAAATTAACAGTTTTGGAAAATAAACTATTCGAATGGCCAGATGAACTCCGTGCCAAAAGTTTCAGAACGAATAACTCGACTGTCACGAAACCAAAATGGCGTTCTCGTGTCATTTAAGGCTTAGCAGAAAATTGGAATGTCTTGCTGTAATCCGCATCCAAACACAAGTCAACCTTCAGAGTCACGATTTAACGTGACTGTGATTTTTTTGTCTTTTTTTATGGTCGGACGCGCGAACAATTTTTAGATTTGGTTTCTGTTCAGGGAAACTAGCGAATCTGAGTAAAATCTATTTGTTGATTTGCGTTTGAATTTGGTGAAATTTCGTGAATTTCAGAAAAATCGTAGTCGTGAAAACGTGACTAAATACCTGACCATATTTAGCTCCAAGAAAACACAGCAGAGAAAATGATCGATCCCAACAAGGTCGGCATTTTTTAATAAAATATTGTCAGTTTTATCTGATTTTAATGGTTGTCTTGGACAAGTTATTTTTTAAAAGTTCAATACGACGAAATCATTATTCTCATTTGCAAAAATATTTTTCCCATTTTTGTGTTTAAAATAGTGATTTTTATTCAATTTGGCTAATCAATTAATTTGTTGATAATTGGCGAGTAAAATTAAGTGAATTACTTCGTGAATTTCTAAATTGGTAAATTGTAATTTGGTTTGTTGCTTCGTTGGATCGGGAAAATGAAATAACTAATAATTGAAATAATTGATGAATAATTTCTGATATTAATTGTAATAGTTTATTAGTGTTTTTGAATATATTATAATTTGACTAATGAAAGTTGAATTACATTTACTGTCTTGCAGAAAAAAAATCGTTTCCTAATCAACCTGTCCTACATTAGATTTTAAATTCTTTCTGTGCTGAAACATTTCGAACAAGAGAGAAAGAAACGATTGTATTAATCGGAATTCATGAGCAGTCAATACGATCGGTGTCAAAAAATAATTAATTGATTCGAGGACCATAACGGAATACTCAAACGAATCCATAGTGAATCATCGTTTGAATACATTATTCCGACTCTCAATTAAATGCTCATTTGCCTTCACGAAAAGTTTGCTTGATTTATTTAGTTCTTGTGATTTCGTCAAATTGATATTTTAATGAATTTAAATTGAATTTAAAACAGTTCGTCGAGTTATTCATCATCTTTCTGATTCCAAAATCGTTATCGAATTCCTGATTGAAAACAATTTTTTTTTGTTTTCCAGCTGACTTCATTGCCTTATTGTTTCTCGGTAAAATAGAAAATTCTTCTTTAATCTCGTTACAGTTTGCGAGAAAAGAAAAACGAACGCTTAAACGAGAAACTTAATGAAAGGAAATTACGCAACCAAAATCTGCTAATTTTCTCTACTTTGCATTACGTGCTGTTTTGCCCCTATTTAACATCTACTATGCTCGCGTAAATAAAAGTCCTCTTGAAACGTTGAAAAAAGGCGCGACCAACGAATAAAGCAATGCCTGGGCGCCTTGCCGTCACTATGACAGTACTAAACCACGAGTTTATTGCACACAATTTCCATACAAATTACATTTTCCTTACTACCTTGTCGTTTAACGCCCGAATAACAAAAGGAGCAACAATTAACTAACTCATCTCGTTGTCGATAATCAATTAAAATTATCATTTGGTTCTATTCGCAAATAAAAATAAAAAAAAATCACTCCAGTTTTTTGTTCTTTTCTTCTGCATTCTAACTACATTTATGTCATTTCAGTTTTTCGTTTCATTATGTTGCTGTATTTACAGGAGGTAATGTCTGTGTCATAAACTGTTAATTTAATAAGGAAAAGGGCGATCAGAATTTTCGTAGTTTAATGGAACGCACGAAACTGCTCGAACGAAGAGCAACATCAAATTTGACGTCAATGTTATCCGACGTAAATTTACATAAGTGTTATGTAATTGTGTAAGCGAACTTATCGTCGCGCAGTGAAACACATTTTAGGTACGCACATTTTGGTTCTTGTTTGAAGACGACAGTCGTTACGCAAAATTTACTTAGTGCAATTTCACGTGATTATAACCAAAAATTGTATCCAAAAAAATTTGAAAAAGGTTATAAAAAGTAGATTGTTCAATTTTTTAAAAATTTTTTTTTAGAAACTTTTTAAAATATTTTTAGTTTTGATTTTTTTTTAGTTATTTTATAGAGTGCAATAGCCAATATCCGTTGGCTACCGGCATCAGTTGTCGTGACTACAAGATGCGGTGCATCGCTATCCATAAATTAGAGAAGCAATCTCACTTTTTATTTGCTGCAGTCGTGACATTCGCCGAAGGAATTATACGACGTACGTGTATACGTGGATTTGGTCTCGTTGCGCCTCGGGCGAGCTAGTCGTCCGCCCCCGAACGACGCATCGCGCATATGCATGCCTATATAAACTGCGATTATACACATTAACTTGGCTACATTTATACGCGCCCTGTAACACATTAGTTTTATTCAACATTAATCCGCTCTACGTGCTCCTAAGTTTGCGGCCCGTAACGTTACTTAGCCAGCGCCTGGCGCCCCAGCGACGTTGCATTTCAACCCCCGAGCAGTAATTGTTAAAATTTACACAAAGTGGACTTTTGCAAACAAACATTTCAAATCCCCCGAATCATATTATTTCGTCGCTTTTGAACCGTGTATTGAGTTACATTTCGCAGGATTTTGTATTGTTTTTTTAGTTCTTCTGCAAACATACAATTTATTGTTATAGAAAACATGGAAACGAAAAAATGCGCGAAAATCCGAGCGTGTAATCTGCGATCGTTTATGATATTAAATTACATTTATGCAAATCTGCTTGTCAAATCAGGACTTGTGTTTATGGAGATTTTATGCAAATATTTTGCGTTTGCGTGAGTTATCAGATTCATTATGTCATATTAGGGAAAACTCGGAACTAGAGGAGCCATTAAAAATTTCAACGGACAAATTCTGACGAAAATAAATCAGTTTTTTGCTTTACATAGTAAGTTGAAGGTTTCGAGAAAAGGAAACTAAATAGCATTCGACGTGCGTTAGACAGAGACACTAGATCTATTTTGCCAATTCTTTTTTCAGTTGAAAACTTGCAGAACTTCTACTGACAAAGATATTATTTATATTCCAGAGTGCTCGACAAGGATAGATTTTTTTCCATTTTTATAGAAACTATCCGATATTTTTTGTAATAAAACGAAGAATGAAATAGAAAAATGTTTCATGGTTGCATTACATTTTGTATCTCGAACGTATGAATCGGTGCATTAAATACAAGTGAAATATCAAATGTCCGACGCGGCTGTCTTCTAATATGGCGCTCAGAATGGCAATTCCGAACCCTTATCGGGCGTATATCTGGCGTATAAATTACCGAAGCTAACAAAAATTATTGCCGCCACCGCTGCGCCGCATAATATCGTCGCGATAGAGTTATACCGGTTGCCGCATCACCAGATCAAGGTCGAGATATAATCTTTATACGGGACAGCGTTCCTTTCTTTTGAAACGCCTAGCTGGCGTGAAAATACGATCACTAGCTGATGCTTCTTGTCGCCTCATGATATCGTTTCGTAACGTTCCATTACCGTCATAAAAATCAAATCGATCCACCGAAATCGACTTGTACTCTCAAACACCTACTTTCCATATCTTTATTTCGACCCTTTCAATTAACATTTCTCAATGTTTTTATTCAAAAGTCTATTGAAAATATGTAAATGAAAAAAAATTAAATGATATTTTTGCACGGAGAAAACGAGAGACAAATTTTAATTTCACGAATCGGTCTTAAGTAAATGCAGAATCCTCAGCTCGATGACAAAGCAAACATCTGGTTAAACTTAAAGATCGGATATTAAACATCTATTTTTTCTCAATTATCGATAACTTTGGAGCCAACGGGAAATTGTTTGCTTTACTATAGAACCTGCCTGCACTTTGCATAACCCAGTGACAAAAAACACGCCTTTTCCAATAAAATGCACTCGCTTGGTACGCAAAGCTAAATTGAACCTGTGCAAATTTCTCGGCGAGTGTCAAGGTGTTCCGTCTCTGTTGGTATTAGTTATTCCAAACAAATTCCCACATTTTTTTCAATATTTATAATTACCATTTGTCTGTCAGAACAAATCGTGGTTGTTCACGTGATTTTTGTCATTTGAAACGTAATTTTTTCTTGAGAAAAAATTTTCGACATTAGGATTCGAACCCCAGGCCTTACAGATCGTATCAAGAGCCCTTCGCCCCGAGCCAAGAATACTTTCTGAATATTTTCAAAAATGTGTTGTACTTGCTGGTTAATTTTCTGTTCCAGATTCGTTTTTTTTTACAAAATGAAAGAATTAGTGTCTGTAAATATTTATCTATCAGTTAAAAAAAATTTTCGAATTTTCATTTTGTTTAAGTAGCAGAAAATTGTGTATTTAATTATAGAATCGTGACTTGAGAAAACGTATTGGAAAAAATGTTGGATAGCGATTGTGCGATCGTCTGCGCATAAGTTAATAAATGCAAACTTCGGAATCTTGTACTCGAGGGGGCCGCCGGATTCCACGCCGGTCCCCTCTCCTCCGCAGCCTCCCACTTTGTCTTCTTTTCTCGTCCTTAGTTCGCCCACTCAGCACGCAATCGTACGCGAGCAATAATCCCACACGATCATCCGCATCCGGACACGAGTAATTCGATAAAAATGATGATCCAAACAACGGAAACGACCTTACCAATTAGGCGCTCTTGATAGAACAAAATCGAAACTTAGGTTAGACACGCCCTCCCACCCCACCTCTGAATCATAACTGCGCGGGTGGCGCAGAATTCAAACGCGTTACTTTTATGGTTCTTTTTAATTCTATTCAAATTAGTCCAATTGTACAATGATGGAAAGTAATGATGTCCAGGTAGTGATTTTAATGCTGAAATTCAAAAATGATGACGTTCGTTTGCACGGTTATGGCGTTGGGAAAACTGGATCGTAAAGTCTGCTATTTAAATTCGCAGTATCGAATTGCACGACGAGAATCACAACCATAATTTCAATTAAGCAATTCATGATAGATCGACGAATTTTTTTTCGCTCTTCCATCCTCGACTATATTTCTAAGTTAATGATTCGCGTTTTATGGTTTGCCTTATGGAGATTCTATTTTTTTTTACCAGTACCTTATGCACCGTTTTGGTTTTACTTTTTTTATTTTCACCGTAAAATTTCATAACGAATAAAATTGATTGAAAAATTTGCATGCCCATGAAACGTGTTCTGGCGACGAAGAAAAGTTGTGAATTTAATTTTTGTTAAAGTTCATAAATTTTGCACGGAATTTTTGTCCTTTTTGCAGTGGAAGAAAAAAAATTCCTCGTCGAATCCTTGTCTTGCGAGAGTTATTTTTAACGTGCATGCCTACGTGAAAGAAAACCGCACGACCTCGTAATTACCGAACGTCAGAACCATCCGAGACACTCGAAACATCTTAATCATTTTTGCGAACTGCTACTCCCGTGCCTGGCTTAATCGTTTCAAATAACTTAATTATAGGATATTTGTTTGACTTTCGCGGTCTCCTGCAATTTACAATTCATTAAATTTATTCATGTTTACATAATGAAAATAAATTTGTTTCATTACAACAACCCACTCTCATTTTCTCTGTACAAAAATGGCGAACAACAAATTTCATGTCTGACTTTTTTTTCCAACGAAAACACTTTGTGCGAAACTATAATTCATTTTTGATTTTTAAGCGAAAGTTAATTGTTTCAGCCAATTTTATAGGCCTTAAAGAAATTTTGTCCGTTACAATCAACTCCCGTGCAAAATTTATCGCAGTATAAAATTTTCATATTTTTTTCCATTTTATCTTTTGATTGAGTAAAAGTTTGGATGTTTGAAAATTGTAAATTTCGATAACAAAAGTGAATGGAAACTAAAAAAAGAGAACCTCGGTACGGTCATCTGTGCGTTTTTATAGACCCATCAGAGTGCACGCGAAACGGGAGACAAAAAATGAGGAAAAAAAATTGACACTTCATTTGCACAGTTGACAACAATTGATGCGAAATGAAACTAAAAAACTGCAATATGGAAGTTTGAATGTAAAAGTTTTTGTTGGCGGTAAAAAATTGATGCTGAGGTTATTGTTTATAATAAATGTGAAAGGCAGAAGAGAAACAGAAATGATGAAAAAAAAGAGAAGTATCGAAGAAGTCTCACAGGGATGTTGTTTCGCATCACGAAATGCAAAGATTTTAATAAGCATCGTTATTTGCATACGACGAAAAGAAACCTCAACGTTCTTGAACCGATGATGGAGCAAGGAACACGACTATCATAGTACATGAATTCCGTACGAAAACAATTACCGAAGAAACCAGGGAAAAACTCAAAGATAATGTTTTGTTTTTAACAATGCACATTTTCAAATAAATCTGTCTTCTACTAGTTCATTTATTTCAAATTGTGAAAATCGTTAAAAATAATCGTTGTTTTTAATTTTTCATCTTGCAGTTTTTGTTATTTATCGTGGGAAATATTTCGATGAAAATATTATGCTGTTTTTGTTTTGAAAAGTAAACTTGAGTAGATTCGAATTATCTATTGATTGATTCGGCATTTTCTCCGATAAAGATTATGAAGGATCCTCAAGATGAAGATAGTACAAGAAGATTTTTACATCGCTGAATATTGAAATCTCAGATGCTTTTATCATCCGACACATCGCGAAAAATGACTTGCCTTTCGATCATATTCCGGTCGGGCTGTCTCAGTCAGATAACAGCAATGATATTTAAGAGACACCGAGCGAACCAGAAAGACTCTAAACGGAGTCTCTTCGAATGTAATATTTGTTGCAAAGTGTGGAAAGCCGGTCAACATATATTTCGAATTCTCCGAGTCGACATACAACGCGCTAAATTTGCATGCTGCAAACCAATGTCTTTATGAAACGAACTTTTAATCGATAGTTTTCAAAAAAAAAATACATTTTTTCATGTACAAAACTTGATTTTAATTTATTTACATAACTTGATTCAAATTGGTTGTGGAATATTGTATTATAGAATATGAAATTTCTGTTTAAAAAAACTGTAATTAAATTAAAATATAGGATTGTTCATCATCTTTCCAGCGACCAAAAAAAAAAGTTAAAGAAAGTGCAAATGGTCCGGTGGCGAGGAGGGGGGAAATTAATTTGCTCGTGCCCGGCGAATAAATAACTTTAATTGCCGGCGTCGTCGGGAATCAAATGTTTTATTAATCGGACGCGAGCGAATATGAATACAGGGCGACATTACGGATGCAGCTGGCGAGGCCTCGGACAAAATTACCGGATACAAATCAAGTGCGCGGCACGATTCACTTGTAACCTGTACTTTTCGCGCAGCTCTCTCCCCGGGATAGGGCTCGTGAAATTAGCAAACCAAATAAACGCGCGACCCAACCAGTGTCGAACATTTATTACGCGCGTGTTGAGACAATACGTGATCAATCAAAAAAAATGTTTCCTCGAAAATTTCAAAGATCGCCATCTCTATTTCAATTTCAAAATAAAAATAATTCAAACGAACGCAAAAATAAACAGTAAAGTGAAATTGAGTTGATAAAATGGAAGGCTTTTTTTGTGTTACCAAAATGTGAAAAATTCATATCGGTTGAAAAACGCGCCTCGATAAAAGTGCACTTACACTTTATCGCATCGCGCTCAATCTTCATTTGTCACGATTTTTCTGAACGGAAACCCGAGATTGGGGCGAATAAATCGCGCCGACAAAAACTTTCCTCTCTTCAAACGACACGTCGACGTCAATAATTTTCATCCGAAAGCCCATGAAACGTAATTACAATTAGTAATCGCGTCGATCAAAAGTTTTGAAAGAAAAAATTATACATCGCAACGATTTTTCGACAGCGACTGCAAACCGTTCGAGTGGTCCACATTTTCGATCAGCTTTTGCTGCCCGACTCGATCTCGCGGGTTTATAAATATTCAACGGGCCGCTATCAATCATGCAAAAGATTTTAATATCAATGAATTGGCAGAATCAAAGGGCTAAAAACATGAAATTGGAGTGTAACAGCGAAATGAGGTTTCGGATGAAAAACAATTTAATGGGGTCTGTTTGAATATAATTTCCATCAAAAGACTCATTTTCGTATTTCGCGGACAAAACACATGTTGAAACACATTTTGATTTAGCCCAATTTCCCATTAATTTATTTATACTAAACGCGAAACATGAAAAATTACTTTCAATCTTTCTTTCTATGATTTCTTTTTTCTGCTGGAATTCGTAAGTTCAAATGAAAATCGTCATTTTTCAGCGAACGAAATAAATGTTTCGGAGACGAAATAAAAGTACTCCTTTGGAGGCGCGCGAAATTTTTCGTCCAAACGACGTATATGTTTGTGCAGTAAAACGTCAGGTTGAATGGCGAGTTGAAAAATGTCCACGTTTTCTTAATAAAATCTTCGGTTGGCGGGGACAAAAGAGTCGCAACACACCGCGAGAGACACTTTGATTGCTCGAGCAAATGTGCCGTAATTCAAAATGAACAAAAGCGAGCTGCCTCCAACGACCGATGACAATTTTTTTATACTCACAAAATTTCGTACCAACATGGCAGTTAAATTGTAGTACCGTCGGGACATTGTTGACTTTTCAATAGCATTTTTGACGGTTTCATCATCGAGATAAATTTTTCCACGTTGTTTGCAATCAATTTTATCTATGTTATTACACCGTTTATTGTGTCAGTACCGTTTTCAAAAGTGCCATTTTTTGTCCAATTTTTCAAGATTTGATTCATTTCTTAAATAAATCAAATTATACATAAAATCAGATTTATACATGGACCCATATTTGGAGTTATATTCAAATTCATTTTTTCAAGAAACTTCAATTTTATGTATAGAACCATATAGGATCCATATATGTTATCATATATGTTTTTTATATAATTTTTCATACAAGTTTCAACAGGTTGACACTGATCTAAAGAAAATGTATCAACTCCGCGCTGAACTCCTGAAATTCTGTTATTTTCTTTGTCATTTAAAATATGTTCCGAACATAACTCATCTGCTGATGATTTAGACGCGCAACGGCGTGAAATATTTTCGACGCTGTGCGCGAGCGTATAAAACAGCGTTAAAGCCTGGTGTACGTGGGATTACACGTCTCCTAACAGAGGCGCTACTCGAGAAATTCCGCAACGGTGCAAGCGAGCTGCCGGGTCGTACACGCCATTCTCGACGACGCATCTTTGCGTTCCTTGGCGTGTATATGTTCGCGTTCGTGTGTATGTGTGTGCTGTCTGCACGTGCGGGCAAAATCACTGTCGGTTTCAAGACCATCAGCACGCACTGACACGACGCTTTTTGCTCGCTTTCGGCGTTCTCAAAATAAACATCGTGCAACTTACACCGCGCCGGAAAAACCAAATTTCGCGAGCGAAATAATGCACGCCTTGTCGCTTGGCGTTGTTGTGCACCACAGCGAACGGGATCCGCGCATTTCGTGATGCATTTTCCAAGCCCGACTTCATTAGGAGAAAATCGCGCGACTAAATTTGAACAAACGTTTATGTACTTTACTAGGCTAACCGTAACCAACTGCAATTTTTACAATCGTTTTATTATACGATTTTAGAGTGTTTTTTTCAGGTTTGTTATTGCGATTCAATTTCTAATCTAACTGTAAATCAGTAGGTTAAAATTAAAATTACAGAAATTAGAAAGAGATAGAGATATCGAATTGCGTAAGTTAGAGAAGGACAGAAAGAAGATTTTATTGTTTCCGGATTTGCGATCAAGATCGAAGGAGTAATTTAATATTTGATCATTTTTCTTAAGGATCTTTTTTATCGCACGATGATGATCGAAAATTGTTTTTCAGCTGCGACGAACATTTGCATAATTGTTATTTGGTCCGTTTAATTCGTATAACTTGAGGCGCACATTTGTACGAGCGATATTGTTTAATTAAGTGAATCAATTATCACATCCAAAAGCACCTTGAAGGCCCAATAAAACCTGCCGAAACGGCCGTGCGCCGATCGTTCCAGCGAATAAAAAGCGAACATTATTTTTATGGCGATGCTTATCAGTCGAGTCATAAAAGTCGCTACATTTGGGCGTGCGATTTTTTATCGGCGCCCAGGCTTTCAGCTTAGGTGAGAAAAAGGTCGGTTTTTTTTTGTAAATTGATCTACGAGTCTTTGCTAGGAAATTGCAAAAAAAGATGAGAAAGCGAAAGAGAAAAAACGTTAGGAGTAAATCCATTTGACGAAGCTTTACATGGCGGTGCAAAACCGAGTCTTTGAAAAATAAAGCCCCACGGACATTGGCAGATTTATTAAGTCCGGAATTGCGCACTGCAATTTCATCACCAACGCAGATGTCTATGATACGTAAACCCATGGCTATGATTATGAAATTATAGTGCACAGTTCGATTTTCTTTAATAAATCTGTCACACGATAAAATTAAGTTCTCTTTACTTTACAAATTGTCGCTTATTCGTTTTTTTTTTCAAAATTTTTTTTTCACACGAACTCGTTTCTTCACCAACAGGAATACCAAAAGTTCATCGAATTTTAGTTTCATTTGTATTTTGTTTTTTGATAGAATGTAAAAAAATATGAAACAGTCAAAAAGGTAGTTTTTAACTTTCTCCTCAGCCGAAAGCCATCGTTTCCAATTCGTCGATAAGCGCTATAATATTTTGATAACGACAGATGACGTTCGAAGAAAAGTACAAGAAGCTCTTTTTTTCGTTCGTTTTTTCATCTCATGTGGTTTGAAAAACCGTTTACTGCATTTTTCATGAGCCCGCGAATTGCTCGTAAATCGCGCATTAGGCTCACCGGGATTCGTCGGAGATCGCACGCACGTCGTGTCTCCAAGACGCCAAATCCCACCTAAATTAAGAATCGAATCCGTTCGGAATGGCTGACTACGAGGGGGCGACGTTTCAAAACTCAGTTTCCTGCGGATCAAATTGTAGTTACAATTAAACCCGCGTTCTGCATCGTCAGACAAATCACATCGAGTTTATAGTCCTTGGTTAGATTAATCTCAGCTTTTATTTCCTCTTTTTTTTCGTTTTAAATAAAATTAACTTTTTCAACCAGAATTATATTATTTTTGGATTCAGAAAAAACATGAAGTTGACAGTTTTTGTTGAAAACAAAGTTAGAATTTTTGTTTTGATTGGCAAAATGAAAAAAATCGGTTTTCGTACAAATTCCAGTGATTTTTATCTGTACAGTCTGTTGTTTGCAGAGCCGGTATGACTAAACGGCTCGGCGCCATCCTCCCGACAATGAGAAATGCCGGCAGACTGGCTGAGACTAAAAAAAAAATTTCATTGCACAGAATACAATGCGGCAATTTTATTTCGTCTCAAAGCAGTACAGACTGGGTACGAAATTCGAGTTTAGCGCGACCTTCAGTTCCGCGCAGTCTGATTCGCACGTGTCACTCGTACGTAATAATTATTATTTGCAGCTAAGGGCTCGGGTGACGCTAAATCTCAGTCTCGTAAACTGCTTAAAATAGTCTCAACTGCTTTTTTCCAAGGGATCCCAGCAGATAAACGTCCCATAAAAACACCGAAATGTGGCTTAAATTTTCCCACCTTTCTTTCTCTAAAAACATATTTTTTTCATTCTTTCGAAAAAAGTACCTCTGGAAAAATTGCTCTTGAGTTTGTGTAGGTTATTCTGTGATTAATTTTTGTTCTTTGTGGTTGTAGATCAAAATCTAATCTGACAAGGTGTCAATTATTCAGGCGCTACGGAGTTCCTATCCGCGATATTAGAAAAGCTCCGGCCAACTTGTCCGCGTAATGAATGGTCGTCGGTCGCGTCTTGGCACGTCGCAGCCATTTGCAACGGGGGGCAAATTCCGCGGCGAAGTAATTTCGCGCGAATTCACTTTTCCGACCCCGCGCTATATATGAAAGTTTACAAGTGGCATTTTTCTCTGCCCACTTCATTTGTCGTGTCAGCCTAGTCGCAAATAAACATTTTCGAACTATCCTACAATGCGGTCTCACACAATTTAAAAATTTTTTAATTTCAATTTCTGTAATTCTCTAATCTAGTGAGAGAAGAAACTGATTTTTTTGTTAACAAAAGTTATTTATAGTATTTTGTTAGATGATTAATCATTGAGTTTTTTGGCTGAAGACTTTTAGTGATCAGCAATAATTCCTGTTGACTCAGCGATGAAGTTCTGTGATGATAAATATAATCCATTTGAAGCATCGGGTAAAAGCAGTGCTTCGTCGAATACCCACGAGACTTTCGTGTTTCGAACGTTGAAAGCTGTGCTGACTTCTTATCGCCGAGTGGTAAGCTTTTGCGATGGAGAAATCGCCCAAAATGGACATCCATTTCTCAATACTTGAGTAATATTATTTGCATAACGCCGGCGAGTCATGCGAAATGCAATTGCATTGTCATCGCAAACACAAACAGGAATTCAACAATTTTGTGATTTTATAATTCGGTCACTCAGGTTTTTTTCTTCCATTTTTTTTCTTCACTTTTGTGAGTAAGATATTTGTGCAGTCAACTGTGCCAATAAATTTGTTGGGGATATGAAAGCTTATCTGTTTATCCTGAAATATTAACGTACTGAGAAGATTGGATGATTTAATCAAGTCTGATTCCAGCTATTTATTTGACTTTTTTATTGAAACAAGTTTGATTGAATTTTTCAATGCAAAGTTTGTTTATTTTTGTACGAACGAAAAACTAACTTTTGAAATGAACAGTTTTAGATGCTTTTATTTGTCGAAAAAATATGCCGGAATAAAAATCATAAATTTTTTATCATGTAGAAAAATCAAAAGAATGAAGATAAATTCGATCGGTGCCTGTAGAAATAACATTACCATACACCCTATTCGTATTTGCTCAATGCCCAGCAACGAAATTTGACTGCTCGCTGGAATTTACATCAGTGCAAATATTCAGTTAAACCCATTTTCTTAAAACGAATCGTTACAGGAAAACGAAAAATTAAATTACGAAAATTACGAAAATTAAATCAACAAAATTGTTCAAAAAGATTTAATCAAAACAAGAAAAAAAGTTAATAATTTCTATAAACTTTATACGAAAACAAAAATTTTAATTTTTTCCCCTGGATGAAGTTAGCGATAAATTTTGCTGCTCGTTAATTAACATACCAAAGTTCCTTACATAAAGAAATAAATTAGACAAAAATGCTGATTAGAATTTATGACCTTTCGAGTGCATTTCTAACAATCTCTTTCCGGGTTTGTTATAAATCACGCTTTGTCACCTAACAGACAACGGTATAGTCTGACATGGAGATAGACGTTGATCTACCGCTACCGTATAGCAATACGAAAAGCAATGCTTCGAACCTCAATGATATTCCCATACAATCAAAAATTTATCATTCAATTTTTTACAAAAAACCTGGAACATGAAAAATAACTCGTTTCACCTGCTAATTTCTCTCAAGATTGAGATGTAAAACAAGTCGAACGAAGTGAATGCAAATATTATTACACTCGTATAGACGATTCACATCCCTAAAATTCAATTTTCAAATGTTTTTCGAACATTATTTCACGATATGAGAAAATTTTAAAACGCAGTATGGGTGTTTCTTCTCTAAACACGGATGGTAAGAAAGATATCGAGTTTTGTTGAACATTCACTTGCTTTTTTCGCAAATGAGACGCAGATCGTTTGCCTCGGAGGTTCATACAAAAAATATCATCCGCGTCAAAAGTAATGACAACCCAAACACGATACTTTTCTCGGGATCGTATGACAGCTCTTCGGCAACAACCGATATCAACCGCCCAGAGGCACAGACAACCGCAAATTCGAACTGAACAAAAAATTATCCCAAAGTCATGGAACTGTCCTGAGAAACAAAACGACAAAAAAAATGAAAAAATAAATTCATTCATTCGAGAGTGAAAAAATGCGCAATTTAACTTAGACTAAAACAAATTGCAGGGAAAAATACCGCTTTATTTTCACCATTTTTTCTGCGTCGCGAGGTGAATCTTCATCTCGTGTAATTCTCGTTGATTATAATGAAACGAGAAGGAAATGAAGCGAAAAAATTATGTCCTTCTTTTTTGTTTTTTACACCTCGTTGGAACTAACCAATAAACAATTCGAAGGTCCTTGGTGACTAAAATTATCTTTTCTTTTTGTTGCAGGTATGTTTTGGTGTTAAAACTTTTGCAATAGCTAAGGTCTCCTTGGTGAGTAGTATAGTCTAAGTAGCCGGCGGAGCTGCAATGTTGGATATTCAGACGACAAGGTGTTAATGGTGCAGAAAATAAAAACCAGCGAGAGGATATAATTTCTGATGATATTTTTTATCACAAAACTTCAAATGGACAAAATTAAGCAAAAAAAACAAACAAACAAGAAAATGAAATTCAACATCTCAATTTTGTTTCAATTAATGTTTTCTGGATTAAAAATTTTATGCTTCTTCGTTTTTTTAAAACCGTTTTGGCATCAACAAAACATTCTGAAAGTGCATATTTTTCAGTTGTTTTTTTTAGTCATGAACTATAAATAAGAAAAACAAACATTTTGGAGCATGAAATTGAGTTCAAAAATGAGTTTCGAAAATGGAAAACAAGTCGTCAAAAGTGCGACGTCTCAGATATATGAGATTCCGTTCACGCGCACGTTCCAAAGCATTAATCATATGTTGTGTCTCTATTCGCGACAAAATTTTGCGCCCAAAAATACGCGCGGGACAAAAATCTTGTTACAGCCTTGGCAACTCAAGATGAAACGATTTATGATCTTTGTCCAAGTTTCGCGTGCATTCCAGTCGCAAGGTAGATAATGTAAATGACAAGATTCGGGATTCGCGAATATAAATCCCGTTATAAATCGCGGCCGGAGCCAGACAGCTGGAAATCCCGAGATTAGGATATACGAATACGATGGCGAGCGTTTTCCATATATTTAGCACAATAATTGGACGCTTTTTGTTCGCTCTTTCGCCCCACGAAAGTTTGATAATTGCTGCAGTTAGGTACGTACTAATTGCTTCTCGCTTAAATGCAAGAGAGATAACCGGATCGGGGGAACAGTCAAAAGGGGACCGCCGAGGAGAAAGAGCAAGATCAAAATGGAACCAGAACGAGACGCCCGAACTAATAATTTCATTATAGTTTGATACCGCTGTATCTTGATGCAATTTATCCGCCATTAAAAGTCATCTCGCGGCCTGCACAGAACTTTCTCAACTCTCCACGTTGCGTGCACAACGAAGGTTATCATTCGAAAAATTACCCATCCGGATCGAATCTGATTTTTGGGCTTTTTTTTTAATCTCCGTTTAAAAAAAACCAAAAATTATCCTCAACTTCGTTCGATGGGGTTCCAACTTTTTTAACTTTTTTTTCCTTTGCAGAAAATTAAAAGTAGTAGAAAAATTTATGTCGGCAGTGAAAAATGGAGTTCTAAATTTGTCGACAGGTCGATTTAGATTTTATCAGGATCTCCGAAAATGTATGGTATCGGGGAACTTAAATCAAGTTCCGAAGAAGTGAACGAAAAGAATGAAAATGTTCATTTCCATATTTATTTTCGCGCAAATTATAGATTGTAATGGAATGAACTATGCAATTATAATTTTTTACATTGTGGAGAGAATGGCGTAAGCGAACTTTCCAAACGAAAAGTCGACATTGTTTAACAGCCCGGTGGCGATAGAAAACGTCACTGTTAATTAACTCCGGCGTTTATACAGATCACTTGATTCCACACGCGAAATCATTTCTGACCGGGCGCGTGTTTAATTACCCTCGCCCAACAAAAGTGATTCCAATAAATTATAATTATAGTATTTGAACAGAACGAGAGACGGTTTAAACAAAACAGAAAAAAAAATTAATTGGCGAAACTGGTTTCCAGTTGAGTAACACGATTAAATGATTTGCATTCCGAAAGACTTCACAAAACCATGTTGCAACAACTGAAAATATCAACCGCTCAAATTTGACAGTTTTCGTCCCATCATTTGTTCGATTTTATACCAAGGAAAAAGGACGAAAGATAAGTTCTAAGTGGAATAACTTGTTGCTGGATGTAGCAACGTGAAAAAAAAACTTTTGAAACCGAAAACATTACAATTTGTATCGTTGCCAGCTTTGCCTAATTGCTTATTATCAATTTTTCATTTTTCAGTTTGTAACTCGAAAGAACCATTTATGATAAAAGTTGCAAAATTGTCTCCGTGTCTTTCTTCGTAATTTCGCGATTTCGGAGTGGATTTCTTTTGAGTTGGAATAATGTAGTTAATGCGAATACGTAAATAATGATAATCCAGGTTGGAATAACATTCAGCGAGATTTAGCTGAAGTAAGGTTGCATAAGTGGTACTTTCGAGTTATATTTTTCACCTCTCTTGGCAAGTTAATAAGTTTAATCAAAAGCGAGCCTGGCACTTAAGTGACGTAGCTCGTCAGTCGCTGTTATATTCCGCGGCGGAAAAACAGGTCGCAAAACTTATAGAGCTGCGAGTAGCAGCAAATCATAATTCATGGGGTCGCGCCCGAATTAACTCGACTGATAAAATTAACGGATCGCCCGAACATTTTATATCCCCGTGCATGTTTTTCTTTCGAATCGGGCGCGCAAAACACCGAATCTCGTATTCGCTCGTCGTCCTCGCGCTTTGCCGTTAGTCCGTAATTCAATCGACGTTTGTCGACCTTTTCTGCTCGTCTCTCATGTTCGCTGATGCATCGACCGAAACAATAAAGAAAAAAGATACGAATCGACGTCACAGAATTAATCATTAAAATCGAGGGACCTCCACCTGTGCGAATCATCGAATTATGTGCTGAATGTAAAACAGCGAGGCAAAATTTAACAACGGTCATTATAATATTTTAATATTAATGCTCGCGCAGCCACCGAGTGCCGCTTCTTGAAATTTTTTTAACGCCCCACGAACTTGGCGAAACACGTGTCTTAAATTGAGATTACGTTTGTTTTATTAAAACGGCCGAATAAAATTTGCCTTTATAAAACACGCCCTCCTCCCTCCTCGTTCTTAAGGTTTTTTCTCCTAGTTCTAGCTCGTAAAGTGTGTAGAAATTTATGGGGTCGATAAAAATGATGATAATTTATGCTCGAATTAGCATCTACAATTCCGTGCTGTTTCTTTTGTTTTGCAGATAATAAAACGTTGAGTTGAAGAAAGACGCATAATTTTGGCGTGCAAAACAATATTCATCCACGCAGTTCTCAGAAAATAGGAGAGATTTCCTTTGGACGATCTTTTTGATTTGTAGACAACCTTTTAATAACAATTATTTGAGCTGGGAGTTGTTGATTGAAGTTTATTATAACTTTCGTTAGAAAAACGTACGAGTGGAGCGACGAAAATTGTACGAAATGAAGTTAAAAAAAAAGAAGACAGGCAACGACTGTTTGCACGGCTAGTAGATTTTAATCTTGGCACGATAACGGAAGTGTGTACTTTAGCAGCACGATGGAATTGTCAAGTCTCGCTAAAACGTCTGATTACAGGTTTTCTTCCATAATCTAATGATTATCCCGAAACAAAATGAAGCTGCCGAGCGGTCGTTCTTTTTTATACTCAATCGTGTGCGCTGATGCGAGATGATAACTACCTTTTAGCTTCTCTCTTGCGCTGACAAAAAGAACGACACCACTCAATTGAAATTGTATAGAAAAAGTTATGACCTCCTCCCATAAGAAAACGCCAATTGATTATAGGAAACGCTAACTTTACCGTGAAATGCTCTGCGAGTTAACAGTTCGGAGTTCAATTTTTTGTTATCTTCTCTTTCTCAATCAATCTTGATGTTCTACTAAAAAAAAAACTTAAATAAAAATACTTCTTGAAAAAAATACTTCTTACAGAAATTTTCAATTAAGAAAAAAGATTTTCATTAAAAAATTGACTATAATATTAAATAACCGTAAACAGATCTTGCAATGATAAAAAAAGGGCTAGAAAATACGTTTGAAGATAATTTTTTTTGTGATTGCTTCAATCTCGAAGGTCTGACAACAAACAGTAAGGAAGAAAACTTTAGCGACGAAATTATAACAATGCTTTATCGCTTCTGAAATCTCGGATGCAAAAATTAGAAAACTTGGGTCCATTTCATTCCCGACAGCTCAAACATTCAAATCTCACTTTTCTTATCAGGTTTCGCGTTACTGAGCGCTTTTATAATCTAGCGATCATGAAAGTTCGCGCTGTGCTACTGCGAAGCACATTCAGACAAGGAAAAACAAACATAAGCGTAATCCGGTCGCGAATCGTAATCGCATTAGTGTAAACTGCTGCTACTTTGAGTCTCGAGCGAATTGTTCTCTTACATTACGACTATGACTCTGAGTGAGTTTTTTATGATACGAAACCTCTTTATTATTGTGCCATTTTTAGTTTTCACACACCTTCTGTGTTTTATTGAATCATTTTGTTCGAACGAAACTCAAATAACGCGCCATTTTTCAGTTAAATTTTTGTAAAATGCAATTTATGTTTTTACCAGCTGTGTTTTATTTCGGAGAATCAAGTCAAGGAATTCTACGTTTTTCTTAACTTTGAAAAGAAATTCACATTAAGCGCCAATTTTTAATTGAATCTTGCTCGCGCGCCACCTGTCGTGGATTTCAGCAAACTAATCTGGGAAACCCCCAATTATCTTCAACTTTAAAAATTATTTTTACTTCTCTCTTTATTCCATTGAAAAAATGTTTTTCCAACCATTTCGCTTACATTCAACCCCTAATCTAGGACGAAATAATGAATTGACCATCCCTTTCAATCAAAAAATCATTCTACCGAGCGAAATTTGTGATTCTGTTTGAAGCATCGCCATCAAACAGATTCTGAAGCGGCCACTTGTGTCGTCCAAATGCGATATTACCAATGAAAATCTAATTGCCTAGATTCTGTGACGATGACAAAATCACTAGTCGCAATTATCTTCGCTTGATTTGCGAGCCGCCGAACAAAGCTCCATAAACAAAGCGAAAGTACACTGTTAAGTACACAAGCGACGCCTGGCGTCATTGGTGATATTATCCTCGAGATAATTGGACAGGACGTTGATGTCATTCGCGAACACCCAATAGACATCGCACTTCCTCTTAAGGACCTCGCTGATTGATACGTTTCCAAGAGCCATAATTACGCCTCTCCCTTTTTGCACTCGATTTTCGTTCTTCATTGTTCGGGCCAATTGGCGGATGATCGTTTTTCCGTCGACAGCGCACAACAAGCCTGTCGATTATACGCTCAGCGCACGTTTTTTTTCTTCGATACGACTCCCTCCTGACCTCCTGCAATCGCTGCTTTGTCGTCGTCCTATTTCGTCCGCTTTTAACTCGATTTTCGGAATAGTCAAACCGCACTACAAATAATTAGATTCGTCAGAGGTGAATACAGACTCGCGTCGCTACACTCGATCGCTCTCCAGAGAAAAATGCCCCACTTCGATTCTCAAAATTGAACCCGTCTGAGTGGATCCTTTTGGGAATTGAAATCATCAAGGCATGCCAATTCTTGAGGTAAGAAAGAAAATATTTGAAAAAACATCTCACAAAAGTCTGCTGCTTCGTAAAATATTTTAGGGGGAATTTACCTGAAAAATTTGTTCAACATTCTGCTAGATTTGAGACGACTCCTGTATTATATTGTACAAAAAAATTGAATTTACCGCCATGTTTGATTCA
Organism: Telenomus remus; assembly: GCA_020615435.1. Lineage (NCBI taxonomy): Eukaryota > Metazoa > Arthropoda > Insecta > Hymenoptera > Scelionidae > Telenomus > Telenomus remus. The sequence goes on along the minus strand of CM036343.1, from coordinate 5,370,989 downwards.
AGTTTATCTCCAACGCCCTCTAGGGTTGATTTTAAGAAACTGAGTTGGGGAATCATACATTTTACTATTTGTTTAAATTGCATACCAGAAAATTGCATTGATATTCGAGTTCACAAATTTTAAATACGCATTCATAACATTTTACAATGACTGATCAAATTCGCTTAGCGAAATACCGGGTAGAGACGAGTAAAGTGTTTATTTAATTGTCGCCCATTTCTATTTGCAATTTTGAAATTAAATTGTATCTCCACTTGGCGTTCATGTCATCCTAAGCTGACGAGCTCAAGTTGAATGCGAGTGTCTAATTTTCTCAAAATCACTCAGAATTTTAGCCGGTGCTTTCACGTTCACCTCATTTGCTGAAAAGACTTTCGGAATAGCGTTAACGGCGTTCGTTCCAACTTTGTTCCTACGTTTTGCTCGAAATGTTATTTCAGCATCTGCAGCAAATATCAAAAATATGATCTCACGGCGTTGAGAGATGTTCAATTTCGTGTCTTCCCTTCAGCTAAATAATTTAGTTTACAACGGTATCAACTTCAGGGGCCAAGGTAAAATAGTTAGAAAGACGCAACAACGTGAAATTTAGCTCGTCGCGATCGATTTCGAAATTAACGTGATGCAGACACACATAAAAGCAACATCTTATGTGGATGACTACAATGGCTGGTATTAGACTGAAACTTGGCGAAAAGTTTGAGTTTAGAGAATAGCATCCGAATAACTAAGTTATTGCCAGGCTAGAACTGTTTCCTTAGTGTCCTACATTCTGTTATGTTTCTCATTTTCGTTACGTTTGTTCCGCAAAGAATTAGATTAAACTTCATTTCAGTTCCGAACAAAGTCGTCATTCAATTATTCCATTACATTCTGAAAATTGGCGAATGGTACACTTCAAGTAGTACCGAAATTTGCCGTTTCATTTATTTTTTGCTGCTGAATTCGTACCGATACAAATGTACGTAAAATTCGAGTGGACGGTAGGATCTAACAAATGGTCAAATATCAGACAAAAGTTTCGAAAAACCTCGCTCGTCACAGAGTACAAAGTTTGAATCACGAATTCGAATTGTCTCTCAGACTGATATAGAGACTTTTATTTCAATTCCACGTTCAAACTCCAATTCGAATTATTTTGCAAAATCTCAAAAGTTGTGAATTGCATTTTGCAAAGTTCACTTTTACACTATGCAAAACAAGAATAAATCGAAAGAGGGAGTGAGAAAAATTGTTTTCAAGAAATTGCGAAGCAAATAATTCGACGTTTAAGTTGTTGACGTAAAAGGACGTCTTAACCTTTGATTCGGAATAGTTGAAAAGAAATATTCAAGCGATTTGCTTGGAACATTCATGAGTTTGAATGTAGAGTGAAGTGAGAGAGAGGGAAACTAGTTAAAATTCAAAGTGCTGAATCTGAAGTCGAACTATTAGAGAAATTATTGCAGTTACGATCAAGTTCCAAAAGGATTTTAAATTCCTCGACGATTAGGATGGGGGTGATGTTCTCGTCATGAAATTATTGATGTTTATAACTTTGGTCAAGAGTTAGCCGAGTTCGAAAAGTACTCATACTCGAACTATTGAATCTTTTCAAATTTCACCTTTTCTTTTTCCACTTTTTTATCACTTTTCAAGAACTATAATCTCTGACTATAAAGAAAATTAAGATGGTCTCCTCCTGTAGATCTTCTCTGAAGATCTTCGCGTTGTTTGCTAAGAAAGTAAATCTGAACAAGTTCTCATCAACTTTTTAGAAATAAAAATTGAAATTTCAGAGTCAATGAAAAAAAATTAAGTAATTGAAAGTAAAAATGGAATTAATTTTTTTTTCGAATAATGCTTTTTTATTCAAGTTTAAGTCAATTCGAAAACATCAACTAAGTGGAATTCAAGATAAACAGACATGATTACGAATGAATTTTCCGTAACATGGAACACGATATACTTTTCGAATTACAGTGTCCCGTGTTTCATATGAACGCATGTCAGTAAAATGATTACATGCAAGCGGACAAATAGCACGTCCATTTCAATATGTTGACGATCTTCATTACAGTGAGCAAACAAACTTAGCCAAACGCAATTACCTCGCAAAACTGAATTCAATTAAGCAAAATAACTACGCTACTTGTGCCAAAGCTAACCGTTTGATTCGCCTGACTCGACTATAATTTTGTTAAACCAACCAGTCGATTTCGTTTGACGTTCCTGTCCCGATCCACTATCTACTTTTTATATCAGCTCGATTGATTATACGTAATTCTCCATCATCATGTGTCATTAAACGCGACGTCGCTTCGAGTTTACACTCACACAAACTCACACAATTTTAACTTCGATTCCCAACTTCAACTTTCTTCTAAATATACATTAGTCTAAATTGAAACATTTTATCTTTCTTTTTGATTATTTTTTTCCTTCCTTGAATATTTCAATGGAGTAAATTTGCCAACCAAAATTCATTCAGCTCATGAAAATATATGAAAATTGAATGCAAATCAACAGCACAAATACAGGCGTAAACTCATCTCTGGGTTGTATTTTCAAGACTGAATTTTTACCTATCATTTTTGTTGATTTTCATACGTAGATCGAAATTCTGTTCGTAAATAATAAGAGTTTACCGATCAAAAAAGCAATGAAAAAGAAACTGACGAGAAAAATGGAGAAATTAAATAAAAAGGAGGTAACAGAGATGAAATTAAGGGCAAAACATACTGTCGGATGTGACGAATCGAAAAGGCGGATAAGTTTTGACGGAAGTTGTAAAGCTCTCGCCACTTTGCTACCCTCCATTCTCCGGCTGCTTTTACACGTGAACACACTCGCCACGCAATCCACTGCCTTTTGCCGGTTTTTTTATCTCCCGTTTATAAGCCCTCGCGGCGTAAAGTCCAAAGCGCGATTTCTCTTCTGATCTCATATCTGCGCTCTCCCTCGATCGTTTTTAGCGCACTCAAATGTAGAATCGATGAGGAGGTTATTTTCAAACGTCTCACAACCAGCGAAATACGATCTGCGACCGGAATTTGCAATTCTCTTTACAAACTTCCCATTGGGACGTGCAAAAAAAAGTCCTATAAAATCACAATTTTCCCTCACAAAACGAACAAGAAAGAACACCAGTAGAAAAAAATTGTTGTAAGTTTCTTCTTATCTCTGAAACAGAATGCAAATTCTCGTGAGATAATTGCGACGAATTCGCGAGTTTTCTTTATTTTTTTTTTTTTTTGAATCGAAACCTTATCGACTGCAGCATTAAAACAATTCCATTGGAAGTTTTTCAAAGTGGAGAGATAAATTTTTTAGATGCGAGGTTTTTTTAACAAAAAAGACCGGTGCTATGATTTTCATTATATTCAATTTGACAAGAGTAACGACGAAAATGTACCGGAACGCGAGAACATATAGGTCAAGAGCTTGAGAGAACGACAAACTTGGACTCTGACGACAAAATGGAAAATGGTAACGAGCCGCGACCGATAACTAACCAAAGTACTGCGGTTACGTAAATGCAACTTACGTACTATAATGGTTTTGATGACAAAAACGGATGTCTTTGCTTTTTTAATGTACACTTTTTTCGTGTTATCTTTCCTGTTATATAATTCTTAGTTATTACGTCAGAAAAAAAATTGTATAATTAAATCATAGTTTCCCACGAGTTGATTATACAAATCATATTTAATCATGATTAAAGTAAAATCCGCACTTCATGAATTGAATGAAGCAATTCTTCTAATTGAAAAAACTTGAATTCGTATGTCATACATTTTTTTCGCAAGATTTGTCACATTTCATAGCATAGTGATCGGATCTAACGTAGCAATAACGCGCTGATTGGCCATTACGTATAACGACTACGTACTGCCTGTTTTTTAGTACCGCAGTTAGCGCTAAGAGCAAGAATTCTTTTTTCACTTTCTAAGTATCGAATCTCATTGGACGACGCTCGACTCCGTATCGGTTTCTTTTCAATTCTAAATACAAAAAGGTACACCGAAGATGTAACTTGAAAACTTTTGCCCAGAGACGACGCAATCTACAATTCATGCATTTTCAACTTGCTAACGTTTTTCTCGAGTAATAGGAAAACGTTATTGATTTGTAATTAATTAGACTCGGCTAACCGCAAAATCAATTTGTATGATATATATAGGGGAACATTAGCAATGAACCAACGCTATAGCTAGACATGACTCATTGTTCTAAACTACAACTTATCAAACAAAAAGATACCAGTTTGATTTAACATTTTCTCGTTGAACAATTTTTCAAAAACATTTTGGTTGCAATTTAATTACCATACGACCTGAAATGACGAGAAAAAAACTGAAAAAAGATCACACATGGCGGTGCATAATGTCGCTGTTGCTCATCAAAGCCGCTCCCGCATATCCCCTCCTTAATCTGCGAATAAATTTTCGTCTTACGGCCCATCATCCTGTCCGACGCGAATCTTCTATATTTTGACAATCTTTTGATGCCGTGTTCAATAGTCGGCGAACAAAAAAGAAGCGAAAAAACCTGACAGAGGATGAACGAGGACACGCTCGGGCGTGTCCCGAATGTCTACATTTTTCAACTCCGAAAGGAATAATGTACCGATCCGCACGGTATGAAGTCTGCTCGAAAGTATAATGCACTGTCTATTCATGGGATCGCAGTCCTTGAGAAAAGACCATTGTGTCTGGCGCACATGGCACGCACCAAATGACAATACCCAGTTCCATCGAACGTCGCGGATTAATTGTAACAAATGATCCGAGTTCGATGAATAAAAGACAGCGCACAATGAACAAATGATGCTAATTCCAAGTCAGTCAAGGTTGGGATAATTAGTCGAGGCATTTTTTAAGGTGCAGTAGATTCTTTTTTCTTATGGAATTTCAAGAGAAATCTTTTGCCTTATAATTTCATCTATCTTTCTAGTAATTCGATGTTTAGTTTAGTTATTTTTTCTTATTTTAGTTTGCTACTACATTTTTGCAGTAGATTCTTTTAAAGGTGTGTCGTCGGGTACAGTCAAAATAAAAGTTAAACCCATTTTCCAAATGTTAGATTATTATATTAATTTTAACATTTCATGGCTAATTTTGCAACAAGTTTTTCTACATTAAATATCTCAGCTCGCAGTCAGTGAATTACTTCGAAAATTTAACCATAAATACTTTTGCCCTACTAGATTCTAAATTCAACATTTAAAAACAATCTGACTATATTTAGCCGACACCTACGTCCCACCTTAAATTCAACGAGAAATCTTTTTTTTATAATTTCATCTATCTGTCTAGTTATTTGAAATATGTTTGTTATTGTTTGTTATTTTGGTTTAGTCAAATTAGTTGGAATTGAAACTTGCAGAATTGTAGGTTTCGAGTGTGACAAACGTATCAGTTACAGTATCATTTACAAGGGTTTTCCACACGTTGACTGGTTTAAACGCGGCGATGAATAGCGCGACACAAAGATGCGGGGCTCTCTAAATTATTCGCAACGTCAGAGCTCGGCTTTTGTGTTTGTTTTGTGCGGATCACTCGAGAGGAGCAATCCGGATGATTGCTTATTCTCATTTATGCAGACACGTTAATGCCGAGTCAGGCCAGGGCCGATTTTTCAGCCTGAAACGTTCAATTTTGCGTGCGGACGTTTGTAGGATGTATCGTGATTGAGACTAGTTAAGTTGAAGCTAAGCCGGATGCTAGACAGAGATGCTTATCAGATAAATGTGACACATTTCGTGCTTTTCAAGGAAACAAAAAGTGCCGTTGAAAAGAAAAATGTTGATTTACATCGCGCGCAGTTGCACGTCGAGTAACAAAGTAAAGCTGATTTATATCACGTGAAAAAAAGGAAGAATAAGTCTCTCGCCGAAGGAATTGTCGCTAAGTGAAGTTATTTCGTGGAAATTACTTGCGATCTATAAAGTATATGGCACGTGCAAAATCCAATCACCATTAGAAATTGCGACATTTTAGCACACTGGCTTGGATCGCAGTCGATAAGTCTGTTCTATTCCTTTTCCCGACAATATCAAGCATCCTTTAAAAACTGAATCAATTACAGAATGAAATTCTTCGTGAAATTCAATCGCAAAAGCGAAAAATAAAAACCGAATCGAAACGAAAAACCGAACTTTAGGACGCCAAATATAATGGAAAATATTTTCCGGACAAAAAATTGTAAGAGTTGATTTTATGTTAGAAAACGGGAAGTTCACTCATGTTCAAGTCGAATTCAAAAAGATATGAATCTTTAATGTCGATAAAAAAGCGTTGTCTCGCGCGTCTAGACGCAGATTTATGGCACGATACTCGCGCGAATATAAACTTTTTGCCAACTGTACAATTGACACACGAGGTTATATATATTCGAACATATAAATCCGAACAAAGTATAATCGTTACTTATTCCACGTCGCCCTTATTCACGTCACTCGCAAGATCAGCCGCAGGCTATGCCCTGTCATAACAAGAAATAAAAAAAGAATTTACTAATATCGTGAAAAAAGTGGACTGCACTGTTTATTTACATCCGCTTCTGATCGATTGGAAATGAAACCAATGAAATCCATAAAAATAGCAACTATTCCTTTACGAAGAGTCGAAATATCACATTTTAATTATCATCGAACTCGAGTGACGTGAAGTCGATATTCGTTTCATCTGCTTTTTTTTTCTGAAAAAAAGTCGTTTCATAAAAACTATAACGCCATGATTGCTCTGATCAAGTTTTTATCGGCTCTTTTTCATGAGAGGAACGGCTTATAATTAAAAAATAATAATAAAAATGGGAGTGAAAATGTAGCGAGCTATCAGGTTGCATAATTCAGATATCTGCGTTCCATTCTCTTATGCAGCGGATTTTCAAAGATGCAAAACTCTTTAAAGGGCATATAAAATGGACGGAAACGTAGGTGTGTTTTTGATCGTCCCGAAGTAATACCTTTTCAGATTATAGACAATAGTTTACGTCTTTGTTACGGTACGGTTGGTATTAAAATTGAGCATCTGCTCGCAGATCAGTCGACGCTGATAATTTATTTTATTGTTTCCACTTCACATTTCCTCGAGATTCCATGAAAACGAAACGGTTTTAAAATGGATGTTAAAGCATTCGCAAAAATGTTTTTAAAGCCATCGCGAAAAATATCTTGTATCAAACAATATTGCCACTATAAAAGTTACTAAAATAATTACTAAAAATGTAACTAGAAAGATTAATACATAAAATTGTAGAAAAACAAAAATACTCAATAACAAAAGTACTTACTAAAATTACAAAAAAAAATCTTTACAAAAAGTTTTCAAAGTTACTAAAAGTGTAACTAGAACTTTCAGCATGAATATTACCAGATGAGCTGGAAATTAAATTTCACGAATTTTCAGTTTAGCGGACAGTTTGGTTGTCAGTGAGATTTACTAGGCGAAAACCCGGTGAACATTCGCAAGGATGCACTTAGCGGAGTCTTTTAAAGTTGCAGCATCTCGCGTTCGATTTGATATCAATTGCTGAGTATTTCTGGTGTAAAATATCTTCGAGCACTTGGAAGCCATTTTTCCGAACCGTCGGTGTTAAGTTTTCGCGCGATTCATTTTGTATTCGACGCCGGGGAAGATGTATGGTCGGAGCTTTTCGACTACGCAATTCCTCAATGTCCGGTTGGCGTGGGCAGTGCGACGCGCTGATCGTAACTTCATTCACCCACCGAGGGACCGATACTGACAGCAAATGCTAATCTTTTCGGAGGAATCGCTTTTTTATCGGACGTCCAGAGTGATGACCGCTATTCCGCAGGGGACAGTAATTAAGTTCCTTCGTTTATCTCCCACGTAGAGGGAATTTTTTTTCCACCAATCACGGTCGCTTGTTGGACCAAATTTCCGAATGAAAACATCAAAAATAAATTGTTGTTAAAATGTTGCTTCGTTGCCATTTCAAAAACAAAATTAATATCAAAAGTAATAAAGAGAGATGAGCATTTTTTTTTCCCATATGGCCGCTCTTCGACTTTAATATCAAACCACATTGGCCACGTTGTCATAAGTCCACTTTGAAACTTTTGCCCACATGTGCCAAGTGCCAATATATATAGACCTCGCCGGATCAATCTTGTCCTGTAAATATAACTCGACAAACAACCGCTGAATGGAAATTCCTTTATAACAGAAAATAAAATAACAAAAATCGATTCGACACAAGAAAACGAATTTTCCAAAATTGCTCTCAAATTGGACCTATTTCCTTAACCATTTTTTTTTCAGCGTTCCACTTTCGAGAATGACAAAATTTTTTCGCCCCAACTTCTGACGGACGTATTGTGCAATTTTAATGGTCACTTCCAAGTGAGATAAACTTCAAAAGCTCTCTCAAAATTTTACAAGCACTTTGCCAAGTATGATTGTCGCAATCCAGCGCCAAGAAATGATTCAAAGAAATTCACCTCTTAACGACGTTTAATTTTATTTTGTTGGATTGGAAAAAAAAAAGTTTGGTTTTTGTACTGAGTGTATTAACAGGATTTCAATAATTTATTCGGACATAGTTGGCTTGAAATAGTAATGAAAATGAAATAAGGTCTTTCAGTGTCTCCACTTTGGATTAAAAATGCATGAAACGACGGCGACAAAAGAGCCAGTGCAAGTTCTGTGTGTATAACTATAGTAGAACACGTGGCAGCCGGCGAGCGTTATTCTCGTGAGTGGGACTGGTTGTTTTTGTCCGACGCAAATCGTGCTTGGAGTTGAGCGAAGTCTTGTACCGCGTGGCAATACGAAACTCATTTAGAAAAGTTGAGAGCACGGGCAATAACCATTTGATCCGTCGCTGCGAAACATCACACGCAACTGACGCGCGAACCTCACTCCCAGTCGCGATTACGATACTTTAATGGCTAGTCGCTCGGATCCAACTTCTTGTAAACACTTTAAGAGTTAACGCAAAGAAATTTCCATCTGAGTTTTCAAAGTTTCTTACAAACAATGGTTAGTTTTTCATTTCAAAAATGTTGTCAGAATTTTTAATTATTTGATTTTGATATTGCGACTGTTCATTTTCCTCTCACCTTAAACGTTGACGTGGTACATCTGGAATGGAAACCTGGAATCAGAAAATAAATAATTAAGTACAAACTTTTTTGAAAAAAAATCAGTGACTCAACCATAAATCAATATTTTTGACACGTCATAAAATTCACTTTTCATTTCAATATTTACATTTGGATTTCAGATTGGGTTAAATAAAAACAACATTTCCATTTGTTCGAATTTGATTTCATTATTTTACGTTGTCGCAATATCCATCCCGAGTGAGAACAAACTCGACAAAAAATATGTGACAAAAACTGTATCCAATATTCGAAGTTAAAAAAGCGACTGAGCCCAACAATATCGATCAGCTGAAATAATTCAAATCTTATTTCGATTACGCAAATCGTTGCTTAGCCCGGTTCGATTTTTGTCGATAAAATCATAACATTGTGATTTCCATGTCGACTTCTTATCTGTGATTTTTCTGCCAATGGGTTGTGTCACCGAGGCTACTTCTTTCGTGACATAATTTATCCGAATTCGAGCATCAGCGCCTTTCAAACACGTTTGTCCTGTGGCCACTCAAACTTGTTCCAAACTAATTAATGAGATTCACACACAACAGCGACGAAACGACGGTTACGTAAATGCAAGGCGCATTTTTGCGCTGTCGCGCATTAACGAGCTCGATCGAATGTCACTTCAGCTTTCTAGTGCTTTTTCGCGAATTATTTCATACGCTCGTGTTTTGAAGTTTATTATGCCAACGTCAAGTGCGTTATTGTTGCGACAACTTTGCAGTTCACAAAAAACACTCTTTGTTATGTTTTTTATATATTGTTTCATATTTCATTCTGCAGGTCGTTCCATTTGTGGCACAGTATACAATTTCATAAATAAAATTTCATATGCGATCCCATACATAATTCTATAATTGAATCCAAACATAATTCAATATATAAATCTACACAATTTCATATATTACTCCGTATAACTTTATATATAATTATATATAATTCTCGATTTTCAGCTAAATACAATTTCATGAAAAACTAAATTTAAATTAACTTTTCAGCGTTAAATTTACATAATTTTCGGTTGCAATGATGTCAAGATAGTCTTTGTACCAAGTATGCGTCGACTGAAACCATAATCGAGGTAATGCAATAATTGCATCTAATGTAGCTCAATGAGTGCCATGAATCGGCTAATTTCGTTAGAGCTATTACGCAAGATTGCTCTATCCGAGGCTACACCCCCGGGGGTCATTACTTGTTTATCAAAGAAAATAACACGAGTCGACCGATCAAATTAGCTCGAATCTTGTCTCAGCGGACGTCCCAAAGACACATCAATCGCAAAATTACAGAATCCAAAACTTATCTCGTCCAATCTGATTGACGAAATTTGGTTGCGGTTCGCAGTTTGCTAGTTGTTTATTGGTTCGGATTGCTTAACCACAAAACTCGTCTGTTATCACGCTGATAATACCAACTGTTCCGCCAAACTTATTTGCGAAAAATTAATTCAATTTTTTTGAATATTTTTGCTGTCGTGTTAATGATTTTCGAGCAATCAAGTTGCGGAGATTAAAGTTGTACTAAGGTTTGCTGTTATATTAAGACGGGTAATCGGAAAGTGATCCCAGGGGTGGGATTTTTCAAGTGGCCTGTGGTCAAATGTAATCGCAAGCGTGTGTTCGAGCAGAATGACACGATTAGGGAATCCGCCGTCGGAGTGTAATATTACATACCATCACGAGCACTTAGTCTTACCTGAACTCGAGTTAATTAGATTTTAGTTCGGGGTTAGAGCCGAGCCGCCGGATCCGGCGACTTCATCAGATAACATTATTGCTGCAAGCTGTACACTTTCGTAAATTACACCCGGTGATCGATATGAAGTTACACTCGCTAACTTTGTCCCTGATAGGATTGAAATTTGACATGAAGACTTTGAATTATATCCGATCGCTTGTCGGCTTCGATAACAAGGTGTACAACCAACAACTACAGGTTCCGCCGTAGAGAACAATGCTTCGACTTATTTACTCACGCGCAGCCACCGCTGCTCCATCATTCAGATCATCCTGATTTACATTATCGTTCACATTAGCCCGGATTACCACTGACATAACAAATGGTCCCATTAACTTGCCACGGACGGATTTCATCTCTGAAATTAATCATTATTCATTAACTTTTTTTATGAAATTGTTCCGAAAATTGCAAAAATTCTATGTAAATTTCAATATATGATTCCATATTTAACCTCAATTCTGACAACAGAAATAAATTTACCCGTTTTTTAATTCAACCATTCATAAAACCTTGTTAAAAAAGTTTTTGCAAAGTTGGAAAAAGAAACTTTCCTCCACAAAACAATTTCACTCTCTCGTTTGTCTTGGGGGATGAATCTGAAAAATACAAGGGAATGAAAATATGTCTCGTGGTGTGAGCTAAGACGACTCATTCTTCTGGAACCGGAAAGAAAAATATGTTCGCGGCCTTATCGTGGTCGGTGAATCTTTTTGTTCGGCAAAATTAGTCGGAACATTAACCGCGACTACAGTTTCGCGGGACCGATTTCATTTTAACAAAACATTTCGCACTTGTTGCAAAAAGCTTGTTAAATGCGTGTACATCTTGGCCGTGCCGTTAGTGCACGCTCAACTAGTGGTAGATATTGCTCCTGTCTAAGAGCACATTTATCCTTTCGCAGGCACAGTTTTGAAGATTTCCATCCTTGATAAATTCTGTCACAAGTTTTTTTTTTGACTCTGAAACTTCCTAAACTTACGACAATTTTTTTATAAGTTTTCAATACATTGTTTAAAATAAAAGAAAACTTTTTTTAATCGTGATTGATAGCTTCTAAATTTCGCTAGACACCAGATAAAACCGAGATAAAAATAATGGCGAAACAATTTTTTTCTTAAAAAAAAATTTGTTCTCCATTCTATCTAGATCGACCGTACGTGCTATCGTCAGGTTGAGTTTCTCCGAGTGCGAATCCACTGCATTATACTGGAACGCACGTTCGAGTCATTAATCACTATTCAAATCAACTGCTGGGTCATTAACCACACGGTTAGTTGGCACTCCAAGACATTTAACACAATTGTTTATTTCTCTTTGTTCTGCTTTTATAAATTTTTACACAAACAAACGAAAAACAAACAAAATAAGAAACGAAAAAAAGAAGGAGATGGGAGACGCATTGAAACGACACAATGAAAACAGATGTCGCGGCATTCTTCGGGCGATCTTACATTTGTAGGACGTACCAATAACGGACACTGTTTTTCGCATGCGAAAATGCACTCGCGCGACGCTTCCAAAGGCGTGCAAAAATTTGGGCGCTTTGAAGGAATATAAAGTGGCGGCTGTGTCGGACATTCGGACAAATGGATCCCATCGGAAAATTGTTCGTATAAAAAACAAAGAGCGGCTAGATTTAACGCCCAAAAGCACGGAGAATACGAAATAGTCGAGTTATTTATCGACAACGAAAAAGCAAAATGATGCGATCCACTTTATATCATGACAATTTATTATTCTTCGAATACAAAATAACCGTGTTATAAAACCTTTTGAATCACAAAACTTTTCATAGTTTTGATTTTTTTTGTAAATATTTGTTAATAGAAAAAAAAACGTTGAACTAAAGAGTAAGAGGATTGTTCGCGAGTTTTGTTGTTTAATTTGCATTTGATTGATTTTATCATGCAGGTTGGAATCGAGGTGGATGGATTTTATCTGTGAAAATAGCCGAGTATGATCGGGCAGAATGGGCCACTTGAACTCGAATCGAATGAAAACGAATGGATGAGTAAAAAGTAAGCTAGACGACGAAGTTTGCCGAGCACCGGCAGTTGTTTTGATCCGAAAGAGGATAATGTAGTTCCCGATGGCTGACCAAAATCGCTTTTACCACTACGAAGCGGCGCGCTGCGCGAAGTTGTTCGGTCAGCCACATTGGTCGAACTTAATGTCTACTCGGACTCAATCGAAAGTGCTCGCCGATGTCCCGATGGCCCATAAGCATACGAATTTCGGCCCTTCATGGTCTATTTACCTTCTCTTATGTTTTCTACCTTTCTACACACTTCAAAATTTAACACAAACTCGTTTTCTATTTGCTTTTGTTTTCACTCCCTTAATATTTAAACAGGTTGATTTTGTTAATTACGACAACTCGAGGGAATTCATAATTAAAACTGTTTATTTATGGATGAGAGCGAGAAATAACGAAGGAACTTGCATAAATCAAGGATATTGTTTTCGTCGGATGCAAAAACGAGTTTGTGAGCGGGACGACGATCCATCGATCTTGAAAGTTTTTTGATTCGTTCGTTACTTTGTCGTAATTAAAATGATTATTAATTAAGAAATCGAAGTTTGGTGAATGCACGTCGAAAGTTCGGCCCGGAGATAAAGACAATTTATCAAACTTTTTAGTCCGGAGTTTACGGGAACAATGGAGGGCTTTTTCAGACCGTGCAACGCAGATTTTAATTATTAATCATTGCAAAAATCAAGCGCTGCACGGATGATTCATGCTGCAGCATTAATAAGCTTTTGTTGGCAACAAAAATTGTGTCAAACCGAACGACAATTCACGATTTTTCATATTAAAACAAATCCATACAAAAATTAGTTTGCAAAAACTAAAACAAACAAACCAACTCTTCATCTCAAACTTATTGACAATTGTAATTAACTTTTTCAAAATTATGCTCTAACTCGATTGTCGTTGGTTTGCGCAGCCAACGTTTTCAATGGCCAACAAAATGAGATTTCACTACAAAGCAAAAACTGCCAAATAAAGTCTACCCTCAGCAAACTAAATCGAATTCCGGGTGAAAAAGGTGATAAAAGAAGTTGTCCTGGCGCGGAACGGATGACATTTACTTAGACGGATATCGATTTATAATTACCGCCCGGACCTCTGTCCAGTTGTAACACACCATTTGGCCCATTTGGACGTCCGCTTTCATAAGTGGTTGCTGGCAAAAACGCCCTCTAAATTTTCATTTAAACTGACCATCTACCCATCCGATTCCGTTTTAGTCTCGACGTTGCAATATCAGCAAATTTTATTGTTTGTGAAAATCCAAAACTGCCTCAGACAACGTCACGCAGAGACAATGACAAGTTCATCCGGAACTGATTATGCAAGAGCGACCCTTCATAGTCAATCGACAATCGGGATTCCTCGTCCGGCTGATTCAGAGGAGAATCGTATGTTTTAATTATTACAAACGCCGACGAAACAAACGACGTGGCTTGTTTTGGAGACAGTGGCGAGTAACAATGCGAGGTCGAGTGAAAATCATAAAACAGGACGTAAAACAATTCGTGAATGAGATACGTGGTTTGAATGCAAATCAGTTGGTAATGAGTGATAACGCGTTGGATCTTTGGGACGTCGTAAAAGAGGCCTCTCAATAAAATATCGAGAATTCAAGCAAGATAATATCTCGTGCGGAGACAAAGGTTATTCAGATGCATTGCTTTGTTGATCGAGAATCGATTCACGTGAAGAGTGTCGTCTGATGCGAAATTTGCATCTGAATCAAACTTGCGTTTTGCTTTGCTAGGCACTAAACGAATTCACTAATTTTGGAAACAATTTTTAGGTTATTTTTTGGATGTCAACACAGGCCTGTGAAAGAAATTAGTTAGTATCAATGAGGAAGTTTAACTTGATTTGGTCAAAAAAAGTTTTCCACTGTCAAATCATTATTTACAGTATGAAACATAATACAGTTTAAGAGCATCAGGGGTACCAACCTTTGAACTCAACTTAACTGTATTTTTCCCTTTATTTAACAAATAAACAGAGTAAGGTAAAAGAAATCCAGAAAATAATTGAATGTTTAAAAAATATAGAATTAAAAAACTACTCCATAAGTATTACAACCCACACAAGTGTTTGAACAATTTTGAAAGCATGAGGAAAATGCTGAGTGGAAGAAGTTTGAAATTCAAGGCTGATCGAAAAGTGAGTAATTGGAGTAAAAAATTGGAGTAAGAAAAGCATCAGGAGTGGAGTAATTTGTTGGCATAAAGACACTTGCGAGCCGGAAGAAGTGGTTTCTTTGCTTAATGCCCGAGAGCTTTGATGTGTGCGCGCTCGGTTACGCGATGTCATTCGACCGCGAAGCAATCGAGGAAACAGCACGTTGGCCCTTTTTGGCCCCGCGGCCAAACACATGCTCGATTTCAGTCGAGGGCCCCCCGAAAAGACAACTCGCTTCTTTTAGCATCGGCGCTCGGAATAATGGCGGCACGGATATGACGCGCCCCACAAAGGCAATTTCTGTAATTGGACGCGGGCTGGTTCATTTACATGTTTTAATTGTAACGAAGCCACTGTGAGATGAATGTGTGCTCAAAGGTGTCGCCCCCAGTGTTTCATAGTCACGAAAAATAATCTCAAACGGAGAGTAAAATGAAATAAAATAAATAGAACATTTTGTTGTAAAGTGTCTGACAATCGTCAAAATGGTTAGTTATCATTTTTTTGCAATTTCATACAAACGAGATTTGTTGAAATTATTGGAAGCTTTATGTATGTAATGTTTTTCGTTTTTGTTTTGTTTTCCAAAGAGTATGTTTCCATTATCCACTTCAGGGGAATATCTCGTGGAACAAATCTTCTGCTAGGGATACACGAAAATTGCGTTATAACGATTTCATGTCACAGTCTTGCTTTAAGAACCCCTAATTTGAAATCGAGCTTCGGGCTAAAAACTCTTATCTAATGTAATACAAACAGTTTTCCGCCGGGCACAAAATCGTATTATATTTGAAACACTGAGTTTTCTCAATTTTTCTTCCACGAACGTATTCATGTTTTAAAAATCGTTTTCTTCGCTAATTTCATCATTTGCATACAAAGAAAACGGGGGAAAAAATTTTTCTCCAAGATTTTTTTATTGCCTTGTAAAGAGCTTCAGAACGCAATAAAAAATTTTAATATTAAGACGCCGTTACATTCACGATTTTCGCGCTTCCATATTCATAAACCTCTTGGATTCTCGTTTTGCAATTTCGCCGACTGTTTCCTTTTCTGTTTCCGTTCGACTAAGGCGGTTCTAAAGCTGATTAGCGCGTACCATGCTAAATGCCATCATCGAATTCAGAATCTCGCCGCGGGAAATAGTCATTGTATGAAACGTTCATTGTGGATACATTTCATAACCGCAATGAATTCTCATAAAAATTTTCATTTCCTTGCATTTCCTTTCCAGAATAACTTGTTTTAATTATAAATAAACCCTTACAAAGATTTTCCATTACTTTTTTCTCTCGGTTCAAATTTGAATTCATTTTTTTTCACATTTTTTCATGTTATCATTTCACGTAAATGTTTTCACACTTTCAAATTGAAATAAATAATCGGTTTTAGAATTAGTTTTTTTTTTACAAATTTGATCTCAACTTTTAATCCAAACTTGGAATCTCGTCCACTGGTTCGGCGAAAAAAAAGAACTTTCAATAAGGCAAAAAACATAATAACTTTAGTATCCTGCAGGATATTTGAATCTATTGAGGGCAGAGACGCGTTTTTATTCATAAAAGCTGCGGATTTCTACCGTCAAGGATGATTAAGGAAGTCGGATGTCACTCGGTGCTAACGAGCCGCTTTCCGCGAACTAATTAAATTACACGACCAGACCTTTATTAATTTTGACCCTTTTTTTTTGTTTTTGCATTTGAATTTTTCCTATTCAACAAATTATCGTAACACCATAGTTGGCGTTCGTGTAAATTCCATCTGCCGTTATTTCACATTGCGTTACAAGTTTATTCTGTAAATTGAATTATGTTTGCGTGCATGCGTGCAGTTAAACCATCACGTTTCGGTACACTTTTCACGTCCTTCACTTTATCGGATTCAATCATTATTTTATTACGTTTTGTGTGCAACAATCTTTTTTATCGATCAGATTCGAAAAGCTTGATAAGATTTGCACGAGTTTGCAAATTTGACGTCCATTTTTTGATTGTTTCACAGCTTTTGTTTCACTTTGCTTTTCATCATCCAACGAAATCTCGTTAGTCGAATCAAATTTTCAGACGAAATTGCGTTACTAAAATGCAACGAATGAAATTGTATTTTTCGTCATGTTTATACATTGTTTGCTACATAAATTGGATCAACTCAAAATGCGATATTTTTTCCATTCACGAGACGAAATTTTCGAATTCTTTTTTGCGGTAAGTTTGCGGTAAATTTGAACGAAAGGTCGAAAGAAAGTATATAAAAACGTTGTAACTGAATGAAACTTTTATTTTCACTCGAGTGAGTTTGAATGGTCGATTTCCGAATGAGATAACAGATTTTGTATTCAAATTAACGCCTTGCATTTATCATCGATTGGCGTCGCGCCGCTGGAATTAACGCATTACATCTCGCTAAACGCAACGTGCGATCGCTAAAACGATCGCACTCAAACCGTGTGTAACGTTTCACAAAAAGCCAAAATCCGAAGATCTCGAGCGGAAAATTCGAAAGCGTTGTTTAATGAAATGCTCGATTTATTGAATTCCCACTGACGTGTTTGTCAGAGTCGTTTCAAATGAAGTAATTAAACACGAAGTACGCGGCAGTCACGAGAATAAAACAACGAAAATGCCTCATTTTACACGTTGAAAATTGAGTTCGCACGCTAAAATAAAGTTCAGAATAAGAAATTAGATTTCGAAATCGACGAGGCTGAAAGTTTAGACTTTAATAAAAGTTGCGAGAGAAACAATGTCAAATTTCCCGTGCAAAAGTTTTTCACAAAATGACATTTCGATACAGGCAGCCCAAGTTATCGTTGCGAATGCAAATTAAAATGCAGAACTGGCGATAGATCCTTATTCAATTTTTATTACAGGTGTTTCGTTCCTAATTTTATTTCGCCTTTCATTCAAACTTTCGGATGAAAAAACTTTCGCCGATAACATTTGTTCACAATTTTTTATCACAGGAATAGTTTTTCATCAATTGTTTTTTACAGCTCTTTTTTGTTAAACTAGTTCGAACTGATTTTTCAGTTTCTAAATATTATTCCAATGTGGAATCCTACATAAATAACGTTGACATGTTTATTTAGAAGTTTAGAAGCTGTTGCGAATATTCCTAACTTGCGGAATTATGATTATTTTATGCACATAACAAACGAGACTGTGAGCATATCAGCTTGCATTACACTGTAAGCTGCATAATGCAATTAATTAATCTCATTTATTACGCGTTGAGATTGCTTGCGAATTCCATTTTGTAATGAAATTGATGGCAAAGTTTGTTTCGCTCGATGCAAACATATTTGGACCAAAACTGTCCACAATTTTTGATTTGAAAAAAAACGTCCCCAAAGCTTGGCTAAAAACTCATTCCCAAATATTTACTTTCGGTCTATGTTTGAACATAGTTGTTATTAACTTCGATGAAAATTTGTCCGGTTTTTGTTTCTCTTGTCAGAATAAACAAAATAAATTGGTATACAAACTTTCTAGAAACCAATTTTAGATAAAAAGTAATTTTCGTTGTTTCATTTTTTCTGGTCTGAAAGGTATGAACCTGACAAAATGCTGCGACTCTTCAGCGTCGTGTCATTGACTTGTATTGTCTATGACCCGAATCTAAGTTGTTTTATCAAAGGTTCGCCGATGACGCTAATAATAAACCTGAACAATATGTTCTACTACAAAAAATACACTTGAAGCATGTTGTCATCTTTTTGCCTATCGATTCAGCGACACGATAGCATGAATCTGAATGAAAATCTTGTTTCCACATGGGATAGAAGAAAATTTCCAAAGTACTCTTGTATCTGATTGGGTTTTACGAGATTACATTGTTGCCACTTTTTTTAATCGACAATATTAGTCATTCAACCAAACTCAAAAACTAATCAAGTTCTTGAAACAGAACTAATTAGTTACATTTCAATCAAGTAACAAAAAATCAAAGCGGCAAATTAACATAAAGTCAATTCCAACACAATTTCATTCTTGTTTCATAGAGAATTAATTAAGTTGAATGCGTTTTTCTATCAAACGGAACAGATTTTCAAGAGCATGCAATTTTCATGTCCTTTCTGTGTCGTTAAATAATTCGTTTCATCCTGTAAATTTTACGTCGGAAATAGCATTTAATTATGATTTCGTTAGTGGAATGAAAAAAAAATGTAAAGGAAACACAAAAGGAAACCAATATGATCTTAACAATATCGCATTATCACAATCATCTTAGAGCGAAATGAAGTCTTATTAATTTTCCTCTCAACAAGTTGAATTATACAGGAATTTGCGGATCAATACGTATATAGCATTCATCGTTCCTAATGGAACTCGATCGCTTTGGAATTAGTGTAATGAGAATTTCAATGTTAATTATAATCAAAAGACTGTAGTTTGTAATTAACAAAAGCTCGTTCAATTGAAAATTCAACTCAATTTTTGAAGCAATCGTTTAAAAAAAAATGATTAACCGTCCAATTTTCATTCAATCTTTTTACAGTAATTAATTAAAAAAACAATCTTTCTGTTTTTCAATACGTTTCTGGGTTTGGACAAATGAATCAAATATTTTGATTTCAAAGGTTTTGAATTAAGGAGATTAAATGACAAATTGAATTAATTACATTGCATGATTTAATTAACGACTAATAATTTTCGATGACATTTAATAACATGGTACGTTTTTGACATGTTGCAGGACCTCCAGGGCCTCCCGGAAAGCGAGGGAAAAAAGGCAAAAAAGGAGACGGTGGAGAGCCAGGTGCACCGGTGAGCACAAGCGCACTTTCGCAATAATCCTTAGCGGACGTTTAAGAAGCCAGATACGAGAAACAAAAAAGAAACGTCAAAATGATGAAATGCAAATGAAATGTTGAATATTCGCGAAACCGGGACGCGAAAATACGTTAGTCAAATCTGAAATTAAAACAGTGCAAACGTGAATGTTTATTCAGCGGCGTTTAATAGTCGACTCTGAGGGGATTCGCTTTTTAACACCACAGCAAGTTAAAAAAATGCGAGGGAGAAAAAAAAACTCAATTTTTTTCATAGCTTGGTTCGCCACGAGTGAATCGAACAAAAATACCAGGCCTATTTCGCCGGTTTGTTTTTCCAATTATCGCTCGTGAAAATTAGCGTTTCAATGGACAAACAATTGGGTCAAACTTGAGACCTCTCGCCCCTCCACTTTGCGTTTCGCAAGTCATATTCAACATTTTCGCTAATTTACATTCTCGTTCGGTCGTCTCAAAACAAACGAAATTACAGTACTTTTATATTCTTGTATTTTTTTCTTATCTTCGCGGCTTCGCTGAGATTTTGATATTCTAATTACTGTTGTTTTTTCTCGTCGGACAAAAATTTGTTATTTTGTTTTTCATCAAGTCACGGTGTATTTATGATTTGCATCGGGTTTTTATTTTAGTTTGAACAGTTGTGTCCGCATGCATACTAATCTAGTTTTTTAAGTAGTGCACCTAATGATAATGCACTTTGCACCGAGCCAAAACTAACCGAATCAGCATGAGCTTTTTTATTTTCATTAACGAGTTTTAATTTTGTTATACCCCTTCTCCTTTCCAGGGTACCGCCGGGGCACCGGGCAAGAACGGTTTTCCGGTATTATTATTTTTTATTTTCCACTTTTGTCCTCTTCGTTCTCTTTTATTCACCTTTTCTACTTTCATTTTGTTCACACCTCTGTTTGTACCACGACACGCACCAAATTTCAACGTCAAAATAAAAACAAAACAGAACAAAAATTCAATTTACAAAAATTGAATTCACAACCAAAATAAAAAAAATGAAGAAACGAAAACTTAACACGTGACATTTATTGTAAAAAAAGGGGGGGGAAGAATAATACAAAGAAATTTTTGATTAAAAAAGAGTGGACAATTTGGTAAAATGTCATTTTGCGTTTGGATTTAATTCGCATTTGAAATTTGCGACGGAGCCCGAAGGCAACACAAAGGCCTGACAGACTAAGGGGCAGGTTGGGGGTTGTGCGTGGCTTCAGTCTCTTCGTGTCGCTTTCGTCGAAAAGCACAACACAATAGCGCCGTAAACTACACTGAGCTCCAGCTTTTACATAATCTATTTACCGTTACTCACAGAACGAAATTAAAGTTAGGTTCGATTCCGCAGTGCGCGAGACAGAATCGGCGCGTTGTTTGCATCCGCATCTGCTCGGGGGACGATTAATCTCTTTACAAGCGAGAAACGAATTCCAAATGGAGCCAACCGATACAAAGACCCCACGAATCATTACCATTTTTCGCACTCACACAAATGATAAATAAACAAAAACAATTTCCTTCTCATTCTCTTCAATACGGTTTTCAATTTTTCAACATTAAAATTGTTTAAAAAGTTTTGTTTACAAAATGGAAAAAAAAGTATTTTTAAATGAGTATTGTGGAAGGAAAATCATTTGATTAAAATTTTAAATAAAAGACATGAATTTTGAATGGAATTATAACTGAATTTCGAACTGATGAAAAAAGGATGAAAAGTTAAGCAACTTTTAACGCAGACTAAAATTTTGAAACTGAGCAAACTCATCATCCAACAACAACATTCGACGAATTCGCTATCCGTGTGACCAAAACAATTTGCAGCTGCAGTAATTGCGGTTCCCAGACCGATTATCGCAATTATCACGATTGGCCGAATTACCAGCAATAACAAAAGTTATTACCTCCAACAATTGCCACGTTTTTTTTTTTTTGGAACATCCGAGCAAATGAATTTTGCATACAAAAATAAATCACAGGACCGTAGTCTCTTTTTTAATGCGAAATTAACCGTCTGATAAAAGGGTGGCGATTTTAATTTCGAAAATTTATTTCCCGTTGATAAACGCTGTCCGGGCTATTAACGACATATGTGAATTAAACATGAGTTATTTTGCCAACACATTTTCGAGTGCAAATTTGTGCGTCTACAAAGAGGATAAAAATTAGTTTCCATAAAAAAAACGTCAAAAACAATATAAACTCAAAAACTAAAAAATTAAAAATTAACTAAATTGTTATTAGTTCAATTTTTTGTTTTTAATTTGGTCAGAGAATTAATGGATTTGGCATAAACACACGAACAGAAATCACAGATGGAGTTGGAAGTGAGGGTTATTGTTCTAAGCCTATACTTGATTCCGGTACCCTTGATTTTGCCACTAAAATGAAAATTGGAAGCGGAATCCAGGGCTGGGCAATTTAGTTGGAAGTTTGGTCGGTAATCTAATGACTATTAATTACAAAGTTGGAAAACGCCCGGTAACTCGAATACAATTCATAAGGTCTTGATAATATTTCGGTTAATTAGGTTAAGTTTAAATATGCGAAAGAGAGATGAGGGCCTTGTAATGATCGC
Source organism: Telenomus remus (assembly GCA_020615435.1). Lineage (NCBI taxonomy): Eukaryota > Metazoa > Arthropoda > Insecta > Hymenoptera > Scelionidae > Telenomus > Telenomus remus. The sequence continues at coordinate 5,348,563 of CM036343.1, read as the reverse complement.
TGCTCGTGATTCAATAATGTTATCGCGGACAAGTTTTCGCGAAACTATGTTAAACTGTCATAACAAACGGCGCTGACGAACGAGCAAAAGGGAGCCGGCCAGATAAGTCGACGAGACTTCACAAGACCCTCTCGTTTATTTGCTTCCCAGTGGCACTCACTTCGACGCGTAATTCGAACAACAAACGCACGCTATCTTTCTGTGACAAGTCGAGCTCGCATGTCGCAAAACCAACTTCAGTTTTCGGTTTAAACACCCGATACTTCTCTGCCAACAAATCAATTTTCAACCACTCAAACAAACTTGTTTGTAAACTCGAAAAAGAAAATCATTTTCACATTCTTTAAAATTTGCACTTTCATTTTTTATTTACGTTTTAGAAATGTCTTGGTTAGTTGTTGAAGTTGTAAAATAATGTAATTTTTAATTTTGTTGCTAAACTAACATTTACACAAAGTAGCGAAAGACCAGAGATAATAAGAGACAAGGATAGAGATAGTTGAAGTAGAAGTGTGTACTAACAGTGGACTAATTTTTGACTCATAGTTGTGTGTCGTAGTCAATTGTGGAAAGCATCCGAAGTTTCATTCATCATTGTCACGTATTTACGTCAATTCTGTTCATGCAAAGGGGGAAACAGCAACGCCACTTACAACTTGCCGAGCTAGTTCTGAATGAGAAACACTCTAAAAAATGACCACTTGCACGGAATAAACTTTTTGACAATAACAAATAATAGAGCCTTTCAATTTGTTTTCTCATTTTTTCTCTCATTCAAAACAAATTGAAAGCAAAATTTTTGTTCGGAGTGAAATCACTTTCAGGACAATCAGTTCCTGCACCGTATTTATTTTTAGAACGAGTTTTCGGTTGAAACACGATGATTTGTTTGGAATTTTATAGAAAACAAATTTCATTTTTAAATTGTTTAGAGGTTGTAGTTGAATTTGTTTGAAAAGAATCTGGGGGTTAAAAAGGATGGAAATTAATATTTAGCAGGGACGATTTTAATCACAATGCCATTAGGATGACAAAAAGCAGCGAGGAAATCTAAATTCATTGTGTGTGCTTGAGGAATTTCAGTTGCGTTTTTGCATCTGCGGCAACGTCGTGACAAAAAGCAACACCGCGACATTTGCATCTCGAAACAATCCGCATTTTTTATTGTAAAAGTAAGCGTTGCTGTTTCTCCGACTCGACCGACGAAAAACTGCAAAATTAATTCATAATATGAAAATGAATTTTTTCTTCTTTTCCTCGAAATCATCCATTTTCTTCACATCTCCTAAATCACCCAAAAATCATTTTTTTCTTACCCTAACTAACCCAGCGGAACTGAAAAAAATGACAAATGTTTATCTAACTTCTATTAAATTTTATTAAACTAAAATCGTTTAACTTTCAATTATAATTTTCGACGTCAAAAATTGTTTATTTTTGATTTTTGAGTTCTTTAAAATTGTATTTTTCAAAATATAAATATTTTTTCAGTTATCGCTAGGCCTACTGATTGAAATGAAAAAAAGGTATTTAATAATTGGAAATTTTTACAGGGACCCATCGGACTGGACGGACCCAAAGGCGAGCCAGTAAGTTGAAGTTAAAAGCTCCAGGTCGAAAGCAAAAAAACGAAACAATAATTAATCGATGTGATTGGACGCGGAATGACTTCCGCATCGATCAGACATTATTTCCGCGGCGTTCGATTGCAACCGATTGGAAGGCGGATGCTCTTTGCTCATAATATATGAAGTTGAACAAACTTGTCGGGGTAAATTTAGAAGAAAAGAAACTCTGCTGTGGTTTTGGTTCTTTTCGCACACCGCGACTTAGATGGAGCACTTTATTGTGACAATGCGTGTTCTCTCGAGTTAAGAAGCGAGTTTTGACAAACACCAAGTTCTCGTATAATCGAATTTTCGCGCTTGAACATTCCTTTGTCCGTCATTTTTCGCAAACAACTCGTCGCGAAGGAAATAATCTTTTTATATGTTTTTTCAAACTTTATTTTCTTCTGAGAAAATATTATTCTGTAACTATTATCCTTTTAGGATTCTTCTAAAGGAATTTTCAACTTTAAAAAATTCATCAAAACAAAGAGGATTCGATCGCAAAATTCCCAGAAAGAATTTTCGATCGAAAATTCCATTACTGAAGTATTGTTTCATTATGAAATGCAACCTGGTTATTTTATTTATTAGACTGTTTTTACGTCAAACTGAAATTTGACCCGCTTGTCGTTCGGAGTGAGAAATTAAATTTTTCATCCGAACTTCGACTGACAAACCGGATTTGAAATCACGAACTTTCGCGCGATATGTTTGTTGTGTCAATCAATACACGTCGAACGTTGCAAAAGATTCGATTCAATAAAAATGAAATCAATCTACTCAATTTTTTACATCCCAAAATGCTGCAACAAACGACCTGTTAACTTTTCCGAAAAATACGTTTAAACAGAGCGGATTTCCACGAAGGCGTATTTATTGTAATAAAATTTAAAGTTCAAAATGAAACTATCAAATTTATAATGGGAAATGTGAGTAACAATTAAAAGTCTGATTAAAATTGTAAAGTCGATAATTACAACTTAAATGCCCATGTCGGTTCATGTTTGGCTGTTTCGCGAATGGAAACGAGTTCTTAACTTTGATTTAATAATAAATAAGCTCTCCCTTACAACCGTAATTAGATTAAACAGCAAAATCTGCACCGAAAAATTCGCAACAAAACCGCACTTTGAAAGCACAATAACTTTTCATTGGCTTGTTAGAACTTTATCCTTTGATGAGATGAAAGAAAACATTTCTATTGTAATTACTTTCACAAAACAATACATTTTTGTTCACAAATTAACATGTTTTTGTTTGAAATTTTTCGTTTTATTACAATTGAAAAAAAAATAAAATCAAGATAATACTCAAAAAATGAATCAATCAAAATAATAAAAAGAAAGAAAATGACTTTGTGTAAACTTAAACATTTAGGAATGTTAATTACTTAAGTTACAACTCGTGTAATCGTCATGTAATTCCGGTAATAATTTCAGTGCTCCAGTTACTTTGGCTCGTGTAAACATCACAGTTTGAACGGTGGTGCAAGGATTATAAAACGTCATAAACGTGCATAACAAGGCGTTAAGTCGCCGCACAATATTTTCTCACATGCACTCGTGAGATAGCCGGTATTTGCCAGGCCGGAGCAAAAATTAAGTTCCTCGAACTTTATTTGAAAGTAAAATACCATTTTTAATCTCGTTGCAACTTCCTCGAACTTCCTAAACTAAATTTCACTTCAATTCTTCATTTTACTCAGGAGTTGAACAAAAAACTCATTGAACAAAAAGTGACATCGATCTCTCATCATAATACACTTACTCAGATCTACGATCACCTCGTATTAGTTTCAAAAAAATGTTCCATTTTCTCTTAACTGATTTGGTCATAATTTTTTTTTTTAAATAAAACGTTTTATCGATATTTTTAGTAAATTTTTCGAAAAAAAGGAAAGTTGCAGAAGAAAAATTGAAACAAAAAGTTAAAAAGAATATTTCATTATTTCATGACGTCGTCCGGTTGAACTTTTCGTGCACATCTGTAGTGCAAACTTTTGGTCCGGCTTGTTACGTCGGTTCAACTTCGACAGAATGTTGGATTAACAGATCAGAACATTCACGCGCGAAACAAAGAAGGGAGCAAAGCTGAGAAAAAAGGAGCCAAACTTAGTGCGAACTCACATCTAAAAAAAGAGGTGGAAAAAAAGAATGACAAAAAAGCAAAAGAAAATGTTGTAGAGAAGCGCGAGCGTTAATTGCACTATTTCTGCGAACAGGAAAAAAGAGCCGAGGTGGAAAACGGGGCCAGCGGTGGATCGCGAGGAAAAGATAAATAACGAGAGCACATCTTGCGCGATGAGTCAGCTGAATCTCGGGCTTTTACGAGTGTTTGTGCTATGTAGCGTCACGCACAATTTGTACCTCGAGATGATCTCGCGCGTGGTCGTAAAGCCCGGTTTAAGCCGGTCTTAATTTGTGACTATGTTGCTTTCAAATGACCTTTTTATCCTAACTATTATAAAACCATGCAAAAATTTACACATAATTACTGATATTAACTTTCAAAATGCCATTATGATTTCAAATCAAAATTACAGTTTTAAAAATTCCATTTTCTACCTTCTTTGAAATTACAAAACCAAAATTACAAACCAAAATTACAAACCAAAATTTATGATTAAAACTTTAACAAAGATTTGTTCGTTAATTTTTGTTATTTTTGTTATTAAAGAAATGAATCGCATTTAAATAAAACCTAATTTAAATATTTGAGGAAGGTTTATTTCAAGAACATTTGGAGTTCTTGATTTAAAACGACGTTTTCGTATTATTTCAGTCGCGAATTTGTTCCTTAGAATTACGTCTTTCATTTGGTCCGAATCTCGGCCGCAAAGCTCTTAGAAACGTGAGAAACAGTGGAGCAAAACCACAGAACGCAGGATTAGCCTGTCTTCCAACAATGTATAGATGCCTTTCGGGAAACAAACTGTCTTTTGAGGCCAAAGCCCGCTGAAAAGTCGGGCTGCATTTACGTCGTATTTAATTGAACATTGCGGCATCCAAAGGCACTGTTTCGTTTGTTCTAAAACCCGACTCAAAATCGTCCCGGCAGTGTTATTTAAGCGCCGCCACTGCTCATCATCCCAGCCTCAGTCTCGGATGTTCACTTATTTATGAAAACGTCGACGAATTAGTATCCATCAACCGGAACTGTTGAACTTTGTTAGACAAAAAGTTGCCTCGCCAATTAGCACTCACAACCGTCCAGGTTGAAATTTATTCCAATGAAACAATTTGTGAGAGATTAGAAATCGTCGATCATAACTCGTCGTCCATACGAGACTGTGTAAAAGCGTTGCGAATCAAAATAATGAGTCGGTGAAAATATGGGCGCTGATATTGCGGGCCTGATAAGGTTTTGACGTGCAACTCGAGACAACTCGTTAATTGCAAATATCGCAAGCCGTACCACGCGAGGATAAGATTCGCCGTAGGAGCAATAATTAGAAATGTTAAATGCGCCGGAGAGGGTCGATACCGGCGGCACTATGTTTCAATTAAGTTGAAAGAATGCGCGACTGATGAATGGGCGAAAGAATCGCGCCAATCTGCCAACGGCTAACAAATGTGCGGAATTATCGGACGGTCGCGCGACAAAAGCCGACCCTCCTTCTATTCGGCTACGAAAAATTGGTGCCCGCCAGAAAGCTAAAGGTAGATTGCTTTTCGTCCCTCGGTATCAGCCAGATGTCTTATCTCGGGGCGAGCGTGCCTCTCGCATAGTCCCGCGCTGCTTTTTTGTCACCCAAGATGTATTTTATGTATCCGCCAGCGAAAGGTCTGAATTCCGCTCGAATCTTATCTGTCCGACGGCTCGCGGAGCTGGATTCTTGCACGTACAGCCGCAAAGCCGGCATCTTCCTGCATCTCTTCATTACTACGTATCTCCGACAGTTAAAAGATCCGGTTCTGACCAAAATGCAGCCTGCGAAATTAAGCCTGCGAAATTGTAAGACCGAACCAAATTGACCGGCGATAACAAGCGTTAAGAGGATTTAAGTGATTTTTTTCAAGTAGCTTAATTTGTTCAAAAGGCTCCCGACAAATGTTTCCGTCCTTTCGAATCGTCTTGTCTTCGTCTTTCTATCATCCCCATTCACTTTCAAACAACAAAAAAGTTTAGTTTTTGAGCTTTTTATAAAACCTAACCTAAAAGTGAGGTTAGGTTTTTGTTTAAATCACACCCATTGTTTTATCATCCCCATAGTTTCTATTCACTTTCAAACAATCAAAAAAAGTTTAGTTTTAAGTTCTTTATAAGACCTAACCTAAAAGTGAGGTTAGGTTTTTGTTCAAATGAACTTCACTTAAACTGTATTTACGGTTATGTTCGAAAGGTAGATTTTCATTTGGGTTAAAAGTTCCAATAATTGTTTTTCCAGACGAAAGCTAATACTAATTTAGTCGAGGTACTTTTCGAAGATTACATTTCCATAGGTATTGAGCATCGACACGTAACGCACGGCTGATTTCATTAGAACCATTTAAATTGGTCTCCGTCGTCTCCGCTGGTTACGATTATTAGAACTACGCGAATACAGGGTACCGTCGCAGTATCGACTGTCATCATTTTCTACTTAGCACATCGGGGGATCGTAATCGCCTAATCAAACGAACAATTGTCGCAAAGTAGATTGCAACGATCCGCCGGCAGGAAACGTCGAACGGAAATTAAAATCACTTTCAATGAGCCGACAACAAGCGAATCAGCCCTTCTTTTTGCACCGTGCGACCTCAAAACGCAGCTACTTTTCTCCTCCTCGGGCTGCAGCGCCATCTATCTTTCAACCGCTCTCTTTTGTTTCGTGAAACAAATCAGACTGAGAGTAATTGCACAAAGTTCGTGACAATCAATGCAACTCCAACTTATCAATCACCTTCAACAAAGTTTGGACTTTGCTCATTAAATGCTTCTTCATTATCTTTTTCCAATGGTTGAAGAATTTTTTTTTAAGAACGTCAGAAATAATTTGAAAAACATGCTTGAAGATGTCAGGTGTTTCAGAATGCTACTTAACCTAACTTTATGGTTAAGTTCTTTATTCTAACCTAAAAACATGAACAATTATTTTAATATCAAGGACCACTTAAGTTTTTCTTGCTTTCGACCTGGACTAACTAAATATTCAAATCCGATGAGTTGCTAACTGTTGACTTAATTTGTTACAGGGTCAACAGGGCGAAAAGGGTCAGAAGGGTGAACTAGGAAGTCCCGGATTCGACGTCTTCAGTGCCGTAAAGGTATCTATAATAGTAAAAATGGGCAAGATCCTTCTTTCCCTCAACTTCTCCATTAACAATTGCCGAGCAAAAAAGACTCTCCGAGTTGGAAACAAAGCAGTGTTATTTGTTGCTTCTCGAGAGGAGCTTTTCTTACTGGAGAGTCATTTTGGTCGGTGAAAAAAGTTGTCCTGTCCCGGTTCCTTTTCACCGACAAGAAGATGGCGCAAGCCTCTAACGATTCTTAGTCTAATGACACAGAGCCCAGTAGATAATTCGTTTTGGCTGTCACTGAGCAAGAACGAATTCAAAATGTTTTGAATTGTTTGCGCCTACGGGTCAATACACAGGGATTGGGGTTAAAGAGGTCGGTGACGACGCTTCGCGGTGGGACACTTGGCTATGCGGAGATCGTCGCGTTGAAGGTAACTAGCCTTCAGGCAACCTAACAAGTCAACGCTCGTTTTTGGTGTTTCTCAAGTTGTTGATACGATAGAATGTTGTGCGATGCTTTCGGTGTAGCGACTTTTGTAATACTTGTCCCGCCTTGTTTCGTACCTCAAACGTCGGACGTACAGTTGATCGAACTTCGTCTAATTGATAAAGTAGAAAAATGGCGCAGTAGCGCCCTCCCTTATCTACTCTCGACCAGCTATACCCTAAACCCTACGATCAATCCTTCTCGACCTTGAAAAAGAAACGTCAATACTCGCATTGTTTCCGAAAAACTATTCCGCGAAGAATGAACAGAAAAAAAATACTATTCCTGTCACGTAATCGCATACATTTCAGATAATTGACGACGATAAATTGGCTTGGCACGTGACGAAAAAAAAACACACCTATCGATTGTCTTTGTTCACTTCCACCAGCCGATTTATTCCAATTTCATTTTGCTTTTGTTTGTTTGTTTTCTTCAATAATTGATGGTAGCCGAACTCTTTTTTTTTAATTGGTAAACATGTTTGCGAGTTTCAACGTTCCAACTGTACGTCGACGTTTTTAGTACGTTTCTAGTGTTGGCAAAACATTGTTGGTAATTTTTGTCTCATTAGTTCTGGTAATGTTTCTTGAATATTTTTATTCGTTTCAGTCCTTAGGTATAGGCATGAGTTATTTGAGCGGCCGTGAGCAGTAAAAAAGATAGTTAAAAAAATGACACTCGTGCATTATGGCTCCTTAAGTACTTGTCCCATTTGATGCGCTCCCATTATCTTTTCTCTCGTAGCGATTTTGTTTTTACCCGTAGATGACCTACTTCTAGGGACTTCAGGAGCAGGGCCATAATATCTCAGCGACGACCATCATACAACTCAAAGTAAGTTGGCTCGTAGAACAAAACCGACGGCTCTACTCCTAGACATTCCTTCTAATGCGCTTTGCACAGAGCTCGTAATTCTGCAGGTCAAATGACAATCGCTCCTTGTCGTTTCTCGCTGCCTCTCTTTTTACTCTCCTGATTATACGACTCTCGACTCTCCGCAACACTCGGAATGCCATTGAAATTAATTGACTAATTGAAAACAGCGAAACAGCCAAAGTGTTTCTCACTTTCACTTACCGGTTGTCGTTACGTTGATTGTTCGATAACTCTCCTGGACTAATGAAACCTCTGTTGAATCGCTACTAACAATGATAAACGATGCACTTTGCTTGGTCTTGAAAGTTTCCGATAATCATAACTTTAATGTAATAAGCAGCTGGCGTCAAACCACAATTTCCATGAAATTGTCATCCAAAAGATAAGCTCGACAGCATCTGAAATTTAAAATAGACGAAAATTATCATTTTTTCGCTTTCAAGATCCAACTTTCCGAGATGGAAATGGCCTGAAACCAACGCTTGTAGTAGCAATATTCTGGACATAACCTCAATTTGAGGTTCGGAGACATTCAAAGTGAAAAATTCGTTTTGAATTGTGTTGATTAAAATACTAAATATTCCCAATGAAAGTAAACTAACTGCTACAACAAACTGTTAGTTTCCAACTGCGAATCGGTCGCAAAATAATTGTCATGTTGAACTTTTGATTTTGAACTGTGGAAATGATTGTGCACGTTCTGTACAGCATGTGACTAGTTATTATGACCCCTGGTATCGAAAAATTATCGTCCAATTCGCAAGATACTCGCATCCATATTCTAGCAGCTGTTAATGATAGTTGCCTGAGAATGAACTACTCTCTAAGCACTTTGAAAAAACTGACAGGAAAGAAATTTTATTTCTTCTGAGTCGAAAAATGAGGTTAGTGACTCTGTGATTGGTCGAACAAGAAAAAAATTAACGCTTTTTGAATTCAGGGAGAACCTGGCGAGCCTGGACCACCGGGACCAGCTGGTCCACAGGGAACTGCAGGAACTCCCGGACACGATGGAAGGCAGGGAATGCCTGGAGAATCAGGACCACCTGGAGAAAGAGGCGCCACTGGACCAGAAGGACCACCTGGACCACCTGGACCTATGGGACCATCCGGACCCAAGGTACTTTAAACAATATTCTTTTTTTGTTCGTCTTCAATTAAGACACTGCGCTCTTAAACTAAGACACTGAAGTCTCAAATTAAGATTTAAGTGTAAGCAGACTTCAGGAAATTTTCCCTGGTAATTTTTGAACTAGTATAAACAAAAAATTTGATCTTTTTAGGGCGACAGAGGAGACAAGGGAGAAAGAGGTTTAACGACATCAATATCAGGAGAACCAATTCCAATGGGAACGTTCGAAGGTCCTCCAGGACCGCCTGGACCACCCGGTAGGTAGATTTGAGAACTCAAATCCAGTCTAATTGATAAACCAGGAGAACGACGCGTATCGACAGAAACAAATGAGGATGGTGTCATTTATTTTCGAACGAAGTTCTTGCACATTTTGTTTGTTCTTTTATTGATTGGTTTAGTATTTGTTTGAAGCTTTGTGTAGTTTTTGTTTATCTGTCGTTGAAGCAAGTACGGTTGCATCTGTAGAACAAGAGTTGGTTGTTTTATTTTGTATGCGTGGCACACAGGAGTACCTGGGGAAAAAGGCGAATTAGGACTAACAGGTCCGCCTGGCGCGGACGGGCCGAAGGGCACGAGGGGGAAACAAGGAAAAAGGGTAAGCCACACCATGGTCCTCCAACATGAAAGTTTTAATTGCTGAAAAATCTCGTTGGTCAAATGGCAGCATCAAATTATCAATTTTCATTTGAACGAAACAACAAATTAACATTTCAATCAAGTTAGAAAAACAAGTGTAATTTTATAATGAGGAGATTAACTTGTTCTTTGTTTTAAAATATCATGTCTAAACGGAGATTAATTTTGTCCGAAGAGACTGTGTAAACTATGAAGTTTCAAGTTATAATCAAAGGGTAGCATAAACTTGCCAAGACAAACACGGAGCATCAAATCGAGGCAAAATTTAAGTTTAATCAGCTACCTGGAACCATTTCAACTTTCTATTAAAATCATTAACCGTCTGATTGAATTGAAATTGCGATAAGAATTATCCTTAATGTCAACGCGATTTCACCTACACGATTTATAACAAACAAACTGAATAGGAGAAAAAAATTTTTGTAAACCTGCCAATTGACTTTCCACCGCTGATTTATTCACTGAAGCTTTGAAAAGTTCCACGTGTTGAGTTGTTGATAATCATCCCCGGTGCGAAGTGCATCAAAAACAAGTTGTTGGAAATAATTCGCAACTACAAAATCTGATACTGCTGTGAAAAAAAGGAATGTTTTTTTTTTGCGATCCAACACGTGGTTCAACTTGAACGATCCAACTGCACGAATAGCACGTCAGAGCATGTTCGAAACTTTGATGGTATGCCTCGTAGTTAGCCGAGCTGAAATAATCAACGCCAACTGCATCCCACGGTTTGCGATATTCTACAATTTCTCATTCCTGCCGGTAACTTGGCACTTTGAGATAATGAGATACGTAAGAACGAAGCGCTTCCCTTGCACTGTCATTTATGCACCTGCAACCAAATAGTCATCCAGCAAATAACAAAATTCATCTCTCAAATCGCGTTGTTCGATCAAACGACAAATCAAAAATTTTGCAATCGAAAAAAAAATGATCAATTAGTTTGGTTGGTGGCAGCAAATAACACGTCCCATAATAAACTTTTCTCTGTGAGAAAACAAAACGAATCTGTGACTTTTACAATCTTAATTTTTAGTAAGTTGCAACCAGTAAGTATTGCTTTGCAGGGTTTGTTATTTTTACCAGAAAAAAAAGTCGAGAGGATAATAAGAATCTGAAAAGAAACAGAGGAGAAGAGAAACGAGGAAAAAAAATGAGGAACTGTGGAGAAAATATGACGCGAACGTGTGTTGCTCGTTTGCTGGTAGTTGGTCGTATTTTCTTTATGTACAATAGTAATCCCTAGCAAAGTAGGTAGCTTGTAACTAATTTGTGTTTATGTAGCGAGTAACCCATTCGTCACGTCCTCTGCGTGTTGGTATAATCCACTAATCACTAATACAACCATGGCTTGTGGCTCGCAAACTCGCCGATCCGTCAATGCGAGTAAGTATCACTTTCAGATAAACTAGCTTTGTCCAGTCCCAGCGCAAGGTTCCAATTTATGACTCTGAAACCTTTTGCCCTCCAATTTATTCGCCGTCATTAAATTTTCCGAAACCCTTTGATCATAGAACCCATGTTTACAATTAATTTTGCATCGAAATTGTAATTAAACATCAACAAAATTAAGGCGAAAATTGCTGCCTCGCTGCTGGGACCTGAAACTTACAACTAGCGCTTTGTCAAAATAGTTAGTCGTTGTTTCTGTGTGTAAACTTTCTGTTAACACGTGTAACAATTTGGTTGTGACATTTTGTATTTTCAGTACATTAAACGCACTGGTTATGGCAGAGTATTACAAAATCTTTTGGTTTCTTACTTTTTTGTTCACGACACATCCTCAAATTGCGTGGATTACAATTTTTCAAAATCTTGCTAATTAAGGCCAACGGAGGACCTGGTTGGAACTGACCTTTGACCTAAAGTTACAATCGGATAGAACGCAAGTGATGCAATTCTATTGAACCCGCGTGCGCAATGTTATTTGGTAACAAGTTTTTTGCTCGTCCAATTTCAGTTGGTTCATTATTTGTCTGTTCGTTGTAGGTCCCAAGGGAGACCGAGGCCCTCAAGGTCCACCAGGAATCGACGGAGTCAGTGGAGAGTCAGGCATTCAAGGACCACCTGGTCTTCCTGTGAGTTCAAAATATGTCACATTTTTTCCAAAACAGTCATTAATTCTGTTTCTTGTTTTTAAACAATTTTTAACTTTGTTTTCTTATACATTTTAGGGACTTTCTGGACCAAAAGGAGAAAAAGGCGAGTACGGAGACATCGGACCACCCGGGCTTATGGGACCACCTGGTCTGCCTGGTCCACCAGTAAGTAGCTACAAATTTGCAAAGCTTATCCGTCTGACGTGTAATTAAATGGAGGTGATATTAACTTGTTTCACATTAACAGGGCTATCCTGGCCAAAGAGGGGACAAGGGTGAGAAAGGTGAATCGGTGAGTGACGCGTTTTAGTTTTTATTACTCGGTTTGTGGTTTCTTTTTTATGTGAAAGTATTCACGCAAATGTTCTTTTTTTCATGTCACCTGATCTCTACAGAAGTACAAAAAGTTGAGAAGAAGACAAGTGAGTAACTTCGAAATTTTACTTTTTTATGGACGATTAATTTTTCAGAAGTATCATATTTTATTTGGTTTTAGGGAGATGGCACTTTCGAAGTAAACGCTGGTGAAGTGGTAAGTTTTAATCAATGATTTTGATTAGAAATAAGTCCATAAAACTTGAATTATGATAATTAATCAACACTTCTGTTTTTTTTTCGTTTTGCAGATAGTAGGACCTCCTGGACCACCTGGACCAGTTGGAGCACCGGGTCTTCAAGGACCACCCGGTATCAAGGGAGACCGGGGCCACGATGGAGCTAAGGGAGAACCTGTCAGTAATCGTTTTTACAATAAAAAGAACAAACTAATGAAAAAAACTAATCTCAATAAGTGAAATTGATTTTAATGAATCCAAATCGGAACTCGGTTTGATTGCAGGGCGAGAGAGGTTCTAAAGGAGATCCTGGTCCGATGGGATTACCTGTACGTATGAAAAGCTCATATCAAATAACAAAAAAAACTGTTCAAAAATGTAAGAGGTCGAAAGCATAGATTATCTCGAGGCGATTTGATTAACTAATGGGAAAAAAGATTGATTGCAATTTTCGTTCGAACATAAATTGAAAGATAAACATGGGCGTTTAATTTTGACCAAAACTGTCGTTCCGGGCTGTTAACTTAGCGGTAGCCCTGAACCAAGAAACGTTAAAGGGTAGATTGAGACGTTTGTAAAGGGAAACCGCCACTGGTAAGTGCATCCCACTCTTCAAACTATTAATACCAGGCGTCTTAAAATATCACGTGATAGAAGAAAATCGGGTATAAATTTCTGATCAAACTTGAACTTGTTCAACAAGTTTACTCTGTGGTCATAATTCCACCGATGAAAAAGTTTCGTTTTTACCTGTTTGCTGTAACGCGTTTTGCAAAGATGTTTTATCTTTGCGAGGCAAAAAGAAGGGGAAGTAAAATTGAGATAAAGAGCGTTGGAAAACAAGTGAATCAGCTCAAAGTACACGTCTTGAAGGAGTAATCAAAGCTGAAATGAATCAACGTGTGTTTTCTGAAACATTAATCATGGTTTATGCTTCAGGTTAACAATTAATTTTTGAGATTAGGAGGTACTAAAAGATTCTTTTTTATCTTCGTTTAAACGTGAAAGAAGTTAGTGTAACGTTTGATTTTTCGAAACATTAAAACAAAACTTAGAAGCTAGTACACGTTTAGAATCAAGTGGAGATAAAACAGTTGGGGCACCCGCATCCCTGTTTCAACGAGATTATCGCGCTAATAAATCTCTCACGCTCAGAACAAGCGATAATGAAAACATAAACAATGATCCGGTCCAGTTTGCAATCAATCCGCTGTAACACGGACGTTCACGTCCGGTCGGTTCTGTTTACAGTCTCGTTCATAAAACCACCGCATTATGAATGTCAACAATTAACTCCCGTTTCATGTCTAATAACAACTGACTAATCTCAGTATTAGTGCAGATTTAATTCTTGAACACAACTGATATGTTCAACCCAGAATTAAATTGATTAAAACATTTGCAATCCCAGTAAGGATTTAAACAATGACTAAAAATAACGAATTTCTTACTTCAAAATTTTTTTTATTTTTAAAAAATAACTAAAAATGACAGGAAATAAAAAATGAAAGCTTTTTAATTCAAAAACCAAGCTGATTAAAAGATTGCCGAAATTAATAGTGATTCAAACTAGGATTAAAAAGTGTCGATTTAAATTTTAGGGACCAATGGGACTGAGAGGAGAATCGGGAAGACCTGGAGATACAGGAAAACCTGGCATGATGGTAAGATCGCGGATCTCACGTTCCTAACATCACCATAACATGTCTTCGTCAATGAGTTGATCATTTGCTGAAACATAAGTCGTCAACCTAGGCCCTCCCCAGTTTTGCCCTGGCAAGCTTTCAAGCTCAATCAGAAATCTTCAATTAATTTGACCTGTAACTGCGAGCCATGATTCAAAAACCTTACCAGTTCAACGAGTCCCAAACAAAAAACCATCCACATATTTTGACTAAAAAAACCCGAACTTTTCTACCAAGATGGCTTTTTGTTTTGTCATTTTGGGACCCGTCGAACGTTCAGTCCTCCAATTAACTTAGAATCGACGATGAAGATCACAAAAGGTGACTAAGTGGAATTAAGAAAGGGAGAGAAATCACTTGCTCATTCACTCATGCGATGTCAAATCTTGAATTTGCATACAATATGATGAGACTAAATGGCATATTGTATGGAAGCAAAAAAAAAACAAACATAATCATCGCCATCCTTAACAGCATAACTAATGGTCGGTTTAAAAAACAGGTTGGCACGTCCTGATCCGACTAACAACTAACACCGGATAGGTACTTCAAAGATAATCGACAATAACCTATCTGTTGTACACCGGCTGGGACTTACGCTAAGCGTACACACTGGTGGCGTCATCCACGAGTGTTAAGGACGTAGCTTCTTTGCAAAAAAAAACTGAAAACAAAAAAAAAAGAAATTAATGTCACAAAAAAAAGTCACAACAAATCTTGAATCTATTTTATCACGCATTTAATCGCTCGTGAGAGGAGGAAGGGTATTATCATATCATGTATTGATGTTTTGGTGCACTCAAACAAGAGAGTCAAAAGATAACGTCGAGGAGTCCCTGGAGTAACTGGAACCTGTTGAAAAAAAAAAACACCTGTCAATTAACTAAATTTGCTTAGTATGAATAACAGCAGAAGTTGCATCTTAGCAAGAGGAATTAAAAATAAGAGGGATTTGAGACAGGCAGTTCGCGTGACTTTGGGGAATCAACCATTTACCAGCTCGGTGGAGAAATTATTTTCTTACGCTTTGCGAAACCTTGAACGGATACTTACGAGACGTTACGTGGACTTGATTGGATGTCGCGTACCTCTTTATGACTCTTCCGGGTCTCCTTAGGTACGCCGAGGTGACGTCAAGGATCGCTCCCGATCGCAAATTCGGAAACTCGGTGTTGGTACTTAAATTAACCGGGAGTCGACCCTGACCGAACCTTCCCAGCTCTTTGTTTTGTTTTCGATGTAAAAAAAGAACACACAACAGGAAAACTAGTTGCGATCTATATCATTGATTAAGTGTCATTTAGGAGCTCAACTAAACTAGTCGTGAGAATTATGCTAAGCATTGGCTGTATAAAACAATAGTACACGATTAGGCTTCGAATTGAATTATTTATAATACAATTTTTTAAGATTGAATAATAGTTTTTGATTTTTTTATTATTTTTTTTTTTGATTTTGTAATTCTTGGAGAATTTGAATTGTTAAACTTAAGCCGCGGTAGGCGTGATTTTGTATGGAACCGACGTCTGACCGAGAAGTGTAAATAGATATAAATTTTGCAACAAAAACGAATAGCCAGGAAACGAGACGTGGCACGAAGTAACCAGTTTCCCTTGTCGATTCGTTGACAGAACGGATTTTTGATAATTTGAAGTACGAAAAAAAGTTTTTCTCCTTCGTCTTTAGAATTTTTTTCGTTTTTTTCCTTGGTTTGAGAACAACTGGGCTTCCAATGTCATAACGTGGCGGAATCAAAATGGTTTTTATATTTAGCGTTAGATCATTACTTTAGTTCTTAATGGATCTTTGTTCTGACAGATCTGCAACGCGAATTGAGATACGTTTTTTTAAATGACAATCTCTGTGTAATTGAAGTATTGAAACTCTTCAGACAATGCCAAAGAGTTTAAACACTGCCGACGTTACGTCTCAACTCATTTACACGAAAAGAAATTTGAATTTTTTTCTTTTTTTCGTTTAAAAATAGTACCGGGTTTTCTCAATTGTTCAGAAAATTGACGAAAATAATTGAAAATCTCACGTTTTTAGATAAATCTAACTAATTAATCTATGGCTCAGGAGATTAGAAGATTAAAAAACACGGGACGGGAGTTCAAATCCTACCCCGACAGTTTTCATTTTTGCTTCATTTTTAAGATTTCTCATCGTCATTAAAGATTCAAATATCAAGGACGGAAGTTCGAATCCTACTCCGGGCATTTTCGATTTTTTTTAATTTATTTTTTTCATAAAATCTTGAATTTTTAATTTAAAATGGAATAAAAGATTCTCAGAAATTTTGAAAGATCTAAAAACAAATTTCTTCACGTGTAAAATACGCTTTTTTATTTATTTTCTTTCATTACAAAACAATAATAGGCTGACTTCTTTATTTTTGTAATGTAACGTTTTAATAAACTGCTGATTGCAAAAACGTTGTCGGTCATTATATCTGATTCTGATCCAATCACGAATCTAAAAAGTAATCTTGTCCATCCCGATTAAATTTCCGACTGTGAACTAGTGAATTAACTTGCTCGTTTTGTTAATATTCGTCAATTCTTTTTACTTCGTTGTGTGTTTTTTAATCAACTTTTTATCTCTCTCTACATGTTTTGAGATTTCACTAACCAAAGTTGTGTGTACTTTATGAAATCAGCCTATTAAAAGGTCTGCATATTTAAAAAAAAATGAAGAAAAACCGTCCACTGAATTACTTACAAGATGTATCGGATAAAGAAAAGTTACTGAGATTAAAACAAAATGAAAAAAGAAACTTCAACTCATCTAAGTTGCGAATGTTTTAAGAATGAAGCATGTTTTTGAACCGTAATTTTCACTTCATCAAAAGCACAGTTCGATGAAGGACGAATAAAGGCTTACGTATCTGGATAATCCATACTCTAGTGCTATAACTGGGATTGGAATTTGGTACATTTCATTTTCTCTATCTTAAAATCAATCCTGGATTTGCACTTGCAATCAAAACGAAAAAAACCTAAACGAAAACTTTATTCATTGATTTGATTCCGCCAAACCAAAGTGCAAATCAAGGACTAAACTGTGACTAACAAAACTGTTGAGTTGAAAGAATACTAATCAAATTCTTGCATTGTAAATGGGTTTTTGTTTGTGTTTTCAAATTAGATTAGACAAAATTATTCTGGTTCTGGAATCTCATGAATATTGTAAAAACCAAGTTGTTGTTTTGTCGAGCGTTTGGAACAATTGCCGAATAACAAACCTGATTAAAGTACCCAGCGTGTTTGTAACATACAGCATTAAATCGGAAATACGAGCGAATGTAACCAACGCGAACAGGATTCTTAAGGAGAGACGTAGCTGAGTTTTTTGTTCCTCGTGTCACTGTATTGCTATGCCCATCTTGTGTAAAATAAAGTTTTCCACGTGTAAATAATCAATGTAAATTAGTTTCTTAGAACGACAAACTTTTCAGCGAAAATGAGTTAGTCACACATTGTTCAAGTGCAAAAGTAACTTGCAAATCAAGAAAAGAAGACAAGAGAAGAAGAAACCAATTGTTCGAACGACAAAAGTCAATAAAAACTCATCTCCGTTTCGCCGTTAAGACACGAAACAAAACTTAGTCTTAAGCGCCATCTCAAACTAATCTACTTTGCGACTTAACTTGTAACGATTAACATAAATAATTATTAACTTTTAAGGAACAGCAACAAACAAGACAACCAACATTTGTATGATAATTAATATTCTGTCATTGAATGAAAAACAAGAAAACAACAAAAATGGATAACCTTAGTATTATCGACTAAAAATGGAAAACAAACTTTTGTTTCACGTTGTCCTCCTTATTAATAAACAGAATGTGCATGTGCCTGATGTCCTTTGGTTAAATAACCTTCTGCCAACCGCTTTCATATAATATTTTTTTCGATCTTTTCTTTTCCTCCAAACTTTTTTTTTCACTAACCGGATTTTGCCTTTGCATTTTGGTTTCCAGCTGAAAAACAACAGTGTTTAAAAAAACAATGTAGTTATAGTTTTCACGAAAAAACTTTTTTTGGAAAAATGACGAACGTGTTCATTTGCTGCGACCACAAAGAACAAAATTAACAAGAAGAAAATGGGAAAATCGACTTCTTTCAACCTAACTAACTTTAAATAAATACAATCTTCTCGAGTAGTTGTAAAAGTTGAAAAAGGCTTTTTTGCCAAGTATGTGTGCATAATGAACAAAACCATACGAATGCTTTCACACGACATAATATCGTCGACATTTCATTTGAACTTCCTCTCCCTTTCAGGGGCCATCGGGATTAGACGGCATGAAGGTGAGAAAGCATTACAACTCGTTTTTTTGAACTGTTAAAGTAGAGTTTAGAGTGTGCAACTGGTCGTAAATCAAAATCAAAGTAGATTTCAAGTCCAAGTTTTTAAAATTTCTTGGTTCGAAAAATTGGATAGACAACAAATCCTGGATCTGTCATTGTAGGGACAACAAGGCGAGCCAGGATTCAAGGGCGAGCGAGGCGATCCAGGACTTCCGGTAAGATTCAACGCATTTCTTTACAAATAATTCAGACCCAATTAGCAACTTTTTTTCAAAATTCTATTTTTCCCCAGGGCACAGATGGAATACCAGGAATAGAGGTAATCACTTTTTTCCTTGAACAGATTTTCAATAATAAAGTACGGTCAAACATTTTTCTTATAATGTTAAAATTTCAGGGCGCTAAAGGAAGCAAGGGAGACCCAGGGAAAGACGTGAGTACCCAGCGAACCCCACCGCCAAAAAAAACTTAGCGATTAGAAAATTTTTTTTATCCGGTTGTTCGAGCTGAAGGTCTACACATTTCTTAAAGTTATATGCTGCCACCAAGTTCAAGACTCTGAAATATCTTTAACGAGACGTGCCTCAGAATTCTTCTCCGCACTCGACTGCACAAGATCGCATACTTTTGCTCGGCCTAGTTGCACGCTGCAAAGTGGTTCTTGTGAGCCAAAAATGTACATTTTCAATTTTATCCAGGGCCCAACTGGAAAGAAAGGCAAGAGGGGTGAAAAAGGAGATAAAGGAGATCAAGGAGTTCCTGGATTGGATGCACCATGTCCTCTAGGTCCAGACGGTCTTCCTCTGGCTGGATGTGGTTGGAGACCTCCACAGGTAAAGCATTTCGACAACATTATTTTGCATGAGCGCTTTTTGTAACTGAGACTGCCTCTGCCTGGGAGTTAGTACTAATTGTGGTGTGTGGTGTGGGACTAACTTATTTGTGGGACTGGTTCAGGATGGGTTGAGCACGGCTTCTCCCCCTTATGAGGGTCCGGAGCCGGCCGAGACTGATTACGACGAAAACGAGGAGGAGCCAGAGTACGAGGACAACGAGGAGTACCCGGACCAGAACGGAAACCAGGCTGAACAATAATTAATTAATCACTAGACGCTGCCCTAATCATCAACTAAGCCTACAATCTCTCGCCATTCAACTCACCCTTCCCTTTTTGTACTAATCACATTTTATGAACCTCATAAGTTTTTGGTAGGTAAGAAGGTTTTCATCCACTTTGGATCTTCAATAATTATGGTTTTGTAATTCTAAATTATTCGTATCTATTCATTCTGTTATCTAACAACATCTTCTAATACCTTTTTATTTCAAACTTTTCAAAATGGTAGAATTGGTGCCCAACGTGGGGCTCAAAGGATTAGGTTAAAAAAAATTTATATCAAAGTTTTTAAATCATTCTGATTATGTTTTTTATCTAGTTAAAGTTTAGATTACAGTCAGGAAGTTTGGATTAAAAATTGGATCCGTTTGTTTTAATTTACACTTTTCATCTGATCTGCGTTAGTTAACTATTTACTATTTCATCTGGAGGCTTAAAAAAGAGCGGAAAAAAGCACCCCTCAGAGGACTAAAAAGTTCATTATTTCCAGCGCAAAAACACGATCCTGGATGAGTGGATGGATGAAGCAGAGAGACAGTGATGTAATTGAAGACCATAACAAAAAAAAACAAAGCAAAATGAACTGTAGGTGATATTTTTTTACCGGACTTTCCTCGTCGTCGTGGCCATCTCACCGATAATCAAGAATATTTGACTAGGCGAACAATCGAAGATGACGAAAAAAAAAAAAACGAGTGTGTAAATAAGTGTACTTACAGTGTCCAGCGCTCATAGTGTGTGTAAATAAACCTCGGTAATCAGATTAGTGACCCCAATTAAGAAATACAAAAATCAAAAACGAAAAAAAAAACATAGTAATAATGAAAATCGTCGAGGGGAAAATTAAAATTAAAAAAAGAAAGAAAATATTGCGTGTGACGAATCACAGCATGTGTCCGTTGCGTGTTAATCAAATTGTGCCAACGCGATTGTGTAACTCGACCTGAAGATAAGACTGTCAAAACGTCTTAATTGTTAAGGACGTCTAGCTCTGGATGTTGTTTTTGTTCGTCGACAATAGATCAGTAGTTTTTAGACGACATTTGTACCATTTTGTTTGATTAAGCAAGAAAACATAAAACAAAGTTGTATTTATTTGTGCGATAAACAGGGGGCCTCGGATCTGTCAAACGAGGTGGCAGTGCTGGGCCAAAGTATGTCACACTGATGTATTATAATCCATTCTTTTGTACTTTTTTTAATATCGTCCTCATTAAACTGACGCCCTTCTTGTCTTCAACGAAGGTTCTCCCCTCGAACACTTTAGTTCAGTCCTGCCATCCAACCTTGACAGCTGACCGGTTGTCAAAACTGCTTTTTTGATATGAAAAAAATGAAAAAGAGAAAAAGAAAAGAAAGAAAACACCGTGGTTGACTGAAACACCGTGTTTTTACATTTTTTTCTATCGCCAAAATGCTATTTATATTTAAAGAAAACTAAACGCGACAGTATGGTTGAATAATAAGTGTTACTTTGACTGTTTGGTAGTGCGTGAGAGCGAGTGCGCGTTTTACATACGTTGAATATTACGAATATTATTTATGTTGCATGATGAAAGAAAATTTAATTTCCACTGCGGTCGCGATGGCGCGCTTATTAGGCCAAGCCAGGAACAAGATTAGGGTAAAACCGAAACCTCAAGTCCAAGTCAATACTGCAAACCTCCTGGCTTGTTCTAATCAAAATTCTAATTTAAATTATACATATAGATGTGTAAACGAGCAAACAAATTGAAACTCATTTTTATGTAATATTAATAAATATGTGCTAAAGATCAATACAAACAGTTGTCTTTGTTAATTACCTAATCCACTTTTAATTTTTGATGAAACTAGTGTAACATTTCATGATACAGAGTCATCATTTATTGAAAGAATCAAAGGTGATCAATTTTTGCAATAGTTGATGAATCGAATTTCCTCTTACTAATCCCAAAATGAAACGATATTTCTTCACTTGTTTTTCAAGGTGAATTTCAATCAAATTTTCTTAACAAAACTTGATTCACCTTTTTTAAACTATATTTTTTTGGAAAAAAATGCAAAACAGGTTTTTGCTAAGAAAATTAAGGTAAATAAAGCACTGTTGGTTTTTATTCGGACGCACGAAATCTCCTCGGATTTTCTTTGTTCAATAAAATTCAACCAGCAGTCATTTTAGGAAAGCTTCGAAGGGTGGAATCAGCAGCGATTATTAGCAGTGGGTCTCAAGAGGAAAAAGGGATCGATGGCAGCTTAGGAAAATAACAGCAGATTCCTCGACTCAAACCTGTTTTTATTCTTGAGAAAACTACTCCCCCAAAGCACCTGGCGATCTTTCAAATGCAAAAAAGTATAGAATAAAGAGCAAAAGACAAAGTAGAACTAAAAAAAACGACAAAACCACTTTTTTTATTTGTTTTCTCCCCTTTCGTTTGATGAGCACTTTGTTGTAACAAGAACGACGGGTAATGTCAAAAGAAAACGAAAATTATCGTGTCTGAGTCATGAGACAGTAAGAATATTTTGACGACCAATTGTACAACTAATTTCAAAGGAACGCAATTCGAACAAGACTAAAAAATAACAATCTCAAAAGATTGATAATTGTATTTTTGATTTGAAAACAGGTTAAGAAATAAAAAACCAAAAAGACTTGTTCCGCACAATTTTAAATCGGCATTTAGCAATTAAAAGTTTGAGTGTTAAAATTTGGTTTGAAAACGGAACTTTTTAAATGGAGGGACAAAAGTGATGAAAAGTGCGACGTCATGAATGAGAGTCTAAACAGGGCTGGTTGGACTAGTTAGTTAAATCGTACAGAGCGATCTATGCACTTTCTTGAAGACTCGTCAGGGCGCAAGCGTGCTCCCTCGTCCTCCCTTAACTTGCAGGAGAATTTTGTGCAGGTACAAGTCACGCGAAGCACAGAGCCAGGTTGGGCAAAAGCAAAGCAACTCGAATGACCTGCGAGTTAGTCTGCAAAATGAAGCACTCGGTGGCGTTTGTTCGCAAAGTTGTGTTCGTCCTGGTTGCACTTGTTTCGGTGTCTACATCGCAGAGGACCCATGCCAGACAAAACAGCGGCGCCAGGGAAGCCCCTTCCGTCAACATCCCTGACCAAGGAACTGTTATGGGCAAAGAGGTGCGATTTCACCTACTGCACGAAGGTCTTTGACTCCGCTCGGTCAAAACATTATGACGCTTTGTTCGCCTTTTGTTTCATACTTCTGTTCAACCTTCAATCTTTCAAAACTTGTTTATTTCTTTTTTTTTCATACAAATATTATTGGTGGGATTAAAATTACGAATGAGAAAGTTAATTCAAAAAAGTTAATTGATTTTGCGTTTGACTTTGTTGGTTGGGTTTCTTTGGTCGTTGAAAATGGAAATGAGATTTTTTTTCAAGTTTGAGTTGACTAATGAAATATGAAAGGGGATTGTGAATGGGCGAAATTGTCTATCAATAGTGCGCAATCAATGTTCGATTACTTGCAGAATTTCGAAGATTATGTTAAGGAACTGTGGAAGTTCAATTGAGCGAATTGCTAATTGTTTCTAAAGTTGTGAAGTGTGTTACAAAGTGTTGAGGTGTTAAGCTAATGATAAAACTTGCAACCACTCAAGTAATTTTTAATTCAAACAAATAATTACTTTTTAAGTTTTAATAACGAATAACATTTTTGGATAAACAAATTTGAACGAGTTGTGTGGCAGTAGAATTTTTCTGGTAGCAAAAATGAAATTGCGATGTAAGAGTTGAATTAAAATTACAAAAAGGGTAACTTTGATAAGGCTACAATGTTAAGAATTTTTCTGATAGTAAAATTAAGTATTCGCCCTTTATCTCAATTGCATCACAGTACCATTAATTTCTTTAACTGGAGCTTAATTGAATAAATCTATCTAGTTGAAACCCATGCACGTGATTTGGATAATCAAACGTGCGGGTATACATCAGTGACCTGTATCAAATATATTAGTCAGGGATCAGATAAATATAACACAACTAATGATTTAATTCGATCTAGACCTTAATTTAAATTTACATTTTATGTCGCCTAAAAAGTTAAAATTTAATTTAACAAAGTTCATGAAAATCAAATAAGAACTTTCGCATATTGGAATCAATATTAATCTTGATTTTTCACTCTTTTAAACCGTCTTAGGAAACGGAAAAACAGAAAAAACTGTAACAACATTTGTATACTTTGTAATTTCTCTTCCTGTTTTTGTTTTTCAATTTACACTTGTAATTTTTCCTTGACATTCAGTTAATTTGAACCGAACTTCCTGGAACGCGATTAGTCATTAAACATAATTTAGATTTCACTCGAATCATATCACCGCAATCGATGTCATTAAGCATAATTTTTGCTTTCGTTCCTTATTTTTGTTGTAATTATTTTGGCCAAGGCGAAAAATGACGATGTCAGTTATAGATATTGTGAAGTGTATTTACATGAAATTGAAATTAAAAAAATTCAAAGTCAAGACAAATTGTTTTTCAAGTTCGCCAATATTCGATAAGAAAAAGGGTTTTGGATTAAAATTCAATGCCACATTTCGTCCAAGTTCAATATCAATGAATGCATAATTGATAATTCATATCTTCGTGTCAAATACAATCTGCGACGAAAAAATCGAAGGATTCGCATTATGGACGATGCTGTTTTTTTATTACAATTTATGATGCATTTTTTAACGAAACTTAACTGCGCAGATTTTTTTTTATGGTTGTAGCTGGAATAAACGTTTACAACCCTATTATTATTCTCCTTAATTTAAAGGCTTGTAATGACGAGATTTGTTAGTTACAAAAAGGTTGTTAGTTTTGTTAACACATTTTTTGATATTCTTACATGAATATTTGCAAATTTAATGAACATTGATTGGATTCAAATTAGTAGCCCCGGAAACAATCAACAACTTCAAAAATACTCGCGATATCGATGTAAACAATCAGAAATCCAATCAAAACACTAAGTTTATTAACGTAAACAACCCTAATCAATGTAAGAAGATCAAAAAAGGACTAAAAAGAAAATTCGAGTAAAAACTTTTTGTTCGAAATTGTGCAAATCGAAAGTAAAAAAAGATGAAAATAATGATGTAGGTAATCTCAACTGAAAACGCTTTTTTGGCCATCAATCTGCATTCCAATATCGTTGCGATTTTCAATACTGGGTACTATAAGCTTGATTATCCCGTATCTCATAAATCGAAATAAAAATCCGATAATTTAGAGCCAGCCAATTAATTAAACTCGAATCCACAATATACGTTCGGCCTTGAAAATAATTATCCGCGCCCAACTTCCGGACGGGGTGCGTTTCAAAGGATCAAAGTTGAAAAAGCTGTCATTAAAAGCTGCCGGCCTAATCGGACGAGAACTAATATAATAACGCAAAGTGCACGGTCCGCGATAACGGCCAACACCGAGCATAAAGATAAAATTAATAAGCAAACCCGGAGCGGTTTATTAGGGGGCAGTTCATGCGTTTATTGGTTGCAGAAACACACAAACTGCCGCCTGTAATAGACATATATCACGCCTGAGCCGCAACGCTCCTTATGAATATGGATATACAAATTCTACACCGGAGGTGTCTCTAAATGACTTTCTTCTGCAGTTCTAAGCCGCACCAATTTGTTTCCATAAAACTTCTAATTACAATATATTTGACATAAAAAACTTATAACTTAAAACTTGACCTCAAAACTTCACGAAATCTTAACCTTAAAAGTTAACAAAAAACTAACCTTAAAATTTGTATTCATTTGTGACTGTTTTCAATTTCAACTATGAAGTATGACGGATCGCTAATTTTCATTCGAATGGTCAGACTGAAAATTTTGACTAACCGGTTCGGATTATAAATTTGACTTGATTATACATGGTCGAGTGACTGTCGACTGACTTTTTATGAATGCGTTATGACGGCCGAGATTGAATTGTAATTCAACCAAATTTCAACCTCAGTCGGACATGAGAACTGAACGATCAATCGCGGAATATGAAGGACACATTAATGTTGCTAATTGAGCTGACACCCTCCATTAGATTAGATTTCGAAAACAAGATTAATGGTATCTGTAAAACAGTAGAGGGTCGGTTCGATCATCTCTGTATGCAAATCTCGCACAATCAGATGTATATACATTGCAAATAATAATCCAGTAATGTTTTGCACAATGTTGCGTTCATAATCCAATAAGCTCTTAGACCAATAATATGAACAAATAAAACTCGGCAGTATCCAAACAGTCGAAACATCGATGTTAACAAACGAAAATGATAGGAACGTTCATATAGTATCAATGTAAACAAACAAAATAATGTCCACAAAATCAAAGTATCGATGTAAACAAACTGAAAATATTAAAACGAACAAAATATCGATATAAACAAACGAAAGAGTATCAAAACAAACGAAATATCGATGTAAACAAACCAAAAAGTATCAAAAGGAACAAAATATCGATGTAAACAAACAAAAAAGTATCACAGCGACTAAAACGTTGATGTAAACAATCTAAAAAGTATATCGAAACAATCAAAATATCGAATGTAAACGAACCAAAAAGTATCAAAATATTTACAACATTGACGTTTACAGACAAATTTCCGCTATATTTCAATTGTTCTCCATTGAAACATCTTATAATTTTGAAAATGAAATGGAAAAAATCTGAAAAAACAGTCAGAACAAGCTGGCGAGACTTCTAAACCAAAATGTAACACGACGTTAGAAGCTATCAGTTCTAATTGTGTTGCATTAACGCAGCTAGTGTCCAATAATCGTGAGAGATGCGGAGGACAATGAAACGCTGTTTGCTGTGCGACGCGTGACGAGCAAGCTGGTATACGGCATCATAATGTCGTGCGATTAGGTCACGAGTAGATACCGCGACTGAAGATTTGCGACATTCAGGTTGCCCTCTGACATGACAATAATGCAAACCTAGATATTTCGCAGTCAATAAATGCTGCTGCCTGTGCACCTTAATTTCAACCCCAAAAAAACTCCTTCGTGTCTGTTTCATAAAAAACAACGAAATAGAACTAGTAAATCAACAGATCTTACTGCAAAAATAAAACAAATACGATTTCCTGAATAATTTAAATTTTCAAACGTTTTTTGTTTGTTTGAATTGATATACAAACAAAATATCAATGAAAAATTAAAAACAAGCTTTTAAAGTGGGATGGAAGGGGTAAAAAGTAAACATTTGATTCAAATGTCATAAATTGAGCGGATTCTTGTAAGTTAGCTTGAAAAATGAAAAGACACACTTATCGGAAAAAGGATCTGGAATGAACATAGAGCGAGACGTCATTGGCAAGTTGATAAAATGCAAAGAAGAACGAGCGTTCATAAATACAAGCTGGGGATTGAAAAAAAGAGAGCTTTTTTGTGCGATGCGATTCGAGATACCGCCGAAGGTATTCCAAGTCGCGCTTATCGCCCGCAAATGGCCTGAATTACGCATCACCGCGAAGGGAATAAATTATATAATTTATAACGCATTTTCTTCTGCGACAAGAATATGGAAATTAGAAACGAAATTGTGGCGCCAACTTATAGTGCGTTTTTGTTTATTTTATGCATGCATTTCTATATTCGATAAAATTTGAATTACTACGTTCAGAATTATTTCAAAATTGTATTTCGTTTTTTTAATTCTTTACGAATACTAAAATTTTGTTTTTTCTTGTATATCAATGATAAAAAAGTTAATTAAAAAAGCAACATTAGAATTATAGCTGTGGATTTTTCTTGACTTTTAGGACACAAACTTTAATTGGCCTTTAGTTGAAAGGATCATGATCTAATCTTTCTAAAATCATTCATTATAGTTCAACATCGTTATACGAATTACCGCTCAGAGGCATAAATCCTCACTTGTCTTGATTAGAGAACGAGGTTAACAACGTATGTGATCATTGACGATTCTAATCGTACGAAATTATTTGCCACTTTGTCCTCGTAAATAATCCTCTCGGCTCATCTTTTGTCACTAAACTTAAAATATTAGTCGAAATTAACAAATCAGTTGAACACTTTCTCAAAAACTAAATCATCTTAACACCGAATAAACTTATTAAAAATACACAACAAACTTTTATAAACTTGAATAAATTTCCAATAAATTTCACAATGAACCAAAATTTAAGAAAACCCATCTTGGAAACCCGACTCTCATATTACTTTCTTATGAATTTTTATTGCAAATTCGAAGCTTTTGCTTTCTTATAATCAAAAAGTTTGATTTAAAATAAATATTTTATTTTTTGATTATTTTTTGACACCTTTGCAAAATCTAAAATATGAAAATCTTCATTGAGTTGAAAATTGTTGTTTGCATTCAGCGAATCATAAATAATCGACGTTAATGTGCCGGTTGGAAAATAAAGCTGGGCTTTGGTCGGCGGTGAAAATCCATATCAATAATTCGCGGGCGATTCAACCAACTGGGCAGACAAAATGATAATTCCAGGGCAGAATCAGCGAATCAAGAAACGGTCAAAATCAGATGACCAATGTCCGCGGATTAAAAGCCGCGTGTGCGTAACGTAACGACGTTAAATCCGCGCGGTTAGCGCGCGCGACGCTTAATTGCGAGAGCTGATATTCCAATCACTTAATCCATTAATTGTATCTAAACAAATAGCGCGACTCGGCTGACGGCTAATTTATGGAAAATGACAATTTGTCGACGATGCTAATTTATTGATTCACGCGGCGGTTAGCCGGATTATAATGCCAGGGCTGACGTATAGCGTCCATGCCAAACACAATGTAAAGTTGAACGTACAAACGATGACGTGAATTGTCTCGAGTTAAATATTATCGCCTAATTAAAATGCCGACACGAAATACTAGCGGCTCGTGAGACAATGCTCGTCCGGTCTCTTCAATTGTCCACCATTCACATTTTTTGCACTTGACATTTCACCCTTTTATTTATTAGTTTGTAATTCGTTTTCGTATGAATTACGATTTTTAACTCAAAAATCGATTTAGATATCGATCCATAAGGGTTAGTTCAATTTAGTTTGATTTATCAATACAGAATCGACACGGTTGAATACAAAATTCTAATCAACTATTTTTGCAAAAGGTGTTCGTTAGCAGAACACAACGAGTGATCGAGTACCTGGGGATTCCCTACGCGAGACCACCCGTAGGTGCGTTGAGATTTGCACCACCTTCGACAAACCCCCTGCCGTCCTGGTCTGGCGCGAGAAACGCCACGCAGTTTGGACCGTCCTGTCAACAAGTGTCTGGTAGACTCAAACTCCACGAGAAACTTTATTTACGACTCCTACCACCCGACCAACCAGACCCTGGCACCAGCGAGGATTGTCTTCTATTGAACATTTTCATACCTGATGGTAAGACCAACTGCAAATTTTTTTTAAATTCTGAAAATTTGATACTTTTATTAGGTTTAACCTGTTTATTTTCTATTTTTGTTTGTTTTTTTTTTGTTCAAAGTCTGATTTGACAAATGGTACAAAACTAAAGATGGTAAGATTTGATAGAAAGTTAGTCGACTGTTTTTGTACATTTACAAGTCGAATTCTAATGACCGAAGAGCGATTGATAACGGTCGTAAAGTCATTAGAACAGCAACTCGTCGAGCAATCAAGGTAAGATGATAAATTCAGCGAGCTTGCCAAGAACATTGAGCGATTAAGCAAAATAAATCGCTGCGGGATGAAAGAATCGCGAGGTGCCGGTCGATAGCGAAACGGCTAATGGCGAGCCAGCGGCGGCGCACGCGATATTTCAAGTCGTCCGGAGAAAAGATGCCGAGATACGAGACACACAACGGTCACGAAAGCTGCCCCTTTTTTATTGTCCTTTCTCTCCCTTGAGCTTGAGCCGGTTCAAATGCAGACAAATGAACGCGACCGAATCGTGATTGCGAATGAAAAAAGTTGCACCCAAACTGTGCTAGCCGAATGTCATCGTTGGGTTTGAAAAGATTTGCCGATAACGAGACATGAAGCTTTGTTAACGAGGTCAAGGCCGGACTATTGCTGTTTGCAAGGTGAAAAAGCGAGGCTCTTTTCTTGGTGCAACTTTTTTTTTGCTTCTTCGGATTTTAGTTTGGGTGATTTTGGTTCTGCCCTTTTTACAGGAAACAAACCACCTGACGGTTGGCCGGTTTTGGTTTGGTTCCATGGAGGGGACTTCAATACTGGCAGTCCGGAAATTTGGGATGCCTCAATTTTTGTCTCCAGACAGCGGGTGAGAAGTCGTCAATTTCTATTTTCGTCTATTTTTGTTTGTTTCTTTGTTTCCAAAAAGAAATTGTTATATATATTTAATATTTGTTGGTTTTGTAGATTCTGGTGGTAACGGTGGCGTACAGACTTAACATTCTTGGATTCTTCACTACCAATGACGAAGAAACCACAGGTAATGTGAAAATAATGTGAAAAGTATAAAATTCATTTTGAAAATAGAAAAAGATTGCACAAACTTTAAACGAATTGAAATATTTTACAATGCAAAAAGTTCAACCGTGACAATAAACCATAAACTAGAAAAAATTTTGTTTTTTAATAAACCCACCTGCAGGCAACTACGGCATGATGGACCAGATAGCAGCGCTGGACTGGATCAAGAGGTACATAAGTCTATTCGACGGCGCGCCCTCGAACATCGTGATCTTCGGTCACTCATCAGGCGCGATAAGCGTGGGTTTGCACATGATAAGTCCGCTGAGCAAGGGCAAGTTCCACAAAGCCATCGCGATAAGCGGCGACGCGTCCAACTCTGTCGGCCGACCCGAGGCCGAGATTCCAGTAGTCGACATCATAGCAGAAAAGTTCGGTTGTTATCGAAAGCCCATCGCCTCGCTGATGGAGTGTCTTCGTCGAGTGGACCCCACCATCCTTGTTCGGGAGTCCTCCGATATCGAGACCTGGGGCCCGATTGTCGATGGCGACATTGAAAATGTTACAAATCCGTTTCTTCTAGAACACCCTAAGGAGAGTTTGGAAAATAACAGGTTTTACAGTGTGCCCCTCCTGGCTGGTTTTACTAGCAATGAACAAGCGCTGGCTTTCATGGAAGCTGCGACGACAACGGATGGGAAATTGAGTAAACGCATGTTCGACGCGATGATCCTGGAGGAGAGCACGGCTGCCGCAAAGATGCCGGAGAACACGACGTGCGAGGTCAAACCAGAGATGCTGTCGGAGGCTGTGTTGTTTTTCTACAGGCCACATCCGCCTACCAAGAACCAGACCTTGCTGCGGGACAGGTATCTGCAGATGCAGACAGAAAAGAATTACGCCTCTGGGTTGGTGCATCTCGCTCTCAAGGTCTCCAAGCAGTCTTCGGCGTTTGTTTACAAGTTTGATTATCACTCGAGGACTCAGGCGATGACCAAGGATGTTCCCGATTGGGCACAGGTGCCTCATATGTTTGAGCTTCCTTTCATCTGGGGATTGCCTTATGCTGTAAGAGCTCTTTTTCTCACGTCCTGAAAACATTCAAGTTTAGAAGTTAATTAAAAAGTCATTGTAGAAGTAAATCACGAGTTTAAAGTTTGATATTAGCATTTGTTAAACTGACAAAATTTGAGAACATTTTCGTTTATATAGAATGACAGTGACATTTGTAAATGTCAAAAATATAACTTACTTCGTTGGCCACAACTAGATGAAATCCGATTTGGATAAATTTTCAATGAGATTGTGTAGGTTGCTTTCTAAGACTACGAATCTTAAGCTACCTGAAAAATTGAGTAAATTAGTTTTCATGCTCAATGACAGAAAGGATTTAGTAAAATTGTGCTACTGTTATTTAATTTGAACTGCATTGTTTGTTTTGAAAAATTTTTATAACTACTTCTGTACGTAATATTGTTATTAACAAATAAGTTTATACTTGGTTTGTACTTATCTTTACGATCATCTTCTTCTTCACTTTTTTGTCCTTGTTTGTTATTTGTTTGCAATGTAAAATCACTTCACTTCACAAAATTGATATCGGTTTTGAAATCATGAAACTTTTTCGCTTTCATTTGAAGTTTTTTCAGTTTGATTGAATTTGTATTTTGAACAATTTTGAAAATATGTGAAAATGAAATTTTGAAAACTGCAAAAAAATGGTTTTGTGTCAAACTCACTCGTTTGAAGATCGGATTTTCAAATGGTGCATCCCAAGGTCACCTTTATCGGGCTGTCAAGGTCGTCCTGGATTGCCAAAATTGTCTGTCAAGGCTGGCTGTCAAAGTCGCTGCCAAAGTTGTCGAGACGCATCTGCCAAGCAGTCATCAAACAAAAATCCTCCCCATCAATTTGCTCCTGAGCTTTCAAAATAGACACTATGCCGATTTTTTCACGCACTTCACTTTACTTCACTTCACTTCACTTCACTTTTTAATGTTTGCTGGCGTTCTTTAAATGTTAATTATTATATGAAAAAACAACAACAACAAAACTTCGAACTTTTTTGCACTGAGAAACACGAAAAATCCAATTATCGCGCACGAACAGTTTTGTCGATGACGTCATTGTGGCGCCAACAATAACCGTCGCTGTTTTGAAAAAATAACATTGTTGGTATTGCATGCAAGTTTGGTTTTTAACACAATGACAAAGTATATTTATTTAAGTTAACAAACATGATTCAACATGCTGAATGTCAACAAACAAATTTCTCAGAAAGATTGATGCAAAAAAGTTTGAGACAAAACAATGGAAATAAGTGTAAACAAACATTATACGATTTTGTTGTTCTAACCATGACGCTGCTCGCAATGTCAACATTGTTGTTTATTCTTGATTTTATTTGAATTAATAATCTTATAACACGCCGAATGAAAAAACTATCCCGTGCAAATCCCGGGCAATTTGCGGCGCCATCACGAAAATTGCGCGAACAATGCCGATGACGCTCGAGTCTTGTCGAAGCTGCTTACGCAATTCAGTGGCGCCAACTTGTGGTGCCAAACGGCGCGAGCCTACAGTCCGGTTGGTTTGCGTTGGTCTGATCGTCGAAGGTCGTCGCGACCACAAACGGTTCGCAAAAAGTAAGCTTTATAAAAAACAGATAACTAACAACTAAACATTTGTTATACTTTCTGTGAAATTAAAACGAACAAACGATATCCAAGAACGGGTATCGTATGCCTGACCGCGACGATAATCCCGCGCGATTGGCTGATCCCCACTACCGTCACGAAGTAACAAAAACAAAGATGGCGTCCCCAAAAAGGAACATTCGCACTAAACAAAACCAGATCGAGTTTGATTGTTTTTTAAATAGTGTAAACAATATCGTACTATAAATATAAATAATGATTTTCGGATAGTCAACAACAAAAGTATCAAATTACAACTATGACAAATTCAGAAAAAGCAGATAAAGTGAATTCCTAAAAAAATTGTCAATCGCGGAAATATTGTATCAAAACTATTGTTTTCTTAATTTCCATGAATATTGTTTGTTTGTTTGTTTCTTGACGTTTTATTATTTTCAACAAGAATTCAAAATTTAAAGAAAAACGTGACAAATATGATAAGTTCAGTGAGTGCCCAAATTGCCATGGGTCCATTTCAAAAGCAGAGGAAAAAGTTAATGGGGAGCTAGGCAGATGTTCCTTGACAACTTTGGCAGTGAATCCAGGACGACCTTGACAGCCCGCTGAAAGTGACCTTCGAATACATCATTGGAAATCCGATCTTCGAGCCGAGTGAGTTTTAATCAAAACCATTTTTTGCAGTTTTCAAAATTTCATTTTCACATATTTTCAAACACACATTCAAACTGAAAAACTTCAAATGAAGGCAAAAAAGTTTCATGATTTCAAAACCGATATCAATTTTGTGAAGTGAAGTGATCTTACATTGCAAACAAATAACAAACAAGGACAAAAAAAGTGAAGAAGAAGATGATTGTAAAGATAAGTACAAACTGATTTGTTAACAATAATATTTCGTACAGAACTATAGTTATACACATTTTCAAAACAAACAAAATGCAGTTTTTCTTTCATAACTTTAAAAATGATAGCATTGTATTGATCAAATTTAAATTGTCCCAGGGTAACAACATTCAATGGAACGCAGCGGATAAAAAGATGACGGACGTGATGATGTCAATGATCGGAGCGTTTGTCCGGACAGGAAACCCGTCACTTCCTAACGTCAAGTGGGATGCGTTTACTGAAAACGAGCCGGGTGTTCTAAACATAGGCAAAAACATAGAGATGAGCGACGATAGTGCAATCAATTACAAAGCCATGGCTTTCTGGAACGAGTACTATCCAACAGTGCTGGAACAAGCGACCAACAATTGTTGCAACGTCTCCAGCAGTGCTCCCGAGATGATACCGATCTCGCATCATTTCTTGCCCTGTGCCACTCTGCTAATGCTTACGCACACTTGTTTATAGACCATTTTGCGGGACAGTTTTTTGTACGGAAACAGGAATTAGTGCAATTGTTTTTTTTAAGACTGGTTTAGGTGACCCCTAGTCGCAGTTCTATGCTACTTGTAAATAAAGAAAGAAAGTTAGTTCAATCGCCGCTATTGTCATAACACTATTTATACTACATGTTAATAAATATTATATTAAAAATAAAAACCACTCAACTGTTCCTTGAATTTTTCAACCATTTATAATTTATTTCGAACAGTAATTGTATTCAGGTTCAATTCGATTCAAACAATGTTCACTCACACGACAGCAAAAAAAGACTCTTCGTTGTACACAATTTCGCAGGCACTTTTCCTTTACAATTTGTCATAACAGTTTGTTGTATAAAAATAGATGAACATCTGATTTATACAATTTCGTTTTGGCGAATACAAAAAATCTTGTTTTCTCTTTTGGACAAAGTTGTGTTTGCAAATCACGAGGGCAAGAGAGACAAGTATTTTTTAAACTCGGGCACAACACAATCTCGCGGATTTAATGGCCCGTCCGAGGTCAGTTGCTCGCTTAAAAATTGTGGCGAGAAGCAGAGGATTCCTTTGTTGGCCAAGCTCGCCCACTCGATTGGCTGCTTCAGTTGTTTCGGCTGCACAAAGCAGTGTGTGATTTTTCGACCTCCGAATGTCGTGTCATATGGAGGCCTACAAACAAAATCAATTCACATTCATTTTCACTTTTTGCACAAATTAAAAAAGAGATTGAAAAAGAGTTATTTTTCAATTTGTTTTTGATTTTTCTAGTATATGAGGTGATTTGAACCTCACCTGGATTCAACAACTACTCCACCGCCGGCTAAAATGAGTCTTTTAAATTGATCATATTTGTCTGGCATGACTAACAACAAAGCGACCATGTCTTTAAAGGCGCCTCCTCCAGGCGTCTCCTGTAACTTGGTGCGCCATTTATAAGCAGCGCCAGCGATCAGTTGCTCGATCTCTGTCGTCTGGGGAGGTATATTATCTTTGCTCAAGGGGTTTCCAAACTCGTAGCTTTCCTCCTGTAAAATAAAATGAATTATAAAATATGTACTTCAAGAATTAAAAAAAAAGGAAATGATGTTAATTAGATTGTGAGACTGACATTAAGAAAAGCTTCGTTCTGCTCGGAATCCAAGATGTAGTTGACGTGCAAAACCCATTTGCCCCCGGCGATACTGCCGAGCAGTTTCTCGTTCCTGCCTGGTTTCAAACAGACCAAGTGAGTTGCGTCTGGATCGAAATCAGTTGTGTGAGAAACTTCACCTCCTAAGGTTGTAATAATGTTTTCTAAAAGTTGTCTATCCTGAAAAATTTTTGTTTCAATTAATGATTTTTTTGTAATTATTTTTGTAGTTACTTCATAAGAAAATAACTACAAGACTTACTTTTGTCCCAGACAACATGAACTTCTTTTTAACAACTTTCGATCCGACCTAAAATGAAAAAATTATGTTTTTTTTATATTTGATGAAGACACAATGCTTAGACCTGGATTTTTTGTTTTAATTTGTTTTGTAATTACCGATGGTTCACGTTCTTCATTATCCCAACCGATATCGTCACGTTGAGTGTCTGAAATATCTAAAAATCATAACATTAAATTAGAATACAATTTTCTTAGTTTTTTTTAGTAAAACTACAAATATTGTAACATACATTTGTCATTTTCACCAGCTTGCTCCATATTCACTTGTCTGCTACTCTCTCCAGAGAGACTCTCTCGCAAATCCGACGCATTTTTCAGCACCTTTTTGATTTCTTCCAGCCTAAAAAACAAATCTCATTTTAAAAATTGAAAACAATATTTTTTATAATAATGTACGACATTATTTCTAAAAAACTGACGGATCGGCTTCTTCAGCGAAGGATAATTTCCTTCTCGTTGCTGCATCTTGGACGATTTCGTCAGTGGGAGATTGGTCCGCTGGACTGGCATACTGCATCTGAAAAATTGCAAAAATTGAAAGAAACAAACATTTTAAGAGAAAGAAAGTTTGAGTTTGAAAACTTTTCTTTCTCTTACCGCTACAACTTCTGATTCTTTCACGCATTTTTCCATCAGCTTTCTTTTGATCTCGGAAAGGGGCTGAAAAATGTATCAACAAATTTAGTTATCAAAATATTGGAACAACAATTGAAAAAAAAGAAATGAGAACAAAATCAAGTTCAGTAAGATTTGTTACTTACAGTGCTTTGTCGTCGTTTTTTTGCTGGTGGTTCATTATAATCGGGTAAATCATCGACCCACTTTTTCAGTTCTTTCCTCATCGACCGAGTAGGATTGTTCATGAAACACCTTCCATAAGGCGAAGTCGGAGTGTCAACATGGAACGGTGATTGAATAACATTTTCATTTCCCTTGACATTGTTTAAAATTTTGTTAACTATTTTCGGAGTTCTTGCATCCTGAAAGCGAAAAGCATCCAATAAAAAACCAGTTTTCAAACATTTTCTTAAAATTACAAGGCAAATATTGTTGATTGAACTTACATCTGCATGTATCGCAGGCCTTTCTGAATTCGGAGTACAGTTAATGCTGTTTTCCCTCTTAGGATTTGCGTCAGTATTATCCACTTTAAAAAGTACAACAAATCAAACGTCAATTAAAACTGAAGTTTGCAATTTGTTTCACTCAATTTTGATAAATCATTTATTCAAACTTAAAAACTCTACTGAAATTATCAGTCAAAAAATGTCTCACGTTTTGATTCTCCAACCAAGAAAGGCGTCTCGTTAACATACTCGCATTTTTCTGCACAAGTGAGTAGCCACTCACTGCTCACTGCTGGGATCTTCCACTTAATTGCAGCGGTGTACTTTTTGCCCTGAGTGTTTGCACAGATCAGATGTGTGTTTTTGTACACGTCCGCTTTTGTAGACTTTGCAAATGTATTTTGACATCTTAAATAAAAACCACATTAATTACTAATTATCAAATTTCCTAATCTAGAAATATCAAATTTCATATTTTTTCACTTACTTCGCTCCCAATAGTTCTGACAGGTGTTCCAAATATCGTCTTTCACTTGAATTGTAGGAGGTCAGACTAATAACACAGTCTTTCAACGGTTTGACGTCTTTTTTGAGCGTTATTGGCTCGTGGAAATATTGTACTTCAACCAGTTCCTCCAACTCTAGACACTCGTCCTGGTGAAAACACAAAAATTATGTTTACATTGTGTTGAAAATAAAAAAATAATCCGTTTTTCTATATTGAAATTGTTTTTTCTGTTTCATTTTTTCAACTTACTATGAACAATTCCGACACAACTTTTTTTGCTTTTCCTTCCACAGGACCATCTATTGGTACAAGACTGAAATCTGCACTGATATTCTGGCTCACAATTCTTCCTCCGTTTTGTTTTATAAGATTTACAAGGCTCTGTGTCTCTTCATTCGAAAAATATTGTGAAACCGTAAATGTCAAGCCTGAAAAAGAATTACGTATTATTTACTGTTTAAACAAAAATTATGGAATGATGTAAAAGATGAAAACCTTGAAATAGTTTTATGTCCTGACTGAATGGTATGGCGCTAACATTGTGGTTGTCGTTTGAAGATTCGTGAACTTTTGACGTTGATGGAGCGTTAGACTGATCGTTTTGCGGTTCCGATGTGGACGATTTTGAAGAATCTGAAAATTACCATTTTTGAATTACTTGAAAATTTCCCATTTTCTGGTTCTTTGTTCGTTTCTTTTTTCTTTGGTTTACTTACTGTTGTCCAAAACTGTGGATTTTGAAGTCACTGAAAAGTTGAAAAAGAAAACATTAACTTCGTTCAGGTTGCTACAAATTTTAATCTCAATTTTTGCCTGATTTTGTTTTCATTTTTGTTTAGTTCCGTACCTGGTTCAGCCTGTAGATATTTCATAACCAAATCACTCCCATCTGAATTGTCAGATGTTTGATTGTCCATAAGCGTCGAACTCAATTTACGTATCGAGTTATTTAGAGGTGATGGTTTTGCTTTAGACAACATGGCCAAGTTCTAAAATAAAAAACACAAAAAAACACAATTGCAAATAAGCTCTTATTTTTTGACTAATCTAATCTCTTCGACTAAATTTTGTAAATCAAAAATAGTTTTGAAGAATTAATACATACTTTTTTACTAAGAGGTGACGCTGGTTCTATCTTTTTCTTGGGAACTTCTTTTTGTCTTGGCTCAATCAAGAAATCGTCTTCGAAAGCAGGTTTTCTCAATCGGATACTTTCCTGTAGCCATTTGACATTAACTATAAAAGGACTGCAAAAAATGAAAAACAAAAATTAGTAACTAAAAAGTAGGTTTCAATTATAAAACAACGTTTAACTTTTTCTGTAGCAAACTTAGCACTTACTTAATGTCTTTTGATTGGATCGACTTTATCTCAGTTGCAGATTTTGTGAGATCGCCAACGATAACGTGGGTCAAGGACTCGGTTGGGTCGTCAAGTCTAGTCGCTCCGCTGTAACTCAATATCTTGTTTAATTTTTCTCTGTGAATGCTTGTGAATCCAATTAAATAAATCTAAAACAAACAAAATTATGAAATTAAAAATTATTTATAGAATAAAGTCATAAAAATAACGGTAAAATTGAAGTGACAAAAATACTTACACTACAACCGTCCAGAAAAGGTCCAGCCTTTTTCACTTCATCCACAGACATCTTGTCCACAACGATAACATGTGCAATGTCACCTAATAACAACCAAAAATTGTTGAAACATTTTTAAAATTCAACTTCAAAAGTAGCAACATTTTTTAGCACAAAAATTACCAATCGCAAAAGTGTTTCTAGCTTCAGGAGGACTGTCAGAAGTCGTACCCGTTGCTGCTGTCGTATTT
The DNA here is from genome assembly GCA_020615435.1 of Telenomus remus. Classification (NCBI taxonomy): domain Eukaryota; kingdom Metazoa; phylum Arthropoda; class Insecta; order Hymenoptera; family Scelionidae; genus Telenomus; species Telenomus remus. Next base: position 5,309,575 of record CM036343.1, on the reverse strand, counting down.
ATGGTCTCCTGAATGATACTGTTGTATTCCGTACCAGCGCAGCTTATCCTTGACAAATCATTGATGGACGCAAACGAAACTGAGAAATACAAACATCAAAATTAGTGAAATTAACGAAAATCGTTTCAGTTTGTTTGCTCCTGTCATTTTTTGTTGTGTATTTGAAAATCACCAATCACCTTCACCATCGTTTCCTTTTGGGGAAGAACATTTCGTCAACGGTTTGATCATGTAATCGTCCAAGGCCAAAGCGCTACCAGCTTTGACACTGTCGAAAATCCATTCGTAAGCCAGACAACTGATACCTTTCTGCTGGGCACATTTTATCTTCTTGGAAATGTTGTCGCCGTCCCTTACAGTCAACACGACCTGCACTTTCGTACAATCTAAAGCCCCAGAAAAGGACTGTAAAAAAATACAGTTTTATTAACGAAAATTCACAACTCAAGCAATATGTATTAACTCGTTTTTTTAGCAACAGACAAACCCCTCCATTGCTGCTGATGATTTGTTTGATCTTTTCCTTGACAGACACAGGAACGTTTGTTGTTGTGACGCAGAGGTTTAGGAAAATTGGGCATTTGTACTGGTCAAATCTCGAGTCTGTCGCTGCCACGAATTTTTCTAAGTTAGCTTCCCAGACTTCGTAGACCCACTTGTCTTGTACAACCGAGAGTTTGGATTTTATGGCTGCCTGTATAAACAGAATTTTTAATCAGATCAATGTTTTTTTGATTTCTTTCTTTTAAATTCGTTCTTTTTTTTTCAAATATGATCTGTAAAATAAAGTAGGCAAAATGGTTTACCTCATATTTCGCAGACATGACAGTATTAGTTACCAAGTGCGTGACGCAACCTTTCAACGATTTTGTGTAGACTCCTCCCATGTACTCAACTTTTTTTCTTATGTCCTCCTATCAAAAGATTGAAAAACGTTCAATTAATTTATGAACATTACTGGTCTCAAAATTACTATTTCAAATAATAAATAATTAGTGCAAATTATTTGCAATAGTCTCATCGTAATTAAAAGAGCTAAAAAGTAAAACATACTTTGACCGCGACAGAAAATCCTGAAACAGACACAACAATTTTGTCCATCGCAGAATTCAATACTGGCGAATTTGTCCCAGGAAGAGGTTCGTTTGTTGTGAAACATTTGATTAACAAGCGGGGACCGACGATTCTGCTAAAAAAAAGACAAATGGTCAAGGTGATTTTCAAAGTATGACAAAAAAAACAAATTATCAAAATTAAAGAGTAAAAAATTGTTCCTTACGTGCTTTTGAACTGTTGAAGATATTCAAATACTTCTCCCTCAAATTTATCAATGACAAAAATGTCCGTTTTTCCTGGTTTCAACTTCAGGCAAATTTGAGCCTGGACCCAAGATGGTTTTACATCCAATTCGTCACATTTCTGGAATAAAATAGAGATAAACAAAATCAATGACAGCAAAAAAATTTTATTAGAAAACAGAAAAACAAAATCAAATAAAAAGTAAATAGAGCTCGATCAGAAAAAAAGTAAACAAACAACAATTAATTAGGAAAAATTAATACAAAAATTAACTTTTTTTAAAAATGTCTAGTCTAATTATTTGGCTTAATTTTCTTTTTTTTGATTAATAACTTTTGACACTCAAGAAAATTTAGAGGTTATGATAAGACGTACATTGTAAGCGTGCCACATATCGTCAGAACATTCATCCTCGTGATCGAACCTTTCGTCTACCACGAAGAAGACGTTCAAATTTAACGTGTCGTTTTGCGATGCCATCCCGGAGAAATTGCCACTTCACTATGAATAAACAAAGGCAACAGTCCAGCTTCTGTTTCCTCGTTTTTGTTTCACATCGATCACGTTTTGCAAAATCCGTGCACTTGAAATTCCATTATTACCCGATTATTTTTCATGCGTTAAATACTCTATTTCGTTACAAATATGTATGAAAAATTGTTCGCGAAAAAAACATGCACTATTCTGTGTTGACTTTTTGGCAAGAAACCGCCAAAAATCAGGTTAGCCAACAAAACAACAACAGAATTCTTACTAGAAATCTAGTTATTTTCTTTGTTTCGTCTCCCTAATTTTTGAATATTCTCTCAAAAGTTAAGAAATAAAAGGAGAAGAAACTCGTCAACACTTGTTTATACTAAACATTCATTATATTCAACATTCAATAATCACAATCTGGTAGATATAATTTTCATATAAAAATTTAACACATACAAAAGTAGTAAAAAACTTTGATACAATTGTTTTTGTTTTTTTTCTGTTTTGTATAATTTTTCCTTAAGTTGAACACAAATATATTTATTGATTTAATTATACGCGTTTCTTTGCGTAATCCGCGCTTCTTTTCTCCGGAGCATAGCCTGCTTGGAAGCCCGCAAATGTTTGTATTCTTTTGGGATCCCCATCCCGGCACTTATCGTCGGCAGTCGGATGTCCAGGTGTGCACCTTTTTCTGTAACAATCTAAAACAAAATAAAAATATATTTTTCATTTCTTTTCAATTAATAGCGTTTTCACTACGCTTCTTTAAAAACAAAAAAACCTTTTCTTTTATTTATCTTTCTTGTCAATTTTTCTTCTTTGAAAAAGTCAATTTACCTTGCTATTCATGGCGTACAACTTCGTAGCTATGTCCCGAGCGACCAAAGTTGTAAGAACAGTTGCAAGATATGTTTCTTTGACTAAAAGATAATCCAAGGTTGATCTTTGCCAATATAAATATCTTGAAGAACTTGCTGCAACAATGGAAACCTGAAACGTAAAGTGCAAGTTAGCAGAACAATTTTACCTAGAGAAGAAAATAGAAATTTAATAAATTTCGTTGAAACCTTAAACTTATCATCCATCGAGGCTTTAGAGCTTTCGAATTCTGGCGAATCAAGAAAATCACACGGCAAGATACTGTGCAGATAATTCGAGTCGCATAGAACATTGACTCTGCCACTTAAAAGGAGTCCCAGTCGGTCGGTCCGGGTTAAATTTTGCATCGCATATGCTTCCCCCACGTGCAACGACATTATCGAAGCAAATTCCGGCGATACAAGTCGTTTAAATTGCAACCTTGTGATCTAAAAAAATCAAAAATTCTTGAATAACCAAAATAAAGCATCCAATTATTCGGTTTTGTTTTTTAATTAATAATTGTGTACCTTAAATGGGTAAAATAGGGTATGATAAACTTCTTCAAGTTCAGGATCGAAGTGAACAGGTCTCATTTGATAGACGATGTAAAAGAACTGGCCTAAATTGAGTAGTAAAAACGTAAAGTTCCAGGAGAATATGTCCGGGGCGCAAATCACATGCCAAGCCCAACCAGATAACATCATAAAACCTTGAAAACAACAAGTTAATTATCCATCTATTAGATTCAAAATTTTTTTGCAACTTTAACTTCAATTAATAAGAAATTCAATTTTATTTAATTTTATTCAAAATTGACTTTACCTACGATCAGAAGAGAGTGCATAAACAGAATCCCTTTCTTTGACGACGGGGCAGAGTAGGAGAGTGCGAAACAAACATTTGCGAGCTGGAACAAAAAGTGCTGGGGTTGCTGCCAGATGCACATGGAAGGATTTGCTATAAAAGCAATATACAAATTAAAAAACACAGATTTTAATTTATTATTTCAAAAATCTTGTTTAAAAATCTAAATCTTACCCATGGTAACATTATGGTAACTATGTAGAGGATCGTGACCCAATTTCGGACTCATTTTAATTCACGAACGCTAAGGTTGCAAATCGAAATAAAAGTGCGATTGTTTTGAAGATCACACGGTGCTGCGATTCTCCTTCTGGTCGTCCTTAATGTTCTTGCGCAAGCGCTATTTTTGATACGCGCATGCACGCAGTTTTAAGATCGATACACTTTTTGAATCCTTTCTTATCCTTTTCAACTTTCAACCTCATTACAAAAACAAACTCACACAACATAATCTCAAACAAACACATACACAACTTGTCAATGAAGAACAGTTACAACTGAAATTGCAATCACAATATTTACTAACTCTTTTTTAAGTTAAAAAATATAAATTTATTCTTTTCTGTACAAAAAAAACGTTCGAATTTTATTTTACAATAAATAAATAACAACAATTGTAATAACAATAACAGTAAAGATCATTCCACCGACGAGAATAAAACAGTCCTGGCTCGCTCGCTGTTCAATCAGCCTCATAGTTGTGTTGGAAAGGCCCAAGGTGTTTCCAATATCGATAAGTCGTCGGTGGGCACCCTTCAAGGTCATTCGCTGTGACCTTAGACTTTCGATGATCCCAGATCCATGCTGCAGAAGACTGTCCACGCCGGAAACAGAATTTTTCAAACTGTTCGTGTACTGGGCATTGTGGTCCACTGGAATGTCCACATAAGTATTTGTTGTGAATTTTGTGGAAAGTAGAGCTTCTCGTTCAGCTTTTTCTGTCTCGATTTTTTGGACCTGTTGCTTCCAGGTACTGAAGGCTGCTGACAAATGACGACTGTCGTATTTTAACTGGTCCACTCTCATTTTCGCATTCTGTCTCATTGTCACTTTGACTTTTAAACAAAGAATTTCCAGTTTCTCACAATTGCTGAAATCGAAAAAAACAAATCGAAATGAATTTGTTTTAGTAGCGGCTTTTGAATTGATATAAATTAGCAAACAAATGAAAGTTTGTTTTATTGAGATGATAAAAAGTTTGAAATTTAAGAGTACAATAGCGCCATCTGATGTTGAAATTGGAGGAAGTTTTTCAAAAATGTTTTGATTGTGAAAATAAAAAAATTGTTAATAACAAATTTGGTATCTTATAAATTGCATAAGCAAAGTGATTCAGTGACAGAAATCAATAAATGACGCAACAATTGACGAAGAAGTAAAATTTCAGTTATAGTTTTAATTGAAAAATGGTGTTTTTCAATTATAAGTGATTGTTTCTCAAGTTTTACCTGTTGATAGTGTTTATTTTATTGTTAATATCCTGCTCCAATTGTTGAATGTTAAGGTTAGGCGTTTTCTTCTCCAGGATTGAAAAAAGGTGTTGTGTTTCTTGAACCAGCTTGTTGGTCTGATGATAAAGAGCCTCCATTTTGTTTATAAACGATTCTTACTTTCCTTTTGTTACAAACAATTGATAAACAAAAAGAGAAAACACTGCAAAAGGGATCACAATTGTTGATTCAAAATTGCCGACTACATATGTTCCTGTATATATCTGCGTCTCTCTCTTTTTGACACGTTAACGTTTACCTGTGACGTCATCGGTGGCGTTGCTGTCGGTTCTTAAATGAGCGGGAAATGTGTTTTAAAAAATATTATTTTTAATCAAGCGAAAAAGACAATCTTTTGAAGCCAATTGATTAAACATTTCCCCTGAGAAAAAAAACTTTACAATATGGCTATTGTATTTTATATTCATGTTTTTTAAAAACCTTTTGAAAAACTAAGAACAATTTAAATTTCAAGCTTACACGAACTATATGGTTTAAAGTAAACTATGATTATTAAATCAATCTAAAAATGAAAAAGTTTGACTTATTAACAAAAATTTGTTGAAAAGTTGTCATTCGCTGTTCTTTTAATCTAAAGGAAAAGCAATAGAAGATAATATCATATGAAATGATATTATTCATTTTTCACAAGTTAAGTTGAAGTATAAAATCACGAAAATCATAATGTAAAATAAATAAACTTAATAACAATTTCATAACAAGTTAAAATTAATAACCAAAACAAAACTAATCGCGACTGCAATTGTCTAGACTTCCCAAAACACCCTTGGAGCGTCTGACGGACAGTTGACGATAGTCAACTGACTGCGATCTGTAGCGAAATGGTCACGAAGCCCAGAAAAGTGCTTGATTTTGTACAAAAAAGATGCACACTTATCGCGATCAAACTACTTTATATTATATATCAAGCAACTAAACTTTGTATTGTTATTATTATTAAAAAGTAAAATTTATTTACGGAAATAGAACAAATTAAAACTATGTGCATCTGTCAAATTTAGTTCGAAAAAACTTAAATGATTCAACAACTAAACATTTAAAAATGTGTTAAAATTAAATGATTAACTGAAAAAAGTTACAGCGAATGAAAAGACTGAACTGAACAGATTTACTTTATCAAGTTATTTAGCAATACTATAAAACAAAATGCGATGTAAAGAGCGGAAAAGTTGCTTACTTACATTACTGGATCTACTGCGGTTGCGGGTTCAATGACGTCACATGATCGATGGCAGCTGCGGGTCCAGTGATGTTACTCGATCTAATAGGCATGCGTACTCGATGGTGTCCTGAGACCTACTACGCACGCGTACTCGATGGTGTCCCGAGACCTATTGCGCACCCGTTCTCGATTGTGGCGCGGGATCTATTGCGCACGCGTATCCAGTGACGTCACTAGATCTACTACGCATGCGCACTCGATGGCGTTGCAAGGTGTACTGCACGTCCGCATCCGATGACGTCACAGGGTATACTGTAGCAACAGATCTAATAGCACGCTTGATGTTATGACTCAAAATTTGAAATATTTAAAAGTTGAAGTGTTTGTTTAACGCATAGCGGTCTGAAATTAAGCGCCCGTGGGTGCGCTTTGCACCTTGTTAGATAAGAAATACATTTTCGTGTTAAAAATAGCAATACAAATTCTATTTTCAAGAAAAATTGCAAACCAACTGAAAATTGAGGTTATATAACGAATTGAGTGACTGTGTTTTGAATGTTACCTTTGCAGGTAAAATGTAAGCGAAATGCAAAATTTGTGAACAATGAAAAAAAGGAGAGGGACTTTAATGAAAGTAAAAAAGGTTTTTTTTTAATCGAGACGTTTATTTACAATGAAGAACAACTTACATACTCACCTGGTGAAAACACAAAAATGTATCACTATTTGTTTTCGTTTCAGAATAAAAAAGTAAGCCAACAAACAGACAAAGAAATAGATTAAGAAAGCAAAGTTTTTACAGAATTCAGAAAGACAAGATTGACTGTGAACGTAAATCTTACAATAAATATAGACATGAAATGTAATTAATATTTATAAAAATGTAGAACTCGTTAAACACTGGTTGTATCTTGCTTTGTTTTCTTTTAAATTCAATTACATCGTAACATTCTAAATACATTTCGATGTAAATATAAGTTACAAGGAAATGATGCATATACCTCTTACAATTAATTTAATCTGTTCTAAAAAAATTATAATCTTGATTAGAAGCTTGCTTGTCTTTTTTTTTATTTTCTTAATTGGTTTTTTCTTTTATCTTCTGGTTCATATGTGCATGTATACGAAAAAGTTATACATATACATATAATCATACGCTGGTGTAATTGCTGAAAACTATGTTTAATACTTAAATCCTGCCTTGTCAGTTTAAAATCGATTTACATAATTTTTTTTTGACATTAGTTATGCATTTTTAACTATTCATATTTTTCACTTTTGGCTCAGACGTGAAGATTCGCGTTCGTTATTCTCTCATGTGTGTCCCGTATCGATTTTTATACTGTTTCTGTTTCATTTTTTGTTATTTTTTTTTCTTATTTTTACCACCATCAATCTTTGATGTTTTTTTGTCTGGATTTTTTTATTTTGTTATTTAAGAAAAATTCGAAAACCACTAATTAATGTTTGGATCTTCGTTTTTCGAATACTGTTTCTCGTAGACTTTCAACATATTTACTACTTATATCAACAATATAATTTGCAATACAAATCTATATCAAATGTGACTGAACCGTGAAAAAATTCGATTCATATTAAAAAAACACTCCGATTTAAGGACAATTTCCTTTTTCTCAAACAAATGTTAACAATTGAGATCATTTTTTAGAGAACAAAATTTGTTTTCCTTCCAAAAATATCGTCAAATGAATGTATTAAAAGTGAAGAAAATCGAAAAGCAATTTTTTTCCTTTTTGAAACCAAACTTTTTCATTGTTCAATCTGTTGTTTTTTATAAGTTTGCAACAATAATCAATATGCAACAATAACACGTATTTCAAAGGATTCATTTATTTGTCACTATTTTCCTGCGAAGCTCGGCGTTGTAAGCAATATCTTAAATTAAGACGCTCCTAAAAAATTTTTTGGTCAATTTTTTGTTATTATTACTTGTTTGTTTATTATTTATTCTTTATTGATTTCCTCTTAGTTTAAAGTGGTCGTGAAAAGAGTGTCTTAAATTAAGATACCCGTGTCGCAGCATTTTTATTTTTTTTTGTTCACTTATGGAATAATTATTTGAATATAATTATTAATTATTGTATCAGCATGTCGTAGCATCGAAAACGTAGCGAGAGTTTAAAACTTTGCGTTTACACAAGAAATGTCGAAGAGACGAATATAGACGCGGAAATACTAAGTTATCCGAATAAGAAGAAATTGATGAGAAAGAGAAAACGGTGCTGGTCAAAGATGTTACACATCGTCTAAGAAGTTTTTTTCCGTTGGGATAGATTAATTAATGAATCCAAAAATTTCCAAGAGAAAAAGTTGGTTTGAAGCCAAACGCAAAATCTCTGAGCTCAATGAATTCGGTTCAGAATTGATTTTTTGGAAAAATTCTTGGCACTCATTATCCACCGTGTTTATATTATTTCTTTTGGTTATTTCCTTTTTATTTGTTCTAACTAAAAACGACAAGATAAAAAAATAAAAAAAAAGTGTTAAACTATGCAGAGACTGGAGAAAAATTTTGATATGAGTTTGTAGGATAAATTTTTGCAATTTCTTTTTCTGATGTTTATCTCACTGAGGGAAATAATCACACCATTTTCAATGCTGGTACGACAGAAATGATGAAGAATTGGGACCGTTTTGGAAAAGAAGGGTGCAAAACTGAAAAAGAAGCCAGAGATCCCTTTCGTGGCACTTTTTTGTTCTAAAACAGAAGGATGAGACGGTGCAGTGCATTGCTCGAAAAAATTGTCATTCAAATGGTCATTCAATATCCTTTTTTGTTTTTTTTTCTTTTGTTTAATTCATCAATCGAACCACCAAATTACCCTATATCTGTGAGTCTCTTTGTAAGGCACATCAAAACCATTCTTCTTGTTCGCAGAGAATTTCAAAATGAACTTTTGATTCGCGCCTGGAAAAAGGAAAGAGATTGTTTTTCTTCTTTTGGTTTGCGTTTTTTTTGGAAAAATCTTGCTCGGACAATAATCGATGACGAACAGTGTGGTGAAGAAGACGAAAACGAAAACCAACGAAAGAATAAGGACAGGAAACGAAAGCCGAAACTTGATCCCAGTTTTAACAGTATCACAAATAGCGAAGTTTGCGCACGAAAAACGAAAATCCTGCTCCCCCTTGTGCTTGCAAAACCCAACTGTGAATTTTTTTTGTCGCAGATATTTCGGTATCATTTTACAAGGACTATACGAACACTCGGCACAGTGTCAATGTTTGTTTAGTTTTTTGTTCATACTTGCATAATTATTTATTATACTGTTAAAACGTTAGCAATAGTCGCGTTTACGTAGTCTACTATAGATTTACGCTTAGGTTTTCTTGTGTGTTTTTTTTTACTTTTTTTATTACCATTTTGTTAATGTTTTGTTTCTGGTTTCTTCTTGTTTTATTTCCATCATTTCGACTTTCTATTACTTGTGTATTGTTACGATAAGCGGTTACCATTTTATCTGTGTTACGCGTTGCAAACCTTTGCCGAACATCGAGCCCACTTTGCCGACGACGTTGGATGTTACGTTGCTTACGTTGGCCAGGTAGTTGGCGTCCTCACCTGTTTCCAAAATTGTTACTTTCGTCTTAGGTCGCTCAACGTCATCGTCGTTACCATTCTCAGAAAGTCCCCTACAAAAAAGTTTTTTCCAACATTATTTTTCATTTTTCTATAATAAATAAAAACGCGAAAATTAATGTGTAAACAAATTTAATAATGAATTTTTCAATATTTATGAAAATTTACTCTTCGTTCTGAGCGCTCATGGATAAGGCACAAGTTGCTTCCTCCGTCTGCATTCTCTGAGATATCGTCTGATATGTCTTCGAATTAAGTTTGTCCTCCATAACTCCCTGAAGCTCAAAATCAGTGTAGATCTTTTTCACAATGTGAGCCAGGCAAGTACACTGGTACAAATGCAAACTGTGATCCAGTCTTTCGGAAAGCCAGTTACAGAGCATCTGAATTTGTGCTGTGTACCATTGCTAAAATTAGAAAACAAAAAAACCAAAATTAATTTTCACTTTCTTTTGAGAATATCAAAAATGTCTATTTTTCAGGTTATAAAGTGTTGTTCAAACCTCAAAGAATGTCAAGATCCACAATTCATCGATGACCTTGCTTCTTATTTGGTCCATACCATTTCTAGTAAAACTCACGTACGCCTGTCCCATCTCCTTCCCACTACCAGATACTTTCTACAAATCGAGAAAAAAAAACATAAAAGAAGGAAAAACAAATAAATTAGATAAAGAAATCGTGCGGAAAACGAGCAGTCCATTAACGACTAACGTACCGTAAAACTGAGGATTGATCCAATAAAGGAACCCTCGTCGTATCGCGACAACTTGGAAAGAGTCGTTTCCAAAACAGTCACGAGTTTGTTTATCATTCCCTGTGTCATTCCAGCCAGGGTCTTCTCAATCATGTCGTCTATCTTTGCATGATACTTATGCTAAAAATCGGAAAACAAAATAATCTCATTTTTCATCATACGTTTTTATGTCCGATCATACTCCGTTTATACCACTGACTTTTTCTAAACGAAACTCAGAAATAAACCAATAATCGAAATAGAAGAATCAAAAACATTGTTCCATATTTTAAAATTCATTCAATGTTTGATCGAACCCTTTTTGTATCACTGACTTTTTTCAAACTCAGAAAAAAATTAGATATAAAAATAAAAGAATATAAAACTTTGTTCTACATTTTAACATTCATTTTTATGCCTGATGAAACCCTGCTTACACCACTGACTTTTTTCAAACTCAGAAGAAAAACTGAATGAATAAATAAATATGAATAGAATAAAAAAATTTTGCTTACAAGATCCACGTTCTCGACAGTGCAAAGCTTGAAACTTTTGTTTTTAGCATCGAGTATGACGTTGACCATGGAACACATTTCAGAGGGCGTGATGTAGTCGGTAGAAATGAATGTGACGCCCTTTTTGAGCCACTGCTGGAAAACCGTGTCAGTTTTCTGAATACATGATTCGATGCACTCGGTGGCCATGAGCTTAAGCCGCTGCTCCAGGTGTGTCCTGAACTCCTGCTCGGGCCACTGCAGACCGAAAATAAACGTCTGCAACGCGTCCAGTTTCCAAAACAGATCCTCCGAAGTATTACAACCACCGTTCGGTTTTACTTCCCAGCGTTCCTTTTCGAAACCTTTGACTATGCCTTGGACTATCGAAGCTTCCATTAGATCCACATACCGTACCACCAGTGGCGCAAAAATCAGCATCAGGTGTTGGTGGAAACGTCCTCCTTTCAAGTTGTCTGTTTTCAAAGACAGTGTTTTAAGTACAAGGTCAAATGTTCGGTTCAATGTCAAATAAACATTTTGCCTGACCGAACCCGAGTTTTACCACTTAATTTGTTACAAACTCAGACAGAAATTCGAACGAAGATAGAAGAACACAAAAATTGTTCATATTACATCGTTCGTACAATTTTTTGTCTGATGAAATACTGTTTATAGCACTAAAACAAAACTTTGTTGTAACAGTGTTTGAACTTACCATCATTACGAAGGTATTCATTAAGAATTTGAAAAAGAGGGAAGCTATCCCAGCTATCGGGAGGTTGTTCGGCAAGAACCTTGTCCATGTCAGCGGCAAAGAGGCCCCAGAAGATCTCGGCATGCTCCACCAGAAGGTCGCTAAACCAGGCGAAAGCCTGTGGTGCGGTGTAGTAGAAGCGTAACGTGAAAATATCGGACGAGGCACACTTACGGCGGGCAAAATTCAGTTCTCTCAGAGCGATGGGAACGCCGCTCTGAGGATGAAGCCCTCGAGTGCTAGGCATAACATTCTACTCTACTTTCTCAACAAATTTTCAACCCAAATTTCTCAAAAACTTCTCAAATTTAAATCTAGCAATCTTTCTTTCTTCTGCGCAAGGGTTCTTTTCTAATTTCTAAAACATTCTCAGCTGATTGGTCGTTTTCGCAACTCATAAGACAGTTTTCAAGAGGTGTGGGAACGAAAAAAAAAAGTTCTAGAAAACAAAAAAAACTAAAGTAAACCAAAAGTTGTACTTGTGTTTGTTTGCAAAAAAGTCTAGTTTGCAAATAATATTATCGTCAAGGCAGTGATTTTTTTCGGATCGTGGTTTGTAGCGAAATCAAATAAGTTGAAGTTAGCTTTGTTGAAAAAAAGTGTGTTTTAAATTTTAAATTGCAAAAATTTCAAATTTAATCTAGCTAAAAAAAGAGGTGTAATGAAAAAAAAAAACGTTGGCTAGTCGAGCTCTACGCGAATGGAGGCTAGAAAAATATTAGCTAAGTGGCTGATAAATACAAAACTCGGTAGCATTGCTCTATTTCATAAATTCCTAATCGAACTTGTATAAGTCTCTACGATGAATGCGTTATCATACTTGCGTGTCAATTACCTCTTCGGCTTTCCCTTTTGAGAGCTGCAAATTATCATCGTTCAATTAAATTGTCAGTGTTTTTCTCCCAAAACCAAAAATCTCCCAGAAAAAAAAGTTCAAAAAAAGGCTGAAAACTGAAAGCAAAAAAACAAAAGTCGGATTCAAGTAACTTGTTTTCGGATTTTCCATCAGCTGAGAATGCCCTTGGCAACAAAACGTGCAAGCAAAACGGTTTTTGCGAAAGCAATAAGGCAACTGTCTTATCTTCCTTCATATTCCAATTCGTCGTTTTCCTGTCCGTTATTATCTCGTATTTTTCATCGTTTCATTTCGGTTAATCTCGAGAGTTTCGATAACACACAACATTGAGACGAACATAAAAAAGAACTGAGAGGGTGATACGAATCTAATCAATACCTCTGAATAGTGCTCCTCGTTCTGCTGTAACAGGTCCACGCAGATGGTCGCTAGGTTTATCAGGTCCTCCATCTTTTTACTGGGGGAGACACAGGCTTCGCCGTTAAGGTCGTCCTGGAGCTTCGCTTCGGAGGCCAAACGCTGGTAGTTTATGTGAGCCGCGGTCTCGAGACAGGATTTGATCATGGCTCGGACCTCTTCTTGCGAGACGGGGGTTGCCACATCCTTCATCAACACTCGCTCTAACAACGATAGAGTTCCTTTGAGCGAACCCTCTGGACGACCGAAAGGAAAACTGTACCTGCAATATCAAAATGAAAAATTGGATTATATTTCTGAGGGTGTAGAAAAATGTGAAATAACGAAATTTCGAATTTCTTGTACCTGAAATTTGTAATTTGGTGTTCTAACAACTTGCGTAGACGTTCCTTGATCTCAATGAACCTGTCCTTCTCCTCGTGCGTGATCGACCCAACTCCATCCGATCGATTGCCATGGACATGACTGGCGCACAAGGCAAAACTAAAGTGAATCAAACTCGGATCGATCATAATACCACGCTCCGCACGGTCCAGAAGATCGCTCAGGTAACAAAGGTGCCGGTAACAATTCCGTACTCCGTATCTAAACCACACAACTCCATTTTTTACATCCAAATTTACACAAATTTACATCATGAAAAACAAAAACTGTTCTCCTATTATTATTATCTCAATTGAATAAAATTGTTTTGCAGACCTCGCACAATATTCATCAAGAACGAATATTTGTCCAGGTGAGAACCATCCCAAAGAGGCATAGGGATCGTTAAGCCGATAGTCCAATGTCGAGGTTTGCAAATACTTAAACAGTCCAGCATGGTCTAGTCTGCTCGGATCTGCGCTTATGAAATCTTCCATGCCGTGTTTCCTCGCGCGATCTGCGTCGCCCTGGATTTTACTGATCGTTGAGCTTTTGTCTGCCACAGAGACTGGCGGTGTGGGTTTGTGCGACTGGCCCGTCGCACGGTACATGGCCATCACCCACAAATGACACTCGTTTTCGTCATCCGACGCGTAGACGATATTGTCACCTTCACGGACAGCGTTGAAAAAGAATCTAGAACATTTTCCAATTCACATTTTTTCAATCTCACAAAAGTTACATTTCCAACGTAATATAAACAAACAATTTCTTAAAATGGTTAACAATTTTGTTATTTATTATAAGAAAAGAATTTCGTTGGAAAACAAAAGTGTCGTTTTTGATTAACCTTCCGCCCTGGAGATCCATGCCAGCCATAAGGTTGGCAGAGACAGGTTCGATGTAATCAACAGTGTATCCATCGAGCTGCATCATCTCCGAGGGTTCGCTTTTTTTCTCCTTGTACGAGCACATGGCGAAGGTGTACTGGGACACCTGGACCAGGACGTAGTAACGCTTCTTCCACTTCTTCCAGACGGACTTGCCCATGGCGTAGAGGTAGCCGCAGTGTTTCATGTTCGAAGGCTTCTCCATGCGACAGGCTATCTTGATGCGGAGATCCTGGTCCGGATTGCTTTTTGGAACAGTCATGCGGTGCCACTCGGGCACCTTCCCCGTTAGAGGCGTGGGCTTTAAAATCACCTTGCCCAACTCCTTGTCCTCCAACGCTAACATACCTGGGTTCTCGGTATAAAGACGGACTTTGACAACAGGCAATGGGTGTGGTGTTGTAAATTCACCCTGAGTATCCCATCTGAAAATAAATACAAATTTTGAGGGTTTTTTAATATGAACTTTTTTGATGGTAGAATCAAGTTAATTTTGTTTAATTTTCTTGAAAGTTTGATCGAAACAGCGAGTGATTTTGTTGTACTTACATAGGTCGCGAGGCTTCCGTTTGATCGGTCTGCAATTTTTCGCCCCCCTCGACTTCCATGGTGCAATAAACTATACGATTGGGTGCCAAACTTTTGATACCCTTGACCTCCATGACAATGACTTCTAATGGAAAGTTCAGACCCACATCCACCTTTGATAGTTGCTGGTCTGAATCCGCGGAGTCGCCCTCCAATTTCGCGAGCGAGCTCTGACTGCGGCAGCGGTTGCGGTCACGCGGTGTGTGACGCTTCAGCTTCTGCAGTCCATATTTACCGTCTATCGAACCCTTTGAAACCGGCAACGATTCCAAATTGCGCATTAGCTGGTTGATAGACGCCTTGAGCTCGTCTATGTAGAGCGACTCCATTTCTTTCAAAAGAAACCTTGGCATGAGTTTTCGATTCTGAAACCATACAATCAAACAGCAACGGTCATTTCGAATTCTTAATATCTGTTTAGTTTCGTTCAACCCTCAAGTGAAAGTACAATTTTTCCTAGAAACCAAGTTTTTGAAACAAAAATTGTTCAGTTGAGGGTTCACTTGATTTAGAATGTTTTTGAGATTGTGTCGTACCTTTTCCATCTCGTTGACCTTCTGTAGGCGACCGTCCAGCTCCCTCCTGATGGCGGCAGCCTGTTCATCGGCTGAGTCCAACAAGAGGGCGTTAAACAGAAGCTGGTGCTCGAACTTTTTGACACCAAGGATTTGTTGGAACATGTCGTACAACTGTTCCTTGGTGAGTATGAGCTCTGAGTTTAAGACCTGCTGTTGCATCCTGGAAGGCCTTTTATCAACGTCATCACCGGTACCTTTTAAAATGCAATCAAACTTGGCCAACCAGGACGTAAATACAGTCTCTTTGCTCACCCCGTCATTCTCTGGGAGGCTACGAACTCGCTTTTCAATTTGGTTCTTGAACACCTCACGAAAGTCGTGCTGCGAACAAGCACCGCTTTGCACCACTCGCACCGTACGATCTGATTTTAAAAAAATGTCATAGTAATTTTGAATTGCAGATTTGAAAGCCTCGTCCGCTATTATTTGGGTGTCGCCTTTCAGGAATGCCTGCAAAATAACATTTTTCAAAAAATCATATCCAAAATTCTCATTTAAGAGTGAAGAATTATAAAAAAATATATGAATTTAAAATTTTCCCAACAAACAAACTAAATAAGGAAAATGTTTGGTAAAATTTGGATAATCACTTGAAACCGAGAACAAATAGTTTCCAATTGTTGCTTCGTGATTTTGGTCTGCCTCTTAGTCATGTCCGTCGGTTGTTTAGCGTTGAAGGGATAGGCGACGCATCGCGAAACAAACACGTAAAGTTGAATGCGCGTTTTTCGTTCCTCCTCCTCGCGCTCCTGCTTGTCCTGCAAAAAACCGAAAATTATCAATCGAAAAGTTGCTGAACAAACCCAAACTCCACGAAAATAAAAAACATTTCCTGCTCCACCCCTTGACACTGTGCAAAACTTATTAAATTCCTCCCTTACACGGTGGATCTAAAAATAATAATTCATTGAAGCCGCACACGATGTGAGTAGAGAAATAAGAGAAGAGAGAGAGAGCGCGAAAGACCTATTCATAGATTCCGTACTTCTGCAATCAAAATACTCCCACGTTGTAATCGCGATTGCTAAAGTTCCATGATACAGAAACTAGGCATGCTATATCCCTAACTTCGTTTAAAAATAATCTCGCAACGAGAAAAAGACACTGACTAAGAAAAAGAAAGGTAGACAGTTGATAATGTTATTTTATAACACAATAATAGAAGAAAAGTTGGAGCAAGTTCGTTCTTACGTCTGAACTGAATTATTGAAGAGAAAAAACAAGGCAAAAACGAACCTGCAATTCCGCTTCTGTCTTTTCGCTAGCTACCGAGGGCGAGGGACTGTTTGGTCTCGGGGCGGATTTTCCATAAGTCGTCGCTTCCTGCGCGGCGTTCGTAGAAGGCGAGAGTGAATTGCGGGCGTTAGCGTGGTTCGCCACGTCGAGCCCCGGGGCACTGGCGGCCGCATGCTCCGGCTGAGTGACCTGCGCTGCGGGGCCTGATTTGTGGTGGCCGACCGAGGCGGCTGCTGATGAGCTGGTCGACAAACCACCTGGTGAGCCGTGCTGGCTGGCCACACCCCTCGGGCTGTCAACCTGACTGCTCGGCGCTGCTCTGCCCCCGGCCTGGCTCCGACGGGGCAAACTTGCCCCCCTAGGATGACGGCCCTGGTCATCGTCACTCTCCTCCTCCGAGGAACTTGGGTCTATCATTGCTTAACTTTCGATGAGTCCGTTTTCGCGGCTCTCTGAAAAATGTTCATCCATCAAATTCAATTCAAAGAAACAACGAATTCAAATTCTTATTGAAATATTGCAGTTGCAAAGAAAATGTTATATTTTTTCGAACGAAATTGTATTTGATAATTTGTTGGTATATTTTTGATATTAATGATTTAAAGATTTGTATTTGAAATGGATTTGAGATAAATTTATACGTGTCAGATGAAACGGTGGTTATATCACTGATTTACGTCTGAACAAATTTGACATTAATGTTATTTCTAAACAGAAACATCTGAGTCATAACAGGGCATGCAAAATTTGAATGCTAATTTGTTAGAGAGGCGATAATTGACTCGCATTATTAATAATCATTGCTATAATTTCATGCCGCAGTTGTGCAACTAGTTTTGCCTATTGAATTAGCTCTAATGTGCGCGTCGTTTGGTATACGTATATATTTCTATAACTCCAAACCATCGCAAGAACTCGAGTTAATTTCCCATGAAATTAATACGCCTCTTTTGTGCCCGATTATACATCACGAATGAATAATTTTCTTGCAACTGTGTCCTTTCAACTTTGCCAATCCGTTTATTGCTTTTCATCGCCCTTTTTTTTTCATGGAAAAAAATTCCTTTTTTAGTTTCAAGTTATTTGCAAAATAAAAAGAATGAGAAAAAATATTTTTTTATACTTTACGACAAATAAACAAAGTTACGCTTGTGATAAAATTCGAATTAATGACTTAAGCTTTCGATTCAGACTTCAAAGTAATTTTTTATGAATGAACTTGCTGTTTCGAGAGCATTGTGTACCATTTTCTCTCTTTTTTTATTTCATTGCTCTGAACTATGGCAGGTGCACGATTCGTTTCTTTTTTGAAAAAAAAATAATAAAAAAACACTGTCTTTTGTACTTCAGAGTTTAATCAGTTTGAAAGCACACAAATGGCCATACCTATTCTAATTCTGTAATGACTGTAATAGTTAATGTTTTTCCTTTTTTCTTTTCTAATGCCATACCGTAAAACATTATGTCATACAATTAAACGTATCGGAGTTGAAAATTGGAACTTGTACTACACTTACAAGTTATTTTTTTTATTAAAAATTAACAGCCAGTTTCATGCACACAAAGAAGGTTGTGGTATCGTTTAAGTTCCTAATGGCTTTAATCATTTGTTTATACTTTTTCTAACCCATTCAATCTGTTAATTAACTAAAGTGTCATTTTTCATTACTTTTTTATCTTCGCATTTTTGAAATGTTAATGGTGTCGGATGAAACTCTGTTCGCATCACTTAAGAATTTTTAATCAAACAAAATTATAATTAAAAACAAACATTTTGGTTCAAAAATTAGTTGGAGAAAGTAAATCACAAATTATTCATTGACTTATTGGTATTATTCTAGTTTGATGAGTAATTTATAACCGTCGAAATAATGTTTCCGACGGAAAGTTGAATCGAAATGTTTGCCGGAAAACACATCAGTCAAGTTGGCCGGTTTTCAAGAAGAGTTCATTAGCGTTTGGCAACCGGCGCGCAACCATATGCAAATAATCATCATTCGAGGTACACAAACCGAAGCATAATTCAATGCCCCTCCCCCCTCCTTCCTTCTCGAGGGTTAGCAGAATTATTAAATTCCTGCATTATCGAGCGGCCTCTAA
Source organism: Telenomus remus (assembly GCA_020615435.1). NCBI lineage: Eukaryota > Metazoa > Arthropoda > Insecta > Hymenoptera > Scelionidae > Telenomus > Telenomus remus. The sequence continues at coordinate 5,290,782 of CM036343.1, read as the reverse complement.
TCAAGCTTTGACCTTTGGTTACACACGCGTCTTACGACACCCAAGGCATTACGTAAAATTCGACAATTCCTAAGATTTCACTCGTTCGTACTGAACTTATTAAACTAAACGAGTTGCTCCAATTGTTGTGCGTTTTAGAATCCACAAGAAGTCATCATTTTTGAAAATTTTCAATAAAATGATTTTTCACTTTGATTTTTAGTTTTTCGTGTCAGCTAAATGTTTATCTTCAAGATTGGAATTGATTTTGTTATTTCGACTTGTAGTTTAATTGTAGTTGTAGTTGGAATGGATTAATAGTTTTTGTTTTTAGTTGAGCATTGAAGTTTTGGATTAAAAATTGAAATTTGATGGAACAGGAAAGTATGAAATCGAGTTGATTACCGCATCGTGGGATGTTACGTGACGTTTGACGTGGACTGACCATGATTGTAAATATTAACGTTCTATCAATAGGAATCAGACTGATCCTTGGGGAATAAAATTAGCTTATCGTCGCGATGAAAGTCATCTAGTCGATGAATTTGATTTAGGATGTACAACATATGCCAACCGGAATCAACGCAACGTCGCAAGCTCAACTGTAAAAGCTGAATTCTGGCCAAACCAGGTTAATTTTGAAACGATAATTTAACATCGCTACGCTATAATAACAAAACTTTGCCATCTTAGAAACACCCGTCTGACTACAGATAGTTTGCTACTACTTGCTCGGCCCGGCGCATAAAATTCGGTGCATTAATTAATTTGCATCCAATCTACAAAATTAGCATGTTGAGGGAAAAAAGCGTCTAATTAACGCAGCCATTATTCAGTCGTGTTTTTAATGATATTAAAATTAATTTTGCTATACAAATTATCAAAGTGAAGCAGTTTACCTTAAAAAAAAGTGATTGAAAAATTGAAAATGAAGAAAATTAACATAAAGTAGAATAAAAGAAGCGTATAATTAAGAAACATTTTTTGCGCGAATTTTTGTTATTCAGATTTGAATTAGGGAAATTTCGCACCGTCGAGAAAGTACTATAGCAATTGTGGTGAATCATAATCTTATCGTTAGTTTGAGATATTCATTATTCCACATAGGAACAAAAGTTTTCCTGTATCCCCAGCTCGCAGGTGCGTATATTAGATCCGCTGCACTACATTTTCATCTGCAATGCAGATACATATGTCATAATGGCATTTAAATTGATCCTTGCTCAAAAAAGAACTGAAGTCTGTTTGACATGTTTCTGTAAAAGATTTTGTCTCGCTAACAGAATAAAAAATGCGTCTTGGTTTCGCGAATGCACGATGCTTTAATTATTGTTTTTCTTTGCAATTACACATTCAGCGAATTTGGCACGATTTCCATAAAGTGAAATAACCCTTTGATCCTTATCAAAATAATCAAACTCATAACAAAGTTTCTTCACATTGCACTCGTATTATCGACTTTTCTAAAAATATCGTCCGCTCTTTTTTTTTCCTTTGAAAGCCAACTCTTATTTCTTAATGATTAATTATTATGCGACTTAATTTTAACCTCAGTGAAAGAACAACCACTTGAAATTAACCCTTTCAGACCAGGAAATTTCATGAGAAAACTTCCTTATGTTTTTGTGCAGTTTTTTTAATTTCCCACAGTTCAATACTTCAATGAAGTATCAAATTAAATTATATAATCCGGTCTCGAAAGCATTTTCAATAATAATTTGGATAATTAATTTCCATAAAAATTAAACACGATGTTTCAAGTCTAATTGGATTACTTAGACTCTAAATAAGCTGACTGATAATGCCAATTAAATAATTCCTTTCGACAGGTTTACTGATTACTGAAAAAATACTATAAATATTGCCTAAAATATCCTCTACTAAACAAGCGAAAATAAACTCATAATCAGTGTTCAGATTTTTTTTTCATTTGTTCAATTCTGTTATTTCCGTATTTTCGCGAAAAAAAAACTTTCGAATGAACCTGTGTTTTTCCATGTACATAACTTCCTAAAGTTTTGTTTTGCGTATAAAAAAGTTGTTTTAAAAAAATTGATGATTAAATTGTTAGCAGTTGTTTTAATATGAAATGTTAATATACCTTTTTTGATTTCACGAGCGAAACCGTTGCGTCGCAGCTCAAGATGTCCAATCACCGCGAAATGAACGCGATGAAGCGCCTTTACTATCTACTCTCCTCCCTTTTGACTTCTATCGGTCCTTTAATCCAGTGAATTTTCGACCAGCCTCCGCCGCTGCTGTCGTAACTGCTCCACCTCTGTTTGGCGATGGGAAAACAAATAAAAGCTTGATTTTTTCCATCATCGTGACTTGAGCCGCTTGAGCAAGAGTTTCTCAAAGGTGTCGAAAACAATTCCCAACCGACTCGTCAGTCCGCCAATCAATAAAACACCGTCAACTCATTGGAGCATATTTTTAAGAAGTGTTCTTACTATTCCCGATCGATGCACAACATTTAGAAGCACCAAGCCAGAACGAATGTTTTTGTTCATTTCTGTTCATTGCTTTATTTCAGTTCTGTTCATTCCAGGATTGATTTCCTTTATTTCAATGCAAATGTTTTTTTTATAAGACTTGTTTTATAATTTTGTTTGCATTATGGAAACTCCTCTGATTGAATCAGATTTACCAGAGGCAAAGTAGTTTTACTACGAAAGAAAGAAAAAATTGTCGACAGATGGTTAGATGGATTTTAATCATAGGGTGGGAACTCTTCATAATTTAATAGTTACAATCCCCTGTCGGGTTCCAGGAATTCGTAATTATTTTAAACATTATTTATAGGGGTTATAACAGCGTTATTAAAGCTGGTGATTGAAATGTTTATACTTTCAAAACGAATCTTATTGAGTTGAGTTTAAGTGTGTTTTGGATGTGCCATAAAGTGCGCGATCTCATTAGAGCTTTTATTTGCAAAGTCATTTTTTTAGTTGTTAGAATTAATAAACAATCAAAAAAGTAATCAAAATTCTAATGTCAATAATAACAGTCGTAACTTTAACGTTTTTTTTTTCTGTAAATAATAAAACCCTTGCGTTATTATGACCGCAGGTTATCAAAGGATCGAGGGCAAAAATACTGACGAAATGATGTTGTTAAAATGTCGCCATAAATGTCGAACGAAAAGTAATATTAATCCTGATACGAAGTAAATTGGGTTATTGGCTTTTGATGTCACTGCGAAAACGGTAAAGATTGATAAACCATGCGAATTACTCTGTGACTTTTCATCCCGGACGATCTCATAAGAATCGACCTAATTGGAAAAAATTCCGCCATGGCAAATCTGTGACATGCTTTTTTTTTGTTATCATTCCATTCCGTTACCGTATTTACGATTCCGGAATTTTAATTTTCCTATCTGCGCTCGGTTATCGACGCTCGTTCGGTGTCGAGTTTCAAAACAATTCCGAAAACCCAAATCATAACCTTGACACGTCTGTTCGGTAATCGAATTTGCAATTTCCAAATAACAGTAAAAATTATCAGATCATGAGCGTATCCAGTTTAGGCTCCGGATTTTCAATCATCGTAATTGTGTTTCCGAAAATTTTGCAATCAAAATAAACCACCGTTTATTAAACAAATTGGAGGTTAGAATTATGAGTGATCTCATTATTCGATATTCAGTACAACAATAAAACATCAAATTTGCTTGTTTGTTGTAACATCCGTGCTGGGCGTTGCAAAGAAATCAAGAGTATAACAACAATCTATTAGATTTGTTGCAAATTTTGCAGAAATAACTGTCATCTCCTTTTAAATGCTCAACTTCAAGTCAAGTAGTCTCACTAGAATACATTAACAATACAAAGACGAAAGGAAATTCTTCATTCTTCAGTTCTTTTTTGACACCTACACTGGTGTCAAAAAAGACACCAGATTCGTATCTAAAATTTTGCTTCGATAGATATAAAACGTACCGGAAATCCGCATATCCACATGCTTATTTTTGATTTATCAGCGATGATTGACCTTGCAGAAGCAATATTTCAACGAGAGAAAAATCTGCGATCGAAAAATTATGACAGTAAAGTGAAGCAGCATTTGTCGTTTAATGGTATAGACAAGTCGTATCATAAATCCGACCTCAAATTGGTACATGTACGAATTCAGACCACTGACTATGAAGCTATGCATCATTCTGTTAATGACTCAGCCCCAAGGACAAAGCCAAGTTCAATCTAGAGTGACTCGAGTGGCTCGACGAACGAAAAGAAAACTACCAAGACAGTGGTGCCAACTCGCTAGGACCCAGTGGTACAATTGCGTGCAAATCCGCACGCTTAACTGGGTCCATCAAATAACAAGCTCGAAAGTAGCCAGAACTGGCAAGGCTGGTGTATGAACGACCCAATTTTCTGACTCGGATGTTTGCATTCAAGTAGCGGCGCGCAAGTCGATAAGAAAGAGATTCCGATTGAAGCGACGAAATGAATGGAGAAGCGTGGCCGCGGGGCTGGACAATTCTCATGTGTAGGTCTAGAACAAAAGATCTGACGTGACATCGAAGCGTCATCGCCGTCCCCTCTTGGCCGCGGGGGCTTTCCTCGGCGGAAATTCTTCTCAGGCATACGCGTTATTGATCCTAGCTATTTCTCAACTCCTCACTGGTCTAGCGTCTGTCGCACATGTGTTGGGTGTGGTGCTATGACCAAACAGCTGCAACCACGATGGTCCCGACCAGAGTCCGACTAATCAAACGCATTCGCCATTATCTATCGATCCGCACGAGGGACCTTCACAGGCCTTTGACGTTAGGACAGGCAAGTCCCCTGGTTCGATAAACCGAACCCCTAACAATCATGATCATTCTGGACGAATCGTTGGTCAGTCTATTCTAAGATGAACCGGTAACCCTGGTATCCAACTAGAAGCGATAACTGCGGCCAAAAACGATTGGTCCCGGTAGGTTAAGAAGATTCCTAACCCATCCTAATTGTAACTTGCGACTTCTAAGTCAATCACTATTTTGGCTCTTGCTGACTTATGTGCTATCCTTCCAAGTAGTTGATCGTGTTTTAAGTCTGCTTGGTGGACATGACGAGTGCTCTGTCACCGGGTTGCACTGACCTCCACCTCTCGTGTTCAGTCGAGGCTCCGCTGGTGGCTCCAGCTGCTCCGACGGCCCATCGGGTTAAACTTGTTGACTTATCAAAGTAGGACACTCATTCGGAATACGAACGGGCTCTAGGCACCGCGACACAGCCAAGGCAACTTGCACCGGATACTCGGAGTACAATTGTGCCCGTGTCGCGCCGTGGCTTGACTGCCGTCGCCGAGAGGGAGTTTCGGGCGTAAGCAGCAGCGAACGGAGTGGGGCGCCAGGTTGACGCGCAGGGAGGACGGCGCCGCGGGCTGGACCGAAGAGGTGGGGAACTGGTCAATGAGCAAAAAAACAAACGATACTTATCATTTGAGTTTGCAGGTTCGCTTCCGTGCTGAGAGATTAGCAGGATCTTCGTCTTCTCCCCTTTTTGCGCTCGCATAACCTTAAATAAATACGCTCGTTGCGATTAAACAAGAAAAAGAACATTGACAAAGAAGTGAAATTTAGGCAAACAATTATCATAATTATTCTCACGACGATTTTAATGATTCGACAAGAATTGTTTTTTAGGACTACAACTATGGTCCTAGACGATTTTGTATAGGTGAAGACAAACAATTTCAGGTGAACTTTTGTTTCATTCAGATCTTTAATTAAAACTTGACCAAGGAAAATTGTGGCTTCAACTGAAAAGACTCGTTTAGAACAGCCTTTGCTTGGAAATCTCTGTATAATTGAACGGTCAGACCTTAAATCTGTTTTAATCTTCAAGTTTGTCTTGTTTTCTAGGGGTACCGTCTCAACCCCGATTGAATAACAATCATTGGATAAAATCATTGAAACTTTTTCAATTTGCCTGTATTCTTGAACTGTTATACTTTGGCTTTGGTCAACTTTTCGAGCCAATTGGAAAACCTTAACACGTTTGTCGATTCGTGTTTGTCGGCCTATCAATGTCGAGTTGTCGAATAGACGAATATGAGCCGGCGGTTATCGCAATGGCCAAGTTTTGCCAAACACCCGACGCTATTTGATGGCTAATCGTTAATTTATTGATCCACCGCTATTGGATAGTTACTGTGATACGTCCCTCGATCAATAAAAGCTGAATTTCAACTGTGCATCCGAATGAACACTTGGATCCTATAGCCGTTTTCGAAACAGACTTATCAATGTTCATATCTATTTGACAGTAAGTTTAACCGGTCAAATTTCTGCTTTTGTGATAAGATAAACCAACGGTGTCAAATAATTCGAAATGAGCTTTAAAAATAGACCTCCCTCATAAGAAAACACATTTTTGGCATTGTACGTAAATAAACACAGGCGCTTTTGTCCGAAACATGTTATTGTTTGTATGACCTTTTCTCGTGTTCGGTCTTGCTTATTTGACTTTTTTTTTGTTTTCATTAGACGATCTGCTTGTTATGTAAATAGATTAAAAACTTGTGACGAAACGCCTCTCTTCAGAGGAATCATTCAATTCTCCTTCGGGTACACGTAAGTCCTTTGTTATTGTCCCATGAAAATAAAGACATCCCTCTTTGTCCAAAAACATGTTTATTGTTTTGTTCATCTTTTGGTTACGGAATCGTTTTCTTCGTTTAAAAATGTGTAGATGAATGAAACAAAAGTACGAAGCACAGAAAAAACCGAAAAAAGAATGATAAAAATTTGGGAAACGTTGTAAACAAAGTTTTGATAACAATAACAGTTTCATTTGAACGTCAACGTTTGCGGTGGGCAAATAAAAGAGTCGATAAATATTCACAATTCAATCACGTGCGTTGTTTGCGAGGTTTTGAGCAATTGAGTTAGATGTTTAGCCGAAGTAAACATTGTAGCTCCGAGCTTTGGCTTAGCGAGTGCACACAAGACATAAACAATGTAGCTGTGAAATTATTATTTATCTGACCTATAATATTTATCTAATTGCTTATTAGCCACAGGTCAACGACCATGAAAACAATTAAATATTCATCGCTGCGTTCTATTTGCGTTGATTTCAGCTTATTTTTGATTAGATCATTCTAGTCAAGTTTGAATGTCAAATTTATTGATAATCAATTTATCATAAAATAAACATCAAACAAGAGAAAAACAGTAAGAGGCAAATTTTATTCATTATCTTTTGCAAATGATAACAAAACACCAATTTCTTGTTCCATCCTATCTCGCTGCAATCGGTCAATTGAAATGCAAATTGTGTTTCGCTTCACAGTAACTTTTTCTGCAACACTGGCTGTTTAATCTCAATTCAGAGATACTTTTCCTTTAAATATTTATTCAAGTCTTCATTACCAGTCTAATTTATTTCTCCCTTCCACTTTTGAATTTCATTCTTCCAGTCTAATTGAAAACAAACATAAAACAAATTTTCCATTTCCATGGTGTTCGTTTAGCCTGGAGAAGGGGAAAAGAAAATGCTATTGAAGCAATTTCGTGTTAAAATTTTTAAATACGTATAAGTCACTTGTAGTCTGCAATGCATAAGCCATTTCTGCGTTCAAGTACCTTTTACTTTCTCAAGTAGCGAGGAGCTATATGAGCACCACTTAAATTGAAACCCCATACCATTCGAGTTTCCCCCTTTCCTCACCACTTAATTTCATCAACTTCAGTCTCGCTATTAAATACTCTTTTATGAAAACAATTGTTTGAATTGATTTCTAAAAACAGTTGAAAATAAAACACTGTTTAATTCTAATACAAGTTCGTTTAAACGACCAAGATACAAAACTAATGTTTTTGTGAACTATAGAAAACTAAAAACTTTTTTTCTTTCAAGGGTTGTTATTCTTACTATTATTCCTAAAATGTTTTAAACACTATAGTTTTACATTTTCAAGTTCAAAATATATTAAATTAAAAATGTTAGTTCCTCTTCTGATTTGTGAATATAAACAAACAAAACAGAAGCCAAACAGAAGCAAACAATTGAAAAAAGAAAAAGTTTTGTATATCACAGCATTGACACTGATAAAATAAACAAAAACAGTTTGTATGTCTTTTTCGCGATTTTATAAATACAAGAGTTATGAAAAATGTGTAAGCAGTGCAAGCTGAAAGAAAATGCGGGGGTTGGTAAGGGTGGGGGTAGTGCGATACAGGTATACCGCCGGAAGCAGGGCAAGTGAAGGCACAAACACTGTCACACACCTTCACCGACAAGCCCAACCACAGACGCACACCAGGCAATAGTGGGCCATCGATCCACTCAGCCAGGCAGGCTTATTCAAGTCTCTTACAGCAGCTGATCGTTTCGCACGCATTTTCCCTCCGATTTTGTCATAATTTTTTTGTTTTTTTTTCAGGATTTTTTGTTCTGGTCGTTTTTTTTGTTTTAGAATGAACGATGGGAGATTCTTGTTCCTTTGAGAAAGTTCTTTTTGGAGACATTGAAAAACACTTGGATCGGCGACTTTATAATGCGAACCTATTTTTATCTCTTGAAGGAGAGACAAAAACGCGACTGAGAAGACAAATTGAATTATTTTTTTCGTATACAAATTTATTAAATTTATTTAAATTGAAATTGATTTTTCATGTCTCTCTCTGATTCTTTTTTTTCTGTGGATTTTCATATAAATAACTTTGTTGATATTTACTGTTTACAGCTTGACATTTCAAATTTATTTCTCCTATTTTTTTACTAATTGTTTTTATTGAATTGATTGCTTTAATTAATTATTGATCGGTTGAATTTCGGGTGACCAGAATATATTGTTTCATTCAACTTTTTGTTATCCCATGAACAATGAGGCAAACACGTCGTATTGACCTGTATTTATTTTTCAACCGCGTAACAGATACCGCGCGACGCTCCACAACCCCGCAGAGAGTGCATATCTTTGCAGATAAAAATTCGCATGACGATCCAGATATGTCTCTGATAAAAAGCCATTTTTGTTCATACAAAATTCATTATTCGTGCTACATTAACTGCGAAACAATCAGTTGAAAAAATATAATACACAAGTAATAGAGAACATTATAAATATACTGACGTATCATGTTCAGAGCTTTGCAAACGTTCAAGGTCTGTCATGAGTGTAACAAAAACGAGTTCATACGATAACGAATATTATAAATAAATATAGTTAAACTACAAAAAACGATAATGATTTGTTGTTTTTTTAATAAAATCTAGAAACTTTTATTATTAAACATAAATTTAAGATTTAAGTAAACGCTGATTACAATTAGCAACAATATAAATAAACTAAAGTTTAAAACAATTACGACTATTTGCAAAAGAAAATTTTTGCAAAACATGAAAATGTAATATTTAAACTTAAAGAACGTTGGAAAAGTGACTAAAAATATGTTTTGTTTGAGTTTTAATAGTTTGTGATAATCAGAGCGTTAATTACATTCACAATTTGACAATGAAGGTTTGGACCGGCGGCCACGAGATGTCTCGCTATTCCGATCGGTTAGCACGAGTTCACCTTGACGCGTCATTCACAGTCGTCAGCGGTGTCTCATCTTTTCGTTTCCTTTTGTTTTGTTCCGGCATTCGTTCTCGCAACACAACTTGACACTTTGTCAATTTTGCACAACACACTTGTATCATCGCCTGTTATGGGAGGAAAATGGTCAAGTATGGACCCGGCTCAGGTCGAGGTACCAAAAATAAACGATCTCCTCGACCGGGATCCTTATCTCAAACCATACGAAACTGACATCCGCAGAAGGTTTTTAAATTTTGATCTTATAATATTTTTTTGACTCCAAAAAATTATCTCCAATTTCTATTATAAAATTAATTTTGCTAAACGAAATTAATTTGTAAAAATTAGTGCAAAAAAACATTTGTTATACAACAAAAAGTTAAGATTTGTTAGTCAAAAACTTTAGAAAAAAAACTTTGATACAAATTTTGTTTGACCTAAATTTGAAGTTGAGATTAAAATATGAAATTTGTATTTTAGGTACGCACTTTACAAAGATTTTATGGAAAAAATTCAGGGAGGCGAGACAGACATTGACAAATTCTCCCGGGGATATGAAAAATTTGGCATTCACATTCATGAAGACAATCGTGTCACTGCGAAGGAATGGGCGCCCGGCGCCAAGGAACTTTTTCTAACGGGGGATTTTAGTAAGTGAGAAAGATGTGAAGATAAAAAAAATGGAATAAAAAAGAACGTCGTGAAAAATAAATGTAAAAAATATCTACATTCTGCTCCAATTTCGTTGGAGCTCCAAAAAACGACACTTTGAATATTTCATCAATTTATTCATATTTCATTATCTAAATCCATCCCCGAGTTTTACGATACAAAATTTAAAAATATTAATTTTTTCCATTATTGATTTACGAATCATTTCCGATCAGTTTCGTTTTGTTTTAATAATTGTTATTGCTTTTAAAATGTTTATTCGTGTTGTCGATGTAAATTGAAAAAATGATGTTACACAGATGGTTGGGACAGAACGAAAACGCCATACAAAAGAACCGAGTATGGAAAATGGGAATTGGAATTGCCTGCTAATGCTGACGGCAGCTCTCCAATAAAGCACCTCTCCGAGGTCAAAATCATTGTGAGAAACGAACACGGAGAACTTCTTGAGAGATTGAGTCCCTGGGCGTCTTATGTCAAGCCTCCTGAAAACAAAGATCAGGGCACAGGGTACAAACAATTCATCTGGCATCCTCCACAAGATCAAGTTAATCAACTCTAAATATTTTAATTTGATATTAATGCCACTTCACTCCCAATTCAATTACAATTCTAATCGTTTCTTTCAGTTTTAATTTAACTCCTCTAACATTTTCAATCTAATTTTGTTTTTTTTTTTCAATGTTTATTTCAAACGTTGACTTTTGAAGTTGGAATTTAAAAGTGAACTTTTAAAATTCTAAATTTTTTCAATTTTCAAATTTGAGTACTAGGATTGTTATTTAAACATTTGGATGTTGAATTTCAGGTTTATAAACCAAAACATGCGAAACCAAAGAAACCAAAAAGTTTAAGAATCTATGAATGTCACGTTGGAATTGCAACCCAGGAACTCAGAGTTGGGACTTATCTCGAATTTGCACGAGATATCGTGCCCAGAATTGTCAAGCAGGGTTACAACGCTATCCAATTAATGGCAATTATGGAGCACGCTTATTATGCGTGTTTTGGTTATCAGGTCAATATTCCATTCTTTATTATCTGCTACTTATCATAACTCATTAAATTTGCACAAACAAATCAGTCATTAGGAATCATTTTCTTGCTATTTTTCTCAAACTGTCTTAAATTATATTTTTGATTCATTTCTACAATGATTTATTTAGTCATCATCAATAAAATTTTCTAAAATTGTAAAAACGAAATGATTATTGAATTTAAATTAAGGTGACGTCATTCTACGCAGCATCCTCGAGGTTCGGAACTCCAGAAGAGTTGAAAGAACTGATAGACGTGGCTCATCAACATGGACTGTACGTTCTTCTGGACGTGGTTCACTCGCACGCCTCAAAAAATGTTCTTGATGGGTTGAACATGTTCGACGGAACTGATTCCTGCTTTTTCCACACCGGCAAACGTGGAATACACCCCCTCTGGGACAGCAGACTTTTCAACTATTCAGAATACGAGGTCTTGCGATTTTTAATCTCCAATCTCAGATGGTACATTGAGCAATATGGCTTTGATGGGTTCAGGTACTTTTCACTAACAATTATTTAAACAAAATATCTTTTTATTTGAAAAAAAAGTTTGTTTCACGTTTTTGTTACTTTAGATTCGACGGAGTAACTTCTATGATTTATCATTCGCGAGGTATGGGACAAGGTTTTAGTGGCCATTACGATGAGTATTTCGGACTAAACGTTGATATCGAAGGATTGGTTTATTTGATGCTCGCAAATAACATGCTCAGATCGCTTTATCCTGAAGTCGTAACTATCGCAGAAGACGTCAGTGGAATGCCAGCAATGTGCAGGTAAAAATTTATTCCACAAAATGCATTGCTTGAATAACAATTTTATGAAGTTTCAATTTTAAAAATGTAAGTAAATAATTTTTTTCAGACCAGTAGAGGAAGGAGGTGTAGGATTCGATTTTAGACTGGCCATGGCAATTCCAGACAAATGGATTAAATTACTGAAAGAAGTTCGCGACGATGACTGGAATATGGGCGATATTTGTTGGACTTTGATGAACCGCAGGTGGATGGAAAAAACAGTCGCCTATGCAGAATCCCACGACCAAGCTCTGGTCGGAGATAAAACACTGGCGTTTTGGCTTATGGATAAAGATATGTACACTCATATGAGTGTTCTAGGCGAACCTAGTGCAGTCATTAGTCGAGGCATCGCTCTTCATAACTTGATTGTTTTAATTACTCATGCTTTGGGAGGAGAAGCGTTTTTAAATTTTATGGGTATTTCGCGATTTTTAAATTCAAAATTTAGCTCCAAATTCAATCAAAGTGTTCATTTTGAATTAAGAAAATCAATTGGAAAGTTTTTTTTATCATTTGGTAATTGTTCTACTATTTTTAGGAAACGAATTCGGTCATCCAGAATGGTTGGATTTTCCACGAGTTGGTAACAACGAAAGTTATCACTATGCAAGAAGACAATGGAACCTCGTTGACGATGATACGCTCAAGTATAAATTTATGAACAATTGGGATCGAGCGGTCAACCAACTAGAGGAAAAATACGGATGGTTGCATTCAAACCCCGTAAAGTCCTTTCTTCTTTCACCACAAAAGTCTAATTAAATTTCCTCCATTCTCGTTTTTTATTCTAATCCAACAATTTCCCTCAGGGTTACGTTACTTGGAAGCACGAGAGTGACAAAGTCGTGAGTTTCGATCGAGCTGGACTCGTTTTTGTCTTCAATTTTCATCCCAATAAATCGTTCACGGATTATCCGATCGGTGTTCAAGAACCGGGCAAATACAAAGTGATTTTAAACAGCGACGATCCTCAATTCGGAGGCGAGAATCGCATCGATGTAAATGTCGATCATTTTTCAATTCCTGATCCTTGGGCCGACCGTCCAAATAGGATTTTAACTTATGTTCCTTGTCGAACTGCTATTGTTTATGCTAAAGGTAATTTCCACCTTACGATTCAAATTGTTTGAACTTAACATTTTCAAACATGTCATTAAAATTTGAACAATTAAATTTAAAATTATGTTCAAACCTATTTATTTCAGAGACCTGAAGAAGCACCTGAAAAATATACCAAAAAAGTCTGACAAGAGATTATATTTTTTGATAGCAGTCAATTTTGTACGGACTGAGAAACTGAACAAAAAGTTAGTCTTTCACAGAAAGAGATATATTTGTATGTTGAAATAAAACTATAACAAAAATTGCAACTGCGTCTAAGTTTGTTCTGAGGATATTCTCCATTCTTCCTCGTTCACGTCGAAGTCCGTCATCTTATTTCGTAGAACCCACCAGGTGTCCAAAAATCCTACATCGATTATCCTTTCGTAAAACGTGACGTAGCGAGGTTTGAGGTAGGGACAGATCGCTTTGTACAGAGCTAGACCTTCTTTGTAGTTATCGAGCCAGATGAACGAAATTGTACCCAGGTTTAATCGACGAATTATACCCTCACTATAACACTCGTTCAGCCACTGAAGATGTGCTAGTGAATGTTTGTTACGAATCGGGTCACCTACCATGTTCATGTCTGAGCAACAGTTTAACAGATACTCCCGGAAACTTGTCTCGTCTGGATTGTGTTTTGCTAGATAAATTCCTGAACTGAGCACTGAAAACATAAACAAACAATTAATTTAAAAGAAATTGCATGAAGCTTTTTTACAGTATTTTTATTTTGTTATTTGAAGTTTTTTTCTTTGATTCCTTTTTTGCAAAATAGATGTTTGATACAAACTTGACATTATAAACAAGCAATTAATTGCATTGAAAGCAACTTACTTGTGACATAAAAACAAGATTTGACTGGACGTTCTTTGAATTCCTTGCAGACGTCAACTGCGACGTCTCTGTAGTCTAGAAACAATTGTTTCCAAAAAGTGCCTGAAAATAAGAATACGAAATTGAAATAACGAACAAAGGATTGCCTTGCAAAGAATGAAGGGTTGTAATTGTTTTAAATGATTGATTTTATTATGCAGTAACAATAATAAAGAAGAAAAAGATGACAAATGTGTGAAATTGTCAGAGATGTAAATACCCCATTTCTCAATGATAGTTCCCTTGAACCTTTGTGGCGTTTCAAACTTTTCTATTTTCTGAATAAAATCACCCAGTTTGTTGAACTTGTCAGTTTTAAAAACGTTCCAAACACCACCCGCGAGTTTGCCTCTCAAATTCATAGCCATTTAAATTGTCATTTAACCTCAAACCTTATGACTTTTCGTGGTTATGTTTCGAACTGTCTCTTCTATCTCACTTCCACTCAGTCGATAAGAATGTTGCCGGCAACAGCGGTAATTTTCAGCAGAGAAAAACAAAACGTTCATTTAACCACATTTAACCTCAAACACCGTCATTGAATTCTTCTGATTATTGTTTTTGTTATAAGAAGTTAAAAATCAAAGAAATGAAACAATGACGGCGAATCTGGCAAAGTTATTGATCACTTCTCAAAGGCGATTGTTGAGCCCAGTGTTTTGTGCCTGTCAGTCAGTTAAATTTGTAAAATTCGAATGTCAAAATAGAAAATTATATTCGACAAAAAGACTTCTCGATAAAGAAATCGTGGAAAAGGATGGAAATGAGGAAAAAAGTGAGGATTTAAAAGGTGCATTCGACAGGAAGTACAAAATATTTCGCGATGAGGATTCACAGGTCATTTTTGACGTTGCTGAGGAGATGCAGAGGATGAATTTACAGCAGTTGGAGGAGGAAAATTTTAGGGATCCTTATGAAGGGCTTAATATGACAAGTATGTAAACAAATAGTAACAAAAGTATAGAAGCAGAGCAAACTAAAATTTACACATTTTGAATCAAAAATTTGTTAATTTCAGGAGGAAAAACAGGTGTGTTTGACATAGAAGACCTGGTCGAAATTTTAAAAAGAGACAATGCACAAAATATATTCGTAGCAAAAGTACCAAAAGAGTGGGCCTACGTTGACTACATTGTTGTAGTTACTGCGAAATCTGTAAGACACATGAAAGCTCTGATGCAGTTTGTCAGAAAGGCGTACAAGATTAAAAGACACGAAACAGACTTGATACCTGTCACTGAAGGAAAAAATAGCAATGAATGGCAGGCCATTGATTTAGGTAAAGAAGCATTCTACGCTCTGTTTTTAAGCAAAACCAACAAATCCCTCTCAAAATTTTTTAATTTGATTATTTTTTCAGGGAACATAGCCTTGCACATCTTCAGGCAAGAGTCCAGAGAAAAATTCGACCTGGAAACTCTATGGGCTGTCGGTTCCAAGTATGACGACCTCACAAATAAAATGGACAAGGATGTTGACGACCTTATGGCATCTTATAATTCATTCTTATCAGAATTCGAACCTGTTGATATTGAAACACAACCCGTTAAACCTATTAAAAGTACAAAACAATAAAAACATGTTGAAAAATATTTCTAACAAGCTGTAAATTATTTCATCATCAAAAAAAATCAAAAAGCTGTCAATATGAACAAATCAGAACCTTCAAAAGTTCTATTCCTTCAATTACAAAGGTTATAAACAAATCGTTTGGTTGTAAAACATTACCGTACAGAAATGAGAAACCGGATTTGAAAATCTCGCGCTTATAGCCATATTGGCTGAACTTTTTGCTGCTCCCTCTCGGATAGTCGCGCTCAATTACAAAAACCTTGTAAGTGGCTCGTGGCCATGGCAGTGCAGTGAGCCTGTTCATCTCGACACGCCAATATCGACCACAAGCCCATACTCACGCTCTGTCAAAACTTCCAGTCTCGGATGTTTCGCTCGCCTTGACTTTTTCGTC
Organism: Telenomus remus; assembly: GCA_020615435.1. NCBI lineage: Eukaryota > Metazoa > Arthropoda > Insecta > Hymenoptera > Scelionidae > Telenomus > Telenomus remus. The sequence goes on along the minus strand of CM036343.1, from coordinate 5,274,820 downwards.
TTCCAGTGATTCTTCACAAAGTGGTAAATTTCAACCAAAATCAATACTATTCTTTTCTTCTCCCTTCTCATCTTCATTTCAATTGCAAATCTAATTTGCAAACAGTTGCTCTTTTGGTGATCTGCAAAGTGCCTTATCTAAAACAATAAACATTGACTCACTTGGCGCTACAGCGTGATTTATTTCAATTCGACGAATTTTCAACATAAGAAAACAAGATTGCAAGTGTTCAAAGTTATTTCGATGCTCCAAAACCAAGTGGAGCAATGGGAACTGCGCGTTTTATTTTTGTGATGAGCTTAAAAGAAGTGATGAGAAATTGATTAAATTCCGTTGTTCTGGTTTTGACTAAGTAATTGAAATTAGAAAGGTTTTTTGAATTGAATTTTCTTAATTTTGGATTTAGTGTAAGTTAGAGATATCTGGATTGATAATGTATTCCGTGTTTCGAAATAAGATAAGGTTGTTTGAATAGAAACCTTCGGATTTCAATATGACACATAGCCAATCGGGTTAATAAAACAGTAAATGAATTATCGCAAAGGACGAATAGAAACCAATGCTAAATCAATGCCAAATTTAATGTTAAACTCAAGTTAAACTCTAAAACAACCAGATCTATGACATTTCGCTTCAAAACTTTACTTCGCATAAAATTAACCGTCAACAGACAAATTTCAATGTTTTAATGTTTGCGACAAAATTTGCAAAATAGTAATTAATCTTATAATCTCAAGATAGATAATGTTTTAATCTCAAAAACCTAAAACAAACTATCAAATATTTCTTCACAATTTTACTTAAAAGTTAAAGTTCTTTTAAAGTTGTATAAAAATTGAATACAATTTTTCTAAAAAAAATTTATGTTTCAGGTCAACCATGCGATTAGGGACTGAAAAACCGAGACAATTTTAAGGCAAGGAAGAAATGTCGCGAGAGGTTGTGAACTGTCGACCAAACTCCGCTACAAAATGTCCATCAGTTCAGACGAAATCGCGCGCTCAAATTTGTGCGAGGTTTTTGGCCCCGACAATTGTAGGCTGTTTAGTCTTTGTGGCGCAGTTCGCCGCCGACCTGGTCGTCGCGGTGCAGCACATCCGGGAACAAAACCCGATATGGGGAGCAATCACCCTGGCGATCATCTACGCCCCGGCACTCGCGTACTTCTTCTTTACCATTTCGCGACCTGATTGGTGGATGACTGATAGTGACAAGTCCACACGAGGAGTCGTCGTTTGGTTTCTCAGCCAGATTTTACGATTAGTTGCTTTTCCATTTTTTGCACTTTATAGGTAAGGATAACATTATTTTTTTTAACAATTTTTATAATCAAATAATTCAACTTCACCACCGTATGAATCAGAAAGTAATCTTTGTTTAAAGAGCATACCAAATCAGAAAATGTCAAGAAAGAAAATAATTTTGTATCAAATATAACAGAAGTGGCGATTAAATAAAGATTTGAAAATAACAATATACACTTTGAATGTTAAAACAAAAAAACTGGAGAATTGTTTTTATTGGAAAATGTGTTTTTTGTTTTAGATATGCGACACAAATTGTATTATCAGTGGATGCTATTTTAATCACCGGGGAGGAGAGACAAAAGACTTTAAATGAATTATCAGCACCTGCGGCCATTGAGTTTTATTTCTTTTTGCAAGCCTGGTTTCAGGCTATCCCTCAGGCGCTGTTTCAGTCACATTTATGTTTTAGAGACAATGTCGAAGGAAAGACTTTACAATCTCGTGAGTGTTTATCTTCGTTTATATTTTCAAGATTTTGTTCTTTTCATGCTGCAGCTAAAATGTAAAAGAAATCGTTTTACCTTTTTTTATTGAAACGAATTCATTTATACTTTATTCTTACAGTATTCGTGCAAATATTTTGCATCATCATGTCCATAACTGTAGTGGCAAAAACTACAACTTCCTTTCAACGATACGAAAGTCAACGTGTGAGCGGTCGTAAATTACCATGGGCAATGTGGTATATCAAATACGATTCGCAGGTACCAACATTTTTATTCATTTCATTACTTTTTCGTTGTTTTATCAATAAATTAAAACAATGCAAACGGAATTAGTTAGCAAGAGTTTTGATTTCATTCAATTGGAATTTTGCAGGAATTGAAAAACCTTGACGAGAAGCAACCACTGAAAATGCAAACTGAAAGTGCAAATTCGAGATTGATTTCGCACGAAACAATTGCAGAAAATAAAGAGCCAGAGAAGCGCGTTGTGCTTGAACGCGAAAATTCAAGCACGCCACCTCTTCCGCCTAAAAATTTGCATATTCTTCCACCGGCAGCGCCGCTGAGGTAAAAATACACAAATGCAATTTCCGAATTGATTTTCAACTAAAAACCGAGCGAGGAAAAAAGAGTCTTTTTTATGCATTTTAGTAAACGATCATCCACTGGCCTTCAATCCAATTCGGACCAAAAAACATCCGAAAATGAAGATCCAGAGAAAAAGAAAAACTCAAACACGCCTCCTCTTCCTCCGAAAAATATTCATATTCTTCCACCGCCAGCGCCGTTGAGGTAAAATCCAAATTCTAATTTTTCTTCTATAAAAAACGATTTCGCTGTTGCCGTTTCGTCAGTCGCGGAGGGCGAACCCCTCCCCCCCCCCGTGTTTTAAAAAATATTATTTTCAATCAAGCAAAAAAAGACAATCTTTTGAAGCCAATTGATTAAACATTTCCCCTGAGAAAAAAAAACCTTACAATATGGCTATTGTATTTTGAACATTCATGTTTTATAAAAACCTTTTTAAGCATAATTTGAATTTCAAAAGCTTACGCGAACAATATGGTTTTAAGAAAAATATGATAAGTCAGTCAATCTAAAAATAACAAAGTTTGACTGATTAACGAAAATTTGTTGAAAAATTTTCATTCGCTGTTCTTTTAATCTAAAGGAAAAGCAATAGAAATGATTTGAACTATAAAATCACGAAAATCATAATGTAAAATGAATAAACTTTAAAACAATTTCATAACAAGTTAAAATTAATAACTAAATTAAAACTAATCGCGACTGCAATTGTCTAGACTTCCCAAAACACCCTTGGAGCGTCTGACGGACAGTTGATGATAGTCAACTGACTGCGATCTGTAGCGAAATGGTCACGAAGCCCAGAAAAGTGCTTGATTTTGTACAAAAAAAGATGCACACTTATCGCGATCAAACTGCTTTATATTATATATCAAACGACTAAACTTTGTATTGTTATTATTATTAAAAAGTAAAATTTATCTACGGAAATAGAACAAATTAAAACTATGTGCATCTGTCAAATTTAGTTTCGAAAAAACTTAAATGATTCAACAACTAAACAGTTAAAAATGTGTTAAAATTGAATGATTGACTGAAAAAAGTTACAGCGAATGAAAACTCGAAAGAAATCTTTTATAAAGAAAGTTTAAGTATTTTTTGTATTTTGAAATTGTTAATTATATTACAAATAATTATTATTATAACATTATGAAATTATTCAAGGTATCAAGTATTTCGAAATATATGGAAAATTTTAGAATCACTTAAACTCAAACATGAATGAAAAAATAACAAGCCGATAACAAAAGATTTACTTTTTCAAGTTATTTAACAATACTATAAAACAAAATGCGATGTGAAGTACGGAAAATTTGCATACTTACATTACTGGATCTACTGCGGCTGCGGGTCCAATGGCGCCACATGATCGATGGCAGCTGCGAGTCCAGTGATGTTACTTGATCTAATAGGCATGCGTACTTGATGGTGTTCTGAGACCTACTACGCACGCGTACTCGATGGTGTCGCGGGATCTATTGCGCACGCGTATCCAGTGACGTCACTAGATCTACTACGCATGCGCACTCGATGGCGTTGCAGGGTGTACTGCACGTCCGCATCCGATGACGTCACAGGATATACTGTAGCAACAGATCTAATGGCGCGTCTGATGCTATGACTCAAATTTTAATATATTTCAAAGTTGAAGTTTGTTTAACGCATAGCGGTCTGAAATTGAACGCCCGTCGGGCGCGTTTTGCACCTTAAAGTAAAATAAAAAAGAAAAAGAAAAAAATCATTCTTGAATGAAGAAATAATGAACAAATATCACGAGGTACTACAATGAACTATAAAAAAGTTTTTATAGTTGCTTTAAAAAAAGCAATAATTTCAGTAGAACAAGATGAAACGAAGCATGAAAAATATCATTAAAAAATTTACTGCATTTAATAACTTTTCTTTTCAAATTGTTATTCATGCCGTAACTAGAACATATTAAGTGACCGCAAAGTTAACAATCGTGTAGTTATAATTACACCAACTATATTTCAAGTAATTTCGAGTATTTTGGTCTAGCAAAAGACATTTACTTAGCTCTGACTAAAACTGTAACAATTGCAAAGTTTTGCGAGACTACAGATTGTAGTATAATGCTTTAGTATAACTTTATGCACTCCCGTAATTCAAATTTTGCAGAAAACTAAAAAAAAATCATTACACAAGCGAAAACAAGATTTGTATTCTTCTTTAGTTTTAAAACTGAAATTTATTTCGACAAATAAAAAACTCATCGCCATATCAGTTGGAACGTTAAAACTTGTGTTCCACTTTTAATTTCGACGTCTATTTTATCTGAAATACCCTGCTCTAAATGAAATTATTCCAAAAAGTTCACCTTTTATCATTCTCGCTTGTATAAATAAATCACAATTTTTTTCTTTTATTTTTTTTTTCATTTTTGGTGCACGAATTCATTTGCAGTGAAATGTACAAAGCCCAAATTGAACCTTTCAGTTTGTATCCGTGTCAACTATTTTTTAATATTTGCAAAACTTTTTTTCCCAGGAGAATCACTACCATAGCACCACTGCCAATTCCGGACATGCCAGCTCCGCCACGGCCGGACTCATTTTGTTCCGAACCAGAGCAACCGGGCCAAAGAACGCCGCGCTACGCAAATTCGCAAGCTGCGGAGATGCTGAACCAAGTTCTCGAAAACCCGATAGACGTTTCGACGCCCTCGCTGCATCTTCCCAAAAGGTTGCACGCCACCCAAGGACTCGACGAGGACGATTCAGTCGGGGCGGTACTCTCGTTCGCCTGGTGGTTCCTCTTCATCTTCGTTCGCGTGCTTTCCATCGTCATCTTTTTCGAGTTCTTCCCCTACTATCTCGGAGGAATCATCGGAATTCACTACGTCGTGATGCTTGCCTATCTTTTCTACCAGTCCAAGTTCCTCGACATTGCCAATGTATTCGTCAACGTTTGGCTGGGACTCATCTTCATCTTCAGCGTCATCGAGTACAGAATCAAGTTCAGCCAAGCTGACGTCGGGCTCTTTTGTTATTACCTGTTTGTCATCCTTCAGAACGTGGGCATGAACGTGGGCTGGTACGCCAGCCAGCCGCACGGCTTCTGGCTCGAAATAATGTTCCATCTGATCGTCGTTGCTACCATCCTGTGTGTCGTCATTGCCGTCATTTATTTTGCCATGGTGAAACCAAAAAAACGCCGCATTTACGTATCTTAAAAACCTGCAGATTGTCCTTTACATTTACAATCGCGAGTGATGTTTTTTTTCTAATTTTAAAACGAGTAGAATAAGCCAGTAGAAACAAGTATTTATGATCAAAGCACTTAATTGTACAGACGATTTTTCGAACTTGAGACTGCTAATTGAGTTCGTAGATTTGGTTTATTGTGCCTTTTTCAAAATGCCAGTTTTTTTGGGAACGCAAAGTTTTTAGTTAGAAACAACAAATTGACATTCAAGTTCGATCTCAGTGCCGGTGAATTGAACTTAGTCATTGGTTAGAGCAATTTCTAAAGATGAACATTTTTGACATAACAAAAAATTATGAAGAGGAAAAATTGTCATGATGAAAAATGTCACGTTGGGATTTGCGTGAATTCGATAAAACTGAATTTAAGAGAGACGTGCATATTGTGTGCAATATACAAATTAAGCAGAATTATATATACGAGTTGTTCCTCATTAAAAAAAGAAGCTTTTTTATTATCGGCCTGAAACGTGACCTGATAGCGAATCGAGGCATATGGTTTTGATTGATTTATGCAGTTGTGTTTCGTTGTTTTACATTCCAGATCACGGCTAGATGATAATGTTAGATTTATTTTTGTAAGTCGCCCAGTACTTTTGATGAGAAAATATTTTTGCAAAACAAATTTCGGACGAACAAACACACCGGTTGTCAAACTAGAAATACGCCGTCGCCTGTATTAGTTTAGTATTTTTTAAAAAGAGATAACAAAGTATTTTTTTGCATATTTTTATTATTGTCTTTTCTGAGTTGCGTAGCCAAGTAAGAAACCGTGTAAAAATGTTCGATCGCAATATAGTATGTTTTTGTTATTTATTTTGTACGTTGTTTTATTACCTTTTTTTTGCTGTAACAATTAAGGTGCATGTAAAAATTGCCAGTGTAAGAATAATATCATGACAAGTCAAACGAAATGTTTGAAAATAAATCAACAATTTATGGAATTGTCAGATTCGTGTACTTTATTTAATCCCCCTTTTGATAAAACAATTTCAAATCTATGATAATTTTGAACTACATTTTAAATAAAGTTTTTAAGTACAAAATAATTTCACTGCGTGACGTTAAAGTTTAGAATGAATTATTATTTTTTCGATTAACACTTATCTTAACATTTTTTCTGTCAACATTAAGCTCTAACATTTGGTCTAAAAACGTCTGGTTTGATTGATTTCAAGCAACACGGACGCCCTGTTGGACGCATTCTGGCTCTTGCTGATCGATTCTCGGTCGCTTTTCTTTCGTTCAATTTTTTGCACCCGAGAACGATCCCTGTAGTAATAATATTCCACAACAAGTGCCACACAAGCCAAACCGATGCCCACAAAAATCACGATGAAAACTCCACCGATGTTTCTGATGCTGATGCCAGCGCTTTGATCGTCTTCTTTGTCGCAGTTATTATGAATGTTCCACCACTTGTCTTTCAATTTTTCCAACTCTCGATGATTCAGCAAAGTCAAAATCCTTATAAAAAAAACAGTAAAAATTGTTCCACTTCAATACATACAATTTTTTTTACTGTCAAATCATCTAAAACTCGTTTTTTGCCAAATCAAGAAAAAGCTTTCCTAAAATTCCGATCTGCAATGTTTAGATTGTGGGAAAAAAGGCAAATAAAAAGTCACATCCAAATGTGCATCTACAAACGAAATAAAAATTTTTATGGTATTGCAAAAAGGTTCGTTCAAATTCTGTATCAAAGTAAATATAGGATAAGATGAAAGGCTGCATTCGAGTTGGTGTTTGAAGTAGGATGAAATTTACAACGTTCTTTTTAAATCTATTGAATATGAGAGAAAGTTATGAAAGATAAAATAAAAAATTATGCAAAAAAAGAACTTACGCGTTATTCAACTGGTCTTTTAAAGGCGATCCCTGCTGAACAGCAATGGCATAAGGTTTTCTAGAAAATTCCTCTCCAACCATAGTCAAGTCACAACTGGTCATGGTAAGATACTTAAGACTGGTTGCATCGTCTATGAAGGCATAAGGCATGGTACTGTTTCGAACTCGTTTAACTCCCTCGTTAATATCGACTGGGAACCCAGCCTGTTTCATCGACTCGAACATCTTCGAGTACTTATTACTTATCGGGTAGTCCCAAACCGCCAATCGAGAACGCTCCAAGTTGGTCAGATTATCATTCAAACTCATATTTTTCCAAATCCTATCAACAACCAAAACAATCAACATTTCTAGTAACTTATATTAAGATCCCTATGATTTCTAAAAAGACAACCAAATTTAAAATCTATTTCAAAAATAAGTCAGAATCCTAAGAAGTAGAATGTATTTCTATGTTTTCTTGATTCCGTTTTTTGTCACTTTTAGAAACCACAACTGAGTATGCAAAAAGAAACGAACTCGTAAAATATCAATTCGATATCCGCCATCCTTTGGAAATACTGATACCCACTAGAGTTCAAAGCTATGGAGTACTGAATTTTGTACTGTTTGCTAAGGTCATCCAACGAAGAAATCGGAGTATCCAATCTGGAAACCGTGAGAAAAGCCGCCAAGTTAGCAGTGTAAGAAGCAATTATAATGAACCCAAACAGCCACCAGGTCGCTGCGATCAACCGTCCGGACAGATTTTTAGGCGCCTCACCTCCCCCCTGAGGTGTCAAAGAAGTCATGCAAAACCACAGACATTCTTTCAAACTGAACACCCTTTTCTCATCGTCGTCCTTGTATTTATCCCTGTTGTTCTGGTAGCTGTAGGGCGACCACCGATCAAACGACCACATCAGCACACTTGTGAAAAGGTACGCTGCTAAAATACTGTACCAAACCTCGTCTTCTAAGACGGTCAAAAATCTGAACAACTGAGGCGACGACTCTGGTTTGGATATTAAAATGGATAATCCGACGAGGTCATAGTAAGGCACTGTAAAGTCGATCACTGCTTCTCGTTCTGCCATGACTGAGAGGGAGCCTAATGCCATGTCTGCCTTTTTGTCCTTCACGTCTCGGATCATGCCGTCCCAGTTACCGTTTGCGTCCATCGTGCCGAAACGCCCGTCTTCCGCCAGGTAAATCTCGTAGTTGAACTTCATCTCTTGTTGGAGCTTTTCCAGCAGGTCAATGCAGTAACCTCTGAACTCGTTGGTTTCGTTGTCGTACATCACGAATGGAGGGTTGATCAACGTCACTACCCGGTACGTCGTTAAGGCTGTCTGGTTCAAGATAGCACTTTCGCTCAGCACCTGATTTGTGAAAAAAATTGGTTTAGCCCATTTTTTGCCAAATATGGAAAAAACTATTTTTGCAATTTCATGGATTCGTGTGTAATAGTATGGAAACAGTTTTTTGTTTTGTTTTTGTTTTATTTCTTTTTGCCAAAACAAATTTTGATTGTCGTTTTTTTAAAAGTTCTCAATTTGCAATGCTAAGGAGTTGGGATTTATTTTTGTTTTTTTTCAAAACGTTTAAAATAGCATTTAAACAAAACTTTTTCAAACTATTTTCAAACATTTATGATCAATATTGATAAAAAGGTGAAATTTAATGTAAACAAGAACGACGAAAAAAGTAAACTTTTTCACGTTTATGAAAAATAATGGTTTTCCGAATCGGATGTTTGCTTTCACAGTCAATTTTTTACTCAAACTGAGATTCGAAAGAATAGCATAAAAATAACAAAATCGATATTGCAACTATAAACAATAATAAAAACTGATCACCACTTTCTTTCTTACAAAATGTCAGAATTTACAAAATCTAATATTGAAACAAATCGGATTGATTTCTTGTACTATTTTTTGATTGGTCGCTTATTCATTATTTAAAAGTAAATCAAAAATAACAATTCAAAAATGGCTTGTTATCAAATCAGTTCAGGTCTTTACATTGATTTGAACTCTCTGTTTTGTTTGTTTTCCAATCCACGCAGAATTACATGAAGAATGTTAGGTAGATTTTCAATTTCATTTTTTTCGGCTGAGTTATTCTTGCTTTTTTATAGAAACCTCAAAAACGAGCAAAATTCGAAAAATTGTTTAATCAAAGTTCTGCCTAACGAACCAAAGAACAATAAAACCGTGCAGCAGTACTCTTTTGAAGTACGAAAAAATATAAAAAGTTTTGGAGATAAGTCGGATTTAACTTTGATTGTACAATGTTGAACGCTTAGTGCGGGCGAAAAAGCTGTGACAAATTTCATGCTTCTAAATTATTCTTAAAGTTTCTACAATTGCTTCGTCATTATTTTCCAAAAAAGCGTTTTCTTAAACTTTGTTTATACAAAAAATTACAATTAGTGGATTGCTGGTGCCAGCAGTCCAATTTCCCACCAATTTTGGAGTCACGCTTTTCTGCAAAATCTTAACCAGGTACAAATCCATCTCAAATGTTGGATAGTAATGTCCATTCCCTTTGCCCCAACTATAATCGTCAAACAAGGAAGAAAAGTTTGAAGAACCAGTCACGTTCTGAAGAACACTCAGTAGATCAAAATCCTGAACGATTTTTGTACTGTTGAGTTGATTTGGTGGTCCTGCAGGTACACTGTCACAAGTAATGCGAGGTTTTTTTGGGTCCCATAACTTGGCCTCCAAAGCTAATTTCATAGCAATTACAGCCAGGCTTGCGACTTCGGAATAAAATGCACTGACTAAAATTGGTTCGATTAAAACACCTTCTTTGATCAGCTTGTTCATCCCTTCAGATTGCAGACGTTCTTTCAGGTGAGGTGTGAATGACAACATGGTCATGTTTTGACAACTTTCGCAGTTAGGCTGCTCCGGCTCTAGAGAAATCGTGTACCAGGCGAACTTTCGTCCGGTGTAATTCAAGCTCTGAGCAGCTTCTAATGCGTGCGAGATCGTTTTCTGACTGCCCAGGATGAAGAAGTTAACGATATCGAGTGCGCGCAATTTCTCCAACTGTTTCTTTACATTTGACACCGGCGGATCGATTTTCACAATTACGTGCCGAGTTGGCACGTTCAGCAGCAAACTTTTGTACTTGTGATCCATGATAAATAAACGGTCAAACATTATTGCTGCGTTGCTGCAAAGAACGAACAGGCAAAAATTAGATTTTTTTGCGTTCTGAAAATAGAGTTGGTATCTCAATACTTGAACTTTATTATTTGAGAAAGCAACTTGGCCTGTGTGGACGCTACGTGAAAGTTTTGAACGTTTTATGAAAATTCAAAGGAACACGTGTTTTGTTATTCAAAAGTCAATCTCGGTGATTTTCGTTTTATCGTAAAGAACGGATCTTGGCGTTCACAATATTCGAACATGTAAGATTTTCAATCACACCTATCCAAGTTACAAACTGTTAAATAAGACGGTGTTAAATGCTAAATAAAATCTACAATTTTGTTTTGAAACAATTTGTATTTTATGGACTTTCAGCCTGGAGAACGTTTTTTATTGGTCGAATGTGAATTTTACTCATGAAAAATTGAATTAAGATATTTAATCTAAGCAAATCATTATCTTCTGCGTTTCTCCTTTGTCGTTTTCAGCATGAAAATTAACCATCTCTATTTAAACAACTCGGTAACTGTGTTTTATACTGTCAACATTTGAAGTTAATTGGTTCTTTAGTTGTTTTAAAAAGGTGGGTTGGTGAAAATCGTATTCAAAGGCTTTCATGTCCATAAGACTCCTGTACTATGTTAAATGATAAACTACTTGGAATAATTACTTGTAATTTACAACTTGAAAATTGTGCAGTTGAAACTAAAGCAATAAAAATTGCAAAAATCAATAAAAATCGAAACATTTGAACAATTGTGGTTGCATTGTGTCATTAACAATTTTAAGAGCAAGAATATTTTAATTTGCGCAATCTCAACTGATTTTGTTTTTCATTGCATGCCACCGAAACGATGAAAACTTAGTTTGATGTTAATAAAATTAAAAAGTTATAAACATTTCCTCTCGTAAGACGTGGGGAAGATAATAGAAAAAGGAAATTCTTGTAGTTTCTTGTTCACAATTCTTTTAAAAAATTCCGTCCTTTCAAAATTTCAAAGAAGTGACTCGGGTTGAAATTGTAAAAACGATATAATTTTAATACTACGAACTTTTAAAAGTTAAAACTTGAAAATCAAAGAAACACACGCCAAGTTTAAAAGAAAAACTTCATTTATTGAAATAGGTAATACAATATTACCCCTTTTCAATCGATTTTCATAACAAAAAAAAATGAAAATAAAAAACTGTTCTCATCACCTGATATTCATCTTGATTGCCAATTGTCTAATGACACCAGGAATAAGATCCGTGGGTGGATTAATCTGTATCAAAAATTTTCGTTGGTCTCGATTCAAATTTTTCCAGTTCTTTAGGTCGCCTTCTTGTCCGAACTGAGTGGATATCGTCGGCATGCCCAATTCAGCGGTAACCATCTGAACTATCTCTGCACCCTTGCCTTTCATTGTTGTGTCGAGAATAATATCCGGCACGTTAACCGCACCTTTCACCAGGGACTGATACCAAGCCGTGCAAATTTGCTCGGAAGCTTTTCGTGGGTTGGAGCTGTCGATCTCAACGGAAAACACTTTTCCCAAGTATCCTGGATATCGATCTTTCATTGTTTCCAGAGAGTTCAAGACACTTCTATTTGCCATTTCATTGTTGCCACTGTTGATGAAAACTTGAAACAATTGTTCGGCGAACGTCAAAATTAGTTTGCAACTTTAAAGAACTGACTTTATGCGCCAAATAATCATCAATTAGCATAAATATTTGAAAGGCCAGAATGATAAGAAGAAAAAAAAAGAGTTGAACAAAAGTTTTGTATGAAATCGTGAGTAACAAAGTTTTAAGATTTATCAGGCCTGTAAATTTCGCTCAAGTTACAGTATTGAAGCCTTCGAGTTTTTTTTTATTATTATAAAGAGGTCATTTTTTTTCAGACAAAAACATGTTGGGTTTATATTGTACAAGTTAGAATTGATTGAAAGAAACCTACAAACGTTGACTTTCTTGGAATTGAAATTAGTTTGTGTTCTCTGAGCGAAACTAAATGTTTTATGAACAGGTTGCAAGTGCACCCCGAAGACTACTAGGATGAATATTTTGACATTCGACATCAGCATGATGGAAATATAAAGAAAACGCGTTTCAACTGCGTTATCCAATTGTGAACTAGTGGTGAGGACACTTGAAAAACCTAGCTCGAACTCATGTTTGCTGGTACGTCGTCACGGAAACAGAACAATCAATTTTTTTTTCAATAATTGTTAGCAGGTTTTTTTGCCCAACCTCTTCACTTACCGAGGGGAAAAAAATTCTAACTCGAGTCGAGAAATTATAGAACGTCCACCTTCCAGTTTTGCGTTTGAATTTTCAAACAAATCTTGTTAGACGGCAAAAAAACTTTTCCACTTTGTGTCGAGATTTTTCTGCAAATTTTTCAATTAAGGAAGGTAAAAAAATGGAACTAATGAAAAAGCAAAACGAATTGTAGGAGAAGTTAGAGCATCCAGGTTGAGATATCGTTTTAGAATTTTTGTTCGAATCAGCATTCTTGGACAAGGTGATTATATAGATAACAAGGGGAAACCAGTCACTTGCCCACATGAACTCACACACACATACAAATTGAACGAGTATCGATTCCGTGGTTGCTGAAAAGCTAATTAATGCTTCCATGATGAAGTTTGTCACACAAATAATATTCTTCGTCATCTACTATTAATCACCCATTACACAGCGTTTACTTTTTTTCAACTTCAATCAATCAATCTAATTGTTTTGTTTAAGTGACAACAAATTTTGTGCAAACAAGTTTGTACCAAAAAAAAGAGTAATCAATCAACTCAGCAGATTATTTTTGCACTTTTTTTTATTATTATTAATTACAAAATAGAACTCAATCATTCAATCGGACTGTAATAAATATTACAAAAACGTGACTTAACAATAAATTAAACATTTTTTATGACATCACAAAATCAATGAATTGTAACTGGAGGAGTGTATGCAACAGGTTTTATACGAGATATTCATTTTTTTTTCATTCATTTAAAATCATATTTTTATAACACATCTTGTTCGCTTTTGTTTCAGCGGTTTATAACTCTTTCATCTCACTTACTCAGCTTTCAAACTCGCTCTCTCAAATGACTTATACGACTACGCTGGAATATATTTACACACTGGCATAAACATAGACGCATGTTCGCAATGTGTAGACGCATGAGCAACTTTGCCCCTTTTTCTTACCCGTTTATGTTCATCGATCAGAATGAACGTAATCAGAGGGATGCTATATCGTTTTTGCAATTCGCACCAAGTTCCGGCTAATATATCTCGCGAGCCTTTTCCTATCTTCCACTTCGTTCCGCTGATTACGACCATGATCGACGCACAAACGCATAACATTTTCAACAATTTTCAACTTTTAATCGCGATACCAAATGGGCATTTATTTGAAACCAAAATTTACGACTCAGATTAAAGGTGCGGCACAATTTTCTCCGCCGTTCCCATAACTCTCGTTTCCGTGTTTTGTTTATTCAACTGATTTATCAAATTACTCTTTTTTTGTCGTCAGCAAAAATGCATATTGGATGTTTCGAATGAAAAAATGAATAAACGTCAATGTTTGAGAAAACATAAATTGATAGGAATCGTCATAAAACTTTGTATATTGTATATCTCTGTGTATATAAATTCGTGAAATAAAAACTTTATCTTCTCGTATTTCGCGACGCTTTATTATTGTTGAAAATCTGCAAGGTACAACGTTCTCAGTGCAATATCATATTGCTATGTAAATCACAACCAAGAGAGTGGTACTTGATAATTTCTTTTTTGTCTCCGCTGCTTACTATGTATGCATTAAACTTATGTCTAAATTTAATTAATGAATGTTTTGTTATTTCTCGCGTGTCTGTTGTCAATCAAAATCTCTTGATCCCTCGTCGATGACGTATTTTATGTACATTTAAAATACGTTAATTAGTTGTGGCGCTGAAATTGAGTTCTTTTTGCCAAGGGAAGAGAAGTTGAATTTCAGCACCCTTTTTTTACACATTATTTCTCAGACCCATTTTTTCGTCACACTTTTTAATAACGCACAACCGAATGAAAAACTGAATTACGAGCTTCGCAATTTGATTCAGTTATTTTTACAACCCTCGGAGTAGTAACATTTTTATTTTAAGATTGAACACTGCTTTGAACAGTATCGCTCTTATAAACATTATTATAGCAAGGTACAAACAAACGTCCTTAATCTTGAAAGCAAATTTGTCGTTTCTAATAAAAAAGATCATATTTTGTTTATATGGAAGTAATGTATTGACAATACATTACTTTAAAAATGATATAGTCAATAGATCCTTTTTATTAAAGCAAAAATCATTTTTCATATTCATTTTTTGCATGATATTCAATACCTTTGCACAACCATTTGGGTATTGAACAAATTTCATTATTTTTTTTTGTTTTTTTTTTTATTTTTTATTTTTTTTTCTTATATTCACAACCGTGGAGTTTGTCTATATGTTATTGTATACGCTAGGGTTTTTATAAAATATTCAAATCTCGACTTTCTGACGTAAATTAGTATTGGCACTTTTTATAATTCTTCATCAGTTAGGTAGTAAGTTAGTAAGTCTAATAAAAAAACTAAAATAAATGATTCATCCAAAATGGAATGTACGAAAAATTTCATTTTGTTTTTAAAAAACAAAACTTGTGTTTAAAACGAAGTGTTATCATAGTAAGGGATAGACAAGGGAAACTTAATTGTTTATAAATACCAACAATTTGTAACAACTATCGATTAACAATAATTGCAACTCGCTTGAATTACAGCGCGTTGAAAAATATTTCTCATCTCGTTTTCATCACAAAAGTTTGTTTGACAATGAAAATTCCGTCTCAACTTATTTCGTTATAAATTTTCTCAACTTTATAAATTCATTGGACTAGAAAATATTTTTCGAAGTTTTGCTGCTTATATAGGAGAGTAATATATTAAACGGCGAATAACACGAAAAAGTGCATATGAAAAATGAACGCCGGAAAACATAAAATTTTCAAGTTTCCATAACAGTCCAGCGTAAGCGTTTACCGGACAGTACGTCAAGTAGAATATGATACTTATTATGTAATAGTGACTTTACGGCTCGATCGTGAAATTACGCGAAATTTATAATTCGAACTTTTCACGATTGAGCTGCGTTCAAAATGCATCGCTTTATCGAAAAATGTCATCGCAGCACAGCTACCGATGATTTATTATTTTTCATTTTTTTTTATTTCACAACCTTATCACAACCTTATTAGGGAGTTTCGACTGAATGGTCGAACGGTTCTAAGTCTCTTAACACGGCATTTCCGAGGGACGGTCAATTCTCACCTGTCTAATACGCGCCCTCATTTATTGGAACAATCACTACTATGTTTTACACGTTGGAAGGTCGTCGAAACAGGGTCACACACAATTTTTAAGTCGCCATTTTGAAAATTGGTGAGAACTAACATTTGCTGGCGTCTAAATTTGGCCGCGCAAATTACCACCCAAAAATTCGATTCAAAATTAATCAACCTTTCAAGTACGTCGGATCCAAACACTAACGACGAATCACTTAACTTGAGAAATTGTATCAGTCTTCGTTAATCAAATTCGAATCGTCAAATTATTAATAAACATGTTTTCAACATTCTGAACAGGTAAACAAGTGTACAAACAATGTGTAAACAAACACATTGAAAAATGATGCTGGCAGAATTCAACCATTCGACAATTTTCTTTCAACTAGTTTTCCATATTTTAATATTCATGTTCTGATTTTTTTCTAAAAAAAATCCGAACCGAAATATCGTTACTCATCCTCTAATCCTTAAATTGTTTCTGTTTTGTTCAATCCTATATTAGACAGCACTTTTGATTCCCGTTGAATAACAATCATTATAGTTTCAATAAATGTGTATACATAACACAACTGTTAATAACACTAATATAGTATTTTTTATGGTTTAAATATACAATAGAAGTCACAACCTCAATACTTGTATTTGATACTTACCAGGGTTGCTACGTTTGTATACAAAATCATAATTTCGTTCTAGTAAAAAAGATCATAACGATACAACATTTTTAAATCAGTTAGTTAACTCTATAAATACCAAAGAGACAAACTTTTGTTGTTGTTAAATCACTTTTTGTTAACTTCTCTTATAAACGAAAAAAAAAGAAATTCAATAAACACTAATAACGTTTTAGTACTTGTGAACAATAAATCACTGTTTCACATTTTGCCTTTTTCATTTTTATCGAATTTTTGTAATTCTTTTTTGTAACAAATTCGCAACAAATTCGTCAAAGATTTCAAGTGTAATTGGATTTGTCACTCCAGTAGAGTAATTCCAACCAAAGAAAAAAGTAAATTGAGAATAATTTTTTAAATTGAATGAAAATTTAATTTTTTATGAACGCTTCACTTTCAAAAAAGGCCGGAGCATCCCCTTGGTAGTTCTAGTGTTAATATATTGTCTTTATATATGTGGACAATAATATATTATCTTTTTTACTAGAAAAAAGTTAGATACCAAAAGATAGTCTGGTTAAAAAAACGAGTGAATGTCAAAAGGTCATAAAACAAGGGTTGATATTACAAAATATATCCAATATATTTTATCTGCGAACGAACAAATCTTGTGACCTCATGACCTTATGATGATTTTATAAAAATCCAATTTCTAGATTTTAGATCACTGTTGGGAACTTAAACATGGCTCAATTGTTTTGTTTACGAAAGAAGAGCAACCCTGATACTCACTCGATGGGTATATATAGTATACTTATACAAGTCTATCTAAATATATATGATATAATAATTTGTTTAATATATATTTTGTATGTAAATAATCAACATTCACGAGTCTTTAATCGTTGCTAATAAGAAATCGCATTAAACCCGGAAGTGTATTTAGTCGAGTTATATAGTTCTGGTCATCGATTGATATCGGAGACTTTTTTTGGTAACGTTTTGACATTTCTTACAAAGAGAACGGGAAGATCGTTACGGGAATATGATTAAAAAAAAACCTAAGACGATACGCCCACGAAGTATTGATATTCTTAACCGTTTTGACCATCAAACCAAAATGATGATTTATTATATAAACATAATAACTTTTTTTCACTTTTATTGGGATATTGTTTAGCCTTGGAAAAAATTTATTTATAAAACGTGATAAAAATGTGTTTCGAATTGTCTCTGAATTTTGCTATCAATTTTTCGCGAGCGAGTCAGAAATAATTTGATTTTTCACTTTGCAGCATCCGAAAACCAGTGATTTAAAATGAAAACGGTCACATGTTTTTGATTGACTTATTTGTTAATGGACCGTACGGTTTGTTTTACGTTTTTTTTTTATTTCAATTAAATTGTTTGATTTGAATTGGCTGTGAATGTTAATGTTCGCAGATCAAATTACCAAATTTGAAATAGTCATTTAAAAATACTTTTTGCTTGGTTTTGCACACTGACATTCAAACTGTATTCAAGTGTATTGCTTAAGTCAGGACATTCGTGAACGCACATTTCGTTTGCAAACGGCGACCTTAATAATGCATGATATTGTTACGATCAAAGCTAATTAAACTCATTAGGATGAATCGCATTTGAACTTGGCAAAAGCAAACGTGTTTTATAATGTAGTTTCTGGGGCAACCGAAAACGCTTTTCACGAAAAAGAGTAATGACAATCTTTGTGGTCCCAAGGCTTTCCCAAATTTCGCAACAGCTTTTCACGCAACAATTTCACAATTATTCCCCCTCAAATTTCAATTCTCTCCCGAATAGAATTATTCACAAATGAACACTTGCGAATGATTATTCTCCTTGCGGTTTCACAACGATCTCGTATATTTCGGCTGAAAAATTCAATATTTTCGCGGATCTGACGGAAATCACGTCCTCTAAATGAACATTAAAGGAGCTTCGATGTTAATTTAAGCGTCGAAGCTTAGGGGCAGCATGTCGGAATTTTATGACTCTGGACGTGTATTTTTTTTCTCAGGGATAATGAAGAATCAACTGGAAGTACCTCTTAACCTATAAGATATAAAATATTTTTTTTTTCGCGGAACTGCTAATACACTTTGCCTCGGATCGATTATAGCAATTTGCTATAAGAGATTTGCGTTTGTTTGGTTTGGAATAATCTGAATGAAATAATTATTCGAGTGCAATTTTGAAGTCGTATAAAAAATTTCATGTTTCATCTCGGCTCTATATCAAATTGTTGCCACGCTTTTTTTATATTGACGATGCGTATTTACATTTTAATGGAGTACATATCACTGTACCGAAATATGTGCATGAATGTTGATTTTTTTCCCAGTTATTTTCAATGCTTCCCATTTAGTTTGAGTTTTGCTCCATTTGCGCTTCTCATTCTTGTTTTTTCCATTCGCCATCAAAATGACAACTTCCTTTTTTTCCTGCTTTTTTTCTGTCACTCCTTTTTTGTCTTATCATAGCGTTTGATTAAAAAATGAAAAATGTAGAATTAAAAATAATTCTATTCAATTGATCAACATATCACATTTTTTTAACGTCACTTGTCTTCATGTTGATAAGTAGTGACTAGAGTTTGTGACATACATAACATTCGGATCTGTGACATGTTTACCTTTGAGACTTAGATGCCAGACAGATAAACTATTTTCCGATACCGTAAAACTATCACGTACAATCAGACAAATATTGCTCTTCGGTGGTAATACTAACGTTGGCTCCATTGAACACCGTCATAATATCATTTACTCTGATGAGCAAAAGACTGCGCATCTGTTGAGCTTCCAACACGGACAGAAATATCATAAGGTGTCTCTAATGAAAAGGACAATTTTTTCCTTTATATATTTTTTTTCAAGAAATAATATTTTAACAACATATCATTTCTACACTGCAAAAACTTGTCACTTTTATTCCTCGGAATTTCAGCAAAATTTGCTACAATTAAGTTGAAATTTAATACTGGCTCTAAGATCTGGAGACAGAACTGACATTCATTATTTTTTTTTCTTTATTTTCAAGTTTTTTGCAGTGTATGTGGACAGTGCACAATTCTTTGTAGTAAGGATGTTGCTTCTATAACCGGGATTTTCGCGACGTATTATTGCATGTATATGAGACACTTTACGAGCTATACTTTTATTACGACTGTCATCCCCAATTAAGGCTCCAGCGACGAGTAAATTTTCATTGAATTCGTCCCAATTTATTTTGTACAAGTCATTTCTTACAAGCAGCTGCAATATTGTATTCGCAAAACTTAGAAACGCTGCAATCTAAAATCGCAGTGCGGAAGCCGATCGATTTCCATGACTGACCTTTAAGAAACCCTCCATAATATTTCTCTCCGTGTAGATTTTAAGAATTTCGTCGAAAACATTTGAATTATTTTCCATTCGGTGCAACTCGAACCCACAGCTTCGCTCTTGTGGTGTCTTTTTTGTTGCGCTTTTTTGTGCTTGGAATGATGGCCTAGTTAAGAGGATTATATATTGTTTTAATAGATGTAATAGACTGACAATGTATTATTTGCGAAACAAGTTATTTAACCGTATTGATTGTTTTTAGAAATCAATTACTTTTTTGCAAATATGAAAAAATTGTTTGCAAACTGTGAAAGAATTGTTGGCCGATTTGTTGTTAATTTATTGACCAATTTTTCATCAATATAATATTGCTATGTTGCCAATTTAGTATCCATTTTTTAATATATAAACCTTTTCACTAGGACCACAAGAAGGGGTTGCTCACTGCTTTTAAAAATGCACAAAAACCTTGAAAAATAAAACTTTCAAAAAGAAACTTGAAAATAAAAATGTCTATTATACTTGCAAGGCTTCATTAATTAGAATATTTGTAAATACATAAAAAAAACTCTTGAGATTTGAGACAATAATTATAAAAGTTGATTGAAATTTGAATTAACGATAGATTAAAAAATGTTGAATTCATATTATTAAACTATTACACCGTACTTAATTTGCCATTTTGAATTAGCAACTGAAAATCGACAAGGTTGTAAAAAACACTTTTCAAATTATTCTAAAATAGAATTATACTGAAATAGAATTTTAATAATCTAATTCTGTTTCAGATTATCACAAACATTGATGTTTAAATTGACAATGTAGTCATACAATGTTGTACAACCTAATAATCGATTTCGTTCATAACAAATTGTAATTTCTCAAAATAAACTGTCACAACAAACAGCAAGATAAATCAAACTGTTCTAAAATCCTCCAATTTGTTTTAGTTTGCTATCAAATACAAAATTTACTTTTTCAAATATTCAAAGTCTTGAAACTTGCAAAGCCTCGCCGTATCCTAATTTCAAGAACCATTTCAAAATAGAATGCAAACTGATTTACAGAAATTATTGAAAAGTGTTTGAATGCAAGTTGATCGGAAGACATCCCCAGTGAGCAACTCCTTAGCCGAAAGTTAGTCGCCTTAACGAATGTGCAGCAACTTACGAAACGCCCTACGATAATCGAGATTGAAAATCGTGTATATCAGAGGATTGAGTGCGCTGTTGACGTAGCCGAGCCAGGTGATAAAGTACACGACCCGTTCAGAGGGACAACAAGCCGGACAAAAAGGAACGATTACATACATGAGGAAGAACGGCAGCCAGCAGACGACGAACACGCCCATAATCACTCCCAAAGTTCTCGCAGCGCGTCGTTCCTTCGAGAGCGAAATTCTCTGACGCTCTTCAATGAACTGGTAAACCGTAGTGGTGGCGGTGACAGTCGCAGTTCCAGCACCTCCGCACCGGGTGTAGCCAACACTTCGTTCAGTCGAAGCGGCAGTTACGTTGGTCAGATGAGTTCCCTGGGGACTGATGGTCACTTCAGTAGGTTCGTCGTCGATCACAATAGACTGTTTGTGACTTCGTGCAGCGGCGGACTTTTCATTGTGATTAGTTTCTGAACTGACGGACTCTTCGGCGTCGTCGATTTCTCGGTGTCTGGCCGACTTGACGACACCCAGCTGGCTCTGTCTCGCGCGTTCCCTCAGTCGTTTTCGCGTCGCGAGGAAGATCTCCAGGTAGACTAGACTCATGAGAAGCAGCGGGATGAAGAAGGAACCAAGGGAGGAGTAGATGACGTAGCCTTGTCTCCTGGTGAGTTGACAGGGAGTACCCGGTTCGAGCTCCTCGGGCCAGTCGTTCCAGCCGGCCAGCGGGGGTGAACTGATTGCTCCAGAGAGGATCCAAACGCCGGCGATGGTCGCGAGCACCCGCTTGAGTGTGCGCTTTTGTGCGTAGTTGATGGGGTCGGTGATGGCCCAGTAGCGGTCCAGTGCGATAGCGCACAGGTTCAGGATGCTCGCGGTGCAACAGAGCACGTCGCACGTGAGCCACAACTTGCACAAGTGAATGCCGAAGATCCACTTGCCCACCAGCAGGTACACCACGTTGAAGGGCATCACCAGGATCGCCACCGCCAGGTCCGCCACCGCCAGAGAAACGATGAAGAAATTTTGAACGATACGTAGTGGTCTGTAGGTGAACACACTCAGGATCACCAGGACGTTACCTAGGATGGTGGCTAGCACTAGGAAGCCCAGGGTCAGCGAAGCCGCAGCTGCTTCCCAGGGTGGCAGATTCGAACCGGTCTCCTCCTCGACCGGACCGCAACCACCTTCTACGTTCTCGTCGTTCATCTTCCATTCGGGATCCCCACTGTAGTTCATCCCATCCAGAATGTTAATATCTGTGGAATAATTCGAGATTTAATGTGATTTTGTCAGCACAATTGTGTCAAATCAGAGTCATAAGATGAATCTTTGTCTAAGTCTGCCTGCCTGCTTGGCTGTTATTTTGAGAACGTTTCAAAGTTTCTACGTAATTCCGTTTTGTGCAGACGAATTTAGTTTCGTCTTTTTTGACGGGTTTAGAATGATTAGAATTAGAATTAGAATTAGAACTTTTTTTCAACTTGGATGAGAAGTTGTTTTAGGATACCTAAGATTAGATTTGAATAATACGATTAATTAGGGTATGAATTATTCTATGAGTTCACTAGGATAAATGTTCCAGTGAATGAACCTTTGAGCATTCTAGAATTTCTGGAGTTTATTGATTTTCGTTGAAATATAAAAATGTATATTTATATATACTATGAATTATAAGAACTTCGCATAGCCCTTGGACCATTGTTTTAGTAAGGGATCGAAGATTCGTGTTTGAATTGTTTGTATATAGATCGTGATGATAAAATAACAAAAACAAATGCACTAAACTTTTATCACTAAGGATCGAAGTCAATAGCTTTTATTTTTTTATTGTTTACGTTAAATAAAACATGATGTTAAAATAATTCAGGATTTCTAGAAAATTGAAATGGAAAATTGATTCGAGAAAATTGAATCAGAAAATATTCGATTTACAAATTAGTGCGATAAATAGATGCAGACATAGAATCTACATTTCTGGGAGTTTTCAAAAATTGATCTCGAATTTCAAATCCACATTCGTTTTCAATTTTTTTTCTTTGTAACTGCAAATACACTTAGTTCAATTTCGAACGGATTCTGACATTTGTAAATTGAAGAAATTTTTTCTATGCAACAATTTGGGTCAGATTTTTTCTCAAGTTGTATTCAACGAATTTGCAGATAAATAAATTTGGTCGAGGAAAATTATACAAGTAATACAACATTGAATAGATTGCTTCTAGTTATTAGTGTTTGAATGGTCAATTTTTTGGGGGTTATAGAAACTACCTTAATTAACTTTTGAGTCAATGTTTAAGATTTGTTCAAATTAGAGCCCAAATACACTGTCTACATATGAGAGACCTACCCTGGAAGCCAGTTTGCACAAAATTTACACATACCTTACTAAGCATTTAATAGGAAGATTTACATGAATTTTCAAGTTAAAAATATAAACTTTACTGTATTTTTTACTGTATTTCATTGTAAAGTCAAACGTAATGTTGACTTTTTTGATAGTAAAATTTGAGCATTTCGGCTTTTATTCGTCGAAAGAAATTTAAAAAAGTTTGTCTAAGGAAATTTCAAAGAGCGCAAATTCTGAAAACTCAATTTCGCACATTTTATTTGAGGCAATTCGAGTTTGAATCCCTTCAAGTTTTATTATTTCTGACAATTTAAGACCGCAGTGTTAAAAATTTCGAAATGTTGACAAGTAGATTTAATAACTAGAATCTGTAAAATTACCTAATTTTAAACTTTGCGATAAAAAACTTTGGCTGTAACGTTTATGCCAATCTATCACTACAATGCGGACTGAGATTTATGCAAATTTTATGTAAACTCTTCACATAAAGCTTCGGCTACCAGGGCAGGCAAAAAAGCAATCAATTTTTCAAAATTAATTGACAAAGTTACATTTTTGCTATCTAAAAGAAAACTTTGTTATCTTAACTTCAAATTTATTACTATCAATACTATTATTATTATAACAAGAAACAGAAGAGCAAAAAAAAAGTTTTTTTCTCATTGATAACAAACCATGCAAGTGTCAAAAATGTTACTCGAACTTCTAAAAAAAAGTTATTCACAATTCCGTTTTTCCAAAATAAATCTTGATTTTGGTTTTATCGTAAAGAACGTATCTTGGCGTTCACAAAACACTCCGACATGTGACATTTTCAATCATTCTTATCCAAGTTATGAACTTTTACAAAATATGGCGCTAGAGAAATTCGTCCGTATTTTTTTCGTCACTTTTTTCCTTACCTGTCACGAATAACTTTTACACGAGAAAAAAATGGATTTGTCATGATACCAATTGTATTCCAGACTTTGAACTTTCGGAAACACCAATAAATGTTTATTTAATGTAGTATGTAAATTGCCATAAGCTCAAAACACTTTCAGAGTCTTTTAAATCCATTTGCACACTTTTGCAATATTTCATAAACTCTGTTCGGGGTTAATTATTCCATATTTTGTGTTTCGCCTTTTTATCGACCTGCTTCTAACGATCAGATTTGCAGGTATGTCTTTTGTATAAATACAAAGCTCAGTCATACGTATAAACGATCCCCGGCACTCAATTATCAAATTGTTTAATATATAATGTTATCATGAATTGTTAATATGTCATAAAACCCCAATTAGCGACCTCTCAATTGAACATACTGCACCTACCATCGAGCACTCATGTTTGTAAAAACTATATTATATTTTGTATTATTATTATAAATGATGTTGAATATTTTTGTTATTTTGAATACTTTTTTATCAACGACCTTTTAATTAAATTGCATCAATTCGCAATCAACAAATTGAAAGAAAATTCATTACCTTGCTCAATTTGAAAAATTCGAGCAAAATATTTTTTATTCGAAACACTTTCAACGAGACTCTTAATTCATCTTGAAACACTTTTAATTTTTCAGCGACTTTTTTTCTCATTCGATTGAAAATAAACAATCAATTCGAGCTGACTTTGCAAAACTAAATCGCATCAATAAACAAGACTTGGAATACGAAAAGTTGGAGCAAAATTTCGATTAAGAAATTTCGTGCAAACTTAGAACGCAGCGAGTAAATAAATTAACATTTTCGATCGTGAACAGTTCTCTTTGTTCTTTCAATTTCTTCATTTTCGCGTTTTTTCGTTAGAAAAATGAGCGTTTAATTTCTTTGTCAAAGGGAGAAAAAAGAGCGCCGGGACATTTTTTTTCATCCGTGATAAATGACTTATGCATCCATCAAGAAAGAATTTTCCATTTCATGCGAAATTTTTTTATTGCCCAACTATTTTATGCGACTTCGCCTCTTGTAGGGCAGAAAAAAGTACCATCTTCCGTAGCTTGAACGTTACATAATAAATTTTTCCGATCGAACATTAAAAAATAAAAACAAATAGTCCAACAAAAGCACTCTCGTCTGCATTCATCAATGAAATCCGATTAAATAAAAACATTTCTCGCATTTGATCCTTTCAAATATGGCATTCCAAACTAAACTCGTTATCAAACGCTCGAAAAAGCAGCGAAACAATAATTCAAAACAGTAAAAATGGCAATTGTAATTGACACATAAAGGCACGCGACATTTCACCTGAACTCGTCGATTGTTCAATTTTTTTCACCCGAAAGATTTAACTTTCCCGATATGATAATAACAGAAAAAAAGCGGCTGGTATGTCCATCAAACGCAAAATGCGCCGTAAACTGAGCAAACTTTGCAACTGACGGATTTGCTCGTTATATTTTCATCCGGCAGTAAGTACACAGCTCATTAAAAGTTGAGTGACATATAAAAAAAAATCGCGAAAGAACTTTCGCCAAGTGCAAAATTCGCGAATGAATTGAGCATGCGGAAGTGCCGAGGCGGAGCATAGTAGTTGCATCGACTCGGTCACTTTTTACGGACCGTTTTAAAGAAAATAACGTGTCCGCGACGGGGTGAGGAGTTTCCATACCGCCGGTTATTTATAAAGCAACTATTGGCAATAATCAATAACCTATAGCTTTCTCCCCTGCTGAATTTCACTCGGGGCACTCTGAACCCGACTTTTTTTTTCGCACACAGCCGTTCGCGACACACATGACAAAACCAAGGGTCACCATATCACCTGACCTCTTTTCCCCCCCACTCCCTTTCACTTTTTCTTTCAACTTGTCAATTTCGCAAATTCGACAACGAGCCAAAACCATCCCAGCGGGGCTTTGGCATGGCCTTAACATGGCCTTTGCGGTTCACTGGTCACTTTTTTCAAATTTAACCCGATCGAGGACTTTGGACCTCGGAAGTCCGATAGTGGGTTAAAAATGTTTGTTGTTGTTTTGCTTTTTTGCAAACTTTTTACCTGGATTTTGATTTTGTATGGGTTTGGGCGCGGCGGCATGGTCCGTCACGGCGCTGCTACTCGAGTACTGACACTGACGTGAACGGTGCGCCGCAAGGGTTGCGTCGAAGTAAAAAAAGAGAGCCGTGCTGGTTGACGCGCAGTCGCCATCCCTTCTCCGGGTTTTGTTTCATCTTACGATCAGGAGAATGCAATTGATATTATACGTTGAACTTTTCTCCGCACCGGTCGCCTTTCATAAATTTCTCTCCTATGACGTTCTTTGGACGTTTGCTCTCTGCTCCAGCGGCATCCTAGATTAGAAGGATCAATGCAAAATGATCGCTGGCGCATGCAAAATTCTATGAAGCTTCAAACCAAAATCACTCAACTGAACTTAAACTTGACCTTTTTTTTGTTTTGCAATAAACCGCGCGTTGATTCCCAAAGGGGAAACACAATTTGTAGATGGAAATGTGAAAATAACTCCTTTTTATCTTAAATTGAAAGGCAGAACCTTCTTTTAATATTAAATTTTTGTTGTGAAAAAATTGGTATCGGATTTGTTGTTTTTTTTTGTCGTTTAATTTAATGAACGTCCCAGTTTTTTTGTTCCGTTTTCAAAGGGGAAAATGAATTTTGAGAAAATTGTGAAAAAAGATGAAAGTCATGAAATTAATTAGGAAATATTTAATTTCGTCTAGTTGACTTTATAACGTCGAAGAGTATCATGAGGCAGGAGATGATAGGGAAAAATTACATTTTCATCTGCGGTATGACTGCAAACTATTTTATGATAAAAAATGTTCTCATCGATGTTCCTTTACCAGAGGAAATAAGGGGTCATCAAAGAGCTGTTTTCAATGTTTCTCATTTTCCATTGATAATGTCAGAAGGCGCATTTCTGTTTGGCCATTCATTTTTCACAATTTGTAAATCTCTTTGAGCTTTTGCCTCTACTTTGCAGCGGAAAGGAGCAGCGACAAATTTTTAGCTTTTTCCAAGTGCAGCCTTATGATTATTCTGCAAAAAAAATCTCAAATGAAAAAAACAACACGTATCCTAATATCGAAGAACGGAACTTGTACCTTGGAATTATTCTAAATCATTCAAGTCTCTGCTCCTTTTTCTCCCATTCAGAATGAATGAAAAGAATAAAGAAAAGAGTAAACTAGAAATGGAAAAGTAGAAAATGTAAACCGAACAAATGATAAAAGGTGAACATTGTTTGAGGCAAAAAAAACGTTATGTTCATTTTTTTTCGAAACAATAAAGTTGGGGAAAAATGGCAATGATCATTTTTTTTTTCATTTTCTTTTTCATGAAAATTTGAATTAAAAAAAGTTTGTGCAGTCGTTGGGAGTTTATAAAATAAAAAATCGGAGTGGAAAGAACAATCGTTATCTTATGAAGCGTGCGATAAAACTGACAGAAGTTTGTGCAGTTTTGGTATGATGACGTTTAAAAAGTCCTCGTCGAATATTGTCTAGCAAGTGCGATAGCAGCTTTTTCTGCGATAAAGGTCAAAGCTCAGTGAGTTAGCTCGAAATGTTTTGAGCTCTGGCAACCGAGCGCGGACTTTGTGTGTCCTTGCCTGACGCTTGTGTTAGACTGTAGAGCTAATGGCTCAGCAACGGTGGAGCTTCGCGTAATCGCTCTCTCAACGCTGATAACGATTCTTCGTCTTAGGTCGCTTCTTGTCCGAAAACTAGTCTGACATTAACCGCTGACTAGTGTTGACCATCAGAACATACTTCGAGTACTTTTTTCCTTTTTTTTCCACGTTGAACCGAACTCAAGATGTTCAGCAACTTGACGGTTCTTAGACCATCTTGTCTGAGCGTACACCAGCAGCCTCGACGCTTTACAAGAATCTCCTCTGGTTTATGGCGTCCTAGTCCACAAATTGTATGTAATTTTTTTTTCTTCTTTTCAAGCAAACACAATTTTTTCTCCAACTGCAAAAAGGAAAAATGTTTGTAGTCGAATTCATTTTCAACTCTTTTGGTTACCTAAAAGAGTTTTTTACATTTATTCTAATGGAAAACTAAAAACGAATAAAATTGATTTCTTTGAATGAAATTCAAATGAATTTCAACTCCGTTGTGACCTCAAGGGGTTAATTGTTATTTTATTGTCTAAACTAAAAGTGATGAAATAAAAGGAATTTGAAACTGAAACAAAATATTGTCTGATAAAATTTGAATGACAAAACAATCGAATTGTGTCATCAGTTTATAGGTAACATTTTAGTTGAAGTTGATTGTTTCATTGTTATCACTAATTGGACGAGATCTGTTTTTTAATTCAATTGAATAAAATTTCGCGTAAAAACGCGATACAAAGTTGAGCAGCGCAGTTTATAATTTAATTTTGAATTTTTTTATTTTCAATATTGCAACGTTTATTTTATTTTCTTTTTTTTTGCAGTTAAATTTGTACTGAGGCATTAATTTAGTGTCAGATATATTAATCTGTTTCAATTTTCATCAGATATGGGGATTATCTTGTTCGTCATTGAAACAAGCAATCGAGGTTTATGGTTTTGTATCATCAAAATGTCAACACTGCATTGACAATTGGGAACAAATTATAATTATCGTTTTATTGAGAATTTATTATTACGATTGTCCACGTCACTGAACGATAAAATGTCAATATTTCCTTCGAGTAAAAGTGGATCTACATTGTGTTTTTTGCTCAATGCACGACGTTGCAATTTCAATGAAAGTTAATCCAAACATCCCTAAATACAATCATTCAAAATAAATCAATATTGCCGATTCGTCAAACAGAATTAAAAAAAACTCAAATTCATATTTTTCATCAATTTCATTGGTGCTCCAATTCTTAAGCTTAAAAATTGATGCAATTCTAGTAATTAAATTTCTTTTATATATGCAAACTGATGAGAAAATGTTAATACAATTTTTCTGAAGAGCGATTGTGCTATAATTTCGCATAAATGTTTGAGAAGTAATCAAATCTGCATATTATCGCGATCTTAATTAACAATCGATAAGTCATAATCTTGATTAATTTCTCGTTAAAAATTTTCCACATCAAAAATTTTTACATCGCCACTCGAGAAAAGGTTTTGATTGACTACCAACGTCTTTGTTAATACAATAAACTGAAAAATATTTAGATAACTCAAAGTTCATATTGCAGCCTGATTAAAGTACTGGTTCAATACTGGTTTTTATTTACGCTATTACAAGTTCTGTATTTATTGGAGATAATTCAACCTACGTTTAATTAGAACTTTTTATTATTCGCTTTATCCTTTTAAATTCAAGACTTCGTTTTGAAATTAAATGCTCCCTTTGAAAAGGGAACATTTTTGCTTGCTCAAGTAAAAAATTCAAAACAAAACAACAAATGAACAACGAGTTGAAGAAGCGAATTAAAAAGGAAACTTTGAAGTGAATAAACATTTAAAATTTGCATTTTTGAGTAAAAAATAATGATCACGTCAAGGGAAACAAGAAAATCACATAGTCATGACGCAAAGCAGATTAATTGATATAATGCACGCGCGTCGGACAAAAGTTTAATATAATTTTACACTGAACTCATAATCGCTTTCCCACCAGAACAAGATAAAGTACAAAACGAATTAGTCTGAGTAATTGTGGCCATTGAGCAATAAATTACGCGCTTTGCGGAGAAATCACTATCATCCATACAAACTTTTCTGTTTCCATTCATTTTATTTATTTATTTATTCTGTGTTTGTTTAGTTTTAAAACATCCAAACCGATGTCATTTTATAATTGTTATCAAACGACAAAACAACTCCCGAAAAAACCCCCGAAACCCAATGTTTTTAAATGAAAAAGTGGTCGAGATAAAAAAATATGAACAATTGTACAAAAATTGGTCTTGAAAATGTATCTTGATTCTATTTATTTTGCTGTTTTTTACCTCATTGACTGTATCGGATGAAATAAACAACGTTGATTAAATTGTAAGATGAAGTGAAATTTGTCGAGTTATCTTCCGTGTCTGGAAATATTCGATTATCGAAAAAACCAACAAAGATTAGGAATTAGGAAAAATACACAATTGCGATTATTTTATTTCCACAACTTTTTACTTATCCAACATGGTTATTATCAGAATTGTCACAATTTTTCCATTGTCGCCTCGGTTTCTTTGCGATAATCAAATTATCATAATCAAATTTTCAATCCGCAACAGAAACAACGTGATCACAATTTCAATTAGGAACTAATTATTAATCCTCTCATAAACTACTTTTCTCACGTGTAAAAATATAACGAATGGTCATTATCAATAACAACGTTGTGTGTTATTTTTAACTTCATTTTATACTCTAATCTCAATGACGTAGAATGCATTGTGAATTATTTCCTTTAATGAAAGATTAACTTACCCTCATGTTTTCTTTTTAAATTTTTCGTACTTGCCAACCATAATCCAAAATTAAAACGATATTATCAATAAAAATTTGCGACATAACCTCAGAAACTAATCATAAATTGAAAACAAACAAAATTTCAATAAGTGAAACTACTTTCTGAACATTTTGGAACATTTTTTGTTATGATATGTCAATTATTACCAAATTTTCCCTGGTTGCCAGGCTTTATTGTGTAAACAGTTTTTAGAATTTGCAAAAATCTAACGATTTTCTGCCAAAAAATCGATGTCACGCCATTTTTTTGGTTTCTTCCTTCTAGAACATTTTAATGATCATGTCGTGTTTTTAGCAGCAACGGAGCAAAGCAGTTCTGAAGAGAGAACTTCAAACGTCCGACCGTCCTCGAAGATCGACATTCAGCGAACGAAATCAGTTGAAATATTGTCGAAGATTGGTGGTAAAGTTGGGCAGCGCTGTCATAACCCGAGAAGATGAGCACGGACTGGCCCTCGGACGATTGGCTTCGATCGTTGAACAGGTGGCGGAGTGCCAAATTGAAGGCCGCGAGTGCATCATGGTCACTAGCGGCGCCGTTGCTTTTGGCAAACAAAAACTCACGCAGGAATTGTTGATGTCCCTTTCCATGCGCGAGACCCTCAGCCCTGTCGATCACACTAGAGAACATGCAGGTTGTTAAACCAGAAAAAAAACCCCCAGCAAAATAACTAACATTTCTAACAAAACAATATTTTTTTCAAAACAAACATGACACTTTTTTTCAAACGAAAACAAGTTTCAACAAGTTCGAATAAGTTCGAACCAGTCAAAACCTAGATTTAACAAGTTAAAACTAGTTAAAGTCGAGTTTTTTACTCTTATTGGTTTAATTACAAGATAACCATTTCAGTTTTGTTTACTAACTCCCCATGAAATAACAAACGTACGTAACCACTACCTTTTTTAACCTCAATCAAACTCTATCCAAAAAAACCAGCTAAAATTTTAATGTTTTTTAATTTTTTAGGCACACTTTTAGAGCCGCGAGCAGCCGCAGCAGTGGGTCAATCAGGTTTGATGTCCCTGTACGACGCCATGTTTGCTCAATACGGTGTAAAAATCGCTCAGGTACTGGTTACAAAACCCGACTTTTACAACGAGGAAACAAGGAAGAACTTGTTCAGCACCCTAAGCGAGCTTATCAGTCTGAACATCGTCCCAATCATCAACACAAACGATGCGGTTTCTCCGCCACCGGATGTTGATGAAGAAGTGGTTGGCAGCACTGGAAGACGGGGAATTTCCATCAAGGACAACGACTCGCTGTCCGCCATGTTGGCTGCGGAGGTCCAGGCGGATCTGCTGGTCCTTATGAGCGACGTTGATGGGATTTACAACCTGCCGCCTTGGCAGGACGGTGCTAGGATGTTGCACACTTTCAGTTCAGACCAGAGGGGCACCATTCAGTTCGGACAGAAGTCCAAAGTTGGCACTGGAGGGATGGATTCAAAAGTTAGCTCAGCTCTTTGGGCCCTTGACCGAGGCGTGTCTGTTGTTATCTGCAATGGCATGCAGGAAAAAGCTATCAAGGCGATCTTGTCGGGACGAAAAATCGGGACTTTTTTCACGGAGACTGTTGGCGCCTCTGCACCGATTGAAGTTGTCGCTGAAAATGGTATGAGAAAATGAAGTAACAACTGAAGTCAAAACAAAGTAAAAAAGACAACAAATTAGAAATATAAAATTGGCAAATTGGCATAGATAAGAAATAAGAAAAGAAAAATGATTTATAACTAACAACCTTAAAAAAAGTAACAAAATTAGACAAAAGTAATTCAACCGAGTTTCTTATTTCAGCTCGAGCAGGAAGTCGCGTTCTCCAATCACTAGAACCAGAAGAGCGAGCAAATTGCATCCACACCTTATCCGAACTTCTTCTATCCCGTCAAAACGACATCCTCGACGCCAACAGTCAAGACCTCGAAGAAGCTCGAAAAAACGGCATAGCAAAACCTCTCATGTCCCGTCTCTCTCTCACACCCTCAAAACTCAAATCTCTCAGTCACGGACTACGACAAATAGCCGAAACCTCTCACCAGAACGTCGGTCGAGTTCTGCGCAGAACGAGACTAGCCGAAGGTTTAGAACTCAAACAGATAACAGTTCCGATCGGAGTTTTGCTCGTCATCTTCGAGTCCCGACCAGACAGTCTTCCCCAGGTCGCTGCCCTTGCGATGTCCAGTGCGAATGGGCTCCTGCTTAAGGGTGGCAAGGAGGCGAGTTACAGCAACAAATTTCTCATGGAACTTGTAAAGGAGTCGCTGAGCTCCGTAGGTGCTTCGAACGCGATTTCTTTAGTCTCGACTCGGGAAGAAATCGGCGACCTTTTGTCCATGGAGAAACATATCGATCTCATCATTCCTAGGGGAGGTTCTGACCTGGTGCGAAGCATCCAACAGCAGTCCAAACACATTCCAGTTTTAGGCCATGCCGAGGGTATCTGTCACGTTTATGTTGACGAGGCCGCAAACTTAGACAAGGCGCTGAAAATCATCAGAGATTCGAAATGCGATTACCCCGCGGCTTGCAACGCCATGGAAACTTTGCTCCTTCACGAGAGTCATATTAAGAATGGATTTTTCACGCAAGTTTGCAATATGCTTCAAAAGGAAGGAGTATGTGCATTTTCATTTTATTTGAAACTTTTAAAACACAATTTTAAAAGCACACAGTTTTTAGAACATGTTTTTTTATAGTTTCGTTTGATTTTTTCAAGCATTGAAATTGGAATTGAGTCGGTGGTTGTAATAACGAGAGTATTTAACTTGTTGAACCATGATTGATTTTGAAAGTTTGTTCATCTTTAGATACGTTCAGTATTCAGTGAAAAATTCTGCGAATTTGCAGAAATTTTGCACTCTATGGATCTACTCTAAAGGAAACTTTTTTCTAAGTGCAGTTTTTAAATTGCAGGTGTTTAAAAGGTCACTGTCATTAATCCATTTAATTAAGCCATTTAAAGTCGTTTCAAAATTTTACATCAAAAATTTGTTCAATTGTTTTTAAATGTTACAACAACTGAAAATAGTGTCTTAATTGCACAGCTGTTCGAAAATCTCGTTTACATAAAAAACAACTTGAGTGCCATTAAGCTGTTGTTGCACCCACCAACTCAAATTGGAATAACAAAAATTAAAATAGTAATATTAAAATGAAAAAAGAGGAAAGAGGAATGGAAATGAAAAATTGAAATATTAAACTAATGGTGCATTGCAGGTAAAGATAAACGCCGGACCAACTCTGTCCGAGTTGTTAACATTCGGCCCTCCGGCAGCGAAGAGCATGAAAATTGAATATGGCGCTCTGGAGTGTACTATTGAAGTTGTACCGAGCGTCAACGATGCAATTAATCACATTCATAAGTACGGCAGTGGTCATACTGATGTTATTGTGACGGAGGATCAAAAAAATGCTGCAGTTTTTCAGGGCGAAGTCGACAGTGCCTGTGTATTCCACAATGCCAGTTCGAGATTCGCTGATGGTTACAGATTTGGACTTGGAGCGGAGGTACAATCACGAACACCCAATTTTTTTCATTCATTTTTCTTTGTAACTTGAATCGCTTTCCTTTATTTCTTTTTTTTATTTGGTTTTATCCCTTCAATTTGTATTGTTCAATTAAGATTTTTTTCAAATTGGTTTCCTTTGTTGTTTAAGTTAATTTTTGGCTTGTTGTTTGAAATTACTTCATTTGTTTGATGTTTGAGGTTTGTTTAAATTGTTTGAAGTGGATTATTTGTTGTTTAATTCTGGTTGTTTGACGTCATTCAATTCAATTTATTTCATTCGTTGTTTGTTTGTTATTTGCTGTTTAAGCCTAGAAGTTTATTTCAAGTATAGAAACAAAGCCCGACGGAACTTCCGTCATTTATTTCTCGTGAAATATTCGGCAGAAGCAAATTGTAAGCCAGGCCGTGATTTAAATTAGATAACCAGAAACCAGAAATTGCGTTCGTTGGACTTGAAAGATTACATGATTTTTTTAAAATGATAAACCAATTTTGTAATTGACAAAGTTAAACTTTTCAAACAACTTTTCAAATTTTATTTTAAATTTAAAAAATCGAGAGGAACAAACAAAAGTTAGATTTTCTAACAATTTTCCCGTACAAAATTTGTTCTGTACGTAATGTATGTATTTGGTGCAGGTTGGAATATCGACAGCGCGAATCCACGCGCGAGGTCCGGTAGGCGTGGACGGTCTGCTGACGACGAAATGGATATTACAAGGGGACGGTCATCTGGCGGCCGATTTCGCGGAAAACGGTCCGCGCGAATTTTTACACCAGCAGCTGCCAATCAACGAGCCAATTAATGAGCCAGCATGAAGGCGCGATCGATTGCGCCGGCTGCTGAAAAAGTTGATCCCTTTTGTGTAACGTAAACGAAAAAGAAACGTCAGTTGTGAAAAGTACAGAGACCGACACAAGTGCCTCTCGCAAAATCAATTAGACGTTGCAGCCAAACCGACGTTGCAATTACAACCACCCTTCTCCTCTTGTATATACAACTTTGTTATTTATTAATTTATCTTTCACGTTAGCGAGTTAACATTGTCAGAGACACGCCGCGCCAGAAACAAGAATCGAGACTGCCACTGTGCACCCGGAATTATTATTACAAGCAACAAAAGAGACCGGTCGTAATTTGCGCCAAAAAAGAAAGAAACTTGCAACTGCGTACCTTTTGTCGCTATTATGTATTAAAAGTTTAGCTGCCTGCAGCCTGCAGCGATTTCGAATGTTGCTAAGCTTCGTCAATGAATGGCTATCAACTGCGAAACGCGCAACTTTGCAATAGCAAAAGGCCGGCACTGAAAACATTTACCTTTTCTTTCGCCCTAAGTCTGCGAGAACGATTTGGTTATCGATTTTGCAATAAAGTTTTAACCGTTGAATCCTCGAAAATTGTATTTATTTTGTACACTACTTGGTATTTACAAATGCTGTTTAATCCAACTTAATGGTCCATTAATTTGGTTTGCTGTAGAACGTAAGTACACACTCACAATCAGAACAATGCAATTCATGTTTCATAATCTTTTGAGATTAAAAGGAAACGACTATAAAAAGATTGACGCTAAATTATCAACCTGTCTCGCGGAGCTTGGTCTTTCTAACATCTCTAGAATTGAAGACATTTTCATTATTTCACACATTTTCCTCGATTCAGTTTAACAATCCTCTTATTTTGATCGGGGCTAAAAATAATCAAAAACGTTATCATACCCCCAAGAGCAAAGTTGTTAACAGACCCTCTTTTGTAATTCAAGCAACGAAATTGCAAAACGTTACAGTTGATTTACTTCACAGAAAAGAATGTATAAAAATTGCTTCGCATCTTAGATAATTAAAATGTAATGCTTCCAACTCCAACAAGTTTTCTTTCTTTCGTACGAGAATATCGATAAGATGAAAAGTAAGGCGAAATTGAAAATACAAAGATAATAAAATCGTAACTGTACAAACTAGTACAACGTCACGAATGTCATTTATGGTGAAAAACAAACGTGAGATTGAGTAGAGATATAAAAGTTGTTTCGACGAGAAGAAAAAAAATATGATCCAAATTGACAATTATTTGTCTTCAATCAGTTGACATTAGGATGATCAGCCTAGCGGGAATTCTCGTTTTTCTTATCACAGTTGAATTATCTGGCCAACCTGAAGATCCGTCGCTCAATCCACTTTGATGTCATTTTAGATACTTTGCCACCCAATCAGTTCTTCCGTGCAAACCTCCGCTTGGTCTTGTATTCAAAATACCCTCGAGAAAGTTTTGTTGTCCGTTTTTCGATACCGAAGATCCTTTAAACAACGTTATTTTAACATTATTTATTCTTATTTTTCATTCAATTTCATCTCAACTTTACCTTTTCTATTGTAACATTATTATTCTAAACTTTAACTAACTACAAAAATTGTTTTTCTTTTGTTCGAAAGAAAAGAAACACAATTTTAATTTGACTGATCATGCAACACTGAAATATTTGATAAAAAAGCACTTACTTAAATGATTAGAATAAATAGTGCCAGAAAAAGGTATTTTGGTATTTTTATTCGACTGTTCAGTAGGTTTCGTCATGTATGATTGTCTATTACGATTTTCAGTACCTTCCCGTTTGTTCGAGAACGGATTTGCGATTTCCTCCATTTCCGTCACTGGTGACCGAGCTGTTCCGTTCAGAATTACTTTCGATCTCGCTGAATCAGCGTCTCCGTTTCTGCAAATTGAAGAAAAAACACCCGCAATTATTACACGTTTCATTTTAAAATAAAACTCAATAAAACAACCATCTTCTTTTCACACTTTTCTCACAACATTAAAAAAGAAACAATAAAAAGAACACTCAGTTGAAAACACGATGACAAATTGATTTCTTGTCTGAAAGTTTTTAATTGTTTGATTTTTATTGTGAAAACTGACGTCTTTTCATCAAGAGCCATTAAATTTCATCGAAAATTATCGATTTTAGTTGACTTGAAAGTTCGATGAAATTTTTGTTTCAAAAACTAAATTGGTTGGAATAAAGCGTGTGATTTGTAACGTACCGAGGGATGGGAACATAATTCTGTTTGCCGGAAAGTTGAACGCTCCTCAAGACCTGCGACTGGTTCCAATTTTTTCCAAGGTGCGAGTCATTCCAATTCGACAAACTCCAATTTGCGTTAGTCTGCTTGATACTTCCCGCGCTTGGATAGCTGATATTCCAATTGGCGCGATTCTCTTTGTACAAACGGTCCGAGGACAATTTTGCACTCGACGAGTCGGGCACAATTTTACTGCTGAGGAGATGCGAGAGAAAAGTCAAATCAGTGACCCATTTTTCAAACTTGTAATTATTTTGATTGTAACCCAGAAACTAAACGATGGGACATAACAAACATTCAATATTTCTTTTTTGCTGTTTTGTAATTTTGAAAACTTGAAATTGAAAGGCAAAAAGTAGAAAAAAAACCAAAGTTTGCAAAAGCTTACATCGTTGAAATCGAATTGGAATAAAAGTTTATTCAATCACTTTTTGGATCTGCAAAATGATGATTTGGTTAATTTGAAAAGACATTTTAAGGGCGGAAAAATGTCACTTGAAACCGACGAAAAAAAAAACCGTGATTTTTCGACGCAATCAGTCGCGTTAATGTGAGAGCATGAATATTTTAGCTCGCGGAAAAAACTTACCCGAGCAAGTCAGCGAACTCGTCGTCGTCCCACTTTTTCGAGTCCCTTTTTTGCTGGTTGCTGTTGTTCAACAAAGACAGCATCGACGACTGTGAAGCCTGGCTTTTGTCTTGTCCGCTAGCGTGAAAAATAACGTACCGTATTTATTATTATTACTTACACAACATCCAACCCTTCTTTTGCACTATTTGTCGCAAAGAAATAAAACGTTTTAAGTAATGTTGATCTTTCCGTACTTGTTTTGAACCAGCCCATTAATGACTTGCTTGTTGCTCGCAAACTGCGGACTCTTCGGAGAAGACAAATTCACTTTGTTCATCGTTAACTCGCGCTGCAAATTGTTCGACAATTTTCTTGCGCTTGTATTCCTTGCCATCGTGGATCCAAAATATGGATACCTGCAAGGAAAACATTTTTCCTCGTATCAAAAAGTTGGGAGAACGTTGAGCTGAAACTTGTTCGATTTAAGAGGATGAATTTAAAAGTAATCAAACCGATAAGGAAATGCAAATTAATGATTTTATCTTGCTTAATTAATGCTAAGAGTACTTAATTATTTGAGAGGAAACAAATTTGCCTAAGAGACTGTTGAGCTGTTGGTCTTTTAATCGGATTCCACTGGAGCATGTCTTCCATGAGAATAACAGCCTCTTGACTGGCGTTCGGAATCAATACACTTAAGGAAGTTCGACTGAAGTTTGGGAATGTAAAATTCATAGCGGCTGCCAGCTGATAGCCCTCGGGCCAATCATTTTTTTCCGGCGTCCCGATCACTGAACAGATCTTGAAGATCTCGTCGATCTCACTTTTGCCAGGGAAAAGTGGACGGAACGTGTAAAGCTCGGCCATTATACAGCCAACCGCCCAGATGTCGATGGGACTGTTGTACAATGTCGAGTGTAATAACACTTCTGGCGCTCGGTACCTAAATGAAAAAGAAATATTCAATAAATTTGTTTTTATAATCAACATTTCTAAAATGAAAAAAAATTTATACGAAAAAATCTCAGTTATACTGGACTCGAACGTACTCTTGGAACATAAATATTTTATTATTAAATTTAAGTTTCATAAGTTATGAATAAAAAATTCTTGGCACAGAGTGAAAACCCACACTTAGGACATTGTCGAGGCATTATAATTCCAGTAAAAAAATTTATTAAATGAATAAACTCGATTGAAAATGGGCTTTTTTATCGATTTTTCAAGCACCTGTCATTAAAAGTGACTGCTGTGAATTATTAAAGCTTTTTTAATGCCATTTTAATTCCTATTCATTTGTGCATGAAATTAATTGTTCAAACTTCAGTTTAAAATAATTCCTTCTCATTCAATTCACATATATCGAATAAATTAACTTTGTTATTTTTTGTAACACTTAATCCTACACAAGAGGATTAAGTGTTATTGTAAAACAAATCCGATTGTCTATAAGTTAGCCTCTCTTTCTAAAAATGTTCACAGAACTACTGGTAGTTATTTCCAGTAACTTATTTTAGCACTAAAAACGTTTACTTTAAAATTTGTAGAATTTACATTGTTACTAGAGTACATAAAATTATACCAAACAATTAATACGGCTTTAATTATGAATAACAATCGAAATTTCTCATAGCTATAGAAACTTATTCAACAGTATACTAATAATAGTTCAGCTCTTAATTAAGTCAATGTTATATGATATTTTGCCAACAATATCAATCACTTAACTGGTTCCAGTTACAATAATTACAGCACTCTAATGAGTTACTGTAGAAAATTCTTAATAGTAATTACTTGTTAGTAAGAGATCCATTTTAATTTCGAAATAAAATAAAAAAAGAGGTATTCATTGTAAAATATTACTAAAAAAATGTAAGACGGCATAAAAACGAAGAAGAAATTGAGAAAAAAGTGAAAAGTAAAGTTATGAGGTAAAGCGTGAAAAAGTGTACCATCTCGTTGAAACGTAATCTGTGTAAGGTGGTCTGGAGCGAATTTCTCTGGCTAAACCAAAATCTGCAATTTTCACGAGTTCAGGACCCATGCATAATAGATTTTCTGGTTTCATATCACGATGAAAGAATCCATGTTTGTGCATGAACGCTAAGCCCTGCAACACTTGCTGCACTATGTTTCGTATCACCGGTTCTGGGAATAATTTATCTCTGTAAAGTATGACATTTCCAATTAGACTACATTCAACATTACAACATATTGTTCAACGGTTCAACTTAAGATAAATTTCGCGCAATGTTTGGTAAGTTACAGATCGAAGGGCTGATAATTATTTTTCATTGAATCTCAGAATCAAGAACAATCAAAAGGACAAAGTCGTTTAGTTTTTATTTCTGTATCGTAAAAATCTTTCACCTATCCTTCATCAGTTGGTACAAGTTTTCTTTCATATACTCGAAGACGAAATATAAGATGTCATTTTCTCTGATGACCTCCTTCAGTTTCACTACATTCGCATGGCTTAACTTTTTCAGCGACTGAAATCAAAATACAAAAGCAATTTGGTGTAGCGGAACAATCACATTTCAAACGACGATTTCAAATTTCAAATTTCGAACGTTAAGTTAAAAATAATTTGACAATGTTTAACAAAATGTTATTTGGAGCAATTTAATTCTGACCTTAACTTCCCTGAGACTCATTGCTTCCTCCCAAGAATAATATTTCCTCTTCATTCTTTTAATGGCCACCTTTTCTCCAGTATCGATTCGTTCGCCGAGCACAACCGAACCAAAAGTGCCATCACCAAGTTGGTTCAAAGTGATATATCGATTCATCTTCATTTGTTTTGCTTATCTTCCCAAATACCTTCTTTGGTTCTCTAACGATACCGCCTTCCGAAAATCAGATCGATTTTGCTCTACGTTCATCTCACTGTACAAATATTATGTCAACCAAATTAAAATCTCTCCATGATTTCTTAACTCTATTTTCTGAATTAATAAAAATTGCAAACAAAGAATCTAATTTCCTTTGTTTATTCGTTTCTCTTAGTTCGCTCTCTTAAAATAATAAACAATTGTCAGAAACAATAAATAGAGCACCAAAGCAACGACAAGAAAACGTTTTTTATTGTCTAAATGACAAAATGGAAACAAAAACAAAAATTAATCAAACAACTTGGAAAGTGATAATTTTGAAGGGTATTTATTTGTTGGAAGTGTACAAATTCAATTGAGCTTGACAGCTCAACCTGTCATCGACTTTAGATTACTGAAATATTTATGCGCATTTGGTATAGACCATTAACAATTACGAATTTTTGAAAGTCAAAATGAATTTATTAGATTTTGAAGGTGACAGAAAAAATGGAGGATCAAGGTTCGACAACTTACACTGAGATTATTTTGTTGTCATGGTTGATGGCTGGATAAGATTTTGGTATTATTGTTGTACTATTCAATTCGCACACAAAACTGTCACTCAGCAACTATTAATCCGCCAGAGTACACTCGCGCACCGTTACTATGACGATAGTAGACCATTTCTGACAAAACATTGTGTGTACTATTGTACTTACCCCACTCGCTTAGCATAATAGAATAAATTAATATTAATAATTATAATTTGTAAACTGATATTTACATTTATATACTTTAATTTCTACAACACTCTTAATTTATACATAAATAAACAGTAAAATGTAACCAGTAAATCGTAATTAAGAAATATAATCATATAAAAATTTGTTGTTTTGTTTTTTTTTTACATTTAATTCCACTTTTAAACATACGTACTTATTTATGTTTCTGATTTGTAACAATGAAATGTAGAACAATACAATGTACAATGTAAACAAAAACCAAATCAGACCTCAAGAAATCCGTATCTTATTTATATATATAATAACTGCAAGTGAATGTTGACAAAAATGATAAGAAGTAAAATGTAAAAACATCGATTCTTAAAAAAATCCTTTATTTTTGTTGTTTACATTTTACATAACAAATGTCAGCGATAAAAATGATAATCAATAAAATGTAAGCAATAGAATTTGAACAGTTGAATTTAAACAATGTAACTTAGTTGATAACAAATAAAAAAAGGGAATTTTGCAAAAAGGCGCTGACGAATTTCCCTCTCTGACATTTATGGACTGAAGTAAGCTACAATTGGACGTCACGAACTTCCGGTTGGATGAAACGTCAAATGATTATTGTCTTTCGCCGGCAAAAAGAGATTGAAAACAACAAAAGTCACAGCCATAAATGTCGCGAGCGCGGTGTTATTGATCCCCGGGTCGAATTAAAACTGGAAGACGACGAATTATGGCACAGATAACACGACGAAACAAAAAAGATACTCAGAAAGATAAGCACCAGGCCAAGGAAAGTAATCTCGATAAGGATAGAGACAAGTCAGACGATGCTGTCAAACCGTGAGTGATTGTTTACATCCAACTTGATCCCAATGAATTTTAAATTTTCATTCTTATTTTTTCGTTTTCATGAAACTTCTGTGAATTTTATTCAACTCTGAAACGTCTTCAAGGTTAGATGCATAAACTGAATAACAAAATCAATATCTTTTCAAATCAACAGCTTTTCAAAGCAATTGTTTTCTCTGCTCGAATTTATTTAACTTTCTTTGGAATTTCAATTTTGTCCTTTTTTAGGAAATTCGGACCAGCACTAAAAATAACCCACCATAGATTATGGTCAAGGTGCGTGTTAATAGTGGGTGTATTGATTATCGTTTGGTACAACAACAAAAACTCAAAAGAGTCGTCGTTTGCAAGACAAAAAGATGTTTTGTTAAGCAGGAGCCAAAACTTAG
Organism: Telenomus remus; assembly: GCA_020615435.1. Classification (NCBI taxonomy): domain Eukaryota; kingdom Metazoa; phylum Arthropoda; class Insecta; order Hymenoptera; family Scelionidae; genus Telenomus; species Telenomus remus. The sequence continues at coordinate 5,232,079 of CM036343.1, read as the reverse complement.
AATGCTCGCAGGAACTGCGAACTGATTTGACACAATTTCCTGAATGCATGCCAGAAAAATGCGGCAGGGTTGTGACAGACAAACTCGTCTCAGACACCGAGGCAGAGATCCTATTAAAAGTTGCAAAAAATGTTTTCAAACTTGGTGGATCTGACGGTGGTGCTAGTATTTTGGATTTATATTCCGGAGCTTTTAGTAAGGGTACCGGTTTTGTTGACGTTTTTCAACTTGAAGATGCTGCCAAGTATTTAAACAGCGCTGATTATGCTATTTACAAGTAAAAAACAAAATCTTGTGGGTTATACAAAAGATTTGATCTAATATTTTTAGATTTCAACTTTGTATCTGTTTTTGCAGAGTTGTGAAAACAAAAATTCAACACGCTATCGCACATCATTTTCAAGTCAACGCAGATCAGTTGTATTTGACAAAACCGACATTTTTCTCCAGGATGACTAATGTGAAACCAAAAACAATCCATGATGAATATTGGCATCCCCACGTAGATTCAGTAATTGAAACAAAATTTACCAATTTTCTTTTTTGTTTAATTGTAAAAGTTGAGCACTAAAAATTATCACGATTTTTTTGTAGAAAGAATAGCAGGCTTAGAATAAAAAATGAGGCTCTTTGTTACAACGGTCCAGCTAAGCTGATAATGGAGTAGATAACATGAAAGTATTTTATTTTTAAAAATCCAAATGAAGTTTCATTAAATTGACAGTTAATATTTTAATACTTAGAAACGTTGGATGATTGGATATGTGATTTATTTTATGAGCACCAAAAGTTATTGCAATTTTTTATAGAAAGAATACGTAATTTCCAATTAGTGAACGAAAAAGTCAATCGATCAATTGTAAGAGGTCACTATTTTCGAATTAGATGTGAAAATTAGAATCTTGTAGTTTGAAACTTCTTTGAAGAATCATTCTAAGTTATCAGTTGCAACACTCAAAGTTTTAATTTAATTTTTGGTTGTTATCTTTAACAGCTATAAATAATTGAACCACTCTTAGTTTTTGTTTATAAATTGAAAATTATTCCGACTCTTAAAAATTGCAATAACTTTGAGAACTCAAACTGGTGGCAGTGAATTGAAATAACAAATCAATAACTATTCTGTCGAAAGTTTTAATTACTTGCAATACTATATAAGCTTTAATAGAGTTGCTTTTTTCAACACTACTCAACTTTTACCTTTCCTATCACGTTTGTTTTCTAAGAAATTTACTTGAACAATGCCAGAAATTGATAGCAAAATGTTCATTTGCAGAATTCTTACGAGTCTTTCCACTTTACGTCGTTGCTATATTTGAACGATTACGAGAAGGATTTCCAAGGGGGAAGGTTTATCTTTGTAGATAAAAATACGAACGCAACAATTGAGCCTCGTAAAGGTAAATGTTTTAAAAACATAGCTTGACAAATAAACAAAAACAAAATTTAACTTTCAAAGTTAAGATTGATCTCTAAACTAATAATTACAGAGATTAGAATTAAAAATTGTAAACATGTTTCCAGGCCGAGTATCGATGTTTACATCAGGAAGTGAAAATGTCCATGCAGTTGAAAAGGTGACTTCTGGAACGCGTTACGCGTTGACAGTGCCTTTTACTTGCGACCCACGTTTCGCCATTCCAGATCCGTCATTCAGAAGAAGTTCAAAGAAAACTTAAAAAAAGGTTCTAGTCAAAGCATGACGAATTTTTTAACAAAAGTATTGTTACGTACCTGTAAAGTGTTTGATGTAATTGATACTTTAAGCAATAACTCTTTTTAATTTGAAAACTAACTTTACAATGCCAGTAAGCTATGAATAGTAAATTTTTTCAATAACAAACACACAATGTAAGAAAGACGTTCCGTTTAATTTTATTCTTGTTTTACACAATTTTTTTCATTTTTCAAATAGGTTTTTTTATACATAACGAGAAGAACCTTACAAATAAATACAGAATATCACAATTCAAAAATGGAATTGCAATTAAATTACTACGTACTTCAACTATTTAGGAATTCCTTTTTTTGTTTGCTATAAATAATGATTTCACACCTGAAAATTCGCAAACGGAATGTTAAATCGATTACAAACTTGTTTGAGCTAAGTTTTTGTATTTTTTCTTTGTTTTTTTTTTACGTTTGCAAGATTAATCAATAAGTTAACTTACAGGTTCGCCCTGAGATTTCTTTTTCTTCCCCAACTCATGCGCATTTCATTTCGTGAACAAAACAAAATGCAACAAGAGAAAAGAACAGAGTAGATTTATTATTATCAAAAAAAAGTTACCCGTCGCTGTATACCCTGTCAATAACCCCTGTCCACTTGAGCTATAGACAAATTATACAACGAAACTTCGTAATCACTAAGTGTGTAAAAATATTTGAATTCTTCACATAGGTGCCCCTATAAGAGTAGAAAAATGTACATTAAAGAACCGTTGAGTCCCAAAATATCTTGTCATACAAAGTTTGTATACAAAAAATGCATTTGTCATTTTGTCATGTCACCAAGTACGCCATGTACGGTTCCTTTTTTTTTAATTTTTGTTTTTTTGTTAGCCCCTTTTAGTTTCTTTTTAGACTTTGGTAGGAATGATTGATCAGGTCTCGATAAATTCTACAATCTCACAGCCTCTGCAATCTTTGAGATGCCTTCTTGAAGAATACTCCTGTGATTTGCATTCACTTCTTCAACTTGTACTGTTTGCGAACAGATCTAAAATTAAAAAAGTACATTATTGAAAACTGTATTTCTACATTTGAAGAAATGCTTTTTAAGTAGATTGTTATATCATCTAACCTGAGATAATCCATAGGTTTCATCCATGTGCATGTAACTCTCGGACGCTTTGAGCAACGTTACAGTTCCCTCGTATTTTGCTAGTGGTTGGTACGATATTATCGCTTTCAATTTTCTGTAAAACAAATAACCGGCAGTTTTGACGTCTTCTTGCGGGAATCGGGTGCTGTTGATCAGTTCCACAAGCTTGTTCATCACCTCTTCTTCTGATTCAATGTTTCTCAACACTTTGTGAGCCTGAAAAAAACACATTTTTCGTCAACAGATTGTTTTAAAAACTGAAATCTATGAAGACCAATCAAAACCAAAAAGTTGAAAATAATACCTTTAGGAAAGAAACATCAGGATTGAGTTGCCTCGCGAAATAACTGAGCGATTTTCTAAGTCCATGGTCATTAGCAATGGAGGACTCGCTGTTTTTCGTCTGTTTCGCGATGGTGGTGCAATGTAAAACCAAAAAGTCTGGCGACCCATCGATCAGAACCAAATGACACTTTTCTCCCCGTTTCTGCAGGATCACAGCCATCTCAAATCCGATACATGAACCGAACGAGTAACCCAGCAACGTGTACGGTCCCTTGTTCTGAATCTTCAGGACTTTTGCCACGTAAAACCTAGCGAGATCATTAATCGTGTCGAGTGGAGCCTCTTTGGTGCACTGAAGACCATAGACAGGTCGATTCCAATTCGCCACGACTTCCTTCAGGGATGAAACTGTACCCTCAATTGCGTGGATCGCGAAAATCGGCGTTCCAGTTTTTGACTTTGTTGGCAACTGAACTATTGATTCTTTTGGCACAATTTCGTTGTCTGAACATTGGAATAGAAGGTCGTTTCCTTGCGACGCGGGTGATTCTGAACGTGATTCTGGTCTTGAATCTGAACCTACAAAAATTTTTAATCATCTAATTAATTCAAAATGGAAATAACAAATATTTTGTACAATTTATAAAAAATAGATATTTTTGTATAAATTGAAAAAAAAGATGAAACTGAAAAGATGCCCACCTTTAGAAAGTTCAGTAAGTTTAGCGAAAGTAAGACCACGAATCTCCTGAGGCGAGAGAACAAGATTGAAGTTCCTCTCGAGGGTCTGTTTGATTTCGGTTCCCATGAGCGAGTCCATACCGAGATCAGCCAAGCTCTGAGACATGTTCACTGTTTTGACGTCCTTCAGTCCGAGGATGTGTCCGACAGCCTCGAGCAGATCGACGTCAGTCCCTGAGTCAGAATGACTGAACTTCTCCGCGAGAACGACTGACAGCAGAACCGAGTGGGGTTGTTGCAAAAAGAAGTCCATCGTTTGGAAACAACTCTGCATCCTCTGCGGCAATGTTCCTGCTACTTCCGTGTCATTGTCGCCCATGTTTTCTGCAGAAAAATCATTTAATTGAGAAGATGCATATTTTTCGAACTTGATTATAGATTTATTGTAAAAATTGGACGTTCAATTTACATTTTTAATTTACATTTACATAGTTTTATTTTTGGTTTATTTTAAATGTACTTTTTCGACTTTGTATTAATTGGCCCAATTCGATATTCCATTGAATAATGAATATTTGTCTGATTAATTAACGAACGTATTTGTTCAGCAGACTTCAAAACAAATACTATCGTAAATTAACTGCAAAATTATTCCATCCAATTTACCACTCATAAAGCAAATGAATTGAAAAGTGGTTTGAATAATATGTGAAATAATATTAAAATTCAAAGATTTTTAAAGATTCAAAATACCTATGACAAGTCCAACATCTCCAATAGCACCCCATTGGATGGCAAGTCCAGGCAGTCCATTAGCCTGCCTCTGTTCGCAAATCCTCTCCATCACCGAATTTGCCAATCCATAATTCGTCTGTCCAATATTTCCCTTTCCGCAAGAAACCGACGAGAAACAAACGAAGTATTCCAGCTCAGTACACATCTTTCTAGAAATCGTATCCAGATGAATGGTAGCCTGAATCTTGGCATCGCCGACAATTTTGAAATCTTCCGGCGTTTGGTTCTCAATGAAGTTGTCCCTTAGGACAGCGGCGAGGTTGAAAATGCCTCCGACCGGGGCAAGTTTCGTCGCCTCCTTGAGTAGTTCCGTCACAGAACCAGCTGTTAGACAGTCTGACTTTGCCACCAAAACGTTGACTCCCTTCTCGCGCCACCTGCGGATGCACAACGACTGGTACCCGGTTCTCATTCCAGACCTGGAAACCAGCACCACGTTCTTGGCTCCGCGCGTAACCAGCCAATGGGCCAACTCTAATCCGAACCCTCCCAGACCTCCTACTAAGATGTACGATTTTTCTGGGCTGAAGTACGTTCTTGGAACTGCTGGCACTGTTTTCAATGCCGCTTTAATTTTCTTTTGTGGCTCTTCGTCGCGGATTTTCAGGGCAACTTTTCCAATGTGTTTTCCAGTTGCCATGAATCTGAAAGGACGAAAACAAATTTGTTCAATAATTTGAACACTGTTTAATTTGAAACTTGCTCTTTGAAATTTTCTCTTGAAAATGAATGTAATTAACAAACTTGTAAGATCGAATTTTAGTTTCTGCTCAAGTGTTCTCAACCAGTTATTGCACCCAGTGGCTCGATTCAAGTAATAATTACTAATTATTGAACATTCAATGGGTTTGCAAATTTATGTTTAAAATTTGCTCCTTACCGGAATCCTTGTTCTATTTGATGTTCAGAAAATACAGTCATGGGCAAAGGTCGGACGACACCATTTTTGATACCCTTTTCCAGCTCAATGGCAACTACTCGTTTTTCCTCCGGAGTGGCGTCGACAAGAATGTCCACAAGGATGCCATGGAAGGCAATGTTTTTCAGGAACACGTTCATGCCCAACGGTGAATCGTTGGCCAAGTCGTATTTGCCGATCTCCATAAACCTGCCTCCTATCGCCAAACATCTTACACTTGCAAGTAACTTTTCTTCGGCGAGCGAGTTCAGTACCATATCCACACCTCGTCCTTCTGTTTCCGTTAAGATTAACTGTTCGAAGGAGGTGTCTCGGGAGTTTCCAATGTTTCTGTCAAAAACGAAAAACAAATTTTAAAAACTTAAATTCTTCTCTTCTAACTTAAAAATATAAGATTTAGTTTTCATGAAAAAAATAAACGAATAAAATAGTTTACCGATCGTTCAGCTGTGGGAAGGTCTTCTTCAAGAACTCTCGTTTTTCCTGCGACCCACAAGTGGTGAACACTTTGCAGCCCATGCTCAAAGCGATGGCGATGCTCGCCTGTCCAACACCACCACTTCCAGCATGAATCAAAATAGATTCTCCCGGTTGCAGCTTGCCTCTGACAATCAGAGAGTAGTAACTTGTAAGATAAACTACTGGAATGGTCGCGGCCTGCTCGAGGGTCCACTCATCCGGTACTTCCCAAAGAAGGTCAGTGTCAGCCTCCACAGTAGACGCCAATCCCTTAGCTGCAACCATTCCCATCACTCTTCGTCCTGCTGAATCTCGACCGGAGAATTCCAGACCGAGGATACATTCTTGTTCGCCTTGGGTTCCTGGCAGAGCGTCAGGTGGTAGTTTTCCTGTCGCTAACATGATGTCCCTGAATAAAACAAATTACAATTAACATTCATCAACACCAAATTAATTTACAATAAAAACCAATACACTAAAAAATATCGTACTTGAAATTCAAAGTGGCATAATAGACTTGGACCAGTTCCCTCCTGCTTCCTTTTTCAGGTTTGTAAAATCTAAGCGGACTCTCGATCCACGTCAAACTACTGAGATCTCCACGAGTGATGGTATTGATGTAAGCATGTTCCACTGGCAGTGTCGTAACGTCCTTCTGGTGATCCAATCTAAGATGCTGGTAACTTCCCCACTGTCCATTCTTCAGCACGTTTGCAACAAGTTGTTTCTTCAACTGCGCGGCGTAAAGTGGAGAGTTTGCCTGCAACTCGCCCTTCACCTCGTCCTGGACGTACAAATACTGAAGTTTGATATCAGGACACTCAGCCCTGACACAAGTACTCAACCCGACGATTCCAGAAACTTCGCGACCTTTGTTCAACAAAATTAGTTTTCGTTTTCGGTTCTCTTCCGTAGTTGCTTTTTTCAGTTCCTCAACCCAGTCAAACGAGCTCGTTGCTACTTTGACAATATTTGGATTAGGACATTCAGGTTCCTGGTTTTTCAACAAGATGTAACTTTTGCCACCGGCTGTCTGTTTTGCCAGCACAATCAAGTTCAGATTCGCGACCTTTTGGCTGACTTCTTTCAAGTCCACTTTTGCAGTTTCTTCGAGGATGATGAAACCTTGAGGTTTGATCGAGCCGGTGACGTTTTTGAGGACGTTGGTTCTGTTGTTGGAAAGCACGTCTGCTGCTATGACGATCGAAAGGTCCTGACCGACTGGTCCGGATGTTGGGTCCTTGTTCAGATAATTAATTATGTCTTCGGGAATGTGTGACTTGTACATCTCTGGGTTGTTTGTTATAATTGTTGATTCCATCTGAAATTATAAAATAATTCAATTATTTAATTTTCTACTATTATTAATAAACAATTATAAATTGTTAATAAAATATAGAATGTAGAATATAACTAACAGAGATCAAAGGTTCCATCTCAAGTATTTGAACGACACTCGGTAACAGAATAGCCTCAGGTGCTCGATCGCCAGCGAGTTCCGCAATATTGAGTTTTCCAACGCCGAGATTCAAACGCGCAATGTTGAGCATAACGTGAACAGCATGAAACCGAGCCTTCTCAGGGTCCTCCACGAGAGGTCTGTCATTTTCGTAAGGCACAAATGTGTACCGTTGGTACACCGGATCGGATTGCTGTTGCTGCCTTTTCGGTGCCAGCGAGGCTTTCATCCCCTTGAGCTCTACGCCACCGGATTTCACGATTTTGATGTGCTGGTAATTGTACACAGGTATTCCACAACCTTCCTCGATGGAATTGCCGATCTGTTTGTGCAGTTCTGGGTTTATCGATATTTTCTGGAGACCAGTTGGAAGGTACAGTTCTCGAGTGTTTTTGCTCAGGATTACAAACTGGAGCATAGTGTCGATGAACGAGATCCATTCTCCGATCCATTTGAGTTCACCTAAAATTGAAAAAAGACAATTCAACAAAATGAAAGGAACAAATTCACACCGGCTATGAATTTAATTTTGAACATTGAATTAACTTTTTGGCAAGTTCAAAACTGACCTGACATTGCCTGGTTGTCCATTTTTAAAATGCCTTTGAAGACTCCCTTGTACTCGTACCCTCTAAGGTGGAGGTCTTTATAGATATCCTGAGAATTGAGTTCGATCAACTCCGAATGTTTCCTGGGATTGAGCGGGGGCAGTTGCAATTGTTCGGATTCGATCTTTTCCGGCCTGCGGATCTTGCCACTGACGACAATACCGCCATTCTCGCAGATCTCAAAGTTTCCGTTACCCTCGAAAATGTTGATGACAAACTTGACCGAGCCGTCCTTTGGCATGATAGTGGCTCTTTGGAACCTGATGTCTTCCATCACCACTGGAGTTTGTTCGAAGTCGGTGTTGTTCATCTTTGCAAATGTTTTCCAGACTAGAACGAGGTAGCCTGTTGCTGGGAATAGTACTCTTCCATCTGTAAAATCAACGTTTAAGATTGATTAAAAGTTGACTAAACAAATTGCACAAGTAACAAACAAATTTGATTTCAAAACTAAGAAAAACGAAAGAATGAATAAATTTTGAATTTTTAATAAATTCAAAATTGACTTTAAAAAATCTAACCAATAGCATGTCCAGATAAATAAGCATCTGTCTCCTTAGTAAGGTCCATCTCAGCGACATTTGCGCCAGACATCTGTTGTTTTTCTGCCCAATCTGCGACGCCCCATTTTGTCTTATGGTCCCAACCAATGACCGAGTTGAGCATCGGAGTTCCCTTAGCAACCGGGAAGCTGACCGGAGGGTAAAGTTTGGCCAATTTGGGCTGACCGCCCGCCATGTACAGTTTTCCTAGGTTGCTCAACATGTAGCTCATATTGTCCGCATGGTCTCTCTTGTGCAAACTCACATGAGTCACAGTTGGCGGCAATGACCTTCTCAAAATAGCTTGCAAGAGACAAGTAGGCGCAATCTCGATCACCACCGCGTTCTCCGGCACCTTCAGAATCGCCTCGTGGAACAGTACTGGAGACAGCAGGTTGTTCACGTGGTACGCCGCAGAGCTGTACTCAGCTATCGCGCTGTTGCTTGAATTTTCTGGGATCGAACTAGAAATCCACCTTGACGATCGTTTTTTCGGATTCACCAAAATCTTTTCCAGCTTGGATTTCAGTTTCGGACCCACCTCTGCGATGTATTTGCTGTGGAATGCAAAACCGGAACTGTTGACCTTAAAAAACCAAAAAAACACACAAATTTAATTTTCGATTACATTTCATTCAACAAATCAATTGAAGCCGATCAATTTGAATTCAAATTTTAAAATTCCATTCAAAGTCTACCTGTTTAGCGAATTTCTCCTCGGATTTCAGTTCAGCGACAAATTTAGCAATTTGGTCAGGAGGTCCAGAAATGGTAACGGAATCAGAAGAATTATGACAGGCAGGGAAAACTCCAGGTGGACACCGTTTCTTGGCCTCTTCCCAGCTGAGACCAACAGCTGCCATAGCACCGGGTGCGACGTTTGATTCAAGTAAACACTTGCCTCGCCAGTAAGCAGCCAGGACCATCTGTTCGGCTGTGAAAGTACCGTCGGCGTAGGCACAACCAAGTTCACCGACCGAGTGACCAACAATACCGTCGGGTTGGATGTCGAGCGAACTCAGCAGATCCACTAAAGCCACTTGGATTGCGGCAATTGTCACAAAACTGTTCAGAATGTTGTCATAAGTTTCCTCTTTGCCGTTTTCAATCAGGTCCATAAGATCGATTCCTAAAGGTTTCAGAATTTCTGCAGACCGACGGATGCTTCGCTGAAAAACGTCTACTGTGAAAAGCACCTTGCCCATCCCTGGCCACTGGGATCCCATGCCAGAAAAGACGTACCTAAAAATGAGTAAATTTATTTTGTATAAATATGGAAATTCAAAGGATTGAATTAATTTTATAATTAAATTTTGTTATTTTGGACCTACCAAATTGGTCGCTTTTCATTGTTGGTTCCCATGACCTCTCTGGAACTGTCGTTATCACCAAGAATCTGGTATCCTCTGAATCCGTGGCCAGCGATAGGGAGATTGTGCAATTCTTGGATCATGGCCACAAACTCATCGTCCGTTTCGTTTTCTTTCACTTTGTCCAACAGCTGGTCCACCGCCTCTTCCGTCCGACCGGAAACGGCGACGAGTTTGGGAACAGTCGAGCTGATTGACTTGAGAATTTTTGGTTTTGGATGGCTTCGCAAAAGCACGTGGGCATTCGCACCGCCGAATCCGAATGAGTTTATGGCTACCAGACCGCCGTTGAAGGGTGTCGGCTGATCTACAACCTGAAACAAATTTTTTAATTAGAACTTATTACAGTTTTCTTACAAAACTTCAAAAAACAAGGAAGTAAAACAAGCCAGTAATAGAAAATTTTGAAACTTTTGTTTTGTAAAACTACTTGCTTTTGAAACAAAGAAACTAGCGAAGTGAAACCAAACTCGTTTCAAACTTGTTTGCAAACTAAACTCAAAGTTGGATACAAATGAATTACAATTTGCATTGTGAATCCGAACTATAATTACACATTATAACAATATAACAATACGCTGAGAAAATGATAACATATTTAAGAGAACAAACTTTGAAAAAAAAGTACAAAATCATTTTCTCAGTAAGAAAGTAACAAAAAAGGATTATAGATTACTTTGATCTGTCCGTCAACCAAGGCCTGGATTTCAGGGTTCGGACTTTTGTAATGAAGATTAGCCGGGATGACGCCAGCCTCCATGGCGATGATGACTTTGGCGAGGGAACATAGTCCGCTGGCAGACTCCGAATGTCCCATATTCGACTTGACCGACCCCATGAGCAGGGGAGTTTTTCGGTCCTTGCAAAACAGATTTGCAATAGAGTTGCATTCCTGCGGGTCGCCAACTTTCGTCCCAGTTCCGTGGGCCTCGATATAAACCACGTCCGCCGGATTCACCTTCACATCTTCATAAACTTCTCTCATTAGTGCGTTCTGCATCTCTCCATTAGGGAATGTGATTCCCTGCTCTTTGTTTCCGTCGATGTTTGTCCTAGTTCCTACCACAGTTGCGTAAACTCGTCGGGCATCGCGGCGTTTTTGCAAAAATACCGCAACTGTAGCCTCGGATCTGCAAAACAAATTTTTTCATTCAAATTTGTTACAAAAGTTATTTAGTTTTTTGTTTGAGATTATAGTACGATTTTTTACCTAACATATCCGTTTCCTGAAACGTCGAAGGATTTGCATTTGCCTTCAGAGGATAACATGCCAAGACGATTGAACTGGACCGAATTAGCGGGTTTCAGAAGACAATTCGTACCGCCGACGATGGCTGCTTCGCACTCGCCATTTTTTATCGCAGCTGCTGCCAGATGAAACGCATACAATGCAGACGAGCACGCGGTGTCCAATGAAAAACTCGGCCCAGTGAAATCGAACGTGAACGAAATTCTGTTCGAGAACATCGATCGGGTACAGCCCGTTAATGAATATCCTAAACAAAAAATGACAAAATTTTTTGTTAAAAATTCAAACTGTTTTTATAGTATAACATTTTGCGATTATAAAAATAGGACAACAAAATTTTAACAAAATTGGATGGTATTTTAGTTCTGTTTAAAAAATAACGGACCATTAATAGCGTCCATGTCTTGGGTCCAATATTCGCCAGATTCGGATTCAGAAACGCCAACAAACACTCCTGTTTTTGATCTTCGAATCTCGGTTGGATTGATACCCGCGTCAACAATCGCTTCGTATGTTTTTTCGAGTAAAATCCGAAGTTGCGGGTCCATCACATCGGCCTGTTTTGGATGGACTCCGAAAAATGATGCATCAAACGAAGACAGATCTTTAAGTGTTCCCTTTCTCAAGGGCAACCCGTTTGTTCCTGGGGGCCATCGTCGCGAGTCTTCTGTTACCATGTCGACTCCATTGAACAAATTCTTTTTGAACTCTTCGATGTTCAGCGACTCGGGAAGCTGACCTGCAAATTAAACAGATAAACGTCAGAAAAAAGTCTTATCGGGTTTTGTTATTGTTTTTAAGTTTGATTTTTTCCTTCATTTTTAATGTCCAATAACTTCCGCAGGCAATGAACAAACATTCTAGTTTCTTTTTTTTTTGATAAAATCCGTTTACATAACTTTGGCAACTTTTTCCTTTCACTAAATTATCTGTGACGTGTTTGCAAGGCAAAAGTTCAAGCGATCGTTTGAAAACAATCGTCAAGGCATTTTTTTTACAATTGAAATGCCAAATGAAAATTTAAGTCAATCAAATCAAAAATAAATGATTGAAATAAAGTACGAAACTTTCAATACTTTGATGTTTTTCTTTTGACCAGAAGAACCTACGACGTCAATTTGACGTCATGGAAAATTATTATAATTTTTTTATATTCACTTTTGAGTTATTTAGAGCATTATTCAAAGGCAACATAGAATTAAGATTAATATTTATTTTTGTTCAACTTTTTCGAAACTTAGATTAAAGAGTTATAATAATAAATGGGTTGATTTTAATTTTAATTTTTAAGTAATTAATAATAAAAATCTTTATCTAAATTAAATGCAAAATAAAGAAAAATGTTGCGCTTTTTGAACTTTTTCAAAATTTTGAAATTTCGAAAATTGGCAGATTTGAGAAAAGTACCTGATATTCCTGTAACGACAATATCGTTTCCGTCATCATAGTTTGAGCCGTTGATAATCGGGTCCGACATGATCCCTTCGTTCATACTCTCAGAGCGTGCTGGCATTTTGACTTAATTGATGAGCGTTATCTTTGGTCGGAGTTTCAAAATCGAACGTGAATGCCTCGTGGACAGCAGGCTGCAAATCAAAACAATCAATATTTATCAATCTAATGAAAATACGTTTAGCTCAAACCGGAATCCCAAATTAAACATCAATTATTCCATTTGCTGTTCGTTTCTTACATTGTTGCAAACATGCAAAACTTCTTTTTCAATTTCTTGGCATTCAAATTGTCCAATTATTTCCAAACAAAATTACAATCATTCAAATTTCTCATCTCGTGAAGTTAAAACTTGTAAGAATGGATAATTTAGATTTTGAAAAGTAATGAAACTTGAAAATAATATTTTTTAATTTAGATTTGAAAATTGTTGAATGGAAATGTGATTTTTTGAATGATGATTGAAGTTGTCGACACGGAAGAGGTGTACAAGATCAATCAATTGAATAGAAGAGCTCGTGTCAAATAATTTAATCGGCTTGGATGAACGTTGCCATCGAGTGATAAGTGTCAATAAATATTATTGACCCCTCGGGTCTTTTTCCAATAAACTTTATGATCCGCTGATGCTTCAACTTTGTATGTTCAAAACATAAACTATTTTATAACGGAAGATGCGATTTCACAATTCATTTTTCTTGCAACGAATCATAAAAGTTTCATATAAAATTTGTCCAATTAAAAATGTTTATCAAATTTGTTCGTTTTTTCAAAAAAAGTTATGATTACGTTGTTTCATTCTGTTTTTTTACATCGTAGCACTGAACTTGAAGTGTGAAAGAAATCTGAAACTTGCAAATCTATTCACAAATGCAATTGTAATGAACTTCATGAATACCTAATTGGTTCATTGACAGACATCATTCAGACATCGTTCATTCAAACGGTTTATGTCATGAAAATTAATTCTCTGCTAACTTGATGTCACCTGATGACACATAAAAGTACACTAATTAATTAATTAATTGCAAATAACTTAATCTCTACTAACACAAATTAATCGATTTGAAATTTTTAACTTCGTTAACAAATTATGAGAAACAAACATTAAACTTGATTACATTTTTGGCACAAAGTTAAATTATTAATTTTTAATTTGTAAACAAATACATTCATATTTTAATCGAAATTTTTACAATTGAATTATTCATCTCAAACGCAGTGGCATAACTTAAGGATAAGAAACAATAATTAAAAGTAGAAGTTAAAATGCTACAGCTGATAACTAAAAATAGGTCTTACAAATAGTTCTAAACTGTGAATTACTCATTTTTAATGTCAATTTTATTTATTTTTTTCGATTCACTTTTGATTTGTTTATAAATTGAAAATTATCCTTTCTATCAAAAGTTGTAAAGTCTGTTATTGCTTGAAAGCATATCAGTTTGCAAATTAAATCAAATTTTTCATTATCAATTCGATTGTGAGGCGTTTATTTGGTTTTCTAAAAATAAATTAGTTTCGTCTTATCAACTCCAGTATCGGATCAGCTGATTTGTTCTGACAAAACACCTGATGACTAAGAACTAAAAAACTCTTTCCCTCCAAATTTTGGAAAAAAGAAAAGAAAAAGAAAAGGTGAAATTGAAATTCAAAATTGTTGTTTAGAAAAAGTCAAACGATGTAAACAAATCCAAGTTTGTTTCAACTTTCAAAATTTATACATACACCGAACAAATTTTTAGCTGAAGAAATGTAAAATATTAAGAATTATTGAAAATGTTGTTATAAAAAAAAGTAACTGAGATCGAGATGAATTCAAACAAAGTTGTTTGAACTCGCAGTGGCGATTCGAAGTTTCAATGTCAAGATCATTTGATGCTCTTGCTTATCAATTTGTACGTCCGAGTTCGGATGAAAAATGTGGAATTATGTTGACGGTTGCGTCACGCTTACATACTAGCGTTACACCGGAGTCACGCGAAGGTTACGATAAAGCGCAGTCATTAATGCCTTTATCTTTGTTTCGCTTCTCTTAGAAACTTTTCTGACACCAGCTTGACATTTTCACTCCTTTTTTTCCCCTTTTCTCTTATTTCTCACAAATTTTGCATTGATTTCAAAAACAACTTCTAATTCAAATATTAATTTGCAATTATTAAGAAATCGAAAAAACAACCAATTCAAAAACACAAGCTTAGAATTTAGAAAATTAGCAAAAAAAAACTTTGGTTGCATTTTTTGTATGATCGTCATTGAATTGGAGGAAACATTATGAATGAAATTTCAAGAACATTCTTGCAAAAGTCTTCTCCTATTACAATTACGCGACTGGTCGCGATTTTTCCTTTACCTCTTGTGCCAGTTAGCTTAGAACGGGAACGAGAACAAAGTCAATAACCCGCGACTTTTTTTTCGCCAACTAATTTCTTTTTACAAAACAATGTTGTTGTTATTGCGAAATTTGCAATTTCAAACAATGGAGCTCAATTTGTTGTATCCAAATTTTACGACTCGAAAAGTCAGTGAATCAAACAGAAAACAGCATCTTATGTCATACAAAAATTAACTTTTTCTTATCAAAAAACTAGAACAAAACGTTTTCCGTCGTTTGATGAAGTTATTAAAAGACGATTACTGGATTTTCTGAAGCAATTTGAAAAGTCCATTTTAAGCTTTTATTTTAATTGGGAATAATTATTTCAAATCTTCTATTTTGTAACGTTGAAGTATTAAATTTGTTATTGATGTGAAAATTTATCGAAATCAAAGATTAGACAAACGGATTTGAATTTTAATCTGAAGTTCAAAAGGCTTAAGTGTGGATTGATCTGCAAAGCGATTATTTAATAGATTAGTCAGATGTGCACACAAAACTCGTCATCGAGAGTGAAACACGTCATTTGAATTTGACGACCTGATAGGGAGTTTTGACGTAATTCAATTCGAAAGATAAATAATGGATTTCTCAGTTTTGGCGTTTCAGCGAGTAAAATATCTAAGCATGCCTATTTTCAACTGAACAATTCTCGATTTGCGGCTCTCGTATAATTGTCATCGTGACCGCACAGGCTCGTCCATTTCAAAACCAACATCATTATGCCACTTTTACAATACCATGTAGAATTCGAACAATAAAACGTTGGATCGCTGGTAAAACAACATTTTTTACAAATCGTTCAAACAAAAATCGTCGTAGAATAGAACGTAACTATTGACAAGTTCAACGTCAATTTGCATTTGCGAATTGCATGCCGCTGGCTTTCATTAGGTCGGCTTCAATGTTATTTATGCGTCGTCAAAACTTATGTCACTCACAAACTTACAAGCTTTTATTTATTTTCTTATTTAACAAAAACAAATAACGCCATTCAAGAAACAAACAACAAGGAACAACATTTTTGGTCAATTGTTTTGATTGTTTTTAATTATCAGGTTCAGATAAAAATGGCAAAACATTGTTGGACCCCCACAGACCGAACTTTTGTAATTGCTGTCTTATCACTTGAGTTGCAGCTTGGAAAATAAATCGATCGTCATTGAAACGCCGACACAGTTCGATCGATTTTTCCTATTCTCTCACCTGGCTATGAAACATTCCAACCTTCACCTTGTAATAAGTCCAGCAATGTCATCACAAATTTTCCTTTGTTTTTGCATCTCGAACTTTCCCCATTGTCACGCTCTTCGTTTTCATCCGACCAAAACGGCACGTGACAATAAGAAAAGAATCTCAACTTAAACGAATTTGAAAACAATCAATCAAAAGACGTTTGTTTTCATTTTGATTTTGAATTGTTGTTTTGAATTTGCATTCATTTGAAAATGGCAGACATTAAAGGTGAGGGGGTGAGTTTTGAAATTGAAATTGACTGACCGTTCGCGTGGATTTTGCAGGCTTCGGACCCGTTGTTGAGTGACGGCTGATGGATTTTGAATCACGTTGTTGTTTCTTGTCGTTTGTCTTCAGTGCAACGGCCGTCACAAGCTGAAATTCCTCGACGGTTGGAAGTAAACTACGAGACTGGCTGTCGTTCGTCGTCAGAGCAACAATTTATTATTGAATTGTGTACCCGCTCGTGGTCTGATGTCAGACCATGTGGCTCCAACCAATGGCGTTTCAGTTCCTAGTGCATGCGCCCGAGTGGTCGGTTGGTCGCGCGCATCTACCGGCGAAAATCATCTCTAAGAATCAGCTCGTCTTATAACAACAATCAGTTGATGTCAATTTTTTTGGTTTGTCTTTTTGTTACAAAGACAAACAAACAAACAACTTGGTTGGTTTATTGTCACCAACCTTGAATGGGTTTTGTAAACAATAAACATTTCTTAAGGGTTTATCCTTCTCTCTGTATGAATCTCTCTTTCGCTCTGCGTCCAGCTTTGCGTGAAGGAATTCTTCGGAAATCTCAAACAAAAGCCGACGTTTTTCGGGGAATTTCACTTAAGGGTTATCTACTATTCCTTTTCAATCGTCATTATAGTCGTTTCAAATAAGGGCGAGCTAATTGTTTCTCAAGGCCGTTTGTGGTTTTTGACTTTTTGGCTAGAACTCTTGTTTACATCAAATGTTGCAATCGATCGTTGTTAACTCTTTCCTTTTATTTGCATATTTTCTTTTTTGTTAACATTTTTGTTTTCTGTTTTGATTTTGCTATTTTTTGTTTACAATTATCTTTTCTAATTAAATTTTTTTGGTTTTTTAAAGTTGTAGTATTCGTTTCGAGATTCCTTTAGAATTACATTTCCAAGAGCCAGCATTATCATCAAAATTCAAGGTAATTATAGGAAAGTGTTGTTAACTTTCTTTCATTGATAATGACGGACTTTCAAGACCGCAAATTTCGAATCCGTTGAAATGAAATTACAATATTGCAAAACCATTTCAGACCGAATGCAAAAGCTCACACGCATTTGATTTGGCTCGTCAGGAACTGTTAATATATGGGCCTTGATCTTGAAACACATGATGGATCTGGAGAAGTTTTTGTTTCCAATTGTTCCCTATATAGGTCTCAAATCTTCCTTCAATTATTGTTTACCAGAGAAGCTTGCCAAAAAAGAAAAATTCACCGCGCGGTAGGTTTCAAAGGATTTTCCTCTTAGCCCAAAACAGACTAATAGAGTTGAGATATTTTTGAATATTCACGCTTGAACATTGAAACAAACGAGAAAAGGTTTTAATTTTTATTTAAAATTCATTTAAGAAAAATTTTGTTCATCAACTGTTCAACGATTGTCCGAAATAGACCCGATGCAATGTGAAAATAATAGAAGCGTCATGATTTATTCAAAGCAGAAATAGCCAAACCATTTTTGAATGTATGCATTCATAAACATGAATTTTACCTTTCCATTTTCGTCAAAAAACTTTTCCAAAGGCGTTTCAAAAAAAAAGAACATTTGAATAAACAAACATTTCAGAATCAATTTTCCGACGTTCCTTATTTTAGTTGACCATTTGTCCGCCTCATCTGCTTAATGGCGCCACCATCCGGTGACGATTTTTTCGTTCCGCAAAAAAAGCGAAACAAGAATACAAGAATAGTCCGGCATCAGAGAACGACTAAACAAAACACAAAATCGACGTAGTTTTTTTATAAAAACTATAACTATCGCGGTGATGAAAAAATAGCCAAATGTCTCTGGAACAGTTCGTTATTGCCGTCCGGATGCTTTCCTCCGAAGGTATCTTTTTGCTATTCTAGCCAAATCAATCTTCTGCAACATAACCTCGATCTCAACAGATTATTTATTGACTGATATGCAAAAATGATAACTAAAGTCTCAATATCAGAAAACAAAGCTTATAATGATTTTTGTCAGTTCAATCAAAGTACAGTCTAAACCAAACAAGGGATAGTTCTTTTCATTTGTACCATCATTTTTTTATGATCATATCTAGAATCTTTTTTATTGTTTTTAGGAAAGTTCCAGGATTTGGTTCAGATCACAAAAATCTCAGATGTGCTTGTCAAAAACAGTCAACATTTGGGAAACGTTCTGGAAACTTTGGACATTCAACAACATTCCATAGGTTACCTGGCTGTGTTGTGTGCAAAATTTCAAGTTTACGTCTCGTCCAAAGACGCACCTACACTTGATACTTTTTTGCCACTATTCAATCAGGTCTCAGAGTTTATTTATAATTGTAATGGAGAGCAGGTCCGATTTGCACCTGAACAATGTAAGTATAATTATAATTTCTGCAATCAAACAAATTACAATGCAGATTTTATAACAACACTTTTTCAATGGTTTTATTCTTGTTTATTTCGTCTTTGATATTTTTGTTTAGAATCAAATAGTTAAATCTTTATTTTGATTTCAGATGCAGAACTTTGTCACATGCTAACCGAGTCACTAATTAAATTACGATGTCCAATCCGAGGAATAGGACTGTTATCCCACGCAATCCGCAAGATTCAGCTATCCGAAAACCAGCTGACTTCAATCCACGCCGACCTTTGTCAGCTATGCCTCCTATCCAAGTGTTTGAAACCTGCACTCGAATTTCTCGACATCGACATTGCGGGCATCAGTCGTGAAACTGAAGCGAAATACTTTTTATTGTTTTTCTACTATGGTGGCATGATTTACACCGCGCTCAAGAACTACGAACGTGCATACTACTTTTTTGAAGTTTGTATCACAACCCCAGCTTCGTGTGTTAGTCACATCATGCTCGAGGCGTACAAAAAGTTCATCCTCGTGTCTCTTATTTTGAATGGAAAAATCAACATAAATAATCTGCCTCGATACACCAGTGGTGTTGTTTATAGGTTGGTTTTTAATGGCAAAATGAAAAACAAATTATTTGCAAAATTAAAGTTTGCGAATTGCAATAAATTGAGTTTTGGATGTTGTTGTTTTTAGGTTTATCAAGCATTTGAGTCGGCCATACCAGGACCTTTCTGTTGCATATGGTACCAACAACTGCAGCGAGGTACAGGAAATGATAACTAAATACCAAGACGTTTTCACTCGCGACAACAATTTGGGTCTTGTTAAACAAGTGCTTAGTTATTTGTACAAAAAGAATATCCAAGGTTTGACGAGCACTTTCTTGACTCTCAGCCTCACAGATGTTGCTAGTAGAGTCAACCTTCCTGGACCTGCTGACGCTGAAAAATACATTTTAAATATGGTGACTAACAACAGAACTGTTGAAACAAAAAAGAAGTAAAATCAAAATTAGCTCTTTGAAAATCTAAACTAAATTTGTTTTTAGATTGAAGACGGTGAAATTTACGCAACAATCAATCAGAAGGACGGCATGGTGATCTTTCACGACGATCCTGAAAAGTACAACTCGCCGCGAATGTTGGCAAAGTTAGAAAAAGAGATGGCAATTTGTGCGGAGCTGGGAAAACGTGTTTTAGAAATGGAGGAAGAAGTTATAGTTTCACAGCAGTACATCCGAAAAGCGTGCGGACTCAATGATCAAGACGACCAAAGTGCTACGGTACCGCCTGCCAATGTTCCAGGCGCCCAGGTTCAGCACAAACACAACACTTACTCGATGTAACGTTTCGCTTTAACTTGATTGGCAAAACTCGGAAACTACTTTGTTATTTATTACTGCTACGTTTTCAAAGTCAAGATTAATTGCATCTTTCAGCTCGGTAAAGTTTGTGATCTACAATTGAATATAAATATTTTGTAATGGTAGTGAAACAAAAAGAAAATAAGTCTCAACATTGTCAACAGATTGACAGATTTATAAAATACGATTTTCATGAAAACAAATGTAATTTTTAAGTGAACAAACTTTTTTTGTAAGATTCGGCTAATAAATAATGCCTTGTTGTAATTTTGTGTTTGATTTATATTCTAAGATTAATTGCCATTGAACATTTATAGACATGGAAATTCCGATTTGATTATGACAAACTGTTACAATTTTTGATTATGTTATGGATAGATCTAATATGTACATTATTGGATTAATATTCGAGCCGTAAAGAAGAAAAGAATAGTAAACAAAACCAATTGCGAATTCAAATCAAAGAAAACTTATTTATTTTCAACATGAAAAGCGGCAAAATAATACGTAACTTGGACACAACTAACTCAAACTTATCGAAATTACAAAATAAAAAATTCCACTAATATCAAATGGTGAACGTGTCGAGTCTTAGTTTTCCTTCCTTCTCAGTTAGGTAGAGCATATCAGCCATCGACTGTTCTGAGATTGCCTCTTCGGCCTTGTCGTGCATCTGAAAAACATTTCAATAATCAAATTTTTGCTCGAAAAAAATGAGTTTATTTCTAAAATAAATTCAAAAGTATGGAAATTTTTCGCATTAAAAAATTGTCTTACTCCTCTGAAAGCAATGTCACTGGGAGCGTATCTGAAATTCGGTCCAAAATTAACCGAAACCGTCGCACTTTTATGAACTGAAATAGTGGGATAATAAGCTCCACCATAAATGTCCAGAAAAGCTTCACCCTGACAAACACCGTTCTTGTAGAAGATTATCTTGCTTCCCTTATTTGGTTTCAGCGCCTTGAGAGCCTCTGGTACTTGATCCTTTTCCTCGTAGTATAAATGGCTTTTGAATTTCACCAAGGGCTGCAAAAAATTTTAGTTTTTGAACATTTGGTTAAAGTTTTTTAGATTTTGTAAAAAATAGATTTTCAAATTACCCTGTCTTTGTACGTGTTAGGAAGACGAATACTATCTTGTTGATTAGGCAAAACGATGACGAATCCCAGAGTGTCACCCTCGCCATACCCGTCGCTGTAATGTTTCCCTCTGCTTTCATGAAACCGAGTACCTTTCCTAAAAAAAAGATATGAATATAACTTCGATTCTAAACTTAATATTAAAAACGTTTGAAAAATAAAAAAAATTGTACCTTGATCTCCAAGAGTATCCAAACTTGTCATATCCGAGTGGCGCTTGAAGATTCGCATATTCCTGGCCCCAACCAAGTCTTGTTGCTGAACCTTCTGGCATCTCTTCAATTGTTGCTTCCCAGTACCAGACTCCTCGACTTACACCTACAAAACAAAAAAATTAATTTAAGAACAAATACAAAAATCTAATTTATAAAACATTTTCAATGATTTTTCGTTTTTGTTAGTTAAACATTTTCCTTACAATGAGTTGCCCTGACCATACAGTATCCTTTTTCACCGGTCACTGCCAATCTATCTTCCGCAATTTTCAATTGAGGAGCTCGGTCATGTAATGCTAACAAAACTGCACTGGGACTCAAAGCCCGGTACAACCAGCCAGGGATTGGTTTTCCAGCCCAATCTGCACTTTCATCAAACTCCTAAAAAAAACATAAATCATTTTTCAACTATAAAAAACTTCTGAATCAGAGGAAATAAAAAAGTAACAGAAATGAAAAAAAATAAATAAAATAACGTTCAAACCTGTCGAAAAGGTGCATGTGGATCAGGTTCAGCCAAGATGTACCGATAGCCATCTTTATTAAACGGGTGTTCCAAAGGGTATCCATGAGCAGGTAATTTGGGCGTTGCCATATCAGAAGCCCTGCCTTTTTTACCAGGTCCAGCTGTGCCCTCACCAGGCAGTTTTCTTTTTGCATTTCGACCTCGGATCCCTCCTCCAAATGGAACTTGAAACAAAAATGCAAATTATTACAAACAAAACGTTACCGTTTGAACCGTTCTAAGACCTTAGAAACTTTACACACCGACATGCTGCAGGCCCATCTCAGTCATTTTAAGGTGCCCACCTTTTATCATCGCTTCGTAATTTGGTTTTATCAAAACCAAGTCTGGCGTTAACAAACCAAATAACTGACCGTCCACGTTGTTTTCGTCCATTGTAAAGAGAGTCCCGACGTCTTTTAATAATGTTTTGTGTATCTGCAAATTTGCAAAACAAACGAAATTGAAATGTTATTCAAACAACAGTTGTTTTTTTTTTAACTTTGTATATTATAAAATATTAGTTACCGTTCCGTGCCAAGATTGTGTAGACCGACGTGGAACCGTAGTCATACTTTCCCAATGACACTCAATGAACGGAATGATATCTTTGTCTTTATGAAAATGTGTTCTGTGATCGTTCTCTTTCTGACATTTTTGCAACAGGTTTGCAATCGAAGTCACGCAGAGTTGAGTGAAGTCTGGAAGTATGAAAAGTAAAAAATTAATCAACATAGTTTCACGAGGTAGACAAAGTTAAGTTTTCTTTTGTTTTCTACTTACGCGCTTGGTTCTTTTTGAAGCTTTCCAATCCTGTTGTCGAGCAGTTTTTGCACATGAAAACGTAGTTCATCATAAATGGCACCAATTTTCCTAGTTGAAAACTGATACAAGCGTCGTGATACCATCGGCTGCATTTTGCACAAAGTAATTCGACTGAATTGAGGTTTCTTTCTTTGTTACTGAAATTCAAAAACATGATCAATTAGATCAGTTACAAAAAAATGATCAATTTTTCAGATGTTTATGAAGTTATTATAAAATTACCAGTAACAATTTCCAATCTCGTTGCAATTTTGTCCGTTGACTTTTTCGCTCGATTCCTCAGCTCTGGATTCCTTCATACTTTCCTCAGATTTTATATTAGTTTGTTCGTTCATCAAATTGTTATTTCCAATAGTATCCATTTTTTATTATCCTATAAAATTAGTTTCCTTGTTAAAAAAGATAAACAATGCTCCGCAATTGAAAAAAACATAACCTCAAAAACAAATCCAACACTAATTGACTTAGCAAGTGAAAAACCATATAAACAATTAAACGAATCAAAAAGTGTAATAATAAAGTAAACAAATGAAGATTTTTCAAAACAAAAAGAAAGTCGCATAACCTCTAACCCCTCAAATGAAAAATAGTAGACAGCACATCCATTCTGACTTAATCCGAACAAAAATCTGAAGTCAAAATGTGAAGAATGACATTCGAAAACCAGAATATACTTTAGTACTTTGGTTTACTCACTTATCCACGAATTTTCAATTTTATTTTGCATCCAAACCCGAAGAAAGAGTTGTGTTTGTGTTTATTTTTGCGAAAAATGCAACCTTGAATGTTGGCAACACTTCTTAATTACGAAACCTAACCTAATCTTAAATTGATATTAAAAATTACGGAACGTCAGAGTGTTTCTGCGTTTCTGCTCTTGCGGTTGTAGATCATACCAGTTTAATGTTAAAATTGGCCGATGATTTTTTGAAAGAAAACATGAAACCTGCGACTATTATGCAGAGGAATTGCAATGACAATGATTTAGCGAATGGGAAGATGTTGAAACCGGATAATTATTTTGACAAATGTGTGGATCCTCTGGAGTTCTTTCGGTGCTCGACTAACCATTCGATTGTGATTTTAAACAGAGATATCAACATCAAACCCAAAATTTTGCTTCAACTTTGGCAGACAGGTTTGGCAATTTTTTTCAAAAATGTCCACACAAACGTATTTTTTTTTTTTTTTTTGGAGCGAAAATTCGTTGTAACAAAGTTAATAATTAGTTCTTGTTATGTTTCAATTATCGTGTTTGTGTGAGGATGGTTGTGTAAGTAACGATAATATGACAATCAAAAATTGATTTTATTTTTGTTTTTCAGCGAAAGTAAGAATCACTGTGGATGGAGGAACTGATAAATGGTTGGAGTATGTTTATAAAAAAAGAGGCTGTACATTAGAAAATATGAATGACTTGTGCCTGCCCGACCTGGTGACTGGCGATTTTGATAGTATTCTTCCTGAAACTCTTAAAAGATGTAAAAGTAAGGGAATTAAGGTTGTAAATACTGATGACCAGATGGAGACCGATTATACCAAAGCGCTAAGACAGCTCAAGGAACATTGTAATAGAAATAATATTACGGTAGGTACTCATAACAACAAATTATAATCAATTCTGAAAGTTTTATTGTTTTTCATTGTAAATAATAATGTACCACAAACTGTTTGATATTGATTTGAACTGATTTCATAACATTGCAAAAACGATAGAAGTGATTAGCAGAAGTGATTTGAGTTTAATGATTTCGTGCTCAGAAAATCTAAAAAAAAACTAAGATATTATTTGTTTTTCCTTTATCACGTCTTTGAGATAAAAAATTACTCGAATGTGCAAATAAATAATGCTATACTATTATTAAATTATGTTACCTGTGCACTTGTTGATAATAAAGTTTAAATATTAAAGTAATTTCGTTTTTTTTTTTTTTTTCAGTTGGATTATATTTTCGTAGTGTCTGATACTGCTGGAAGATTTGATCACACCATAGCTAATATAAACACACTGTACAAATGTCGAAAGTTTTTACACCATGATATTCAGGTGAGAATAATTATTGTTTTAAAATTCTAATTTACGGTATTAAAAATTACAATATGAGTATAAAATTTCATTGTTAATTATTGTTTAGGTGATACACATCTCAGATGATACCTTAACTTGGCTGATACCCAAAGGAAAACAATGGATCCGAATTCCAGATGTGTTACTTGACGAAAACTGGTGGTGCAGCCTTATCCCTTTGGCAGTAACGATAACTGTATCACCACCACGGGACTCAAATGGAACTTAAGTAAACAATTTTATCACTTTTTCATTTGTTTTGTTTTCTGTACACACTCGGAAAATGAAACTAAAATTTATTAACTATCTTAATCTACAAATGTTTCTTTTTCAAATTTCAGATAAACAGTCTTTAAAATTTGGCGAACTGGTCAGTACCTCTAATTCGTACTCCAAAAATGAAGTAACTGTTGAAACGAACTATCCCATTGTTTGGAGCATGGGAGTTGAATCATTTTTAATGCAGGTTGAGTCAGAGATCGCACAAAATAGTCGCTGATACAAATTTAAAACGAAAGTCTTACTGTTTGATGAACTTACAAGTAGAAACACTACATTTTATTTTGTAAAATCTTTTAGCACTTGTAAAAAAAGATCTGTGAATTCAATTTAAACGGCAATGGAAACGCGAAAATCTGTTGTTACTGCGTACTTAATTCGTCTATGAATATTTTTTTGTAGATATAAAAATCTCATTTTCGTCGTTGCTCTCTTTTGTTAAGTTTATGTTATTCGAGTGCCTAATAGATGAATTGTAAATACTGTTTTCAGAAATTGTACACTTGTTGAATTTATGAAAAGATATTTTTCAAGTTGTGTAAATAGAAAATTTTTGTAGGTATCAAATGGATTAAATAAACTGTTATTACTTTACCAGCAATGTCCATTAATTCTTGTCTGGAAATAATTTTGCCAAAGATCTGTAACTTCACTTTATTTTTCCCCTTTTTCTTAGAAATGTGTACAAAAGTTCAAGTTTCACTCAACAAAGATTCTATATCCACAGAAACGATCAAAGATTCATTAACAGGTCCCAAATTGATTACGTCGCCGGTTTTCTCAGCTTCATTTAATTGAATTGCAACTAAATCCTAAAAAAGATAAGAAAAATGAAAGGTTGACTTTAACATTGTTTAATGTTTAATTTCTTATGAATTTATATAATTGAACTTGCCTGACGATAACTTGTGCTAGTTCCTTTTTCAACATTGAATTTGTGATCACCCAAAAGAAGTCGAGCTTTTCCTGAGCGCAAAATTTGAATTTTTCCTATACACCCCTCTTTCACATCGGCCAAAACAGACTCGCTAGTCTGTTTTGTAGTAGTAGTAGTTTTAGTCTCAGTATCATTTTGTTGCTTTTTATCTTCTTGAGACCGCAAAACCGGCAAAGCAGTTGGTAACTGAAATATAAAGAAATTGAAAGTTGAACTAAATCAAAGAGTTAATAAATTTCCTTCTATAAATATTGAACTCACCTGCATAAAAATATAATTTGTACTCAAGTTTGACCCAAAAACGTCGGCCACCGTTGGTACTTTTTCTTCGTGCTTTATTTGGGACGAGACTTTCAGCGATGGCTTTTTAACTAAAAAAATTAATCAATCAATTAAAACCTCTAATTTTCATTTTTTTTTCATTCAAAAATCAAATTCCAAACCTTCGCCATTTTCTATAACTGGTTTGACATCAACGTCTGCTTTGAAATTCTTTTTATCAAAAAGTTCTGAATAATCATCTGCATATATATTTTCTGCAACAAAAATTAAACGATGTAAGTTACTTTAAATTAGATATAAATGAAAAATTTTAAATATTAATAATGTCAATACTTGGGTGATTAAGAGGTAATCCAACAGGGGCATTATCCAAAAGTATCTCCTTGTTATCATCGATAAAATCGTCTCTCAAAAGTAATCTCAGTCTTTCATCCTCCTCTGCTTTGTTTATCGTTGGGGTTAAATTTAGTTTGGGTTTTTCAAGCGACGAACCTGCGTCGCGATCATTAAAGGAACCTGAACCTGATCCAACTCTCCTCATAAGCTTTTTTCTGGCAAACTCAGATGCCTCAGAAAAGAATCCTTCAGACTGAAAAAATTAGCATTTACAACTTTCACAATTTGTATTTTCTGTTTCAAATCTTTGGAAAATAATGTTTTTTATTAGTACCTGAATTAAATTGTTTGTTTTCTTAGATTTGACATGATCCTTGGAGTTTTGATGTCTTTTTCCATCTTCCTTTTCTGACTTTACAACTGGAGTATCTGATTCTCTGCAAAAATTTATGAAATAAAAAGTAAATTTGAAAAAAAATTGAAGAGAATACTGTTCAACTACGAAACATGATGATGAAATTACCCTTTCTTTTTACGTTGAACATTTAAATTTGGCGTGTAAACCTTTTTAGCCTTTTCAAGTTTCACGTTTCCACCAAGTGTCAAATCTCGTGGAAGACGAAAAGACGTGAGCCGAGTTGTTGTTGCCGGTTGGGGACTTTCATTTTTCAGCTCTTTTTTCACCTCTGGGTGTGAATTTGTTCCACTCGAAGAACTTGACTTCGAGTTCGATGCCATGCTTCACATTTAGCTGCTCAACGTGATCCAAATTTTTTAACAATCACTCTCCATTGTTGACATTCTTAGTTCTTTATTTTAAGGTTAGGATTCTTATTGTCCTTCCTTAATCTGCGCATGCGCAAGGCAACACTTCATGTTCTGTCTTTTTTTAATATACGTGTTAGAAAAAAACATCAGATCGGTTTGAGAACACTAGTAGGTTGAGCCTAACCTAATAATTTGTTTACATCGAGATTTTTTGAAAAAGAGGCAAACGAGAAAAACAAAGCTATTTAGACCAACAAATTAAAAAATAGTAAAACGGTTTTTTGTTAATTTTTTTACTAGTTGTGTTTGTGAATTCGTGATCATGAGTGTTAATAACTCCTTGAAACTTTTCTACAACACGATATTAAGTCAAACGTTTTCACCGGACGGCAGTTTTTTGGTCGCTGCTGATATTTATGGCAATGTTTCTTTATTTGAGTAAGTTGATTGAAAAAAAAAACAAATAAATAAAAAATACAGATCGAAAAAAATCTGTGATTATCATATCCGTTTTTAATTATTGTTTTTTAGGGTTTCCAAAATTTTAGGTCCGCAAAAATCGCAATCAGAAAATGAATTGCAAGGACCTTCGTATTCTTTGCTGGCTCATCCTGAGCATAGGATTGAAAGTATGGCAACAACGAACGATTTTTTAATAACTGGATCCACTGGAGAAATCTGTGGCTGGGATTGGAAAACTATTACTTCATCCAAAGTTTCCAAAGCTAAATCATCATGGACAATCCCAATTATCCAAGAATCAAAGTGAGATTTCTTTTTATTCTACATCAAATTATCATTCAAAAATGTATCTATTGTTGTTTATTTCAACTCGCAGTTTTTTCTAATTTTTGAATTTTGATTTTTTAATTATTTGATCATTTTTCAGTGACAGTTTTGAAAGACCAGACGCCACAGATATGGTTTACTCAAAAACAAATCACACCCTCTTTGCAGCTTGTGGAAACGATATACACAAAATTGATCTCGAATATGGAAAAATAACTGGCACTCTAAAGAGTCATAAGGATTACATACATTCGATATCATTATTGTAAACAATTTTTCGTCTCATTTTTAATTTTTTGTATGAAAAGTTTTTGAAAATGTTATTGAAACTTTTTTTAGGAACAATTCGTTAGCATCTGCAAGCGAGGATGGTTCAGTACAAATTTGGGATTGTCGGAAGAATGAAGTGACGAATAATTTACGTCCTCATGTCTCTGATCGAGTTAGCAGGCCTAGATTGGGAAAGTGGATTGGAGCTGTTGATTTCACTGATGATTGGCTGGTAATTACAAAATTAAAGAAAAAATTTTGATTTTTTGTATTTGTAATATATGAAGTAATAGAATATAATTGAAAATTAATATTGAAATTTTAGTTATGTGGGGGAGGACCAAAACTGTCTCTATGGAGTACCAGGACGATGGACGTTTGTACGATTTTTGATTTACCCGACCAGGGGATTCACGTTGGAAAAATTTTTGACGAGCGAATTATAGCTGGAGGACAAATGCCTAATGTCTACCACCTCAATTATCAAGGTGAAACATTAGCAAAAATTCCTGTCTCGAGTAACACAGTGTACAGCGTGGCGTACCAGAAATCACCTCGTGAACTCGTCAGCATTGCTGGATCCAGCAACAATCTCGACATCTGCACGAATTTCAATTACAGAGAATTCGTTATTAAATTCGCGTAGACCAACCGTTTTTCTTTTAAATATTTATTTTACTTTCAAAAAAAAAATAGTTTTTATTCAGGAAGAAAGAGTAAAACTGACATCAATTCATCGTTGTCATTTTATTTTACATTCGAATCACACTTGTTTACTTTTTTATAATTCAAAATGTACAAACATCTGAAAACTTGATTTGTGTAGAATTTAAAAAAGATGAATAAACTTTGTAACGTAACTGTACTTTTGTCTTACCCGATAATTAGATGTAAAAAATATACAATAGTTAAATGGTATTTATATTAATTACTGTACACGTTCTTTTTTTATTTTAATAACTACGTATTGCAACGGACATTGTCAGTCTCCTGGGAAACCGCTGTTACAGAATTTCAATTGGATGTGGGAAATTGATTGACAATTTTATTCTCAAAATTGAAACGAACAATTATCAAAAACTAATGTATATGAAATGCATAGAAATGTTTATCACAATGTAAAGCAATGCCCACTTTTGTACAGAAGATTTTTATTCGTTTTAAAATAGTAAACTGAGATAAAAACAAACGGTAAAGCATTCAATATGTTGATCGTACAAAAATAAAATATTCTCGAAACAAAAGTGTCAAGCGAACATTTGTCAAAAGGTATTATTCACATTGGACATGATAACAGCAACTGGTAAAATAAAACAGAAATAAAAAAACAGAAAAATAAAAACAAAAAGAGGAAACATAAAAAGTCATCACAGTTTAAGACTTTTCGCTCTCTCAAACGTGAATACTCGATTCTCTGTGCAAATTTCCCAACTGTGCTTCAAACAAAATATCGTTCAGGAGTTTTTCAGCAATGATTCTCTGGTCTAATCTCATGTTTCTCAGCTTCGCAGCCACGTTACGCCCAATCGCATCGAATTCATCCTCCATGCTGTTGTGCGATTTGTAAACATCGTTATTGTACTTCTCCTCGTCCTCTGTTCTTCTTTTTCGAGTTGCTGGAGATTCGGGCCATTCCATCGATTGTTCAAAATTTTCCTCGGTATTTAATTGACAATCATCCTGAAAAAACAATAACAATACATTGTAACTCTAAGTTTACTGAAATTGAAATGAAATTAAACGAATCAAGATTTTTTGATTTTTTGCAAAAAATTTTGCAAAAAAATTCTTCTTGTTTTTGCATACTTACGTTGATCATTTTATAGTATTTTTTATAAATGTGCTTTGGTTTTGCTAATTCTGGCGTTTTTTCCGTTGTGGAGTCTAGGTAAATTATAGCTGGCCTCCGTTGATTCGTTTTACTTTTTATTCTGTCAATCATAAACGGATGTACCCTCTGAAAAAAATCAAACAACCACCATGAAGTTTTTATTTGTTACACTCCTTTGTTTACAATTACAATTCTTCAAGAATGAACTTTTCCCACAACCTAACCTCAAACTGACCAAATCCTTTCTATTTATTTAAAAAAGTAATTTAAACATTGTTTTCAATAATGTCAACAAACCTTGATATGACTAAGGAAGTTGCCAGTAGATTTAAGGTTGCCATTCAAAAGTTTTTGACATTGCAAGCACCTGACGGTGACGTTCGTGTCCTCGACTCGAACGACCTGGAAGAACTCGCCGTCCAAGATAGCCGGCAATCTGACAGGTGTGAGTGTAAGGTTGGTTTGTACATTACTATTCAGGTGGACTTGGTTCTGATTCGACTGGCCAATGGCGACCGAGGACTCGTGCTCGGACACGTCAACCTGGTTTGGAGTCTGTTGGTTAATCACCTGGTTGTCCACTGGCTGGGTCATTTCCTGCTGCTGAGCGCTCGACTCGATTATGCACGTGTCAAAACTCTCGATCTTTGTGTCATAATGTTGGCCCGGATGGCCCGGATAATTGTCCATGGTCGCCTATTCGGTGCTTACAGACTGTTTATCCTCGTTCATTTACTTCAAATTTTATTACGTAACTCCTAACTTTACCAGACAAAATTATAAACAAGTCTGACAGGTACTTTTCTCGCTGGTCCACAACATCCCATGGTTTGGTAGATTTTGATTTTTCAGTTTTTGCACAACTGCCAGGTTTCTTGTCACAACAAACCACCCTCAGCTTTTTCCCGCATGACAATCAGTTAACCTAGATAATCAACTTTGTTTTCCTATTTTTATTGTTAATTGTTTTAAGTTTTAAGTTTCAACACTGAAATTCTTATGCACATTTTCTCACTTAACTGACTTTTGTTCGTTTTTTTATTTATTTGATGAAAATAGAAAGAGACGACATTTGTAAACAATCGGTTTTGTTTGAAGAGTTCTTAAAGTTTTTAGTTGTTTATTTTCTTTGTTTATACTTTAGTGATAGAAAGAGAGACAAGAAACAAGTTTGACATGTCAAAAAATGAAAAATTACTTGTTGATTAGTTGATTGTTAATTTTGGAAAAATAATAAAAGTCTAATATTTCTTGTTTGTACAAATTTGCAATTTTGCAACTGTTCCATTTACATTTTTTAACCTTGCTTGAAAATATTTTTCTAAAAATGTAAACAAACGAAACAAACCAATGTTAACATTCTAAACCTATTATATTTGTTAATAAAAAATAAAGAAAATTTCGCTTATCTATGATTTTTCATGAAAAATACGGCATTATTGCAAAAAGGGACTGAAATAAAACATATATCCAGTTGGACTTTGTACCATGATTTGTAAATCCGACCCCACTCGTGACAATCAACCGATCACGCAGACGTGCCCAGCTGCTCAGTCCAAAAGTGCCGTACAAAAACGCAAATAGTGCATATAAATTTTTTAATTATTTTTCTATACAAAAAACGTGCGTGAATAAAACAAAATCGCCATGTCTGTTATCACAAAAGGTAAACAAAAATTTGCTATAAGTTATAATAAGTAAATTCTAAAAAACGGAGATTATTTCTAAAATCGTAAAGTTTTACTAAATTAACTATTGTTAATTCACATCTTTTATGAAATGTTTTTAGGCATTTTTATTGTTGCTGCAAAGCGAACACCTTTTGGAAAAATGGGTGGGTCGTTTGTCAACAAAAGTACAACTGATCTTTCTGTTGTTGCTTCAAAAGCCGCTATGGCATCTGCAGGATTGAAACCGGATAAAATTGATCATGTTATCTTCGGAAACGTTCTTGCAGTAAGTTTATTACAAATTAAATAAGTAATCTATAGTAAAAGCATGATAAGATAATAAACAAAAAAATAAATTTTAATCTGTGATGAATCTGTGCAAATTTGAACTTCTAAATAAAATTGACATTTTGAATTCCTTTTTTTGGAGTAAAAAAATTTGAATTGTATAATTGAGCTCGTTATATAAAAGTTGAAAGAATTGTTTACGATTTATCTGATCTAATGAACTTGACTCTGAACAACGATCAATAACAATAAACGTAGCTGAGGACATAGTTCAATCTTGTTTTCAATCCTTGTCCTTATCTTAATAACTTTTTGATATTTTTCTAGTTTTTAATCATTTTTTGAGATAAACTGTAACAACTATGTTATCGAACTAATTTCTGCTGATTGCAAAAATATGATTTCCTGTTTGAATATACTATTTCCTGTTTGGTTACAGTTTTCATCATCTGACGGTGCTTTTATGCCACGACATGTCCTTTTGAAATGCGATATTCCCTTGGACCGACCTGCGTTGGGCATCAACCGACTTTGTGGATCTGGTTTCCAGTCAATTGTTAATGGCGCTCAAGTAATATTCCCCTAACAAAAAATAAACAAAAATAAAACAAAAATAGAAAAAAATTAACACAGGGTCATAATTTTGACAAAAATTTTTTCATTATTATTTAGAACTTTTAATAAATTAGAAAAGTCAAAGATGCTTCTGATTAAACTGATCAAAAAATGAAAAGTGAAAATTTTTCAGAGCATTGCAGTAGGAGAATCAAAAATCGTATTGGCAGGTGGAGCAGAGAACATGAGCCAAACTCCATTCGTAGTTCGAAACATCCGATTTGGAACTGCACTGGGTCAGAAATATGAATTCGAGGACGCTCTTTGGCTTGGTTTGATCGACACACACTGTGGTCTGCCTATGGGAATGACCGCTGAGAAACTTGGCGAAAAGTACGGAGTCACCAGAGACGAAGTGGATCAGTTTTCTTTAAGAAGCCAACAGCTGTGGAAAGCTGGTAAACACAAAATATAAACAAGAAAATGTTTTTTATTCTAGAAAACTCTAAATTTAATCATTATTTTACTTTAAAACTAAAAAGTTGTATTTTTTCAACTTTTTTTACAGCGCAGGATGCCGGAAGGTTCAAGGAAGAAATGGCACCTGTGACAGTGAAAGGAAAGAAAGGAGAGATGGTCGTTGAAGTTGACGAACATCCTCGTCCACAAACTAAGATTGAGGATGTGCGAAAACTGAAATCTATTTTCAAAAAGGACGGATTGGTCACCGCTGGATCGGCTTCTGTAATTTTGTTTTGTTTTTATTTCAATTCTATGTTTTTTTGTTTAACTTTTTTGTTCATTTAATTATGGTTTTTTGTTTCTATTTAAATGTTTAGTTAAGTTATTCAAATTATAATTTCTGGACTCATTTAGGGAGTTTGCGATGGTGCAGGAGCAGTGATTTTGGCAAGTGAAGAAGCAGTGAAAGCAGAAAATTTGAAACCCCTTGCTCGACTGGTGGCCTACACAACTGTCGGAGTTGATCCGTCAATTATGGGCATCGGTCCAGCTCCGGCGATTAAACAAATTTTGAAACTCACGGGAAAAACCTTAAACGACATGGAAATGATTGAGGTACATTTTGTTGCCAGGTTGTTTCTTAAACCTAATTCTGAACTCAATTGAAAAGTTAAAACAAATATTTTGGCTTTAGATTAACGAAGCATTTGGAGCTCAAACTTTGGCTTGTGCCAAAGATCTGGGTCTTGACATGGACAAATTGAATATGGACGGAGGTGCGATCTCGTTGGGACATCCCCTTGGAGCTTCAGGATCTAGAATTACTGCACATTTGGTTCATGAACTTAGGTACACTTGAATCGACTGATAATTTTGACTTATTAATCATTAAAATTATTGAAAAACATTAAAATTGATTGTTCGAAATGTTATTTGCAGGAGACGTAACAAGGGTAAATTTGCCATCGGGTCAGCTTGTATTGGAGGAGGTCAAGGCATAGCAGTGATGGTCGAAGCTCTTTGAAACAAATTGTTCTATAATTTGTTATCTGTTATTATATAACGTTTCTTTTTTCTTTATGAAAAATTGGATTACTATTGCACTTTTTAATTCGCAACATTTTTTTATACAAAGATTATATTTTGAATAAAATTTCTATCTTTTCGATCATTGTTTCTTATCAAAACTGTAGATTTAAAGTTTGTGAAACGAAAGCAAGACTTACTTTTGGTTCTAATGTTATTTTTTATTGTTTACGAACTACTTTTGGTTCAGCTTTGACATTAAACGGCGTTGAAACTAATCCTAAAAGTACACAGTCGGCTTCTGAAAGTGTCAAATCTTTTTCTGAACCCAAAAACCTCGTTGACAACTCCAAATCTTTGATTTTCAAACGAACTATGGCATCTTTCACGTAACCTCTACAAAAATGGGTAGAAAATTAGTCTTTCATTGTTTTGTCATATTTTGAGTAAAAATGAGTCGAAAGTAAGTTTGCTTACTCTGCATTTTTCAAAGGTTTTCGACACACGCAATGAAATTTCCAATTGAAGTCAATGTACAAATCATTGCCAGTTACATGGTAAATTTTTCCTGTCACTATTTTTCCCTCTGGATTTCCTAACTGAAATTCAAAAACAATTTGTTCAATCATAAAAAATGGCAGCAACAAACGTAAACAAGAAGTAATTCAATTTGTAAAACTAAAAAAAGCTAACTGAAAATTTTTTTTGAACGTACATCCATTAATTTTGAATTTCGTAACATCTCCGGAAAAGTTTGATTTGCAGGTTGAGTTTTGAGTAATTCATCATGTTCCTGGACAGATTTTGCAAACCCACTTAGATTTTTCGCCGAGGTGTTTGTGTCGTTTGAGTTTGTCGTTGTGGATTCTGAACTACACAATCTCCTTAAAATGTCACTCCTCTTTGAGAAACTCAAAACTGTTGTCAGATGACACTTCACTTTATTTATTCTCTGCATTTTTTTAATAATAACAATCACACCTTATTTTCTACTGTAACTAACTTTTAACTTTTTGAGGTTATGTTTTGTTTGAATTGATTTCAATGCTGCTAACTCTTGGCGGGAATAATGAAAATTCAAATTCTTTTGAAAATTAGGTATTTTTTGAAATTCAAGTTAAGTTTGTTACAAATTATTAAAAAAGAATACAAAATAATTGGAACACTAAAACGCAATATTTGAACATTGTTATTTTATTTTGTTATGAAATTATAAAATGTTTTTGTCATGCATAGCTAAAAAGTGATTAAATTAATGTCATACAATATCTTCGATATAAATAAATTCTGGCTTTTGTTCACATCCCATAATTAACCGGATCCATAAGTTGAAACTTTTCAATGCTCTCAATGAACCAGAGCAAAGGCAGAGCCTTCATAGTGTCAAATCTATACTTCGGCATTTTTGGCTCATCTTTTCCTGGATTGTAAATAATATAATGAGAACACTTATGCAGAGGATGGTCAGGTTTTTCGCTGACATGGAAAGGCACAATATCTGTATCTGTGATATCTCCTGGTCTTGGCTGCCGTTTCAAAATTTGTCCCTCGCCTGCCAAAGCTAGATTTATAAGTTGTTCTTTTGTCAGTTCCATGTTACCAACGTAACAAGTCGTTCTGTCTTTGATAGCAAAGTGGAATATGCAGTTGTTGAACAGACCAGGATTCTAAAAGCAAAACATGAATAATAAAAACCAAGTATTTCAAATTCTTGATCAACGAATCAACTAATTAAATTGAAAGTAAGGGCTATAAAGGGAATAAGTTGTTTACTTTGTTCTGAGCACTTTCTCTTGCTTTTCTTGGAGTCTCGAACGAGTGGCCGATCATCTGGACTTCAAATATATTAAATTCAATATCAGAATTGTCATCTTGATCCAA
This sequence comes from Telenomus remus, assembly GCA_020615435.1. Taxonomy (NCBI): domain Eukaryota; kingdom Metazoa; phylum Arthropoda; class Insecta; order Hymenoptera; family Scelionidae; genus Telenomus; species Telenomus remus. The sequence continues at coordinate 5,195,761 of CM036343.1, read as the reverse complement.
GAAATTTACCCCTGAAAAATAGAAATGAGATGTTTAATTCAGGTTAAACCAAATTGAAGAATGTTTAAAATCCGAAATTTCAAACAAAATCGTACAATCAAATGTGAGAATCCAACTTCCATGCAAAATTGCAAGACACAAGTCGTAACAAAGTTCTGCTGATCCTTCGCTGTTTGTTTTCACAACCACGTGCGTAACTTCTTTCCTATAGAAGACACCAAAATTAATTTGTTACAAAACAAAAGAAACCATCCTTAATCACAAATACTGAAGTTAAATAAAAACCTGAAACTTGTGACAACGTCGAATTTGTGCTTCGCAGCGACACTTCTCAACAATTCCAGTTTTTCCTTCTCCAGATTCACTGCATAAACAATTATCCGATTGGAGTTTGTCGTTGAATTAATAATCGTCATATTCAATGAGTTATTATGTAGAGAAATTTCGTCGCTCATATCTGCAGTACTCGTCAAAACCAGACGCATCTCTTCAGACGTGCAATAATCTCTGCAAAAATGAAGAGAATAACAGTTTAAATGATCTAAATTTAATTCATTTATTTTTATTCAACAAATCTTTTATTTTTTTACTCTGGAGTTTTTCCATGGTCATCTCGAGCTCGAAGACTGGCACCGTGTTTGATCAACAATTCAGCTTCTCTAACTTGGTTGCTTATCACTGCAAAATGCAATGGAGTTTGGTTGTGTACTCCTGGAGTATTAGGAAGGGCTCCGCTTTGTAGAAGCATCTCACAAATTTCGTAAAAGCCGTAACTTGCAGCTTCTTGCTACAGAAATGTTTTTTTTTCAATTCTTATTCTTTTACTTTTATCAATTAAGTTTTGCATTTCAATAATAAAAAATTGGTTTACCAAAGGTGTTAATTTTGCATGATCTTTAGTGTTTGGATCTGCTCCAGCGTCCAAAAGAGCCTTGGCATATTTCACATTGTTCTAAATGAAAAAAAAAGTAAAAATCATTTTTTGTTCACTTTTCAAACTGTTTTTGAATTTTACTTTTATGAAATTGTACCTTCGCACATGCAGTGTGCAGAACAGTTTCGCCCTTTGGATTGATTTTGTTTAAATTTTGCAGAACCCTCTTTGGAATCGCCATAGAGTCTTCTGGTTCGGTAAACAATGATTCCTTTGAGGTGCTCAGCTTACTAAAATTGCCAATTGATGAGACACTCTTGTCATCGGAATTGTCAGTTTTTTTCTTGTTTGTTTTTGATGATTTTCCAACACTTCGTTTGGGCTTTGTAGGAACTGGCGTTTTAACTCTTTCCTTTTGGTTTTCTGTCACTTCAAGAATTGGCGTCTTAACTCTTTCTTTTTCGTTTTCTTTTTCTTCCAGAACTGGTGTCTTAACTCTTTCTGCTTCATTTTCTTTTTCATCGTACTTTCTGAAATGTGAACAAACGAATGAAATTATATATTCATAAAAAATAACAAAGAAAGAACAAATCATAAATAAACAACAATTTGACAAACACAAAACAAATGAACAAGATATTGAAAAAAAATGTTTTGAAGTCTCACTTTTCGCTAATCAAATTGAATAAGTCGATGCAACTCTTGACAAGACTTTGAATAACAAAATCCGACTGTCCATCGTTTGGTTTTATAGGAACTCCACAATGTAAACATGATGTGATACGTTGTGGCAAACATTTGGAGCAAAAAAAGTGATCACAAGTGGTCAATCTCACCGGGTCAGAAACCAACTGTTTGCTGTCAAAACAAACCAAACATTTTTTTGTCATTCAAACATATATATTCACAAAATTAAACTCCAAGAACATTTTATTATTGTAAAGTTACCACTTCTTGCATTGCAAACATTCCATGAAGCTCTCGAGAGCATCTTTCGTTTTTAAAAACTGTGTCATCTTTTTTGTTTACAACGTTCATCTATTATCATCTATTTTCGAGGTTAAAATCTTGCCATTTTTCACACCTTACAAAATTGCGGGAATCGAGAAAAAATTTAAAAATTAAAATTTGCGATTGAAAAATAAACAAAAATCAAAAACAAATCATACTTTAAGGTCGGGCAAATACAAATATAACCAAATAATACATCTTCAACGCACAATTTTTCGAAAGTACAAAATAAAAATTTACATTACATCTTTGAAAATTACAGTCAACATTCTTCAATACTTATCAAATTATCTCATAAGTTTACATAAATTATCACATAAAATAAACAAATAATGTCGAGTTTCGTCAATTAACTAAAAAGTTAAATAAAGATTATAATTAAATTAAAAAATACATTCAAAACTAGTACAAAGCAATTGTAAGAAGAGGTTTTTTTAATACATAGTATTACAGTAGTATTCAGGGTACGATTGCCGCTGAGGGTCATAGAATCTCGGATCATAAGTCGGCTGATAATTCATCGTCTGGTGATTTTCGTAGTAATTTTGGTAACTGTTCATGTAAAAGTTGTAATAATAATGATAGAAGTGCTGGTACATGTTGGAGTTTTCACTATTTATCAACCGTATGCATTCCACTCTTTGGTCTAGTGTAAAATATCTGTCATGATTTCCCATGATTCCTGATGGCACCTTCAATTTGTTCTCTGGCGCCATGTAGGATAGCTTCTTGTTGATCATATCTTCAAAACTCGTATTGGACTCACTAAAAATTACAAAAAATACAATTTATTTGTTGTTACTTAGTAAGTACTTAGCATATTGGCTTTGGATAAAAAATTTGCACAGTTTTTAAAAATCTATCAAATGCTAAAAGTCAAAAAATGTTATCAAAAATCAGGGCACCCTGAAAATGAACAAATATTTACTACTCGATCTTCCTAATGTTAAACTAAATTACTAAAAAATAAATAAAAAATACTTTTGGAAACAAGTAGTCCTCTCTTCATCATCCGAATTTTCCTCATCCATTCTGTCATCAAATTTTTCGTCTTCCATTAGTTCCTCAACTTGTTCCTCAACTGTTTCCTCTTCTATTTGTTCTTTAACTTTTTCCTGTTCCATTTGTTGTTCAACTTCTTTCTCATCCATTCTTTCTGTCTTAATTTCAACTTTTTCAGTCTTGACCTTACAAGTGAAATTCGAAACGTGGTCAACAAACTCAGTTTTGTTTACATTCGTACAAGAGTTAATTTTGTCTTCATAGCCATCATCAACTGGAGACATTTTAGGGTTCTGTGCAATCCCTCTTGCTGGTTGATTGTTAAGGAGATCGATCATCTCGCTGCTGGTTCTCATCATTGACTTAATCATCTTCTTCAGTTCCAGCATGTCCTTTTTTTCAATCTCCTCTAAGTTTTGTTCAACCGAACGTCGAGTTTTACGAAGAATCCCAAATAAATTTTGCGCTTGGCTAGTAATTTTTCTTTGAATACTGGTTCTTTTGATGTAACTGTTAATTATTTCGATGGTTTCGTAGTCCCTAAGAATTAATAAACAATTATAAATGAAAACAAAATCAATGGTATTAAGAACAAATTAGTAACAAAGAATACTAACTGTAAATCGCCTTTGATGTTTGGGCCAAGACTTATTTTTGGTAAGAATTCGTTTCCCATAATGCAAGATGCCATTGTAATCGTTCAAAACCATTCAAAACTGATCCTATAGGATGTTTATTTATGGTCTTTAATGAACCTTGTTTGAACTTTCTGCACTTTTAATAATCATACCCAGAGATTGCAAATCAAACATCGATGAAAAATTGCAACGCTTCTTGTTTTGTGTTTTGATTTGACCTTTTTAGTTTGATTTTTCTACGCTTTCAATAACAAAAATCACTTAAATAAATACTCAGATTGCAAAACAAACATCGAAGAAAAAATTCCAACGCTTCTTACAACTTGTTTTGTGTTTTGATTATGTGAATTTGAGGTTATGTTTAGAGATCGAAAATCAATATCAGTGCTGCCAACTGTAGAAAAACAACATTTTATTGATTCAAAGTGAAAAATGCCTGTTTGTTTATACATAAACATAAATAATAATAAAAGCTCAAGTTCGCTATTAAATAATTCGTTTATTTCTCCTAGATATAATTAATCCTAAATATATATACGAAAAGTAAAAATCTAACTATCTCTGACTTAATTCAACTCTTATTTTTATACAACATGCACAGAAAAATACTTCAAACATGTTTAAACAGTATTATATCATAAAACTAATGTCCGTCACTATAAATACATTATTATAAAGTAAATATCAACAATCTCTCTTTAGTCTGGATTAATTCTTGGTCCTACGTCGAATTCCAATTTTCTCTTGAACCTTTATGCCAGTTTTCAGCATCGAGGACGTCATAAGCTTGATTTCAGTAGCCAGTTTCGGGTCCATGGTGTGCGCGTGTTTTTTCATATACGACAGAATTTCATTCAATTTATCCTGCAGCCTCTTCGAATATTGCACAATTTTTTCCTTGTCGCCAACTTTTTCAATTCCATTTATCTTTTTCATTGGTGATTTTTTAGGGGATTTTAGTAAAGTTTCAACTACTTCTTCAGAGATCCTACAAACCAGCAAACAAAATGAAACTAAAATTGTTACAAAGCTCTAAAAAATAACATTATGGAAATTGAAAAATATTGAAATTATAAAAACATACTTCGACTTTCCATTATTCTCCACAGGCGATTGATCAATTTTCTTATCGCTTAAAGTTGTTAGAGTTTCTTCAGCTTCATCGTCAAAGCAATCCGTCATCGCTATTATTAGCTCATCAAAAATTTGTTCTTTCAATTTGAAAGAATCAGAGGACAGATTTTTATCACAACGAGTTGGAGATGGTTCCTTCTGTTCATCCGTATTAGTCTGACTTGTTTCTATTGTTTCTTCGTCGCAAACCTGAGAGTTGCATTCTTCGATCCAAGTCTCGATTTTGCGTTTCTTTGCCAAGAGTTCATTGAGTTCTCCTTTTTCTTCATTTTTGTCAACGTCTTTTGAGGACTGTGCTCTTTTCCTCTTGGCAAAAAAGTGACGCAGTTTTAACGCGTGCACTCGTTCCATGAAAATGACAACGCTATGAGTATCATTGTCGAGCAACTTGTCCACGATTTTACAGCAGACTGGAACGAATAACGTTGAGAACCTTGGTTTCATGATATCAAACAAGATATCCTGCGAGTTTTCTAGTGATTCTGTTACTAACACCAGTCTTTTTAAAGTTGTTTGGGATAATAGTTCGTTTAGTACAAAGTGAACTGAAAAATTAAAACAAAATAATTTCGAATTTCATAACTTTTTTCGTTCCAAATTTATCAAGAAGACAATATGAGGATTTAAGATAAAGATTCTTTGAAATCTCACAGAATTCACACTGATGCTGATCAATATTGATGACTACACTGATTGGAACAACGTTTTGAATCTTGTTCAGTTCACTGGCAGTTTCAATCTCGTCAGAATTGAAATTCGCATTGAGAATGTTGTTCTGGTCAATAACGGTGTTGATCTTTTCGATACTGTCTCTGTCTCCAAATCCTATCACTTCTTTGTATTTCTGAAGAGAGAAAACAACAAACATGTTGTTGCGTTTACACAATGAAAATGCTCTTGATTAAGAACACAAGTTTATTTGTTAACATGTAGATTATAAGTGACAGGCAAAAATCCTTGCTACATGAAGTTGTCAAAAGTAAACAAAGTCGTTGTCAAGAAAAGAACACTATTTTGAATTTAAGTATATAACATTTCTCCCCTCTCTAATTTTTGAAAACACAATTACAACAAGTTTAAATGAAACCAAAAAAACTAAATTATTTATAAGTCAGACGTTCGACAGTTCGTTTAGCCCTGGCAGGTCTTGATCCCCCCTCGAAGATTTCCACCTCTCTGTTGTGCCTTGGACCAACAGGTATATCATCATAATTCCGCGGTCTTGGAGCTTGTTCTCCGGGGGAAAACCATGAAAGGGTTCAACAATTGGGACCTGCTGGACCACTGGGACAGGCTGAACCTCTGGGATAGGCTGGACCTCTGGGGCAGGCTGGACCTCTGGGGCAGGCTGGACCTCTGGGACAGGCTGGGCCACTGGGGACAGGCTGGATCTCTGGATTCGGAACTGGAACGAGTGGCTGCTCGACGGCAGGGACAACTGGAAGCTGAGCTTCTTGTTCTTGAGGAACAACCGGCAGACCACCTTGACCTTCAACTCGGGGCTGAGGATGATTTCTCTCTTCTTGATCGATGTAATCATCCAGGAAGACGTCAATGACGCTTGGATTAAGGCTTGGATCTTGATGAGGACTCGAAGGTACTAATGGAGTTGGCTCGATTCTGGACTCGATGATTTGATCAACGCTTCGAGCATGTAGGACTTCATCCTCGTCTTGAACTGTGTAGAGTCTAGAGCCCAAACGTTCCACTATCTTGCCGCGAGACCAACGAGGTTTGGCTTGACGATAATCCCGGAACCGCACTTCATCACCGACAGCGAATTGGCGATTCGAAGCTGGTACATCTGTCGGTTGCCGGATTTGGCTCGATGGTCGCATGGCATCAAATGGGGTGCGACTCTTCAGGTTAGAATAAAACAAATCCATCGGCGTTCGATGTGTAACTGTGCACACAGCGGTGCGCATCGCGAAGAGGACTCTGGCAAGACGAGTCGAGGTATCGCCGACACGGTGCTTCTTAAAAAGCTCCTTGAAGCTGCGGACCCCCCTCTCTACCAGACCATTGGATGACGGATGAAATGGAGGAGTGTTCAGATATTTGACTCCGTTCTTGGAAAGGAACGAACGGAACTCTCGAGACGTCAGCTGTCTGCCATTATCTGAAACAATACAGTCAGGAACCCCGAAATCTGCAAATGTATCTCGAGTGTGTTTGATGAGAACCGCTGCAGACATCGATGAGACCAGCTTGACTATTGGAAAACGGGAAAAAGCATCCACCATGATCAGAAAGACTTGACCTTCCATCGGACCCAAATAGTCGATGTGGACTCGTTCCCATGAACGATTCGCTGAAGGCCATGGTGCTGGCACCGCTGATGGTGGATTCCTGCGAAGTTCTTGACACGTTGTGCAAAGTTGGACCGTCTTCTCAATGTCTTTGCTCAACCCGGGCCACCAGACGTATGAACGTGCCGCTGCTTTTGTACGGACAATACCATGGTGAGATGCGTGGATTGCATCTAAAACCTTCTGGCGTAAAGGTCGAGGGACCACCACCTGATCTCCACGAAGTAGACACCCTTGCAAGGTTGACAACTCGAGACTTCGTTGCCAATATGGTTTCAGGTGGGACGGAACGTCGTTTGGCCAGCCATTGTTGACGAATTCAATAACTTGAGTAAGATCTGCGTCACGTTGAGTTTCTTCTGCAACTTGCTCGCACTTGACAGGACCATCTCGAACTTCCAGCAGGTGGATACCAACTGGATCTGGGAACTCGCCTTCAGAAGTTGGTAATGGTAGCCGAGATAAGGCATCTGCATTACCATGAAGACGACCTGGTCTGTAGACGAACTCGTAGTCGTAGGCACCCAGCATCAAAGACCACCGAATCATACGAGGAGATAGGTGCTCTGGTGTAGGAGCACCTTTCTTGAATATCCCCAGCAACGGTTTGTGATCTGTAATGAAAATGATGTTGGATCGCCCAAACAGGAACTTGTGGAACTTCGTAACACCGAAAATGAAGGAAAGAGCTTCTTTGTCGACCTGGCCATAGTTCCGTTCTGTGGGACTCATGGTTCTTGACTTGAACGCAATAGGTCGCTCTTCTCCGTTGTCATCTCGTTGGGAAAGGACTGCACCAACACCGTAGGCTGAAGCGTCACAAGCGAGGATCAGGGGACGGTTGTGATCGTAGTGAACCAGAACTCGATCACTTGTCAGAAATTTCCTGATCTCTTGAACCGCTTTGACCTGCTCTTCTTTCCAAACCCATGCAGATTTGTTGTCCAGAAGACGATACAATGGCTCGAAAATGTTGGCACGTTGTGGTAGGAACCTGTCGTAAAAATTGATAACTCCGAGAAGAGCTTGGAGTTCGGTCTTGTTGGTAGGCATCGGAAAGTTTTGGATTGCTTCGATCTTCTCTTCTGTGGGGTGAATGCCGTTTGCTGAGATCTTGTATCCAAGGAACTCGACCTCAGGAACCGAGATCTTGCATTTCTTCTTTTTCAGCTTCAACCCAAAAGTATGAAGGCGATCCAACACTTCTTTCAGCCGTTCGTTGTGGAGCTTCTCGGAGCTGCCGGCTACCAGCACGTCATCCATGAGAATGGCAACGCCCGGTATACCAGCTAGAAGACTATCCATTGTTCGTTGAAAAATACCTGGTGCCACAGATATTCCGAAAGGAACTCGATGAACGGAGAAAAGGCCCAAGATTGTATTGATGGTTAGTAACATCGCTGATTCATCGTCTACCGTCAACTGTGTGAAGGCCTGATCCAGGTCAAGTTTGGAGAAAACTTTCCCACCAGACAGCTTCACGAAGAGATCTTCCAATAACGGCAGAGGATACTTGTCAGGTGTGAGAACTGTGTTGATTGTGGCTTTGTAGTCACCACACATCCGAATGGAACCGTCGCGTTTTGCTACCACGACCACAGGAGTAGCCCACTTGGAAAATGAAACGGGTCGCAAAACGTCTAGTTCCTGAAGTCTTCGGATTTCATCGACGACACGAGACTGCAGAGCGTAAGGCAATGAACGAGCCTTTAGATACTTCGCTGGTTGATCTGAAGCGATGTCCAGATGGATAGGTGGACCCTTGAACTTCCCCAGTGATGGACCGGAATCCGAAAGGGCTGGATGGTCCAGAGCTGGAAGTTTGCTTGTGAGCGAATGAATTCCGCAAACAGAAATGCCAAGGGCCTGGAACCAGTTGCGTCCTAGAAGATTGTGACCTTTGCAGCCTTGAACTACGTACAAAGGCACAACCGCTTCATAGTACTTGAATTGAACGTGAACCATCTTGACACCGAGAATCTTCACTGGATTGTCGTTGTAGTCACCCAGTGACAGGTTATGGACCGGCAGCAAACTGTCCGAAGAAGGCCAGAACGACTCGAAAATGTCTTGGTGCATAACCGTGACCGCTGCTCCAGAATCCACCTCCATCACCACCGTACGACCGTCAACTTGTAATGTGACCAGGATGGCTTCAGGTATCTTCCGTGACCCAGCTGCTTTTTCTTCCTTAGCGAGAGTGAAAAGGTGAAAATCGTTCGAAGAACAAGAACAATTGCAGTGTTGATGACCAGGAGTTGAGGAACCAGCTGGTTGGGCAGTGATTCGATGAGTGTTTCCTTCTTCAAAGCTTCGATCGGCTGATTCTTGGTACGCCTGTGCAGAATGAATGGTACTCTCTTGGTTTTTCTGGAAAAATTTTGATTTACCTGGCTTCGACTTTGACTTCTGACGAGAACCCTGGCAAATTTTTGCAACATGGCCTTGTTTGTTGCATGCTGTGCAAATCAGCGAAGCTGGATCTATATGGCACTGCGAGACCTTATGATTCCCAGCGCAGCGAAAGCAGGTGAAATTCTGCGATGCTGAAGACTCAGACTGGCCTGAAGAATTCTCAGGAGCAGATGGCCTGGAACAGTCCCGGTGACCCTTCGATTGAGACATCGAATAAACAGCACCCTTCTCGCCAGTCATCTCTTTGATGTCCCCAGACGCCGATTCAGCTCGAAGAGCGATTTCCACAGCTTTCTGAAGTGTGAGATCAGCGATTTGCAATAAACGTGAACGTACCTGAACATCTCGAATGCCACAAACCAGCTGATTCCTGATCATGTCGTCTTGAATAACACGAAAGTTGCAATCGGTTGCGAATTTTCGTAGTTCGGCGACAAAATCATTGACTGACTGATCAACTTTTTGATTGCAGTGATGAAACCTGTAGTAAGCTGCAACAACATTTACTTGAGGCTTGAAGTGGTCGTTGAGAGCTTGAATGATCTCAGGATACGCGACCTCGTCAACCTCACGCGGATGCAAAATGTTGCTTGCTAAATTGTAAAGAGGCTCACCGCAAATCGAGAAAAAGTGTGCTCGTTTCATCTCATCTTCCTTAATTCGCATCGCCGTAAAATTAAATTGGAGTAGCTTGGACCAACCTTTCCATTCCTGAGGACGAGTGACGTCAAAAGGACGGATGTTCGAAAAATTCACTACCACTGGGGGTTGCTCCACTGCGTTATTTTCCACGGCACCGTTTTGATCAGGCATCTTGATCGACAATTATCGACTTGAAATCGCCGAAGTTTTCTTGAAATCCTAGGTTGAAATTACTAGGTTGCACGAATTCGAAATTCCTCGTCGCCAAAATGTTGCGTTTACACAATGAAAATGCTCTTGATTAAGAACACAAGTTTATTTGTTGACATGTAGATTATAAGTGACAGGCAAAAATCCTTGCTACATGAAGTTGTCAAAAGTAAACAAAGTCGTTGTCAAGAAAAGAACACTATTTTGAATTTAAGTATATAACACATGTCCAAGTTGTAATTTCAAGATTGAAACTTTATTGATAAAAGTAATAAAATTCTGCTGAACAAATAATTCACCGATGCGAGCAGTAAAGTCGAAAGACTCGTTTTGCAGTTCAGCTCAAAAAGGACCGTATCCCTGTAAGGTTTGAGAAAACACTCGATGATCTGTGAGAGGTGTTTGTCATAGTTGTAGTTGACAACAACTTCTGGATCGGATGGTATTTCGATAGTCAAATCTTGTATTGTCTCAACTAAGTTGTCTTCTCCGTAAAGAACGGTCTTTTTATTCTCATCTTGTTTACTAGAATTGAAAATTCAACTTCAAAATTTGCTAATTTCTTGTTTGTTTTGATGAAAATTATACGTATTACAAACCCAGAAACATCAGTAAGGTATTTAAACCCCTTAAGAAATGTCATCGTTTTGACGGCCTCAATGACAAAATCGTGAAGATTGTTGTAGATGTCAATCTCTATATCGTGGGCCACAACGATGACCATGATCTCGCTCCTTGAATTTCTCTGCATCACAATATCGATTTTTTCGTTGTCGTGAACTTTTGCCGGCAATTTGATGTGGTTGTTGAAATAATTTTCTAGAGCCTTTGAACAAATACAAATTGTAAAAAAACGATCATACAAAAATATTCTTAAGAACATTTTTTGTAAAAAAATTAAGATGTACTTTGATAAGAATTATAACGTTGTAAGGGTACGGTGAATCCCATCCAATATCAACGTTTTGATCGTAAGTGGAACGAATTTTCCAAACGTAAGAGATGTCGGATGTTAAATCCGCTTGGGTAGTCGAATTTGAATCTGATTTGTTCTCTGGGATTCTCATACCTGTAATCAAAAATCAATTTATTTTAAATTATTAACAGACTTTTAAACTTTTTTAAATTATCAATTGCAGTTTTGAAAAACTTACTTACATAAAAACCTCCAGTTGTTTCTCTTCAAGATCTCAAAAGGCAACCGGTAAGATTCAATCTCACAAAAGTGGTATCCTAATTTCTTGAACATTTTTTTAAAATACTTTCCATAGTCTGGATACTTTTTTTTGACGTCGTTTTTCAGTTGTGTAAACAGGATTTTCAACACATCGATCTGTAAACAAAATAATACAAATTAAAATACACATACAAGAACTGTAGTTAAATGTTTGTATTCGAGTTTATTAATCACCTTTACTTCAACATTTATTTGCCTGATATAAAAACTGTTCGGTCGACTGGTATTTCCATTGACATGATTTTTGTCTTTGTCAACAACCTCGACAGTCTCACAATCTGAATCTGAAATAGTCTCATAGAATTTCTCCAAGGCTTCATGAGTCTGATTTGGAACCTCTTCAATAATGCAAACTTCGTCGTATTTTTTCTCTCGTTCACATTCAATAACAACGCACTCTGGCTCTTGTGGAACCACTGTAATTTCTGGTTCTACTATAAAAAATGCAATAAAAAATCAACATTGAAGAAATACAATTTAAAATGTATAAAATAAATCAAAATTCAAAACTACTAGGTTTAGTTATTGGTGTTTTTTCATTCACGGTTTCTTCAACCTCATCTAAAATTATTATTGGCGGAGAAACAATTGGCGAACCAGCTTGTTCTTTTGGTTCCTGGTTTTTTGGCAAATCCACCTTATCGACCGAATTCAGATTTTCATCAGTGAGCTTGTAATTGTATGGGAAAACTTTTGCCATTTTGTTGGTTCGACGAAACGGATAAAAGTTTCCTGGAATTGCAAAAATTAAATTCATTTTAATTAGATGGAACATGTAAAAAAAGCAACGCATCGATTGACAATAAAAACAAACGAAAAAAATGACTTATGATATATGTGAAATGACTGCAACTAACTTGGCAATGTTTGGATGGTAAATGTGATTTGTTTGTCCATCTGTTTACCCTCACTTTCCACTACAAATTAAATCAAACTTCAAAATTGAGCAACAGAAGTGATTGAAAATTTGTAAGCGTTAAAACTATTTGTTTGCTTTTGTTTTTACCATTAGTGATGCTCGTCCAAGAGTTTGGACCTTTTGTACGTGAATTTTCATTCATTTTGTCACTTGAATTTTCCGACGAAAAAAACTTGATCAAAAACCATCAGCTGTTATTGTTTACTATCAACAATCAAAAAGAACAGCATTATCAAAAAAGAAACTTTCTCTTGCCGGCGCGCGTAACTGACTGACACTTTGTTTCACTCGAGTTTGAATGGTTTGAATCATTCCACACTTGCTCCTTTCTTATCTTTGTTTTGCTCCGTCCTCTTTTTTGTGCTGACCATTGAAAAGTTGTAAACATAATTTTGAGAACACATTGTAGCTCTCTTTCTTCTTTCTTTTTCTTGGTTCAAGTTCGAGTTTTTTGAATTTTAATTTCAATTTGATGGTCCAAATTAAAATCTCTTCGAAGGAAATCAAAATCGCAAATTTCGGGACTTTAAATTCAACCATTTTTCTTGTAGGAAACGAGAAGATGAACAAAAACTCTTGTTATATAAAAAAATCATACAACTTTGTTTATGATTTTAACACATTGTTTTTTAATATAAAAATAATATAAGTAAAAAATTTGCTAAAAAAGTTTTTCAATTTAAACAAATTTTAATAAACTAACATTTGTTTAACAAAATTGTAGATTTCAAGGTAAGGAATGAAAAGAAGGAGGTGGGAAGTTAACTTGAACTCATTCGTTTATTGAAAATACAATCTTAAGTATACAACATTGATGTGAAACAATAATTAAGTTGGAAGAACAAAATCGAGTCCAATAAAACGTGTCCTTGTTTCTGAAAAGTAAATACAGTCGAGGTTCGTTATGACGTTAACATATCCCATTATTATTAATAATTAATTCATTATTCTAATATAAATAAAGCGACGAAAAGCAAGCGCAGTTGTATATAAATGTTAATGTACAAGCTGAGCCAAAAGCGCCAAAGAATATTTTTATATTTCTTTTTTTTTTCAACAAATGTTTTTGTAAGGCTAGTGTGAGTTGGTGCGACTAAGCAGACGATGGAAAAAGCATTTATCAGAAGCAGATCAAAGACAAGGAAGTAGAAAATATAATATATGTTAGCTTAATTTTGCGCCCTTAGAATCCTGTCATCTCGGCGTAGGTCAGATCCAAATCGTCGCACAGTGCCTTGTATTTTTCTTTCTCTTCTCTAAGTTCGTCTGAAGAAAAAAATGTTTTTGAATTAGAATTTTCAATGTAAAGTAAGATGACGAAACAAAACGACACTTGTTGATTTGTACCTTCTTTCTGATCAACTTCCTTGTTCAATTTCTTCACCGTTCTTTCAGCCCCGATGGCTCGTTTCTCAGCTTCCTTCAGTTTGGCTTTCAATTCCTTCATCTCAATTTTGAATTCTTCTACCCGTTGATTTGCCTATCGAAAAAAGTTAATCCAATTAAAAAAGTACGTTTTCAACTAATAAAAAATGGATAAAAACCAAACTTACTTTTTCCTCAGAAACCTCCAGAGACTTTACAATATTTTTTACAATGAACAATTCGTCATCGCGTTCTATAATTTTGCTGAAATTAGAAAAGTATGGAAATTATTAAATTGGATTCTTAAAATTTTTCGTTCATTATTGTTTATAAAACAACTCACGCTTCACTTGTTTTCACTCTTTCTTCTGCAGACTCGAGTTCCTCTTCAACGAACTGTAATTTCTTCGAGATATCATCAGATTTTGTATCAGCATCCTCGGCCAATAATCTCGCATCTTTCAATTCTTGTGTCAGTTTCTCCATTCTTTCTTGGTTTTCTCGACTCCTGTCTTCTAATACTTTACACATACTGAAAAACAAAACAAAATTGAATGAAATAATCAAAACCAGTACTCAATCACAAATTTACAACAAAATCTTTTACTTTGTAATTAAACTTAATTCGTTTGAATTTGTTGCTTTTTAAAACAAGTTTAAGTTCGTGGGTCATACCGTTTAGCATCATCGCCAAGTTCAGAAGCACGTCCTAGTTTGATCATAGCGGTGGCGCGTAGTTCTTCCTTTTTGAAAAGCAGCATGTCGTAGTCCTGAACTTTTTTTGTCAAGAGCGTCAGATCTTGTTCTGCCTTTGAAAACAAATGAGTATCATAATAAACAGCTTTTCACTTTTCTTTTCAACAATTCAAAATTATTTACAAATATTCTCATTTTTTCAGAACAAACATTATCCAGAGGAACTTAAAAAAATTTTTTTAAATTGAAAAACAAGAATTTCACCTTTGCGTAAGCTTTCTCGCACTTCTCCAACGCAGCCGACTGAGCCTCCAAGTTTTCTTTGGCAACGACATAATCGTGCTCGATGGAGACGAGTTTTTTCTCCAGGTCGCGCACCTCGTCGTAGATCATGTCTGCTCGCATGTTCTCCACTCTGGCTTTAACTTCGCAGGCATCGACCTTTTCGTTCGCCTGGTCCATCTCCATCTTCAGGGCCGCAATTTTCTTTTTGATCGCCTCCATGGTGGATGCTGCTTTTCTTCGCTCCCGGAAATGAAGGCGGTGCTTTTACAAGCACTTCCAACCTGCCAAATACAATTTTTCAGTTTATTATCTTTCTTCAATGTTGTACACTTTTTACAACGCCTTTATGCTTTTTTGCGTCTTTATTATTTGTTTTCAAAAAGCTAAAGCTCCATTTTCGCATTCTTTTCCGCCGCGAAAGTTATGAAAAGCCAAACAAACCAAAGCAAAGATTGACAATCTAAATTTTGCAAAAATTTAGTAAGTCTGTCAATTACTTACAATCCATTGTTTCCCTCTTTGCTTCGCATTTTACCTGTTGTTGTTTTGAAATTTATTTTACATTTGAAATTAAATTTGAAATTGAAACAAAAAAAAGTACAAAAAATTACTGCTATGTACATAGAATTAATGACAGTACTGAAAAAAAAGTAAACAAGATTTCGTATTGAAAGTTGAAATTAACCAAAGAGTTTAAAAGAAAACAAATGAAATGAAAAAAAAGAATCGTAGATTCAAAACTGTTTCGTTCTTTCATTGAAAAAGTCTCGTTTCAATCGCTATGTTGTAACCCAAATAGATCACTTTAAATTTTATCTGGGTCAGGTAAAATTCTTGATGGGTTACTGACGATTCGGCCTGTGTCCTGTATCTGCACCAATGTCCCCATTTTCACAAATAAAATAGTCAAAAATTTCACAAATTTTGAAAATTACCATCGAACAAAACCAAACAAAATTATAAACAAATGAAACATCTAAAAAATAAACAAAAAAGTAACAAATAAATTCACTTTTTTTTATCTATAACAAAACGATTTTGAATTGTTGAATCAGAAAGTTCTAGAGTAAAACCAATAACTGAAATTATTACACTTCACAGTTCACAAATATAATAATAACATTATATTAAAAATATAATAACAATAAAAAAAGAAACAAACAAATTCACTTTTTTATCTAACCAGATGTTTTTGAATTGAAGAACCAGAAAGTTCTAGACTAGAACCAAACACTAAAATTGCACTTCACAATTCAAAAAAATTCAATATCAATTAAAAACAAAACGAATTATAATGTAGAGAACAATAAAGAAATGAATAAAATTAAAAAAAAGCAATTGATTGTCACTTAAAAAAGTAGACCACAATTGAAAAAAAGCACAAGATCGCAAAACGTCGCTAAAACGATTACAAAACACGTCTGGCAGACAGAAAAACTTGTTCCTAATCACTGCGTGTTATCATCGGAATCAAAGAAGGCCGAAGACGAAAATTCGCGCGTACAAAAATAGTCATCAAACGCGACGCTGTACCGTGAGAATGGAAACCGCGAAGATAAAGAAGAAAAACAAAAAGAAGTGCCCTTATAAGTAGATTGGCGAACGGGGAAAGAAAAATACGTACGAAAATTCGTGCTCGTCCGCGAATTCGGCTCTGGGGAGACTCGGCTGGTCTGCGATCCGCGCGAGAAGAACGCACAACCGGATGCCAGCGAAAGCGCAGTTAAAATAAAACGAAATTTGCGAGCTCCCCTCAATTCAAATCCGAATCTATAATTGCTTTGGCTGTCGTCCCGATTGTACGCGAGTTACTCTTGTCGGCCGATCAACCCCGCGCTATCCGAAATGCGATCTCCGCCTCCCCTACTGCTATTTTCGGCCAGAAGAACTCGTCTCCGCTCTCCAAACGGTACAACTTTTTTCTCCTCGCTCATCCTCACTTTTCAAATTTCCCGCCAGATTCAAACGCGCTGTGGCGCGAATTTTAAACGTCATTTATCATTTTTTCCCCTGGTTTGAAAAATCTAGTAGATGTTCCAAATATTCAAATATGAATGAATTATGAAACGTCAAGTAAATCAAACTGTCAAATATATTTGCTGTAACTTCATTTGACAGAGTTATACAAATGTGTGATACATTGAATTTTTTGCTTGCGATAAATTTTATGACAAATTTTCTCTTATCAGTCAGTGTTTTGCCTTGTAATTATACACTGAAACAAAAGAAAACAAATAGTTATTAAAATATTTTGTTTCATATGTAACACAAATCAAAATCTTTTAGTATGTCAATTTTAGAAAAAAGCAAAAAAACTTACAATCGGTTAATTACAGATTTGTTTCATCAACTCAGCAACTTTCTCTTTGAGCTCATCTTCGTCATACGGTTTGTATCTATGATGACAACCTATACGATCCCACTTTTCAGTATTAATAGCTTGATACAACTTACTTCCCTCTGCTATCATCGCAACGAAATCCCACTTTAGGCCATAACCATTTTTATTTTTTGCCTTGGACAAAAATCCTAATTCCACCATCGCCTCCATCCTCTCTGGCTCTCTGACAAAATTGCACTCGAAAAAGTGGGTCTCTAAAAATCTGCTATCCAGACAGACTAGCTTATGGAGAGGTAAATTCCTGGTTTCCGGAGTACCGATTTTTTTGGTACGTAAGGCGTTTAATACTTTGGTCAACTCGAGGATCTTCTTCATGGACTTTGGAACCAATAAATTGAACGCCTGGTGCATCACCGCTGCATCAATATGAGGGACGAAAAACGTCAAATCCAAGCTCGAAAGAAGGTGCTTACTCTTTCTCATAATCTTGCAAGTTTCGACTGGAAACAGATAACTGATTCTTGTCAAAGTTATGTCGTTAAGAAAGTCTCTGAACTGTTCACTTTCCTCCTTGAGGTCACATAAAACCATCAAAGTTTCGAGTTTTTCTTGTAGTGGTATTGGTAATTTTTCGATCCATCTTGAGATTCTGTTGCCATTTTCTATTGATAACTGAATCATGATTGAAAGATCATCGTTTTCTCCTTTCTTTTTCCTGGCTTCAAGTACTTGGGTGATTTTGGCTTGTATGGCAGCAGTTTACTAAAATCACGCTCCAATGCGTTCATTTCACTATCCTTCGACGATCCAGACATTTCCCCTTGTTTTGGGTTGACGTTGCTGAAAAGAATAAAATGAATTAGTATTTTCCATTCCTAAAAAGTGCTATACTTATATAATTCTTCAATCAAACAATTAACGTATTGTTTTAATTCAATTTTATTAATACACCACTATTCGGATCTGCGCTTTCATTCTTCTAGTTTTACAAAAATGTTCATAGACTACTTCTTATGATAACTTTCAAAATTCACTAAATTTATTAAATTCAGAGAACAGTACTGTTTGTATAATGTCCGTATGAAAGGTATGCTTTGAATAATTTTGTAATACGATTTTGATACAGATGTTTTGTCTTTGATGAAACTGATTCCATAGAATAATCAGACGTCTAAATAATATGAACTGTAGATAATTGACATCAAATCGAAATTTTACAAAAAAGAAAGTTTGCATTACTAAAATTAATCATTTTAGTATGCAATTAACGAAAAATAACAACAATGTACAAAGGAACGTGAAAAAACGGCCCGGATCTTGTAACATTGATGAGTATTGATATTTTTTCATTGCAAAGTTTATTCAATTTGAATAAACAACAGTTTGTGTTAAATTTCCACCATTGAACTTTTTGCAAAGTAATTTATTTAGATTTTAATGAGAAAGATAACCAATCAAGAGTTTTGCAAAATTCAGTATTAGTTAGGAATTTCTACCTCATCTAAAAGTATTTTAATTTTGCACTATATTGAATTAAACTATTCACACGAGTAAGTTAAACGTTTATTACCTTCTTGAGAGATCTGTAGAGTACGTCGCGTTCGTTCACGATCGCTGAATCGGTTTTATATGACTGAGCTGATTACAATTGCATGATTGTACCTCAGCGTCTGTAACTTAAAACTCAACTATAATAAAGTTGCTACTATATAGCATGAAAACAGGGGATTCCTTGAAATTTTAGCACGAGTGGGGATAGCTAAGAGAGGATCAGAGAGGATGAAATAAACAAAACAAAATTTTCTTAATAAAATAAAATGCAATAATTTATACGATACAAATTTCTAAGTTGACTAAGTTATCCAATTTTTAATTTCAATTTGCAAATGAAAAATTTTTAATCGTTCAAATTCAAATTTTAAATTTTTCACTTACAAAGGCAATCATTATTGGATATTAGAAATTAATAATTCATCAAATTATTGATAATCATCTGCCCAATCTTCTTTTATCATATCACTAGCTTTCTCCGCGATCATAATGACAGGGGCGTTGGTATTGCCCCTTATTATCGTAGGCATAACAGCGGCATCCACAACTCTCAAATTCTTCACTCCATAGACTCGTAACCGCGGATCCACAACAGCCTCAGGATCCGAAGACGGTCCCATCTTGCACGTTCCAACTGGATGGTACGTAGGGATCGAGTACTCTTGAACCAAACACGTCCAATAGGCGTCAGTGCCCCACTTGTACCTGTCACAAGGATAAATCGCAGTCTCGTTCAGTACAATCCCATTTTTATTCAAGTCAGCTGTTTTCAACAAATTTACAAGATGCTTCATTCCCTCGACTACCGTTTCTTTGTCCGGATACTCCGTAAAATAATTCGGATTGATCAAAGGCTCGCCAAAAATTGGATCTGCTTTGTTCAATAAGACATACCCCTTACTTTTCGGCTTTAAAAGAATCGGGAGTATAATTATCCCATCATAGTAAGCAAGCGGAAACTGGTTGGAGTAATTTCGCGGGTTTTCTACAAACGCGTTTACGTCAAAGGATCCCAAAGCGTACTGAATATCAGGAGCAGTAGGCGAGGAAGAAAATTTCGTTCTAGAAAAAGCATTAAAAACGCCAATCCCCGGAGCTGACAAGGGCCCTTTTTGGCTTATGAGGTACTCCTTGATGTCTTCCAACATTCCGTCAAAGTTCTTCAATGTTGATCTTTGTTTACCGACCGTCAAAAAAAACCCTGCACCAGTCACGTGATCCAGAAGGTTGTAACCTACGGGTAAATTTTTGATGACTGGGATACCTAAGGATTCAAGTTCAAACTTAGGCCCAACTCCTGACAGCTTTAATATTCGTGGAGAGTCGATTGCACCAGCCGAGAGGATCACTTCTCTAGTTGCATAAACTGTGTGGGTTGAATTGTCTTTTGACATGAACTCGATGCCGGTGGCTTGTTTTGTATTGCGATCGATTATAACACGTAATACTCTAGATTCGGTTTTGATTACGAGATTCCGTCTGAGGTCCCGAATGGGTCTAACGTAAGCGCGATTAGCGCTCATCCGAAGTCCATCTTTCTGGGTGAAATGCAATTTCATCACTCCTATTTGTTCAGCAGCATTGATGTCACGTTCAGTGTACCCAGCATCTCGGAACGCTTTGATTAGAAGATCCACATTCTTGTCGTAGTAAGGAAATTTTCCAACCTTTAACGGTCCTGTCGTGTTGTGATAGTCAGGATTCTTCAAAACAGCCTGAAAATTTTATTTATTTATTTTATTTATTTGATTATTTATTTGATTATGGCAGCCGATAATAACCATATGAGGATACACATGATATAATGATTAACAAAATGCAATTTTCAAATCTGTACAATAGTTATACAAAGATAAATCGACAATAATAATAATTATAATAATAAAAATAATAAAAATAATAATACCTGAGCATAGTGAATGTAAGCAAAGTAAAGCTGTTTAAGATTGTGAAAGTGCTGTTTTTAAATTAAAGTACTGTATGACTATTCATTACCTCTACGTCGCTATTGCCCTCTGCTTTTTTAAAATAACGAAGAACATTGTTATAATCCCAGCCAATGTTTCCAAGATTACTCCATTCATCATAATCTTCTTTGTTACCGCGGATGTAGACCATTGCATTGATTGCACTTGACCCACCCATTGACTGGAAGTAAGATGATTATTCGTATGCTATTAAAATGTTTGTTGATGTTACAAACTTTGTGTAGTCTTCACAGACATACTTTTCCTCGATTCATAACGCATCTTTGATCAGGACGCGATAAACATGCGTTAAGCTGTGGCTGTGTTCTGTACATGTAGTCAATGTTACTTCCTAAGAGATAAGAGTACAGACTGGGAACCCCGGTAACATCTGGTTCTTCAATTCCAGCTTCGATTAATAAAACCTGAAGAAATGAAATGTCAACATATGTTAAAGTAAAATTTATTACGAAATCTTTTTTGACTAAAAATTAAAAAAACCCCTTATATATACCTTCCAACGTTCGCACTCAGTAAGACGGTTTGCTAATACTGATCCAGCTGACCCAGCACCAACAATGATAAAATCGTACCTATTTTTTATAGCTGGAGTGGTTTTATTTGCTGCAGTAACGATAATGAAATGTAAATGAAAATTTCTCGATCACTCAATTTCAGGCATCGAAGATGACTTATATTATCTTTTAAATACCATACCGTCACGTGAACGTCCAAATATATCTGCAATTAGTGCTAAAAACATGAGGGCTGCTGGTTGACATGATGTGTTATTGCTATTGACAGTGCAAGACTGCTTCAATGGTACCCAGGACATATTTTGTCAAACGATAAACAAACGCGCTTGATAAACACTTTTGTCAGTTTCTACAACGACTTTCTTCTTTTGAATAAAATCCGATCTTGAATTTTCATATTCATGGAAGGCTCCAGTTCGAACAATAATTGTTTGTGCAAGTGTTAATATTATTTGTGAATGAATTTCCTTCTGATCGTGCGATAACAATCAAAGTCAAAAATTTTTTTCAATGTCTTCCCTGAAGCTGCACACGTATAAAGAACTGATTTTTGTTAATACTAGCTTAATCACTGCATTATGCTGTAAAATTTATCAGTGCATTTTTTATTATCATAAGATATGCAATAATCCATATTAAACAATGTCAATCTATATTAAGTAGGGTAAGTAGGATTCGGAATAATGAGCATTCTCTTTTTATGCATTTATTACGTAGTGATTTATTTTATTATAAAGGTACTTCCAACTTCCTTGGTGTCTACTGGTGTCTATTCAGAAAGTGTAGTTTATTACTTAACTGGTGGGCGGAGCAGAGGGTGTGCCAGATTCACGAGTGAGACAGCCTCTGCCTCACCCCGCCAGTTGAGTACAATAGCTTATCTTGCAAGTGGGAAAAATACCCATTTTTGCTATCGAGTGAGGTAAAATCATAATTTCTGTCTATTTTATTACACCGTATCAAAATGTGAAAACAAACTTTATTTTGTACGAAGTAGTAATACAAGTGCAAAAATACTTTTTGGTTCAACGAAGATTCATCATTAAAATTAAATTCAACTTAACAAAACACATCTCAAACGTCTATTTTCTAAGTTTCCTTGTTCACTTTTTCGAATTAAATCCCAAGATATTTTGTGCCTGCAAAAAAATTCTCAATCAATTTCTCTCTTTTACTACAACACGATTTCATCATTTAATGGACAAGTTTCCACTTACAGTTCCAAAAAGTGCACCGAATACATCTTTGGTTCGATTAACAAACTGATCCGGCGGTGGCAAACTTATGGCATCTGTGATTTTGTGCAACTCAACACCGTCTTTTATTCTTCTGTTCAAAAATTCCCATGTGTTTTTGTGTTCTTCACTCGAATCTTGGAGCAAGTATAGTTCGGTCGTTTTGTAAATTCCTGCCACGCCTGTCCTTCTTATATACCAGTTCATCTGTAAAATATTTTAAAAAATAATTGCAAAATGAAAAAATGAAATTCATAAATAACAAAGTTGAAAGTTTTTGAATGAAATTCAATCTTGCAAATTTGAGATCTTACATCAATAGATCTATCTCCAGCATAGTAGCAAATATTATCAGCAATTGTAGAGATGTTTGAAAAAGCCAAAGGGAGGTTTGTAGGAATTGCCATGATGGCCAGAGCCTGAGGCCATTCTCCCTTGAACGGAACGATCATCTCCAGCCGTTTTTGTATCGCCTCTTCTACAATCGCTTCTGGTGCTTTGCTAAGAGAGTTGGATTCAGCTTCGGCGACATACTTTTGCATCTCCTCATTCAGTTTTTCGTTACATTTTGTATTGAAATGATGAATCAGGTCTGCTGCTCCGTTTGGAAACAGTCCATGGGTGATTCCAGGATAGTTTATGGACTCAGCCCCTACAAAATTATTCAAAGTTTCATATTTAAAATTCAAAAAGTGAATTTAAACTTGGTTTTACTTTTTTTTACTTGGTTTTAACATTTTTTAGTTTGAAAAAACATTTTTACCGGCACTGATAGCTTCTCTGCTCCATCCAAACTGTTTGACATGATTCAATGATTCGTTCAAAATGTTCGTTTTTATATTATTCTCATACTCCTCGTCTTGTTTTTCTTGGTTTTGAGATTCTTTACTTTCCGTTTTCTCATCGCTCAGTGATCTTGACTGGTTAACAAATTTTGAATTCTTCAGCCACGAATTTCGCAAACCTGTGATTCAAAAAGTTATTTCAATTATCTTTTATTCAAAAGTATCTACTCAGCAAAATAAAAATGACAAATGAAAAAGTGTTTAAATGATGGAAATCAATTGTAAATATATGAGTTAAGAATTCAAAAAAATCTAACATTGCACAATTTAAAAATTGTATCAAGGTACCAAATAAAAACAAAACTCCGTTTCATTTTCAGTCTCAGTCGTTTATTATCCAACTCGCTTACATCTTCCTTTCTCTTTTTTTACTCTCAAGACTTTCATTAACCCTGGTCAAAACATTCTGCATCACATCCAAAGCATTCAAAGCATTGTAACAAACTTTGACCTTTTGCTCCGTCGGCAACATCTTCAAATCCTCTCCTCCAACACTAATGGTAACTTTTTCCTCCTCTTTTCCTCCCAAGTCCTTCAATTTGATTCTCCAGTGTGTCCGGGCCAGTTCAATTCCATCCCTCAAAGGTTTCAAAAACTCTTTCTCAATCTCTTCCTCCACGTCCCAAAACCCAGTCTCGTTTGCCTCATCTCTAATGCTCAAAAACAAAACCAAATTCAAACTGGTGATTATCTCGTCCGAAAGCTCAATCAGGTCCGACATCCTTCCATGCTCCAATCGACAAGCAAGTTTCAGCAAACTCTTCAATCTCAGTCCAAGAAATTCGTTGCTTTCATTTTGCAGACATTCGATAATTGAATTTTTGAAAATTCCTGTGACCAAACTAAGTAATCCCGAATGGTTTGCAGTCCTGTAAAGTTGTAATACAATTCGATATCTAGCTTCCAAGCTGAAAACTCCCATGTAGAGCCTGAAAATTTCCAAGGCCAAGGTGCGGACCTTCGTAGAACTGCAGTAGATCATCGTTTGAGTTACAGAAGTCAGAAACTCTTTATGAACTGGAAGTTCCAATGCCCCAGCTACTATGGACAGTTTTTCTACTTTGATTAAAATGGTTTTGGAGAACAAGAGAGATTTGGTGAGGAGAAAATTCGGGTACTGCACTTTGGCCAACATGACCTGGGAGAGTTGGAGACAACCGTGCAAAAGGTACTCAGGACTGTAAACTTGAGGGAGTTGAGACTGGAACTCATCATGAACAAAAATTGTGGCGAACAAATTTGCAAAACCCAAAACTGGAACGTGGTCCTCGTTCTCGAACAGGTAGTTTACACAACTTTCTTTTTTTGTTTGGAATCTCCTTTTTATAAGTGGCAAAAATTCGACCGGATCTAGACAGAGACTGAAAAAAAATCCAACCATCCTGTCGAGAATTTTTGTTTCGGTCCAAAAAGTGTCATTAATGAAACAGTATGGTGGTCCGAACATGAAAATAATTGTACTTTGGAGATACTTTTCCACCTCCTGTCCTTCGAGCTTGACCAAAAAATCGAGAGTTGTGAGATAAACATTTTGAACAATTTGTTTATTGAAATTGTAATTTTCTGATTCAAAAGATTCAAGATCTTTGCGAATTTCTGAAGGTTGGGATTTTTCATCTTTCGGGATTGAAGAGATGTAACTTTTGATGGTGCTTATGGTCCATTCGAGATATTTCGGTCGGTCATTATGAGGCCGTTTCAAAGAATGAACCAAGGGGGTTAAAAGAGCTCTGTATTTGACGTCGTTGCCATTGTATTCCATCTGCTGAAGGATTCCTAGGATGACATCGACCTGGTCGTGGTTTTTCGCTAGCACGATGAGGCCATCGACACAGCACTCAAAAAGGGCGTTGTTTTTGCGGTGATTCTCCGGGGTTAAGCTTTCAGAGAGGGTTGTGATGATAGTGGATAGCTCGTTTTTGATCGATTGTTGATTTTCGGCTGCATTTAGAAGACGCCAGATCTCTGAGGTGTTGCTTCCTGTTAGACTATCTGTCAACTTGGAATTAAAATCATTAAAATTTTCTACGTCCATCTTTGTGTTTTTTTCTTGGTCCTTTGTTTTGTTTGCGATTCTCTTCTTCAGGCTGAAAATAAGATTTTTTTGGGGTTCTTTTCAGTCCAAGATTGAATTTTGATTCTTCATTTTGTTGTTGTCTGTATTTGTATTTATTTTGTTGTTTTTTCGTAATTTGTTTTGCTTTTGAATTTTGTTTTGTTTTTATTGGCACTTGATAATTTTTGCAAATTTCATTTTTGAACATTTTCAATTTAATAAAAATGTAAACAGTATGTTATAATGAACTCGTTTTTTATTTAAAAAAACATGAAAATGAACTTAGAAACGTTATCTTTGCAAAGTAATGGAAAACCATAATAGTAAAATGAAGTGATAAAGAAAGTAAATCATCATTTTGATTCTAAAATACCTCACCTGTATTCACGAAATTCCTCCTAACGATTGAAATACAATGCATTGTTTTTATTTCGCTGAATATGAGTAAATAATGTCGTATCAAAAAACTCTTCTCAAATCATTCCAAGAATTGCAAACTCTTGAGAAACAACACTGCAACACCGCAAAACGCACCGACAAGAATAGTAACCAATAACAAACAGCTGATCTTGAAGGCGAGTTTTGAACGATTTTTTCATAGTGGATTAAAACCAGACTTGACCATTGTGGATTCGCCTTAAAGTTACTAAAAGCGGGAAATTCAAGAAAATGTCAAAAAACCATTCCAACTGAATGGTTCCAAAACATTTATAAATAGTGTTTAATTAAAGCAACGATGAATAATGTAAAGAACATGTAAACAATTTTTAAGTCAAATTGGGAATATCTGTTTGTCCAAAGATTTCCCTTTTTTCATTCCTAAACGTAGAGATAAACTGACTGAAATAAATTTTTGAGTGTTTGAATAATATATTTATTCGTTGTTTTGATAAAGTCTAACCAGTCAAAACAAAAAGGAAAAAACATGTCACGTCTCGTTTAGAGGAATGTAAAGATTCGAAAGGGACGCACTATGTTTATCTCTGTCTATCGAACGTTCGTGTCTGTTTTTACATGTCGCTAGCACACCGACGTGTCCACTTTGGTTGGTATTTGTGTCGGGCGGGTGCGCAGTAGGGATGCGCAGAGCGCTATTCGTCAGTTTACTGCCGAACCGAGCTCCGTTTGCTACAGGACTTGATTTTATAAACGCATTTTTGCAACTCCGATCGTGCACTAATCCTAAATTGTCAGAATTGTCGATCATTGAAAGCAAGCGCATCCGCTCATTAAGATTTCAACTCGGAACTCGATCCCTGATCGTATTAGATTTTAAACGACAATCACACTTAGACCAGAGATACAGCACGGATCGATGATATTGCGCGTTGGTTTTT
This sequence comes from Telenomus remus, assembly GCA_020615435.1. NCBI lineage: Eukaryota > Metazoa > Arthropoda > Insecta > Hymenoptera > Scelionidae > Telenomus > Telenomus remus. The sequence continues at coordinate 5,169,156 of CM036343.1, read as the reverse complement.
GCCATGGCCCCAAATTGAGCCTTTGCTCGTTCACTTAAACAAATTCAACCTGAGCTTAGAAATGAAAAGACTTTGATACCGATGGGTAGATACGAAAGTTGTCAATCATAACCAAATGCTTTTGAACTCGTATTAACTAAAATCGATTTTTTCGTACGTTCTGTTATTTGACGAAACTGTGTTACTACATTGTGTGGCATTGCAAATCCAAAATGGCGACGACGCGATGACAATTCGCCGTTTGAGATAAACCGATTTTGTGTTTAGGGCGCAGATCGCCGCAGAATGATCGACATTCGATTTAGTTTGCTTGTTAGAACATCCTAGATCATTCAAAAATGGTAAGTCCATGATTCATAATCAGTTTACAAGTGAAGGTTGTGTTGGTCAAGGCACTCACACATGCCCGCCATCTTTCTATGCGTCATCGCCTTGGGCGTCTTGCTCGGCTTGGTCGAATTATTTAACCCAGGGGGCGCTTTCATTTTTTTGTGCTTTTTTTCGTCTGTTTTTCTACTTTCGATTTCGCTGAACTTGTCAGAAATAATGTTTGGATGCAGTTTTTATTTTTGTTTTGCTTTTTTTTCTTGAATAGGAAAAAACAGTTTTTTATGACGGATGGTATCTTATCGTTTTCCGTTGACTTGTTACGTAATTATTTTCCAGTCGACTTGGGTTATAGCTCACTTCTTGACATAATTTCTGGGTGTGAATATTGAATTAGATGGCTTTCTTGTTCGCGACGCGGTTGTCCGTGCAAACATGACGAATATTGTAAGAACAATTGAAAGTTTTTAGTTTATTTATTATTTCAAATGGTTTTTGTAGAAGAAAATGATTGTTTTTTAAGAATCTTCTTTAAAGTCGGATATTTTAGTTTTTAAATAATGTGGCCTTGGTTTTCTTGGTTTAGAATGATTACGTATGCTAGACGATTGTGAAAAAGTGACAAATTGTTTTCATTATACCTCTGTCTCTGTCTTTTTTTTCTGTGTTATTATAATTATTAAACATTTGCATTTTTAATTTTATTTCTTATGTGAATAAAATAAATATTATGTGTTTTCAATCGTCGTACAAATTGTAAAAATGAAAAAAAGATGAATAGTGCAACGTTTTTGTGAGCAAAGCAGAAAAAAAATATTTATATAAAGGGATTTGAACCCTCGCCCTACAGTATAAGAATGTGACCTCGTTCCCCTTCACCAATTTAACGTAAATGTTTTGAAACTTGTTTTCAACTTTTTCGTAACTTTTTTTATCGCTTCCATATCGTAGTTTTACTCAAATAGTATTTGGCTATTCTATTTATACTTAAAAAAAGCAAATAGAAAAATAATTGTATTGTCATTTGAATTCCATTCATTCACTAATTTTCTCTTATCAAAAATTATTTTAAAATGGCACTTTACTTTCATTGTTTTTTCCTTAATAGTATTTACTTGTAAAAATTATTTGCTAAGCTTTTTACGGTTGCTCATTTTTTTCATTCATTATATATTATTAATCTAATCCTAAAATGACTCGGTATCTTGTTGTTTTGTAGATATCATATCGAAATTTGAGATATTCTTAGAAAGGACAATAAACAGATGAATATTTTCAGAATTTCACTAAATAATAACAGAAATGTTTTTGTTTAAACAATTCAGTTGAACTTTTATTTTTTTTTCTCGTTCCTGATTGATTTTTATTTGAAAATTGTTATCATTTATTTAAATTAAACATTTTTCAAAGAACAACTGTAACAAATTATTTGTTGAAACTATTCCACAGTTATAAAAAATTATCTAAATATAATCATTATAATTCATTTTCAAATTTATCATTTTATTTCGAATAAAAAAGATTACGTTTTTAGCCAACAAACATTAATTTTCACTTTAAATATTAAAACATCGTGTCATAAAAACTTTCCAATTAATAATAATCGAAAACATTTTTATTTTTATATGTTTTTTGTATGTACAGTTTCTAAAGTCTAGTAGTATCTCCGTCCTTATCGCACATTCATGATACGTAACCTCAATTTCCAACAACTCATAGGTCGGAGCGTCGGAGTCGGTCGACAGTTCTGTGATTTGTGAAAGAACGATGCTCTCGAATTCTGATTTGTCACTCATTTATGTATCATCAAAAGTTAATCCGCGCGTTTTCCATATGGGATAACAACTCTATTTATTTACACAAATCCCAGATTCTCCAACCGAATCTTGAATTATGCAACTAACTTGAATCATATTTAGTTCAATTATTTTATTCAAACCTCATGTTTCACACCTTCCAATTCAATTCTTTTGTTTGCGTAGCGTGATTTTAGAGGTTATTTCGATTCTCATCTATCACGTGGATATTTTATTCATTCATTACAGCCAACGAATTAGTTGTTAAAAATGGTAAGACATGTTCAAATAAAAACGTTCGGTCAAAAAAAACCAATAAAAATTATCTTCGAACGGAATCATCGAAAAAGAAAAATCAAAATCAATTGAAAACAAATGATTTTCGTTTTGTCAAAACGTTGAATTTCATTCAATTAATCCAACTACGCTTAGTTTTTATTTATCGTGAAATTAGACAGAGACAGAGATAATAGACAAAATTTCAATTTTTCAACCAACCATGAATCGAACGAGAGAAAATTTTCAAAATGTGTAAAGCAAGAACGGTAATTTTTTATTGTCAAAATTTTTGTTACAGCCACGAATAGACCCGTTGTCGTTATTAAAGTGCTTAAGCATTTTACTAGGCCCAAACGGCGGCATCAAAAGCAGCGATGAAGTCAGTCGCATTGCAAACCTGATGACAAAGTTCTCCAAGAAGCTCGTCTCGAAATGCATCTACATTCAGATCTTGAAAAACACCGACGCAGATCTTCTCAACCAGTAAGTTTTATTTTCCTACGAATTTCAACCGCACAATTTTCAATTCCAGAATCTTAAATTTAAATTAAATTTCTTCTCGTTTACTTTCCAGATTTATGGCAGCAGGTGGTTGGGACCTGATTCACCTCTGGTTGACAGACGCAGTGGGTGTAAAAAACTGGGCATTAATCGAAGAGTTGCTTTCTCTGCTTCTCCTCTGCCCCGTCGACATTGAGCGACTAAAGAGCAACAACTGTCCAAAATTCATCAAAGGCCTCTCCAAGGAGGACAGTCACCAGGACATCAAACTGCTCGCGACTCGTCTGGTGGAACAGTGGTTGAAAATAGTCAAAGGCGAAGCGCCGCCCAACTCGGTTCCTGCTCAGATCGTCACAGAAACTTCTTCCCCAACGGTAGCTCCAAAATGCGACGACCCCGAACCCTCCACAGCGCCTCCTTTGACGCCCGCGACTCCAATCAGCTGTACAACAGTGTCATCAACGTGCGAAGTCGAAGCCGAAGCTCCAAAACCAACTGTAACAGTTCCATCTTCCTCGACTCAAAGTTCCGTTTACAAAATTACAATTCGCGATGGAAAACAAGTTTTGACAAAAATTGAATCTGAAGTGAAACCAGAAGTTGTTGAAACGAACGGGGAAACAATAAAAGCAGAAGTTGTAGAGTCAATGAAAATTGAGAGCGAAAATTCGGAGAACCTTAAAGAGGTGAAGGAAGCAGTTGTTGAAGAAAAAGTCGAGGAGAAGGTGAAAAAGGATGAGAAAGTTAATGATAAAGAAAATAAGAAAGAGGAGAAGAAGAAAAGCAGTCACCATTCGTCCAGCAAAAGCAGTTCGAAACACAGCAGCTCGCACAGGTCGAGTTCGAGTTCAAGTTCTCATCGGAGTTCGAAAAGCAGTTCGAGTAGTAGTTCCAGGCACAAAACATCTGAAAAGGATCACCATCATGGATCGTCAAGTAAAAGTGGCGTGAAAAAGGATAAGGAGAAACTTAAAAAGGACCAGGCAGAGAAGGACAAAGCGACTTTGGAGAAGGTTCAAGGTCACAGTTTGTCAAAGAGTATAGGGAAGATACCAAAGAAGAAAAGCGAAGATGAGAAGAAAGAAGGAGTCAAGGAAGGATTGAAGGAAAACAAGGACGAGAAGGCGAAGAAACTCGCACAGATTGCAGAGAAAAAGAATATTTCAATTTCCATTGAAAATAGAAGGAACTCGCAGGACGCGACGAGTAGACCCAAGACTGTTAAGACGTTTAATTCGAAGTTCAGGTCGACAGGTTTGGAGGAGGAGGTGAAACCGCCACCTTCGAGGAATCAAGTCAATAAAAAACCCGCGTCCAATTCGGTACTTCCTGATAAGAAACCTGTGATCCCCTCGAAATTGCCAGCTCCGACTAGGGACACGTCAGCTGCTCCGTCGGCTGAGAAAAAAATTAAACTGTCCCTCGACCCGACTGGTGTGGAGGAAAAGAAGGGCAGCATCAAACTCATCAAACCAAAACGTAAGTTTGGTTTTTCTAGTCTTTTTGAACATTTTCTTTTTTTCAATTTCCGTCCCTTGAGTTTCAATGCTTCTTTATCTTGCTGTTGGTTTTGTTTAGGACGTTGTTTCTAGTGAACTGATTCTGCTTAATAATTTGGTAATGAGTTTTCAGGTTTTGAATCAACGGTTGGAAGGTGCAAAGTTGCAACGTTTCCTCATTGGATGGGCGACTGCGATTTCTCACCAATTTTCTCGCGATTTTTGTTGTTTCCTTAACTTTGAATTGTTTTTTTTTTTACAGGGAAATTGTTGTAACGAATGTTGAAGTATGTTTTTGTTTAGGATTATTGTTATTTTAATTCATCAAAATGAATTGAAATTTCAAATTGAAAATGAAATTTCTAGTTGAGAATGTTCTGCGATTTGTGCAGATTTTATGAACTCTATTTTTTTTGACTGGAAAAAAGTAAATGAATTTTGTGATATAGTGATAACCAAAGAAGAAAGAAGATTCGTCGCAGCGTCGTGATGAAGAACGAAGAGGTTTTCGATAGTTTAAATGACGTACGACAGGTAACTTTTTGATCATTATTTTTTAAGGAAGACTTTTGTCTGTACAAAATGGTGATTTATTTAGATAGATTTATTTTTATTTCTTTTATTGAAACAAAAAGTTAAGAAAAATAAAAAAGAAGGTTTTTTTATGACAAATGCGGTAACATCACTGACTCGTTGTGCACAATATCTTGGTGATTTGATAAGTTTTGTTGTATAAATTACAATAAATAATTTGATAATTGAAAAACAAAAATCAAATGTTTTTTTTTGTCACACCGTTTCCCAGTGTCTTTTCACGTATCATTTCATCACATTTTCATGATATCTTAGAAATTGCACGATATGATTTCAATTACTTCTGAATACAAGTTGAAAAAGAAAAATTTGAATATCAAAATTGCAAAATTGCAAAATTTACATTTTTGACCTTTTTCTTTTTCAAGTTTGCAGTGCTGGAATAATTTTTTTGACTGAAAAAAAGTTGTGTTCCGAGCATTAGGTGTAATTTGTAATTATATTACGTCAGTGTGATGTTGATATGTTGCTGGGATTAACAATGATTGTCATTAAAGAAACGTGTGTGAAAATATCTATCAAATGTTTTCCAAATGATTATTGTTTCAATATTATTTGATTCAAAAACAAGATGTTTACCGCAATTTTATGTGCACTTATATCAAAGCGTAGTGAATATTAGAACCACAAAAAAATTAACTTAAATGTTGAGATTCTAATGTTAACTATGAAATTTCTATGCAATTTGATTTAAACGAGTTAGAGAAACAAGTGAAGCTTTGGTCAAACTTTAGTTTTGAGAAAACGAGTTTGTGTGAACAAAATTTTTTTGATAATTTTTTTATTCCAAACCTTTTACTTTAAAATAATAACAGACAATTTTCGTAATTACTTCTTTAAAATGAAGAAAATGTTATATAATAATCAAAAATTCAAATGAACAATGTTCAATTGTTAAGATATTTAATATTTTTACTTGAACCATTCTTGTCCAAATCAATAAATTTACGTCCTTGAAGAAAATAACGACTCAGTGACCTGTTAAATTGGCGGGAAATTTGAAATTTTCTTTTCGATTTTTGAATAATTAATAACAAGAATGAAACATTTACGAGGTGTACATAAAAAACTCTCATTTTGATTGCCAATTGATTTTAAATTCGATATGTTTTTGGTGTGCTGATCATTTTAGGTGTACATTAAGTTGAATTAGATGGTAATTACTTGAATGAGTAAGTAACAATCAATCTGAATTGTTCATTTCAGTTTTAGATTAAGTTTTCAAATTGATATTCTCTAAAGATGATTTTCCAAGTGTTTGTACAGTTTGTATTCAAAAAAATAATCGAAAGGGATAAAAAAATTACTAATGAAAATGAGTTGAAACTTGGAAAATCAACTAATTTTTATTGTTATACGTGTAAATACCAAGCAAAACTGTAAAAAAGTGCAAGTAAGATTTTTTGAAAAAAAAAAAATTTTAACAAAAATAAAAAATTTGATGAGTTGCGCTTTTTTAAAGTTTTGCTCAACTGATAAAATTCGTTTTCTCAATATGATGTTTGCACTGACGAAATTTGTTTATAAAACTGTTGTGTTGTAATAATCGAATTATATTGTTTTGCAGAAGAACAATTGCATAGAAGATAAAACCGCAAAAAGACAAAATAAAAATAGCAAAAAGTAAACAATTATCTTGAGCTCGACTTGAGTTTATGTGGAAACTGTGAGATAGATATCTAAGCACACGTTGTCGTTCCTATCGGTGGCATTTTTCTATTTTCAATACTAAATTATCCGACAATCAACAATAATCTACAAACAACTATAATTAGAAAACTTTTTTTACAAATAATTAGTAGATTCATTAGTTCCAATAAAGAACAAAAGTTAAAAACATTTTTTCATGAGTCAACAATTTCATACAAATAGTTAAATTTAATTGAAAAAAAAACAGTTGATTAAATTGTCGTTTGATAATTGAGGATTGAAAAATGACATCTCAGCATCGGAAGAAGGCAACGGATGAAGATAACGACGTTCCGGCAGCAGCTCTTTCGTTGGCAATCAACTCTGACTTTGAACGAGAAGGCGTTGAGACAAGTTCCTGTTTGGTCCAAGGAGGATGATATAGACTCGATAGTAACTGTATTACAATATTACTCCAATTTCAATAAGCCCAAAAAACATTCAATTCAATTGGCAAATTTTAACGTCTAAAATTAAAACGGAAATGACAAGATAATTAACCAAAGGAAATGCGAAAATAAAAATCAAAGCATTGACAAATAATTTCCTTGAGTCAAATTTGAAAAAAGTTCGATAATGATTAATTCGAGTTACTATATAAAGCAAAAGTATTGGTTCACAAAAAATAGCATTTTTGAATAGTGAAGGACAAGATTTTTTCTTCGTGATGACGTCATCAGTTATCAGATCACTTGTTCGTTCTGCGTATGTAGATTATTTGATACAACTGATATATTTCCACTATTTGATAAATCAATAAACACAGTTAAAGGCCAAAGTGGATTATTAACTAAATAATCTCATCAAAAATTGCTTGATGACTTTCTATATGAAACAAAAAACAAAATGAAAAAAAAATTCAGTTTGGGATTGTTTATAGAAATCTCGTTCAGAGATTTAACAAATGCAAATTAGTTTCTTCATGAAAAAAGCTTTTCTACAAGTCAACAAAAGTCGACTGGTGAGTCAGTTCACTTAAGTTGGACCCTATTGGCTAAAAGCACTCGACTGAACAATCAAATTTTTGTTTGCACACAGAATCGCTTAACATTTTTTATAACTTTTGGATCAACAAAAACTTTTTTGTTTTTGTTTTTAAGCTTTTTTTAATTAAAACAAATCCTAAGCGAAATCAATAAGAAACGATCCAGATCTGGAACTAATAACATGTTAAAATGACCCAATATAACATTCAAAAGCTTAGAATTAATGAAAAGAAAGGGGGAAAAAATATATGAAAGGTGTAACTAGTTTTGTTGTCGTTTAAAAAATGGTGTGCGAAAGGGCATAGGTACATTAACTTTAACGAGTTGATTCACAGGCGTTCACGTCGCAAATTCACGTTCAGGTTTTGCGTAAGTATGTCAGTAAAAAAGACTTACTTTTTATTTAAAATTTTTTTAAACAAAACTAAACAAATGTTAACAAAACGATTAGCAAAACAAACTTTAATAAAACTCAGCTTCGAACGAAACGAAAAACAAGTTGAAAAGATAATAAAACATATATACCCGATTGTTTACAAAAAACAAACAAAAAACATTTTTTTAGCAATAACCTAAAATTCTATTATATCAAAATTAATAATATCAAATAATTTTTTTGATTGATGATAATTATTCATATAAATTAAAAAAATTTTAGTTTATGTTGATTAAGTCTTATTATTCGTTAGTGCAAAAGTAATGAAAAAAAAGTTGTACAAATGTTGTATAATCATGAATTTTACATTCTAATAAAAGTGATATACTTTTTCCATTGCGTAAGAAGAGTTGTGTTCTAGCCAGCGAAATGCATTGTTGCATTCCTGTAACGAACCACCGCTGAGCTGATACAATATTTTTTGTTGCAATTTTTTCTTCGCATCAGACTTGAAATTTGTAAACAAATTTCTATCACAATCAATTGTTGAATTTTTTTTATTTATTAAGTATATATGAAAATTCTTCATAGTAAAATGATAAAGTTAATCACAAAGTTACGAAGTTAATCGCAAATCAAAACAGTGAATTTTCATTTCATTTGTGTACGTTTTTAGTCAATTTTATTAAAAAACGTCATAACGAAAATTCAGGTTTTCACTCTTATCAAAAAAATGTTCAAAAAATTGTCAAAAAACTGTTTATTTACTAAAAAATTGTTTATCTAAAATTTTGGATAGGTTTTCTTCATGAAACTCCTCTCGTTTACATCGTTCAGTTCATCTTCTACGCACAGGTCTAATCGGGATTTGCATCTGGATCGGAGGCATTGGATTGATCTCCCAAACCAACTATTGTACAAAATAAAAATTTACTAAAACAAAAATCCTCCAATTATTAACCCCTCAGAATGTTTACAAATTGTACCATCTAACTTTCCACGTCTTTTAAAACCTTCTCCTTTCATTTCCTCAGCCACTTTAACTACTTTTATGTTACAGATTTTGCGCCGACTTCAAACCTCTACTTTAACCAGTTGAAATCCTGCGATTGATCGATTATGAATCTTCGTTATTATGAAAACCAAAATTGAAGCATTGAAACTCTTCCTCCCTCTGATAAAAAATATTGTTTTACACTCATATTGTAGTTGGAGATGTTCATTTAACAGAATTTTATAAATTTCTAGCGATGCTGCAAGAGAGCGATATGTTTATGGACGCGCTAACAGCTTCGACAAAGGCAAAGGAGCCTCGCAAGAGGAAACGAAAAACGTCCTCGTCATCGATCAAGGATGGTCCAACTGATGCTAAGAAACAGGAAACGACCTTTGATCCTGTCAAGGAAGTCAATTCGCCACCCTCTTCACCCATTGCTAACTCCCAGTCTGACGATAAGTCGCCTGTGGTAGTGAAACCTGAGTTCAAGGTCAGCCGACTTTCATTACAATTTAAACAAAAAAGAACCCAAACATTTTTTGTTTGTGTCCTTAAACTTGAATAATCTAAATGTTTTTAAAACACGTTGTTAAAGCTGAATGTTTATTTTACAGTTCTACCAAGACACTTTGGAAACGGAGGAAGACAAGGAAGATAAAATGAAACTCAGATCTAGCAATAAAAAAGTCAAGTTGGATGACGATGATGAGTTGAAAGATAATGCCGAAGATAACGGAGGTATTAATTTTCACCTTTGTTCATATTTTTCATTTGAAAATAACTTCTTTTCATTCAAATGTTTTTCTTAATTCAAATTTAGAAGTTCTGTTTTTGTTTATACATTGATTTTTCTTGACAAAATGAATAAAATGTGTTTTTTTGTGTATTTCAAAGGTTCAACAACACCAACGGACGATGCGGACGAGACAAATTCGTTCGAAGGAGTGGACATTGACGTTCAAGTAGCCGAGGCAATTGAGAAGGATAGCGAGAGCGCACTGCCAATAAAGTCCGACGTTTTGAAGAGCGTCCTGGTGTTGCAAAAGAAGAAAGGCCCGAAGAAAAGTTTGAAATGGAAGACTGATCTTGAGTCGATACGGTATTTCGAGCTGGACGAAACGGAGCGGGTCAATGTGACCAAAACCTTCACAGATATGAAACAGATGGAAAAACAGAACGAGAGAGAAGCCTTCCAAATGGCCAGGAAATTATGTACGTTTAATTTTTTATTGTTTCTTTCTTTTTTTAGCATTAAAACTTTATTTTGAAAGTTAATTAAAATGTTGAATTTAATTTTTTCTTCAGGTAACGAAGATTTGATGGAAGAGAAAACTCAGTGGAGAGCTCTGGTCCCTATCGATCTACCACCTCCGTTAGTCAAACCAGGAAAAGACAGTCGAGAAAAAGACATTCAGTATGCAAGAGAAAAAGGCATTTTACAAGCTCTTTATCTCAACAGGAGCATGTAAGTTCAACTTTCCAATCCTTACAAACAAAATAAAATTTTAATCTAGTATACAATTTATATCATATGAAATTACAATCTCATTTTTGAATTTCTAAGAAACTGATTTAACCAATGAAGATATGAAGAAAACCGATTCAACATCAATTAAATTGTAATTCAAATTCCTTTTCCAGGATCCCAGACTCAGCAGCAGAACCCGACGATGAGCGTCACACAACAACAGACCCTAAAGTCATTCCCCTGGACGATTTAACAGGCAACAAAGAGAGCGAGAAAGACTTCACAAGCGTGCCCTGGCCAGAACCGAAAGGCATGTCGCAAACGGCGCTGGGTCACAAACCACCAGTGACGCCAATGAACGCCTTCCCCTTCCACCCGGGGATGTACCCGGGCAATCACCAGGCACCAATGATCCCCAACCAGATGATGGTCACCACTCCGATCATGGGGATGGACACGACCCAAGCCGCCCCAACGGTGGCGCCAGTGCCGCCACCTAGTGGGGGTGGTTGGCGTACAGGAGATGGCAAGATGGTGATGGACGTACACAATTCCATGCCTGGGTTTCCGCCTCAAGGTATGGACCCCATGATGGCACCTCCGCCAGGAATGATGGCCCCGCATATGTTCAACCCTCAGCAGCCGGAGAAATACGACGAGATGCCCTATTTCCAGGGGATGCCGCCGCCCCCACATGGGGTACCTGGACCTCCAGCTATGTACGGACCCCCACCTAATTTCCAGGGCCCGAGGATGCCACCACCGGCTAATAGGGGTCGTGGAGGTCCCCCTGGAGGGTGGTTCCCTAGGGGCGGCATGCCACCCCCTGGACCTCGTGGCGCCGCCTGGCGGGGACCCTGGAGAGGATCTTCGAAACAACCGCCACTGTGCCGACAGTTTTCCAAGAATGGCTACTGTAGAGTCGGCGACAAGTGCCAGTTCTTGCACCCGCCTGGGTTCGCACCTTATTAAAACTCTGTCTTCCCGCGGTAGGCTCAATGTCAACGTTCGACAGTGTTTTAAGTTTTACACACGTCACTGTAAATTGTACATTTCTTATTGAACATATTGTGAGATAGGGGCATGAGTGAAGTCAGTTTTTTTTCTTTTCCTTTTGATTTTTTTTTTGGTAGAGACGAAGGGGAATTTATTTTTTTTTTTTTGTTGTGCGATGATATATTGTTTTATCTTACGTTGGCTGGCAACCTAGATGGTTTATCTGAGATGTATGATTGTATAAAAAGGTTTTTTTTATAAATTAGAGGTAAATAAGTGGAATGAAAGAATGTCGTGTGTTCTTCTAAGACTGTTTTTAGGATTTAATGCGACAGATGAAAACTTTTTACCGTCGTTGAAGACATTGTAATTTGTATAAATGAGGATTAAGAGGAAGAGTCAGAGAGATTCTGAAGAGTAGTGATTCGGTGCATAATAAAATAATATTTAATTATTGTACAATTCGCGATTATTTACAAAAGTGTGTTGGCTTGGCGAACGCAAACACAAATTCGTATGAATTATCGGAAACCTTTTTGTATTATCTGTATTAAATTTAGTGCTTGTTATTTTTTGTACACGACATCGACTATTATCATTGGCAGCACCTTTTTTGTATGAAAAGAGAAATTAAGAAAAAAAGAGAGAAAATGTTTTCGAAATATCGAACAATGCTGACAATGAACAAATAAAAATGTTATCTTTATACATGATTCTCTTCTGATTTCATGAGTTCCTTCAAAAATTATTTTACGTTTTCAATACAATAATATTCGATTGAAATTTAAAAGAACATATGTGGGAAAACTTTTCTAAGGTTTAAATAATTTACAAGTTTGTTTATTAGAGTACAAAAAAGAACCGTTTTTTATTTTAGTTTTAGCTAAGAAAAAGAAGAAACTATAGTTTACGTATCTTAACACATCTTCATGTACGTAAGAATTAATACAAGTTTGTAATGAACAGAAAAAGTTGTAAAATATTATTTTGTATCCTATCTTCTTCTATAATAAGGACTTCTTTCTTGTCTGTAATCGCGTCGGTCGTAAGGTCGGTCATAAGGTCTGGAATAAGGTCGATCATAATGCGAGTGACCTTGATGTTGTGACCTCTGATGATGTGACGGGCTGTTCGAATGGTGTGGCTTGCGTGATTTGTTAAACCAGGGATCTGCTATTGGCGGCACACTTTCTGTCGTTCGGTTCTTGATTTTCATGAAATCTTCGTCGTCGATTGTGTACCTTGATTTGAACTCTTCTTCACACGCTTTGATAAACTCCTCCTGCTCTGGAGTCAAATTTTTTTCACCCATTTTTGGAGATCTAAAAATTAATATTATAAATTAAAATCTGACGTTTTATTTTCTTATTTAAGAAAGATTAGTTTTTAAACAAAACAAACAACGCTGATGCTTTTGGAAATAAATGAAACTTGGTTTGATAATTCATTTCAAGTTGAATTTCTGTAGGTAAACAAATGCACTTTCTTTCAAAATGAAATTTTGGGTTTAAAAAAATAATAATGAAGTAAAACGATATGTTTATATTAAATGTTGTGAATAAGAGGTATTTATTTACGTTTAGAAATGACGATAATTCGATAACCAGGTGTTTTAACGGTTTTAACAATCGCAAAGGTTTCTTTATAGGACGTAAAAACACAAACACTGACTTTAAGGTTATGTTCGCCTTAGAACGCGATGGCGAGTTTGGCTTCTGTCTCTTTCTAATCTCGTAAGCAAGACGAAGACAGAATTACTCTATCAAATGTCAATTTCCAAAATGTCAACATTGTTTAATTTTGCAACAAATGATTGTTTACATTGTTATAACAAAACTATTTCAGTATTCCAAAATAAAACGGAAATAAAAACGAAAAATTTTTAAATTTATTTACGTACCTATTCATTCATATGTATCAAATTTAAACAAATAAATTGTACATTGAAATAAATCATTGTTTTATATCGAACAATATAGTTTGTATTATTTGACTTTTACTATTTGTTTAGATTTAAGGTCACCCAAGGATAAACAGAGAAAGTTGAACATATAATACAATTAAAAAGGGTTTCGATCTATGATGTTGCGCTTGCGCCATGCGGGATTGCCGTCGTTCAAGTAACATAATGTGACCAAATTTCGTTTATCTTAGACCCCGTCGAAAAATGTTAGCGCGAAATAAAACCTCTAAACGGATTTTGACATACGTAAAAATTGTGTTCAACGGTGCACGATAACAGTTATCGCTTCGCAAAAACATTACTCTCATTTATAAACAAAAACAATGAGATTCATGGGATGCATCAGCTGTTCGTGACATTTAAAACTTTCTCTGAGCATTTGCAACTAATTTAAACAAAAAACCAATCTTCTTTCATGCATATCGACATTCAATAATTCGGTTTAAACATCTAAACAAAATCAATCGAGAGAAAAAAATATGACAAAATTGCAAAAATCTTGTTTCCAGCGCGACCAAACGTGTTGCAAAATATTAGGTCACTGCGACATATTTTGATTGTAAATTGATACCTGATTGCCTGACATAATTAAGTGATACCACCATGCTATATGATGCAGACTTTGCATAGATGATGAAATTACAACTCTTAGTCATTGAGACTGAATATTGCTGGAGGAAAGCTCTTCTGAGGTAAATTATATGGTTTTCATTAGCTGCCATCATTTTGTATTCATTTTTGTTTATTTACATTATAGCGTAACATTTGACCTTCAGAAATGTAAACAACTAAGGTTTTGAAACAAATATAAATATTGTTTACAATTTGTCAATCATATACAAATGACAAATTCGAAATTTGACCTCTAATTTTATTTCAAAACATCAAAACATTTGTTTACAATGCTTACAAGTTCAAAATCATAGCGATAATGATATTTGACCTTGACACGTCCCACAACAATTAATATTCAATAAAAAACATTTCTTTACATTGTATCGTCAAAAACACTGTTTTGCAAAGAATAAAATGTTTGATATTCCCTCGCTTCGATTTGATTGGTTGTCACTAGTTGATTCGTCCGCCGGTAGGGAGCGCACCGGGAAGTCCCTCTGGGCTAAAGAGAATAGGATCGTTTTTGTTGGTTTTTGGTCTGTTTTGTCGTCTCGTTTGTTAAACAGTTATGCTAGTTATGTTAATTATGAGTTTGGGATATTACACGACTCGGCGGCACGTGAGTGTTTCGTGAGGATTTGTCCCTTCAAGCCGAGTCGAATGCCTAAATACGTACGTATCCACATGGAAACGTTGTTGAGAGCGATTCTTCTACGTGCTAAAATGTATAATGGCAATGTGTATTTTTAACAAATCAACTAATCAGTGACTCGGCTGGTCGTCGTGATTTGTCGGCTCGCCAGTGATAAGCTCGAAATGTTATTGACATTTAAGCGACAGATCCCAAACAGCCGCGCGACAATGTGCAACAATTGTACGTATTACTAACACAGTGCTCTTTTTTTTCTTCAAAAATAATTTTGTTTCATTTGTTTACCTTTTTGAATATTCATCTTTTTGTATTTCCATTTGTCAAGTCATTCGAGCAAATATATGTCGCATTTACAAAGTCAAGAGCACGTCTAATTTGTTGAGTCCGTCTCTCACGCCGGGAAACGTGGGTTGTATTCGTATTCCTTTTGTCCCCGCCGATGCTATGCTTCCCCGGTTTCATAATTGCAAACTCTCTCGCTTGCTGTGTCAATTATTAACCAATTGTTATGATACCTAACCTCTGATTCAATTTTTTATTCTTTTTTTTGCAATCTACAAGTATTGCATTATATAACTAACACTTATCAATTATCAGTAATAAACAGATGGATTTTAAAAGTTTTTCACTCATAAAAATTAATTGTACATTTTATTGCAAAATTTATCTTAGAAATCAAACAAAAGTTAGATATAATTTTTCAAACATTCGGTATTGCAAAAACAAGTTTGTATTGTTTGTTTGCTGTTTTTTTACATTTTTAAAAGTTTTTGTATGTTCAGAAGACCCAGAAGAACCATTTCTTGTTCACAGTTATGAAAAATAGTTACAAATCAATTATTTAAAGTTAACAGGAAAAATAAGTGTGATTTTATTTCTTTTTGTTTGTTGTTTGTCATAATTCCAAAGTTTGGATACTTTAACGTGTATAAAGACTGTTTGTAGAAACGCAAATGCACAACTATGAGTCAACTTTCTTTGATCATTTCTCAATATAATTATTGATGTGAAGTCATAAGGAATTTCAAAGAGGAAAACACTCTTACCAAAACGGCCTTTACAATTTTGAAACTTAATCAAGTGTATTAAAAAAAAAAAAAAAACAATTACGCCACATTCCAAAAGCCCACTTTCATCACATTTCTGTAGTTACCAAACATTTGTTTCAATTATTCGAATGTCGTTTCAAAATTGAAAATATGTTTACAGTTGAAATAATAAAAAGCCAACAAGTAACGAAACAAATTTTGTCTGATTTTGAATCGCAAACTGCAATCTAAAGATTTGAATTATAGTTCAAACCCAATAATATTTGGATTATAACTCAAGGGAGATTTTTATTTTTTTTGTTTCGCGCAAAGATAAAACTTAATTGATTTACCAATTGACAGATAATGAAACTCTACATGACGCAAACGATAAGGCACATTTTTTATGGATCGCACGATAATTGTCACAGTACAGGGGCGTCCACGTTTTATTTCCTACCAATGAGTCATTCGGAAATGCTGAATATTGCGCATTCATTACGAATCGGGATCAGGAAAAGCACTGTTCACTTTTCTTCTTCTTTTCCAACCTCGCGTTCTCAGATAAGCTGCAAACTGTTTTCTTGACAATGTATAACGACCAGATGCAAAAAATAATTAACCATAGTTATAAATAACGTTGCAGTAATTGAGAAAATCAGAATTTACGACTAGCAAGAATTTTTATCAATGATTCATTTCGCGGCTTACCTCAATGAATTTTTTCATTATGACGACTTGAAAATAACCTCGAATAATTGAATAAACATTTTTATGTTAAGTAACAAATAACAATAACAAGAACAAACAAATGTCAAATGTCCAAAAAGTATCTAAGAAATAACAAAAACTGGCAATGCTGTTTGAAGGTCATGTTTGTTTACTTTTTAATCAAAGAAAACAAATAATTAGCTTTCTTTCAAGGTCACTCTTGTTTACCTCCTTGTTTTCTGTCGAAATCAAACCAAAACCCATATTTAGGGATCATTTCAATAAGAACGATGTTTAGAGTTCATGTTTATTTACTTTTTAACAAAACAACAAAAATGTACTTACTCTTTGTTCAAGGTCACTCATGTTTACCTTTTTGTTACGTTTAAAAGTTAAACTCAAATGCAAATTTTGAGGTTAGTACAGAAACTGAGATAAAAAAGAAGTCGTTTGCATTGTTAAAGCATTTGTCATGTCGGTTAATTGACGCATGACTGATAATTCTGTATTGTATAATGATTGTATGAGATTTTGGGACATTCCCCGCGATGTGAAGCGCCGCCGCAGAATCATTTTGGTACCAACAAGGCCGCCGCGCCGGTGGTGAACAGACGTTGTTGCAATAAAGTTTTTCGTTCGAAAATAACCTGTTGGAAGTTTATTGAGGCTTGAATGAATTAGCCGCGTTATCGTCGAGATAAGCCGGCCAATATATTTTTCATTTTTTTTTTTTCAGTTTGTTTCGTTACGTTGTATTGGCGCTGGTAGTGTTATGTTTACTAGTCGAAATGACGTTATTGCACGCGTCCACCTTCTGCAATGTAACTAGACACTTTTATTCTGTGACGTTTTTTGCAAATGACCGAAGGTTCTTGTGATAAGTAGTTTGTTTAGAATTGATTTTGTAAAAATGACTCAAACAGAGGAATTTGAACTTGACAGGTAAGAACGATCGGATTCAAAATTCAAAATAATAATTGTTTAAACTGTTTAAATAAACAGTTAGTTTGTTTACTTTTCGATTGTTTTTGGTTTATTTACATTCTGCAGTCGTAATGTTCAAAACTTTTTTTCGAAATGAAAGGTGAATGAAATTTGAAACGATTGGTTGAAGAATGTAAACAAATATGCAAACAAAAAATGTAAACAAAGATTTGACATAATCTTAAAGAAGTTGAAATTTAAGTTTCATTCTTGAAAAACTTTGAAATGAAATTTAAAGTTTGAAAAACTTTCAAAGTTTTTTCTCTGCAATCTCGTGAAAAATTGCAAACTTTTTTTAGTCATTTAAAATGTAAAAGACGAATTTATTTTGAAATTATTCTGTTTTCTTCTATTTTTTGTTTCGCCCTTCAGTGTGTCCAGTTTTTAAAATAAAAATTCACTGAGGTTATGAAAACATCAAGTGTTTAATGTTTTCATAAGCAATCGTTCGTAAGGTTAAAATTCCAATGTGTGGCTTGTGTATTGTCTTAAAA
This sequence comes from Telenomus remus, assembly GCA_020615435.1. Lineage (NCBI taxonomy): Eukaryota > Metazoa > Arthropoda > Insecta > Hymenoptera > Scelionidae > Telenomus > Telenomus remus. The sequence goes on along the minus strand of CM036343.1, from coordinate 5,151,201 downwards.
GCATTCTTAATAGACATAGATTAAATGAAATTCCAAGGTTTTTTCGGGAAAAAAGTATTTTTTATCTTCATTATGTGTCAGAATAATTACGAAGTATAAATTAATAAACTATTATCTAATTTAATAAACATAGCTTCCAATTAAATTGAATCCCATTATTAACAATTATCTTTATCTTTATATACATTTAATCGATACTTTTTCTAATCTGGAAACTTCAAATTTTCAGAAATGTTCTAAAACAGTTCGTTTCGTTATAAAAAAAAAATTTGTTCCCATTTTATGACACTGCTGTTTTATTATTTTTTTTTCATTTTTTCTCATTATCGTTGTCTGTAACCGGTTGTCATTATTTTTTCCGTTTTACCATTATTGTTACTTAGAACGTATTACTTTGCAAAATTTTTCTATTTAATGTTATACAAATTTATTTGTTTCTTTTTACAACCTAACATTCTAACGCAAAATTTTATCATTTTGTTTTTTATTTCCATTTTACTACTTCACTTTTATTGAACAACGATTTTAATGCTCTTTATCTGTTGAACATTTTAAATGAAAAATGAGAAACAAATCGAAAAATTTCAAAGCAATTTAAATTGTCTTCAAACCTTTTTTTATCGAAAGTCTGAATAAAAATCATTCAATAATTATTTGACGATTTTTATTATCAAAATAATAAATTACAACAAAGTCGGCCGTTTAACAGGTGTATGATGACCGTAATCGCAGAAAAAACAAGTGTTTAACTCTTGAAAATGTTGCCACTGGTAACCAGTAAACGCTTCTAAAAAGTTATCCCTACTTTTACATTGCCATTTGTACACTCATAACAAAACTTAGAAAAAAAGTCCCCACTCAAGACTCAGAATTTTGACCCAGGAGTCAGACTAATGAACTCAGTAAAGTGGGTCATCGTTAATGACAAAACGATAAATTGAAATCGAATCTTAATTTTTAGTCACCATCTGTTCTTCTCACTGAAAGTGCCAATTCGCTTTTGTAAGATCAGTTTCGTTTAATCATTGTTGTTTGTTTTTTGTTTCGTTTGTTTGTTCTAGTATTTTTATATTGATTGTGTGTGTTTTTTTTTCAGGATGGTAATAGACCCTAAAGTAACGAGCTTGCACAGTGATTACGGAAGCTTTGACAGACCTTTAACCGGGGGGGAAGGACACGATCGAGACGTCGAAGCAGCGGTTGATGGGAGCAGCAGTGGCATGGCACAGTCAAGCGATGTCTATCAGCGGCAACCCCTTCTTCCCAACGCACCTAGTAAGAACAAAGACAAATGGGGCAAGGTCGGCTCCAACTCCGACTTTTACGAAGACGACGACGACGACAAGATCGACGGTCTTGGCATCCATCCGGGCATACAAAACGGCTCTGGCACTGGAATCATCAAGATCGAGATCCCTGCTCCACATAGAGACGAACCCAGATTTCCCAAAGAAAAATGGAAAACGTTCTTTGGTAATCATCTTTTTTTTTTATTTTCCATTCTCACAATTTGAAGATCTAGGATTGTTAAAAATGATTGAATATTCTTTGCAGCATTTTTATTCATGTTTGCGAACTTTGTGCTGACGACTACATCGCTCGCGTTGGTGCACGAACGAGTTCCAGATCCAGAGACGTTTGCACCCCTCCCGGATATTGTGCTCGACAATGTGGTCGAACGAAACTGGGCGTTGAACGTCAGCGAGATCATCATCATGATCTTTTGCAACATGTCAATGATTCTTCTAATATTTCATAAACATAGGTACGAATCAAGATTGTACTTTCACTGAACTTTTGGATTAAAGAGGAAACAATTATTCTAAAATTGGATGTCTTTTTCAGATTTATCATAATGCGACGATTATTTCTGTTGATGGGGCTGCTGTATATGATGAGGAGCGTGACGATGTACGTGACAGTTCTGCCACTAGCGAGCAGAAATTATTTTTGTAGCCCGAAAGCGAACCACACAACTCCACTTCTTATAGCGCGACGAGTCTTGCAACTCATCTCCGGATTTGGATTGTCTATCAATGGCAAACATACTTATTGCGGGGATTATATATATAGCGGTCATACGGTTGTGCTTGTACTTAGTTACCTGGTTATAAGTGAATGTATGTCAAAGATTAACAATTTACATCGACTGCTCCATTCACAAAAATCAGTTTTGAAGATCTTCTAAAATTAACAAATCGTTTTCTTTTTTCAGACTCACCAAAAAGGTTTCAGCCACTTCATTGGCTTATTGGAATAACAGCCGTGATTGGAGCTGTGTTTGTGTTGATAGCCCGTGGGCATTATACCGTTGATGTGCTTATAGCTTACTATGTCACAACTCGCTTATGGTACATCTATCACACACTTGCTAATAACACGCATCTTAAAGTAAGTACTAAAAGCAAAATTTCAACAATGTTATTTTAACACAGTTACAATGAAAAAAGAAAATTTCAATTAAAAATGGTGTTTTTGTTTGTTTAGCAACATGGGCCAAACAACTTTTTGGCAAGGCTTTGGTGGTATCCAATATTCCGATACTTTGAAAAAAATGTGGGCGGCACAGTACCGCGACAATACGACTGGCCTCTACCCTGGCCTCGAAAATTTCTTGCCAAGCATCCGAATAGGGACAGTTAATACCTGACTCCTGTTATCATGACAGCATCTGTCTTTATGTGGTGATATTTCAATAATTACTTAGGCTTACGATATAAAAGTGTCCTCTATTAGAAACATATGTATTTAAGGCAACAAAGTTTTGACGAACAAATTATACAAAAAGGATGCGACAGAAAGTTAGAAATGACGAGAGGAAATGAGGCGACGGTGTTCGTTAAAAGTTCCCTTTTTTTCTCTCAAAAGTTTGCTTAGGAGCGTTCGCCCGTGACGAATTTCTATTGAGAATTATAACAATAACCAGAAAGGTTGCGTCGAAACTTGTGTATTATATTTTTTGTTGGATTTAATACATGTTTATATAAAGTAAAAAACAAATGAAATGAAAAGAAAATGATTGTCAGGAATGAAAAACTGAGCTTGATATTGTAAGGACAGTTTGAAGATCTACGAATTAGTAACACAATCATTGTTCCGAAGGCGGAAACAATTGTTTTTGTTTGTTTTTGTATTGGAGCCGAATCTCGATTATTTATTGACTGTTGTCAACAATTCTAGTACAACTTATTCCGAAACATCAATTCGACAAATAGAATTGTTCAAATGCGGACAAATGTGTACAAAAACTGAGTTAAAATAATTACAAATTTTAAGCTACACCGTGTATTTTGACAAAAAAAGATATACTAATCTGTGTACGTCGTTGCTTTGTAAGTTTTTTGTTCTCTGATCAGAATTTCTGTCGGATTTATAAACAAGCTAGGCTTACGAAAATGAAAACGAGAATTGAAAAAGAAGGCTGTACAGAAAGAAAAAACTGTTCGAATGTATAATATTATATTTTTCATGAAAAAAAAGTTCTGCATCCTGTAGGCGACGCGTTGTACAGCACAGTTTAAGGAAGTTTTGTGCGCCGATGTGTAATTTATTCACAAGTGCGGGACTTGCCAATCAAACGACAACCTCTTCCATTTGCAGAGAAATGTTTTTTGTATGTTTTTTTTTTGCTTTTTTTTAAAGTCATCAAATTTTGTTTAATTTGGACTTTATGTCAAACTAAGTAATTATTTTTTTATACTTGCGACAAGTAGATTGTAGATCTAATTTAAGTTATCAAGTTGTGTCTGAAAAAAAAGAAACATCTTCCGGAATCGTTGCAGAAAACAAGTAAATAAATGAAATTTCATGAGTTCATCATGAGAAACCGACTGAAAAATCATATTCAATACAAAGCTCGAGACGAAAGACGAAAGTACTGTAATTAATAATTGTTCATTAATGTGTAATATTGTGTCGATTGTTAGTTGACGTTTTTTTAGTAAAACTGTTCCAGTTCAAAAAGTGTTATCCAGTTAGCGATACAACAAAGTACAATTTTATACTGTTCAGCAATTCTACTTCCGTCTTTCCTCTCCAATAAATTGAATGTTACGATTTTAAATCTAGTATAAAAATACCTCTACTCGCTGCTACAATATTTGAAACAAGAAAAAAAGAAGAAAAGAAAATTGTCCATAAATTTTTGATACACGTTAGTAGAGATTGACATTCACAAGGGTTTATTTTGCGAAGGCTTGTTGTAAAATTGTCATTATACCAAATCGTACTTTAGTTGCCATGTGAAAAACAAAGTAAATATCGAAACATGCGATGTACAATTTTGTAATAACAAAGACTATAACTTTGAAATCCAATGTAGATTTATGTTTTAGTGGAAAAAAGGTTTTTCTCTAATAAACCAAAAAAAAAGTTTATAACTTTTTTTCTAATAACTGTGTAAAAAATACAAAGATTTCTATATCTACTGTTTTATCATGTTTAAATATACGAATTGTCAATTTTTATGAAAGCTGTTCTTTTGTATGTTTCAATTAGTTGAAACCGAATGTATATTTTTTTGAAATTTGAATTTGTAACATTTTCTATATCAACGCCATTATGGTATTCAATAGACAGTTTTAGTTGAAAAATAATTTGTAAAAAAGATGAGTTACGAGTTGAAATAAATGAAACAAAACTGAAATTTGTACTTTTATGATAAGTTAACATTCGTATAAATATTATAATGTTTGTTTAGTTGACGATTTTACTGGAAATCTAACAGCCTTTTGGCAGGTGTGATGTATTATGAGTGTTAAAAACAATCTGCTTTGTACAAAAAAAACGAAGCTTTCACCATGCTCGTTGTTTCTTTTGTATTTGAGTCATCAGAAAATTGTACATATGATATTAAATGCGATAAAAAAACACCTTTCATTCCAATTTGTTATTGTTATTTATCATCCTACTCGTGTATTTTGTTATTTTGATCAAAACTATTTCCAATATAAAAAAACAATAAACTGTCAATTTAGAGCTTTTTATTTAAACTTTTCAACTAAATTTAGAATACTTGACAGGTAAACATCTGTTTCGGTTATCAAAATTTTATTTCATTTTGAAAATTAAAGTTAAAAAATAAAAAAGAATCAAAAATCAAATAAAAATGGGAAAATGCAAGGATTTGAAAACGATAAATTGCAAAAAAGAAAATTTGAAGTTGAAAAAGTCTCCATCCGAGACGTTGGTTATGGAATATGTTGAGGTACCCGTAAGAGAACCTTTATCAAATATTCCTGGAAAAAAATTCATCAAAGATTCTTTTATTAATCAACGATTGGAGTACACAGGGTGAGTTCTTAATATTTCATTTTTTATTTGTTAACTTATTTTCAGCAAAGTTTTCATTTTTCCTTGCATTGAAAAACAAAACGTTTGTTTATATTTCTAATTAGGGATTCTTACAATGACCTGAAGGTCAATATCCCGCCAAAATTCAAAGAACTATCTGAAGAGGTAGCTATACTCCAAGGTCAACATCACGGAGGAAGTGGAAATTACAAAAATCATGGAAACCAAAATCCGATATCCTGCGTCGTCTCAATTATAATGAAGGACGCTCGACCAGTCAATTCCTGGATGAGAGCGACCTTGGACAACATCCTGGCACTTGGAGACTCTATCTATGACGAACTAAAAAGCAAAAACCCATCAACAAACACAATAACTTCCGTTGACATGGACAAGTACAAACTGCAAATTGGAACGATGAAATTGATTGTTGGCGTTGAGATCATGACCTTGTCCGGAACTATTTTTTCCAAAACGCCTTCGATTTTGAGCCTAAAAGTTGCTATGGAACAGTTCTTCAATATTTATAATGCTGGAGTGATGGAAACCAAAGCTCTGGTTGTTGCGGTTTGGAAGGATGGCGATGTTTTTTACATGTTTCAGCCTTACCAGTGTGACAATTCTGGAAAAAGAATAATAGAGGAAAAAAAGCAAGAAGTTGTTGGTCAGCATGAAAAAAAAGCTGCCGGAAATAAGCAGGAAAAGAAAGGAGGAAAGGAAAAGAAAGGGAAACAAGTTTCTAAAGAAAAAGAATCAGACAAAAAAACTGGTGCGTGGATTTCATTGTTTACATTATTTAAAAGTGTTTAAACTAAAAAACATTATCAATACATATGTATTTTCAGTGTTGTATATATAATTGTTTTTCTTTTGATCTTTGTTTACATCTTCATTCCAATGTTTACGTTTAGGTGGAGGAAAATGTTGCTTAGTCCGTTTATCAAATCTGTCCGCCATGACTTCGATGATATCCAACAACACGGACAGACAAAATCGAAACGACTACTTTATAATACGACAAGTGACATTTGTGGACGACATCCCGGGAGCTCAACCCTGGCACGAGTTCGTCAGCGGAGATGTTGGAAAATCATGGATTTTGAGAGGCACACTTTCGCCTGACAATGAAATGTTCGAAGATACTAGTAGAGGGAGACAGGGCATGGCGATGCCATTAATGGCTTTGATTTTTGCGAAACAATTTTCGCCTGCTGATTGGACCAAGAATCTCGTCGATGAAGTGGTCACCGAGGGCGATGCTTATTTCAATTTTTGTACCTATAACATTGAGCCAGAAGAGGAGCCTTCTCTGACTTCTGTCAATTTGTTGAAGAACAAATTGCATGCAAGGAAACGAAGAGTTAAGTTATCTAGTTCCTTTCTATTAATAACTTGTCTGAAACAGAGTAGACATAATTTTGAGATTATTTCAGGTTCAATTTGAGATAGAAGATTCAACAATAGTTGGTGAAATCCCAGCTAGGACTCTTGATAAAAGCAGTAACCTGAGCTTGGAAGATGGAATTTTCAAATTTTTCAATGAGTACCAATGTACCTTCGGTATTGTCCAAATTGACGACTATTCTGTAGCAATATGGAAATCACCAGACGAGACAAAAGACGGCGCAACATTACTTGCATACTACGTTTTTGATCCGAGTCCAAAATCATTACTATCAGACAATAGAATCAAGAAGGAGTTTGAAGACGAAACTCTGGCCACTGTTTTACGATTCTTTAACCTCACTGATTTAGTGGAGTACATCAAAAGAAACATTCCTGTTCGAGATCAGGAGTTAAAAAACCAAAAAGGAACCGAGTACCTTATTCATAATGTCAATGTCCTGTCCATCGGTAACGAGATGAACGAAGAGGAGCTCGAGGCAGACAAGCCGTCTCTTGAAAAACCTGACTTGAAAAATTACAAAGACATCGGTGGAGGAGTTGCTTGTCTGCAAGGAAATTTCAGCCAGGCCGATGCAACTATTTTTGAAGATAAAACCAGAGACAAACAACAGTCTGCTAATGCATTTGCTGCTTTATCCATGACTAAGATGTGCAATCCACATTTATGGTACCTATAAATCAAATTTTGAAAAAAATTTAACTCTTGGTTTTCATGTTACACTGCTACCAACCTATATTACTGAGATAGTAAAACATGTTGGCAGCATTTTCAGATCTTTAAGACTATTCAAAGGCTGCCAATCTTACAAATCAAACTTGTTTGGATAAATCCTTATTAGTATCCAAAACTAAACTAAAATAAATCCATTTATTCCATCCAGCTACAGCTTAATTCAGTAATAATATTTTTCTATAAAGGTACCCCGAAATCATAGACAACATTTTGAGGATGGGCAACAAAGTGACTATAGAAAATCTTGAAAATCTGCCCCGACCAGAAGAGGACGAAGAAACTGAAGAACCATTACGAACTTTTCTTTTGCCAAGCGAGATTACGCCGGAATTTTATGTGGGTGTTTCTAGAGTTGCTGTCACTCTGGAAGAAGAGGCTGTAACTGGACTTGTAAGCGAACTAGAAAACACGTTCGAGTCCTATTTTGAAGATAACAACATGGGGGTTTTGTACCAAGGAAACGTCGTGATTCCCATCTGGAAGGAAAGGGCAGTTTATTTCATGATGGATCCCAGAGGAAGCAATCAGAAAGGCCAAACCAGCGGAGCTTCTGTTTGTTGGTCCATGAGCGTTCCAGATTTGTGCGCGCATTTGAAAAAGTTGTTGAATACCGAAGGACAGTTTACTATCGACGGATTTTCAATTGAGAATCTGGAGAAAACAGAATCTGAATTTGCCTACATCCCCCAAGTTACGGACTTTATACAAGTATCAGAAGGTGTTTCTGTTATTAAGAGAAACGTCGGAGATTCTCAGACCATAAATCCGAACTTGAGCGTTACAACGTCCTTGATTGGCTTGCTGTTTTCCAAGATCTACAAACCGTCCAAGTTTACTCTGAAGAACTTCGATGAGATGGTTATCTTAGGAATAAAATTTTATGAAAATTGCAACTGGTCTGCCGACAATCGGTTGCATGTCAATAATGTCTCGACAAATCTACATTTTACAAACCAGCACTTCAAATTTACTGTTCATGATTGCGTGCTTGCTGGACGGATAAATAGCAACAAAGCGTGTGTACTTAATTTAGAACAGGGATTACAAAAGTACTTGACAGAAAATAGTAGCGGAATTCTCATTATTGATGGGAGGCACCACTTGGCGTTTTTTAAAGACGACGGGTTGTACTACTGTGTTGTGCCGGATACTGAGATTTTGCAAGTCGCAACCATTCACCTGTTGTGTGAAGAGATATTGAAGCGCTTTAATTCAGCTGTTGATTATGAAATTAGTATTATTGATATTGTCACGATTCCGGATCTAGGACAGATTGAATGTTCAAAAACCTCAACTATTGAAGAACTCAGTCTACCACCGTTAAATGCTTTCAAACAGCTGGAGGTACACATTACTTTCATAACCTAAAAATTCCTAACCTTAAAATATAATTTTTTGAGGTTATGTTTTCGTCTTGAACATAAACCTAACCAATGAATTCAATCAAAATCTTTTTCTAACCTAATTTTTGTTGTTTTGAGATTATATACTTCTTTATGTTGTTTTTTTTCAAAATAATAGAATCCAACCGAAGCAGTTCTAGTCGGCTTGATAAACCAAAACTCGAAAAATATCCCAGAATCACTCAGAGGACGACAAGCCGGTGCAGCCTGCGTGGTGGCGCTGGCAATGTCGATTTTGAAAAGTCCCATTACCTGGACGAAGAAAACCGTTGACGAAATTCTTATTGCTTCTCTGCAACTTCACATTGAATCGATGGAGCGTCTGAAAAAAGAGAAAATAAAACCGACGGAGACCGTGCGAATTTTTGAGATCGGAAGTAACATATTAGCTGTTGATGTTGAGACCGAACCGTCAGTCAGTGGACTGGTCAAAATTCGTCCAGCTGCTCTTGTTGAAACCAAGGATAATGCAAAAGATAAAAAAGGCAAAAAAGGTGATAAAAAAGGAAAAGGCGATAAAAAAGAAAAGCCTGCAAAAAAAGAAAAGGATGATAAAAAAGGAAAGAAGGGTAAAAACTCCAAGGATGAACCAGCTCAACCAGTCGTCAAAGTTGAACCGGTTAAACTGTTGAAAGAGGGACTTGAGACATTTTTGCAGGATAATATTGCAGGTATTTTAGTTGCTGGGAGAACTGTCTGTGCTATCTGGAAAGATTTTCAGGTGTACTTTGTGTATCAACCTTTTTGCAAAGACAAAAGTCAGGTACTCAAAAACAACGAATAAAATAAAAATGACAAACAAAAGAAACAAAAAATTTTAATATACAAGCAAAAATTGAATTTCCAGGTTGTTGGTTCAACTTATGTTAAATGGTTTGCTTGTTTAGTACAACTTGTGGTAGAAATTGAAAACAATCTGAGTGAACGAGATATCTATGAAAAATATCAAATTCACAGAACTATTGTGAATACAAAAACTATCAAAACGTTTCCTCATCCACCAGGTATTGAACATTTTTTTATAAATCGTTGAAATAATATGATAATAACATTTTTTTCTTAGGTTTCGAATTTTACTTGAAAAAAGACATGTCCCCACTGGCGCCATCAGCACTGAAGAAAATTCCAATGTTGTCTATCCAACCTAAAACTTTCTACTACCAAATTAACAAACAACTTTACGTTCTTGTTGAAGATATATGTTTGAGTAACCGAGCTTTCAGTGCAAAAAGTCGAAACTTGATTAGTACCGCTATTGCAACTGTAGTTTTAACAGTTTCACAGTTGCATCCGCCAGAATTTTGGACACCAGGTATAGTAAATTACAAAGAACAAATTTTTGATTACGAAAAAAATTGACAATGATAGATTGAATTGCAATTCGAATAATTTTGGAATTTTACAGAAATCATAAATGCTATTCTAGACTATGGAGAAATTTTGCATTTTGAAAGCGCCGAAATTTTGCGATCAAAAAATAGAAATTTACAACCAACCGAGATCTGTTCGAATTTTGTGATTGCGAATTTCGAAGCGATAATCTCTGTGAACCGTCAGCCAATTACGGGAATTTGGCAGCATAACGATTTGTTGCAGTCACTGACTTACTTTTGTCACAAGTTTGGAATGGGGATTTTGAGTATCACAGATGTTTCGTACGCCGTTATTGAATATAAAAAGAATTGTTATTTGTTCCATCCAAATATCCAGGGAAGTCTGATTGATCAAACGTTTGAACATGGTGCTTGTATGTTACAATTTTCAAACGTCTCAAAAATGGTCGAATGGTTATTCGACAATTTTAGGTACTCCAAATTGTTGCCTTACACACTTAGAGAAGTCAAAATTCTTGATCTACGATTTTTCTCTCACAAAGTTGTACCGAAAGACTGAGAAAAAATAAAAAACTGAAATTGAATTTACAATATTGATGGTTCTTTTTATTATTTTGAAATGAAAAATCTTGAATTTTATGAATAAAAGTTTATTCAACATAAATATTTGTAACAAATCACATAAATAATGTTGTTATCCATCAGATCCTGATTCGACTGTACAATTTCTTCTATAATCAAGCAAAGCACGTATAAATCATAAATAAAAGTTGAAAATATTTCACACCTGTTTCTTTCGAAAACTCAAAAAATCATCATCGCAAACGAAAAAAATCAAACCAGAAATCACTCATCGACTAAACCAAAAAAAAGAATACGATTGTTTTACAACGGAATCGGATTTGTATAAAATATCACTGATAAAATAATTTGTTATACTATTTAAACAATTGCAGAGGCTTGTACCGGAACGAAATAGAAAAATTCACTTTTATACAATACAAAAATTGATCAAAGCGTCTCCTTTTCTCAATTCCATTTTTTGTGTTTTTTGAAAATGTGAGTTTTTATTTGTAACATCTTTTAAATTTTAAAAGATGTTACAAGTTGAATTTTTCCACTTCAGTTCCCATCAGTTACAATTTCAAAGAACCAAACAATTGAAAAGTGTCTAATTGTTGATTGCATCTGAGTATTTTGGCTCGACCTTTCGAAGTCAACAGGAGTTGTGTCCAGGATTCGATGAAGTTTCAACTTTGGACGTTGATGATGTGCTTGTATCGGCGCTTAATCGCTTTTTTGAGTGAATGAACTGTTCCATCAACTTATGGTGGGATTCTAATCGGTCGATGCAATGTAAACAAGCGGTTTTCGGCAACTGGTCGTTTGCATTTATCTATAAAACACATGTTACATTATGTAGAAACGTAAACAAAGAAAACAAAGTAAACATAACCGATAAAACAGGTTAAGAAGTCAATAATTAGAAAATTAAAGGGAGACATCTAAATTTAAACAAAACAGAAATGCGAATAAAGCAAAGTAAACATAACCTAAAAACTAGGTTAGTGATTGGCAATTAGAAATGAAGATTTAAGAAATAAAAAATAAAAATTCAACAAAATCAAAATAGATGGACCATTACCTACATAAAAGATTAAAAAATCATGATAAAACCGAAAAAAGAAATCAAAATGTAGAATAGTTGACGTGTGCGAGAAGCGAGAAAGAAGGAGTTAGGAACAAGAACAAAAGGTTATATTTTTAGTTGAATATTTTTCATGGTCATAAGAAAGTAGTTAACTAAAAAGAAAAACCGAAAAAATTTACCGTGATTGGCAGGTAAGCGTTTATTTTCTCCGCGAGTTTCATCCTCTCGCCCTCCTCGCCATAAATGTGGATAACAAATCGATTCATTTTACTACAAAGTCTGCAGATGAATCCTGTTATCAAAGCCTTGTCAGTGCTGCCCATGTTGTCTTCTTTGTTGTTCACGGGCAATTTGATTGTTCGTTCCAAATGTTTACAAAAACTTTGACAAACTTATACGTCTCTGTGAACGACCAAACACTATTTTGACATTTAGAGATCGCACACTTTGTTTACGAGCTGCTTTTCACTTTGAGTTACACTGCTTGGCCACGAACTATAAAAATCATCCAAACTCATAATTCAACTTCACCTTTCAATCCCTCTTTTATTCTCACGTTTGTTTACAAATTCAATTGTTTACAAAACAATTTTCAAAAGAAGTTATCACATTTTTGTTTACTTTTTTTTGTAAACAACACTTTTTGTAGCTAAATTTGTAAAAGTTACCAAACGTTGGCAAGTCAGAGTCGCGCATGATTGCAGGTGTTTTTTTCTCATTTTAGTCTCTGTGAGTCTCTGTTTCAGTGTGTAGCAACGAGCAGCGACACTACGAGAGTGTCAAAAATTTTGAACAAAACTCTTATTTCCATCGTACTTATGACAATGCAGTGACCGATCGTGGAATGAACCTGCCGAAATACTCTAAGTGCCTTTGACAGTTACATTTTCATCGCCAAAATGGTAATTATCCCGGCGACCGAATTTGCATACCTAACGTAAACATAACCTTGGACATTGTATTATTAAACAAATTACAAATCAATGCACTAGTTTAGATTTGTTTCTAATTAGTCCATAAAACTTCTCAATCAAAATGGTATCGCTTTTTATCAATAATTCGTTTGTCTTATCAAGGAATTTTTGTTATCCGATTTCGTGTAAAAAAACAAGATACCATTTTGGAGCATTTTTTAGTTCTGATTAACTTGAAGAAATTTAAATATTTCTATAATTTTTGCATAAAACCAACAAAAACAAATGAAAGATGAATAAATAAATAAACAAAACTCTTTTTATTTTCTTTACAATTAAAAAAAGTTGTTTTGATAAAAAAATTTTTCAATTGTCTAAAGAAATAATTTTTTTCCAACAGGACGGTCTTAGATTACGTGCCGGGTCGACAAAAAAGTTCACAACCGAAGTGCCATACGCATCAAAAACAACGCACGAAAGAAAGTTGGAACCACCAAATGGAACTCAGCACTTATTTTTTGTGCTGACTTTTTTCCTTGTTCTATCAGTAACGGTGATAGTCCTGGAGAAAATTCTACCCGAGCCGCAGCTGATCAACAACGAGGCAATACAGTCGGACAGATTTGTGGCCGAAAGGGCCAAGGATCATGTACATAATTTGACCTCGATGGGTCCGCGAGTGGCGGGCAGTTACGCCAACGAAGTTCTGAGTGTTCGATTTTTGAAGGACGTGATCAACGATATTCAAAAACACGCAAAACCACATCATCGAGTTGAATTGGACGTAACCAGACATAGCGGTGCTTTTCCTCTCACCTTTCTCGACCGGATGACTAACGTTTATCGAAATGTGCAAAATGTCATTGTCAAACTTGGGCCTAAGAGAGCAGCGGAGGACAGTCTGTTGTTGAATTGTCATTTTGATTCGTTTTCACAGAGTCCTGGTAAACAAAGTTTTTATTTTCATTTTATTTCTAAAACACTGATGTTGATTCAATTTGTCTTTAATTATAGGTGGATCTGATGACGCTGCTGGTTGTGCTGTGATGTTGGAAATTCTTCGAGTAATGTCACAGAGCTACCAAGTTTTAAAGCACAATGTGATTTTTTTATTCAATGGTGCTGAAGAAAATATCTTACAGGTTGAAAGAACAAAACATTTTCGTAATTTTTCAACTCACTACTTTTCTTTGATAAAAAATTTAAAAAATATGGTATTTTTTAGGCCTCTCATGGGTTTATAACACAGCACAAATGGGCCAAAGATATTCGGGCATTCATTAACTTAGAAGCCTGTGGCGCAGGTGGACGAGAGCTTCTCTTTCAAGCTGGGCCTGGAAATCCCTGGATTATAGAAGTGAGAACCATTTTCGCTATTATCCTAACTACAATAACTGACTTAACAGAAAATAATTCAACAAAGTATGCTTACCTTTCTCATGCAATTTTTTCATCTTTTTTTAAACTTTCAAGCAATATTCACACAAAAAGAAAAAAAAACAACTTCTAAGTAAAATTGCAAAGCAAAAATGAAAATGAGAATAAAAAATGATGTACAATTGATAACAATCGCCTAACTGCTTTCTTTTAAGGTCTACTCAAAAGTAGTCCCGTATCCGTACGCTTCGTCCTTAGCTCAAGAAATATTTCAAAGCGGCATTGTACCAGGCGAAACTGATTTTCGCATATTTAGAGATTTTGGCAAAGTTTCTGGTACGATGTTTTCAAATATACCTTCATATCTTCACAATTTTAATTTACTTCCTTTTTTTAATTTTCTTAGAAAATTTTCCTTCAATTTTGGATCCTACCTGTTACCAGTTTTTTTTATAAAACTCAATTGATTGATTTTTATTTTAGGACTCGACTTTGCCTGGTCAACAAACGGTTACGTTTACCACACCAGATTCGACAATGCCGATCAGATACCTTTAGGATCTCTGCAGAGAACTGGGGACAACATCTTGGCCCTGACTAGGTCTATTGCCACAGGGCCGCATTTGCCATATGCTCAAAGCCAAAAATCCGAGGGCAGTCTCGTCTTTTTCGACTTCCTTGGAGCGTTTGTCGTTCAGTGGTCTCAGAGAGTTGCTTGTTTAGTCAACCTTTGTAGCATTTTCATCGGAATGTTTTCCATCTATCTGAATATTAAAAGTGCTCGAAAAGGTACTAAATACTAAACTAAACATTGCTGAGAAGTCTATCCAGTCGATTAAAATTTTTAAGGTCGTTCGATTTTCTATAAATTTTAATTTTTATTGCAGAATCTAAGAGACCAGTTTACGTAAACCAACTAGCACTATGTATTCTCACAATAGTAGGTTCCTGGATAGTGTCAATGCTCTCAGTAACAGTGGTGGCACTGCTTCTCACAAAACTGGGCAAAGTTATGAGCTGGTACGCACGGCCAGCTTGGCTCTTTTTCCTCTACATTTGTCCGACCGTTGCAGTATCCATGACATTCTTCTTGAAAATAGGAGATAAGCAAAGAAAGGTATTTTTTTTATTCGATGGCCTAAAATTCTATCACATTTATTGACAGCACAGATTTGATTAAATGTTGTTTGTTGTTGTTTTACAGAGCGTGGGATCTGCCTGGACGTTGTTTCAACTCCACCAAGACGCGTACAGCATTTTATGCATGTCGGTATTGTTCATTTGCATAGTTCTCGAAATTCGTTCCGGGTTCATTACCATGCACTGGGTCTTGTTTCCTGCTCTTGGAAACATCATTCGTCACAACTTTTTTGATAACTTACGAGGTGAAAATCATCTAAACAAAGTTTAAAATTGAACAACCAAGCAAAAGAAAGTGTAAAGTTAAAATGACTTTTTTTATCTTTTAGATTGGAGGTGGTACTGCTATCAATTAGGGGTCCTGACACTGCCCTACGTGCAATCGTTTTATTTATGCATAGGCGCCTTGTACCTTTTCATACCCCTGATGGGACGTGCAGGTGCAAGTTTGAATTCGGAATTAGTCATTGCCAATATGATCTCTTTATTATTTTGTCTTCTAATGAGTTTTATTGTAAGTACTTCATATCCTACTATAATTTTCTGTTTCATGCGATCTACAATGTGAAACAATAAAAAACATATTTGTAAATTAATTTTCACAGCTACCTATGGTGCTACTGATCAAAAACGCCGAAAGAGTAATAAGCGTACTGTTTGGTATCTTTTTAATATCAATCGGAGTACTTATTTTAACCCCGCTTGGTTTTCCCTATAGTGGCAATCCATTATCTCCAGCCCCTCAACGATTTATGATCTTGGTAACAAATAAAAACAGTTAATCATTAAAACTTGAAAGTGCACAAGAAATATTCAGTTGAAATTTCATTCGTTAAATCATGTTGTTATGTTTTAGCACACTCTGAGACAGTATTATCATCCAAATGGTACCTTAAGACATTCAGGAACAGGTTACTGGTTTGTTAATCTGGATATAAACAGTCCTCATAGCGTTTCAAGTATCGTTCCTGAATTGAAATCTGCGGTCAGTACAGCCAAGGATTGTGAAACTGAACTGTACTGCGGGTTGCCATTTTTGTTACCTGTCACTACTTTTCTTTGGTAAAAAAATCATATCAAATCCAAATTTTTATTGAGTTTTTTTATTGAACTAAACTGGAAATTTATTGTTAAAAAAAAAGGAAAAATAGTTGGATCCCAGCTCCAGCGCCAATAATCTCCAATCCAGCAAAGTTGGAAGTTTTGTCAAAGTCTCGAAAAGGAAATACTGTGAATCTCACCCTGTCAATTTCAGGTAAACTTGACAAATTGATAACGTTGAGTTTGAAAGGTGGTAAATAATGCAAACCATTAATCAAATTTGTTTACAGGTCCAGATCATCTGGGTGTAATGTTCTCACCCTATGAAAATGTGCAATTAAAATCTTCAAGTATTTTAGACGAACCGCTCTTAAAAGGTCCAATGTGGAATGGAAGGGAGACGTATTTTGTTTATTATTCTTGTGTTTATCAGTGTGAGCCGTACAACTTTACCCTTATCCTACAGGTACATAAACAAACATTAACTTCTTCCTAAAACTATGTTTCTGAATTTTTTAAAACAGATTTTTTCATTTTTTAAAGTTAGAAATCTAGTAGTCAGAGTGTCCGCCAGTCCCGTAGAAGCCCGGGGTTCAATTCCCTGCCAATTTTTTTCTCATTACATTAATTATTTTTTTTTAATTTTTAGACTCCGGATAGCCACGAAGGTCCAACAGTATCCTTAGCATTGGCAGGACACTATTTACACGGCGAAAACCAAATGTCAAAAGAGTTTAAAGACTTTTTACTGCAATTCCCATCCTGGACAGTGATAACACCTTGGACTTCAACATTTGCATCGCACGAACTTTAAAGGCCGTACCAAAAACCCGAAATAATCGCGAAAATATATCGAAACGTTTGCATTTTAATATTCAAAAGTGTAAGAGAAAAGAAAACAAAACAAAAAATGACACGTTTGCTGGTCGACTTAAAGCCGCGAAAATAACATTTGGTTCAAAATAAGCGAACAAAACCGGACACCTCCAAGTATTAGATTTGGAACGATTGTTGATTTATTTATTAAATTGTAATAACAAAAATGAAATGACTGAACGATTGATATAATTTAGGATACAACGAACGGCATTCATGTAACGAATATGAGCTTACATAAAGTTACAATTTACAATTTTGAAAACATAGAAAGAAACTTGCAAAGGAAATGCTTCTAAGCCGAATAGGTTTGGGAATAACTCGAATGTAGACGTAATTTAGCTTGCAGTAGATTGAACGATTAAATACAATAGATATTTCAAGCTCAATAATAATGAAAATACACAAAAACGAGCCAAAATACAATTTTTTATTAGGACGAATATTAAAAGTCTCAGGTGCGTTTGCAATGATTTGAAATTCGAGTATCAACTGCATCTTCACGGTTTTGCGTTTTGTTTCATAAAATTCATATAGTCGTAAAAGTAACAGACAAGGACAATAGCTGTATCACCCGTTTGGTTTTGTTTTCATTCTACCTAGATTTATTAATCGTATCTGAATATTGAACACTTTTCGAATGGAAAACAAAGAAGTCGGATTAGTTATTGTACATTTTTGTACTCTGCGCAAAATGTATCAAAATGTGATTGTTTCTTAACTGGAAAAGTGATAGACATTGTGTATAAGCTTGTCTTAAGATAAAAGTTAATTATCTTCTATTTTCTTTCTCTCTCTCTCTTTCAGATTTGTTGTAATTAATGGTTGTTGATCAGTCGCAAAGTGATATAAATTCGAATTGTATAATGCATAGTTGTTTATTTAATGTAAATAACAGATATTTTTTACTTTGAATAAATTTATCGTAACGAATGAAATTGATTTGTAGATGAATTACTTTGCATCCTTTATCAAAACGCATTGTTTGTAAATTACAAATTATAGAAATGCAAAAAAATAACTACAAGTATGAAAACAAATAAACAAAAAAATATTTATAAACAAAAGGAATAAAATACAACTTCTCAAACAGAAACAAACATACTAAACAAAGACAACATCAAATCGAATCTCTGATTTATTATTGTTCACCAACAACACAGTTATAAACAAAGAGAAAGAAAGACAAGTGTCAAAATAAAAATAGTAACACCCAAACAAACAACCCTATACACAACGATTAAAAAATGCAAAAACTAAAGACAGAGATCCATTCTGAATTCGAGTATCCGCGGGATGCGCGCCTGGTAATGTGCGGCGCGACGGCGCTCGCCCTCGGGCGTTGATTGGTCGCTGAATTGTGAAACGTTCTCCGTCTCTGTTCAATTTTTTGCCCTGTCAAACTGTGCTGTGCGTCGGGGCCAGTCGTGTTACAGGCGTTGGTGGTGCAATGCGCGCAGCTCGATCGGGTCGAAACGGGCAGTGATCGGACTCGCAATCCCGAGGGAGTGCTCGAGTGCTAGGTCGTTTAAATAACAACCTCCAAGGAGATGAGCCAGGCCGACGAGGGCTGAGCAGCGCAAACTTTTGACAATGACTCGGACGAGCCGACTAGACTAGACCAGCTCGATCCAAGGCTCAGCTCTCTTTTTTTGTTTCTTCTTTTTCGCCAGCCGTCACTCAATCCGTCCTTGATCTTCTCTCAAGATGCCTCTCTTTGGCAAAAAGGACTCGAACAAAAAAATGAAAAAGGACTCCAAGGACGACAGATCGTCCAGCATCGATGACAAGTATATGCTCAAGGAGCTACTCGGAACGTAAGTTTCACTTTTTTGCGAAAAAAACTTTGTTTTGATTCTGTTTGTTGTTTTTATTTTGTTTGTAGTTTGTTTTGATTTGGTGTTTGTTTCCGTTGTTGTTATTTTTGTTTTTAGTTTGAAAAAAAAGTGCAAAAAAGATGTGAGGTAAAAAGGAATAGTGAAGTAAGTCATGGTGGCTGGGAATTAATCATCGCAAGAAATCTGTCAAATAAGGCTTGACTTTTGGCACGATGAAGTATAAAAGGTTTCGATTGTTAAGGACAGTGAGAGAAAGAGAGAGAGGATAAATAAATAAGCGTGGAAATGAACCCAACAGGTTGACGTCGCAAAATAATTCAGCAACGAATGAACGTCGTCGGAGTGTAAATAAAAGCCAGGACGGAATTGATGGAAGCTATCCATCGTATTTTTCATATCGATCAAGTATCAGAACGAGGTGTATGCTATAGGCCGTGGCATTAATCTTGCTTTCGGTTTCGTTGCACAGGACAGTCGGACAATTAATCGACCGGGACGGGCGCATAATTATTCGGTGACATTAAAACGCACGATATTCATAATCGTCCTGACTAATTTGCCAATTCTGCACTCCATCACTCTTGTACTTTTGAATCACCTTCAAGATTTCAATTTTGTTCAATTTGATCTTTTAATAAGTTTGTTACTTTTTTTGCCCCAATTTTCGTACTTGTTTCTTGATTTTGATTGTGCAATTTACATTTTGTTTATTTTGCTTTTGTTTGTTCATTTACATCTGCTTTGTTTTGATAGGATTTTCATTTTTTTAACCGATTTATTTACAATTGTTGTTCGTTGTTTGTTTTTGTTTTGTTTTTAATTTCGCGACAATCAATAAATGCTAATTATAACGCTTCGCTCAATTTATTAACGATTGACCATCAAAAATAAGCAAGATATAAACCAATGCACGTTAAGGCCGTGAGACTCGATAATCGAGTTTGTTTTTTTTTTCAATCTCATTTTGGGTAAACCCAGAAAACTTATTACACTCGATGATATCCACAGCTGATAATGTTTATGTCCTTTTTTGCTCCACTTTTTTTATGTATTTTTTACTAAACGAGCGGTCAAAGCTGAGGCTTTACCCAGACGAACACAAATTAGACAAATGTCAGTCAGACAAAAATAACCAGTGTTTTTTATTTCATCGAATAAAAAAAGGCAAATTTGTTTTTCAAGTGAAAGAAACGAAGAAAAGTCAAACGAAGAAGAAAACAAGAAAATGGAAGAACGAAGGAAAAGGAAAAAGTTCAATTTCGTAAATGAGCTTTTACGTAAGAGAGCCAGATTGCAGTATCATTTTTGTTTAAGAGTGTGTTCGATTAGGAAAAGTCGAGTGTGTAGATATGTTGACGTGGATTTTCATCTGTCCGCGACATCAAAGTGCGATAAAAACAATTTTATGTAACGCGCAAAAATTTAATTCTCTATTACGCGCTCAATTTTCGTGCGCGAACGGCCAGTCAATGAAAAGCTATTTCACGCCTCGAATTCAAGATATTTCGATTTGTTTGAACCCTCGCGATTTTAATGTCGAGATCCTGAAATTGATTTGTTCTTTTGTAAACAAACTCAGACCGAAAAATTAATCATTTTCAGCCCGGTGATTTAGAGTCTGATCTCATTTAGAACATTTTCCTTTTTCATGATTTAATACTCATTTAATCGAGGTTGAAACAAATCTTTTTACTTCATTTTTAATAATGAAATTGATAGTTCAGTTTCTTTGAAACCGTTTGTTTAGTAATTCAATTCTCATTTGATATGTGTTGAAAATAGAAATGAAACACAACAAACAATATTTATAATTGACGTTGGATCTTTTATTAAATTTCGATTTTGATACTTGAAACGTTAAAAGTTTTTATTTCATTTCTTTTTTAATTCGTTTCGAAAAGCAAAAATTCAAAACGACAAATCAAAAATCAAACCCAAAATAGAAATCAAATATTTTTTAAATGCTGAGTATTCTATTTTTATTCAATAATTTAATGATTTGTAATTTTGATATTTCAGGGGTGCCTTTTCAGAAGTGCGATTGGCCGAAAGCAAAGAGAAGCCAGGCATGATGTTCGCAGTAAAAATCATCGACAAGAAAGCTCTGAAGGGGAAGGAGGACTCGCTCGAAAACGAGATCAAAGTTCTGCGGAGGTACGCGAGTGGTCCTGGAAACAAATAACAAAACTGAATTATCCTTGTTTCAAGTTTACTACAAATTTCGTTACCATTTATTTAATCTTTTAGACAAAGAACAAATTTTTGTTTCTCAAAAGTCATTTTCTGGTGCTCAAATTGTTTGGATCTTCATTATTTTTTGGTATACTCGTTCATTTTTTGTACGTACATTCTTTGGTATTATTTATTCTTTTGTATTTCTTAAACGTCGCTGTATCCGCAATGGGCTAACACACGTTCCTTTATATCATTCAGCCTGCGATGCTTTTCTGAGAGATTGTTATAGTTGCGGATGCCTTTTGCATACGTCTTCGTTTTTTCAACCAAGATCGCAACGAAAAATAAAAAACAAATGCGATTATATCAATTGCGATAACTGAAGTGTTGCTCACAGACATGATACATTTTTTTATTCATTTTCTCACACAGATACTGTACGAAAAAAACTTCCGCATGCTCCAACACACAATTACATCGTTTTATTACCAAACCATCGGCTTTCAAAAACAATACTAGTAATAAAATTCAAAAAACCTTAACAAAAGTTGCAAGCAGTTTGCATTCCGCGTTGGACGTTAAACTTGTTTCGACCAATTTCGTCACACGATGCATTGTTCAAAAGAAGAAAAAAAAGAGGGGAAGGAATTTTTTTCTTCGTCCACCTCCGTACGCGGACCATAAGAGGCAATCATTTGTCATGATTTATCACCGTTATACTTTCGCCGTCACGCGCACCTCCCCCACGATAAAAATTTATGCCTTTTGAAATTGTAATCGGAATGAGAATCGGAAGGTCACAAAACACCAACCCAATTAATCCGCTCGACTGATTATATTATCGTTTTGTAATTCAATTTTCATTCTTTCCACGTCGAGTCGTTTCAAGTTTTGTATCTCCTTCAGAATCGATCGCAAAAGTTCTATACTTTTTGAATCTTTTGTTTTTTTTCCTCACTTTGTTTAGCAAAAGGAAAAATGTTTCGTGCTAATGTTTATTTTGATGATTTTGATTTCGCAGGTGAACGAACGAACGATAAGCATCTCGGATTGGTCGGTTTATTATTTTTTTGTCGCTCGCCCACTGGAGAATGATATTTCAACCGGAACGTGTCCCAAGATAAAACGTGTCCCCCTACGAGAGACGGAAAATTGGATTGCAAGGCGAGAAAACGTTTTGCATCACAATCCCTCGAGATCCCTCGGCGCGTTTTCTGCCCGGAGCGTGACGTCAATTAGGGATGATCCCTGACGAGCGTTTTTTATGACAAAAGACGTGTCGTCATTTCGATAGACCCGGCCGCAATTAAAGTCGCTTATGCTCATCGACATCAACATTATCATTTTTTTTCTTTTTTTTTGGGTGCTCCATTATTTATAGACAGACAGACACTTTGTCACAATATTTTTGTCAAATTCGAAAATGATTGATTTCTACCTCTTTTTTAACTCTACGAAAATAGAGTTCAAATTCAAAAGATGAACTTGAAGAGAGAACGATGTTTTGACTTTTCGCTTTGAATTTATGGGTGGCAAAACTAATAAAAAAAAGAGATTCTTTGGCATGTGCTAATGAATGAAAATGTTAAAAAAAAGAATAAGAAGAATGTTATGCGCGTTTTGACATCGGTTGTGAATCATGAATAGTCAATTATTTCGACACTCTTTTCTATCATGTTTTTTTTTTATTTAAACGAACAAACAACCGGGAAGAGATAAACATGCGTCATTTTCACAACCATCGAAACGAGCGTGGAATTGGAGGGCGCGAAAAATGTGCATTCTTGTGCGTCACCTCGGACTGATAACCAAACGCTTTTATGGCCGACTTTTGATCGCATTCAGTTTCCCATCTTCTGAACGATTATTAACTCGAAATTAAACGTTTGAAATTGTTTAAACGTTAAAAATTAAAATACGAACAGAATTTTAAAAAATTGAACGTGTTTGACAAACAGTTTGGGGTTGGGAAATGTATTTGTTGGTTCTTTTTTTCAATGACGAGATTTTAATGAATCGGTTTTATTTACGAAACTTTTCTCCTCAGACGTTACGACAGACGTTTCAAAACCAACTTGAAAATTCATCGGGCGGGATTCCAGAAACAAAAATCATCGCTTTCATAACTCGACTAAAATTGCTTTCACTTTTGTCTTGCATTAAAAAGTATTAAAAATTGTTACTAACCTTGTGTGTTACTAATCCACTTTGGTCCAGCGGGGAACATTAATTTGTGTGCAAAAATTTGTCAAAATTGTACAGACAACAAAAAAGTTACAACAATTTAAGAACAAAAGTTTAAAAAAAAGTTGTTTAATAAACTTTGAATTATGAGGATAATAAACAAACAAAAAATGAAAAAAAAAACATTAGAGTTACTGTTTATTATTAATGTATAATTTTGCAAGGCGTGTTGTAATTCGTAGGTTCAGTGAATCACAGACACGACAGAGTGGTGACGGACCGCTCAAGTCGGATAATAGTGGCGAAGGACAATGGTAAGTGCCAATGGGCCGAAAAAGAAAATCAATTTACAAAAATTACAAAAAGTCACAAAAAAAGATCGAAAGAAAAACAATCAAGATAAAAAACAATAAAACAAAATCACAACTCGAGCATGATTGATTTTCAGATGGCAAAGTGTGCTACTTTGTTTCTATCTCTTTCTAATTTTTAGTTTTTACGTCTTGCACTTGCATTTGAACGAATCACATGAAAAATTTTTGAAAAAACTCAGGAATGCCTTGTTTCTTTTTTAGATTGCACCTGAGTGTTGTAGAGAAAAAAATTTTGGAGTTTTGATTTTTTCATGTTCGTTTACTTGGAAATAATTGAAATTAAATTTTTAGTCGCACGTTTTGCTATTTGAAACGATAATGAAAGAAGGACCAGAAATGAAAAAAATTTTAAACAAGTCGAAAGAAGATGTTTAAAATGAAGATTTAGTTTCCATCAATTTAATATTCAGTGTCATTAAACGATCTGTTGTTTTTCTTTTCTTTTTTTGTCCTTTGATTTCTCTCCTGAAACAGTTTTCCGTTCTCTTTCTTATTTTCCTTTTTTTGCATTTTCTTTTCTGCACATCTAACGAATCGACAGCTTTTGACTGATTCGACTTGAAAGTAGTCGAAAAAGCATCGAAGCTGTCGTGTTACGTTCAGTGTGATTTGTCAAGCCATTATTTCAGTCAAGTCTAATGGCTAAGTGAAATAATTTGAATTTTATTGAACCGATTAATCGTTTCCCATTAATTCCGCTGTACGCCAACTATTATTTTCACTACATTCATTTCTTTATCTTTTAAATAAATTCTCAATCTAAAAAACAATAATTATCAACTTTATCAAAATACTTCAAATGCAATAAACAAATTTAATGAAAATCAAAATTTGTAATAAAAAAATAACAAATGTAAAAACAAACTTTGCCTGGTTTAAAAATTGAATGAAAATCAAAACTAACTTGTAAATAGTTTGAAGTGTGAAAACAGTTTATTTCGATTGTAACAAATAAAAACTAAAACAATTAACTTTGATGCGATTAACGAGTTTGAATTTAACATTGTTTAACTAAGACGAGTAACGGTTTGATTATTTTTCAAGTTTCTTTCGTGTTTCTCAAATTCTGCAGAATAATTAAGCGTCACAATTTAGTTCACTTTTCGTTTCACATCCAGCACCTTTCTCAATAATTGATGATTGCAACCTCAATTGAAGTAACAATTTGCGAGTTATTTTAATTGGCTAATATAAATGCAATTACCTGAACTGTGAAAAATAAATGAAAAAAAAGTTATTACTTGTCAAGTTTTCACTTTTGCACACCTCACGTGTTTCAATATTAATCACCTGCACTTTTTATTCTCCCTGCGGAGACAACTTTAGGATAACTTTTTTTTGTCAATCAATGTGTACATATTAATTCCTATCTCTTTGCATCTTTCTCTATTGCTTTTGTGAATTT
This sequence comes from Telenomus remus, assembly GCA_020615435.1. Taxonomy (NCBI): domain Eukaryota; kingdom Metazoa; phylum Arthropoda; class Insecta; order Hymenoptera; family Scelionidae; genus Telenomus; species Telenomus remus. The sequence continues at coordinate 5,126,057 of CM036343.1, read as the reverse complement.
CGTTATCCAAATCTTGTGAATTCAAAAAATTATCTCCCAAGAATTTTTTGATCATCAAAAGTGAATCATTCAGAAAACTTCCCCAAAAAAATTGTTTAACAATAATTTAATCATCAATTTTGTAAGAACTTATTCAAAAATCACGTTACAATGAGATGCACAATTTTCACATACAAATTCACAGGAAAACAAAAATCAAAAGAAAAAGTGTTTCAAAAAACTGAAAAATATAATAATCCTTGAAAAATGAGTTGCAGTTTGCGTAACCCGACGGTTTATTGTAATGCAAAACTTGACGGTTGGATGGAAAAAAAAGTGTTCCAACAGTTGACACTTGACGTGTCTGCGTTGATAATAAATTCGCAGACAATTCAAAAATGAGCATCGAAAAATTCATCCAAAAAAAGAACACTCAGCTCTTATGTAACGAACAATTTTCTTATCGAAAGAAAATGGAAAAAAATTATCTTCGAGGAGAAATTGAACGAGCCGATATTTGTCACAAATTCGCGTTTTAATTGTCGCGAGTTACGCGAGAATGCGTTCAGTTTTTTTTAAATCGACAAAAAAGCCAAGTTTCGAAGGCAAGGGGATTGGAGAAAACCATAAAGTAGCAGCCGAGTCTAAACACAAACACGAGCACTCTTATTTTCACACCGTTCAATTGGTTCAAGCTACCTAAAACAGTAGACTCGATTATCTTTTGCAATTGATTTGGATTGTTAGGTGTTTCTCTTTTTCATCTCGCCTTATTTTCTGCTTCAAAATGAGAGCTGTGAAATTAAAGCGCAATTTTTTTATCTACTTTCACGTCCTTGTTCTTTTATCAAATTACTTTTTATTATCTTTTTATTAATTAAAAAATCACGCAGAAATAAGAACTGAAGAAAAAATTTTGCAGCTCTTGTGTAGAGCATGTTTGTGTCATTAAAAAAAAGTTGTTAAACAATTTTGTATTTTTTTATTTTGCTCTGTGAATATTTTCTTCGCTTAGCTCTTTCCTCTCTGAGGTGTTTTTTTGTAATTAAATGATTTTAGATGTTGAAATACATATCTTAGGGTTGATTTTTAAAACGATTATTTGATCAATGTTACTCGCATGCGAGGTTACGAATTTCCTCACAAATTATATCTCTAAGATCAATATTTGTTAACTGTGAAAACAATAAAACTACACCGAGTGCAATAATGTTTCTTTTTTTGTGTTTTATTTTTCTGATCTTCAATGCACAAATTCAAATGCAAAATTTAATGTCAACCGCAATGATTGTTATTATTCACAGTCTATGTTTATTTCAGGCTAACACATCCTAACATCGTTCAGTTATTAGAAACTTTCGAGGATAAACATAAAGTGTATCTGGTGATGGAACTGTGAGTAAATACCTTACCTCTCGAAATTATTCAATTCTACTTACCACAATGTCAATAGCATTTCGCAAACGAAATTTTCATCATTCAAATCTTGAAGAACCTTTTTGCATAGTTAATTAATAAACATTTGAAATTCTCAAATTATAAGTAATTAGTTATTTCAAAGCATTAAAAAAGTTAAGACATCAAAAGAAATAGGTTGGGAATTGAACCCTCGTCCTCAAGGTCGAGACTGTACCACCTTATTCAATACTCCAATAACTGGTTTCGTAGTTCTGGTTATTTTCAAAAAATTTACTCATTTTAAATAGCTGAAAATTTCGTTTTGATTGTTTAAAACGTTTAAAAATTTGACTATTAATTTTGAATTATAAAATGATTTGTTATTTTAGAGTAACTGGCGGAGAATTGTTTGACCGAATTGTGGAGAAAGGATCATATACGGAAAAAGACGCTTCGGGTTTGATAAGGCAGGTTTTAGAGGCAGTGGATTACATGCACGAGCAGGGAGTGGTTCACAGAGACCTGAAGCCCGAAAACCTTTTGTATTATAGTCCGGACGAGGATAGCAAAATTATGATCAGCGACTTCGGCCTATCCAAGATGGAAGATTCCGGGATTATGGCCACTGCTTGCGGCACGCCCGGATACGTTGGTAATTACCCCCCCCCCCCCTCTCCTGCCCCTTTCGTTCATGCAATAATTTCATAACGAGAGAGAAAATGATCGCGTTGAGTCCAATCAATCTCGACGATAATAAACCCGACGTTCTAATTTTCTGTCAAACGTTTAGCTGCGTTGATTAAAGTTGTAACAAGGAGGTGAGAGATAAATTCATGTGTTTTTTTTAAACAAAAACCAAAATACTGCTGTAAGTATCTTTTTGTCACGGCTCAATCGCTCAACCTGAACGATTTGTCACCAAGCTGAAAAGCGCAAAATGTAGTTTTTAGGAAATCGATTTATAGATGAATCAGGACTAGAGACGTAAGACTGTAAAACGCTAGATTTTATCATGGTCACAATTAGAATTTAATTTTTTAACATTTAAAAATGTTTAGAAAGTGATCGATTGTTCGCAGAAGTATAATGAAGGGAGAGTTTGACAAAAATAGCAAAAAAAAAAAGTTTTATTTCATTTGATCAATAAGGAGAAAAAAAATTTCAAGTATGATGTGACAGGGTTTGAAAAAAAACCACTTTATTTTGTTCCAACGAGATTTGTAATATGAAAAGTTGCATATCGATTTTGTGATTTATCTTCGACCATTTGTCATCCGTGATAATTGTATTGTTCATTGACTGACCCTCGTAAATTGAAATGTCATTGGTTTTGTCATTTTCTCCTGATCAGATGATGTAGATAATGCAATATTGACACCCTTGTAAATATCTCCGTAGCTTTCTTGTACATACTTGACCGTCTTATTGATATAAGTAGAAATGAAAAAAAAATTGTCGGACGAAACGTACAGATTAAACAAGTCGAATCTTTTTGGTCCGCAGCGCCCGAAGTCTTGGCTCAGAAACCCTACGGCAAAGCAGTAGATGTCTGGAGTATAGGGGTCATATCTTACATCCTTCTCTGTGGCTACCCTCCCTTCTATGATGAAAATGATGCTAATCTTTTTGCACAAATCTTGAAAGGTGAAAATTGTTTAAAAATTTTTAATGTTCTTACTATACATGAGTAACACTGCTTTTAATGTAAATTTACGAACTTTTTAGTCTACTAACTTTTGTAATCTTGTCAGTATTTTACAGCAATTTCTAGTGGTTTTTAACTCAATTTTTAAAAAATCTAATCCTTTGACAATAAGTTATATCTAGTAACTCTAGTCATTTCTAGTAACTTTTTTGGTAACATCTAAAATAATTTTTAACCTTTGCCTATAATGTTGAATGTTTTCTACTAATTTAAGTTACATGTAGTAATTTTTCCAAGATTTAGCGACTTCCTAGTGGTAACTAGTAATTCTGGTAATTTTAAGGGTAATTGTCCAGCAATTTATCGATACTTTAGTTTCTGATGATTTTTAACAAACATTTTGTAACTTCTGTAAGTTTCTAGTAACATTGGGGATTTCTCAGTGATGTTTCTAGTAACGTTTGGTAATTTGTTGGTAACTTACAGGCTGTAAGTTACAGCCATTGTTCTAACTTTTCAAGTAACTTCTGGTGATTTTATGGTGCCTTTTGGGATTTCCAGTAACTGTTACTAAATTTCTAGTGGATTTTGGTGACTTTTCAGTAACTTTGAGTAATTTCATTTTAAAAGTCATATAATAATGTTTTTTCTTTAATTTTTAGGTGAATTCGAATTCGATTCGCCTTACTGGGACGACATCAGTGATTCAGCTAAAGACTTTATCCAAAAATTAATGTGTGTGAACGTAGAGAAGCGTTACACTTGCAAACAGGCCTTAGCACATCCTTGGTACGCTGCAATTCTCCTACGATAGGAAAAGTTGTAGTTTCTATAAAAACATTCTAGAAAACGACTTTCCCTACACGAAAACCCCGTAACGCTCAAAGACGTTAACACATTTTATTATCTTTTTCATTGCCAACGCAGGATATCAGGGAACGCAGCTAGCAATAAAAATATTCACGGCACTGTGTCCGAGCAGCTGAAAAAGAATTTCGCCAAGTCTCGATGGAAGGTTCGTCATCAACAAAATTCTTTAACTCTTTAAAAAACGAACAAATTTCAAAATTCGAATCAATAATACGATAGTCAACAATATAAATATAATACCCTTCGTTCAGTGTGTTTATTTTTTAAACTATTGATTTTAATGGAAAAATACTGTATTCGTACGTTGTAAATGCGTTTTTACTATCTCCTTTACTCTCCTTTTATTACCATCTTTTTTTTCGATTTAATCAAATCATAAAATTTGGTTTTTATTATCAATAAAGTAAATGAACAACAAAAAAGCACTTTTGAATAATGAAAAAAATTCTGTTCGTCCTTTTTCAGCAAGCGTACCACGCAGCTACGGTGATTCGCCAGATGCAGCGGTTAGCGTTGAACAGCGGACAGCAGCAGCCGAGTCACTCGCAAAAGTACTTCCGGAACCCCGGACATCCGACCAACGGCAACTGAATCGAACGGCGCTGACCACCAGCGCCGGCCTTAAATTATTTCTCGCGCCCTATCTCACTTCTACTTTTTACTTGATAAACAAACAAACAATTACAAACTAAACAAAAAGAAAAAAAAACTGTCGCTCTCTTCGCGCTACGTATGCTTCACTGCAAAATAAAAAAACGGCTGTAAATCGTGCGAACGACGTAGTATTGTAAAATCGCATCGCAGAAAAGAAATTAAAAGAACCACTATCAAAGACTTCGAGGCAGTTCGACGGTTCTTTCGCGTCGAATTATGATAACTGTAACGATTTTTTTTAAATCAAATCTTGCTCCTTTAGGTTGTCCTTCGACTTTTTTTTCGTTCTCAGGGGGGGAAAGTTTATAGATGTTTTGTGCATTTTTTTTAAGTTTATTTTAAGTTATTAATTTGTATGATTAATTTTTCGTTACTGTAAAACGTACAAAGTGTCTAGCGATTAATGATTTGATGTTGATTTTATTTCGAATGTTTGTTGTTTTTTGGTATGTTAGTAAAAAAAAGAAAGAACAAACAAAACGTGAGTTACTTGATTTTTTTGAGCTTTCTCGTTGTACGTGTTAGTACTTGAGCAATAATTCAGGGACCACGTTCCTTCTTGCGGCTCACTTGTTTGTGTACAGTGCCATATCATAGTACAAAAATCGATCGAGCCATCAATACCTCTTATTTCATTTCATTCTTTTGAACAGTAAGAAACAAACAAGATACGTGCACACCTATTTTTGTACACATTTTGTAAGGATTTTTAAGCCAAATTGACAAGCAGCGGTGCGGTGCAACTCACGATTTTTGGTTTTGTACTTGACTTTGTTCTCTCTTTGTAATAATTTTATTTCGTAACTCATGTTTTGCCACGCGTCAACTTGTGTTATCATAAAAATTTTCTGCTCCGACAAAAAGAGAATTAAAAAAACTTAGTAAGAAAGAAGCATTCCATGTTATGTGTATTGAGTAAGAGTCGTAAAGTACGCTAATTTTAGATTATCAATCAATTGTTTTGTATCATGAACAAACTATTATTGGATGTGTGAAATGTTAACGCGTAACAACAAAGTGTGTTGAATCATTATTTAGGATAAATAAATTGATTTGATTTGATTGCTTTGTTTGTTGTCGGAAAAATCGTACGACAAAGAGAAATGAAAATAGTAGCAAAAGATGTTTTCAAGTTCAGCGACGTTTTTCATGTCAATTTTTCGTTTCTTGGCATTTTCAATTGTTCCGCTGTAAATAACGTTTCTGTACCTGTTGTAATTCACGAGGTAATCCCTACGTTTTTGCACCGATTGTAAATATAGAAAAATCCGATTTGTCACACCGAAACGCCAAACATCACAAACGAGGCTGTTACAATTTTGCAAATGGACAAAATATTTTTGCAACATGTTTTGATTTGCATGAATTTTCGCCTGTTTCTTTTCTCGTAGATCTGTTGGTTTTGACAAGAAAGTAACAAACAAAAAGTATGTAGTTAACTTGTAACGGTGCTATAATTATCGCTGTAAATTGATCGACCGGAATAGTTTTGCAAAAAACCCCGCCGTGTGCCAATACGTGATAATGAAAAAAAAAAAAAAAAATACAAATATTGTGTATTGCTCGATTCACCTTTTTGTATTTTTAACAGAGTTTCATATATTTTCGAGACTGGTTTACGTTTAAATGGCACATATCTAAGCATCATCAAGCAGGAAAATCACAGTACAAGTATATTTATCAACTTTTAAAGTTACAGATGAAAAATTTATTTTAAGAGTTAAAAGCGAAAAAAGACATCAAGTTGTTTTCGTTCTTTTGTCTTAAGTTTTAATAGATTATTTTATACTACGCTGAAATTTTTCTGCGCGATGCGTATACAAATAAAAAGTAAAAAAACAAAAAAAAGAAGAAGCTGCTTGACGAACAGTAGCGCACTGCGATAATTGGAATCGTCGAGGGATGGTTAAAATAATTGCGACAAATTGAATCTAGCGTATCGCAAGCTCTCATAGGTATAAATATACTGATAAGCGAATTGTTAATAATCTTGTTCGCGTGCAAACTTTTCTTCTCTTTACAATTTCGAAAGGCACAGATTCTTCTACTATGACAACTCTATTAGGTGATAATCAAACTTGATTGAAACAATAAAAAAAACATTATCATTACTACAAACAAGAAAAAAAAATAAACAGAACAATAAAAATAACAAGTTACAGGGAAGTTCGTTCATTCTTTCCAATTCGTTACAAAGTTATTTAAACAAATAATTAAAAAAAAGCTATTTTCAAAAACTCTTCAAATAAAAAAATTGTTATTTCGTTACTTGAAACTGAAATTCGTTTGATGAAATTTTATCAAAAAGAAAAATTAGGAAGGATGTACCGCAACAAGTAGAATCTTAAGAACAGATAACAAATGGCGATCAAGACTTGGATCATCGCTAAAACTATTTTTCAACTTGTTCCCCAGTTTTATATCTCACTCACTGTACTTTGCAACTTTCTTGTGATCTATACGACCAAGCACGCGAAACTAGGCATTGTTTTTTCAGTCGAACTCTAAGTATAATAAATACAAAACCAAAAAAGGGCAAAAAAAAGAAAAAGCTAAGTACCAACTGTAACCCGATTGATAATGTGGATCGTTGATTCGCAATTTTGATTGTTCCAGTTTACGAGCGATGTTGTATATTGCGACATATGTGCATATGTATGATACTATATATAAATTACTTCAAATATGTATCCATCATAACAAGGTCCTGCTTGAATTTTGTATTAACAAGATTTATGCGTCTAGTGATGACCAAAAAAATGTAAAACTAAAAGAAAACAAGAGTGACAAAACAACGTTTTTGGTGTGCGACTTCTAGATTTCAAAATTGAACATTTGTTTTGGGACACAGTTATTTTTTTTAATCAAAAAAGTTGATTTTGATTCAAAAAGAAAAGGGAAAAAGAGAAATTGCAAATTCAGAAAGAGAAAAAACCGAATTCGTCGTGTAAATAATAAATGATTGTTTTCAGAACCAAAAAGAATGTTCACTTGAAAATTGAACCAAATTTGTTGCTTATCTTTTATTACAATTGACAGACCAACTTTTGTCACATCCGATTAGAAGTGCCATGTATAACGAATGTAATAGTATATTTTTACGAATGACGCTGTAATATTTATACATAAACGAGAAAGTTGGAACTGGAGGAAAAACAAATTCTCGAACCAAAAAAGAACCAGGCAAACACGGCGATTCGAGACGAGAAGTTTTAAATGATGAGAAGAGATAGAAAAAGATGAGAAACAATAAAAAAACAAAGTAACTGTAGAGCTATAATAGTTAGGACGGGATTCGAGTGTATCATTTTCATATCGAACGATGTGGAAGCCGAAATTAGACGAGCAACGAAGTAACATTATTTTTTTAAAAACTCTTAAATTGTAACATGCGATATTATGTATTGTGGGATTGGACAAAACATTTTACTGTACGCAATCCAATGAATATTAATAATAAAATGAAAAACAAAAAAAAACAACTTGGGTGGTTCATTTTTTCTTGCCTTTTTTTATTTTTTTTTCATCAATAAATTCGAAACATCTGCGAGGATACAGCTGACAAAAGTTTAAGTATCAAACTTACAAAATTATGTTCAATTTTTGTTTGATTTTGTATAATTCTTTTACATAATATTAAGGCATGCAAGAGAACTAAGACTAAAAGTTTGGGAGACAATTTTTGTCTGAGTGTCGGTTTTATAAATGCTTTTTGTAAAATAAAATTACAATTTAATTCTTCGTTTCATATAAAAATGACGCTTTTTTAGTACAGTAAAGACGTCGATGAAAAATTGAAGGTAAGTCACCATCAATAATTTATTTATTTAAATGCTATTCTTGTGGTATAAGTTTTTCGATTTTATAAAGTATTTTCATACAAAACGATTTAGTTTTTTCGAGTTTCTAAGCCAAAAAGCTTTCAGTGTTTCTTGTCAAGTGTACAGAATAATCGCAAAACTTATACACAAATTATGATTTGCTAAACGGATAAATAGACAAAAGTGTGTCGGCAAGATTGCTCTAGGTTTGCGTGTAAAATAGTGATTTCAAGTTACAAGGTAAATGTAAACTTTCAAAAGTCAAGTTCGATTTTCATACAAAATTGTACATTAAAAAAAGTGTATTAGTTTTTAAAAAATATTCTCATTTTCAATGTAAAAATACATTTCTGATTAAACCGTTAACTTCGTCGTTGATTGTTAGTCGCTGTCGTTTGACATAAAATTCCAATGAAATAAAAAAATGAACAAATTTCATCACATTAAAAAGTACCAATCTTTTGATTAGCCAAATTCATCCCGTTGTAACTTTCATTATAAACAATAAAGTAAAACTTATAAGAACCATCTTCCTTTTTCATGCAAAAACATTTGCTCGTGCAAAGTTGCGTGTGAAAATAACAATTGATCTCAATAGAGTTCATTGGAAGGCTCACATTTAAACAATCGAACGAAAATCAACTCTCATAAGCCAGCAACGCCTCCTGCAATTTGTTAACAATTTTTTGGTAAAAGTTGATCTGCTCTGTCAGATGTTTTTTCATTGTTTGGTTCATGTGAGTATCACGCTCCGTTTGGAAGTGACTTTCCTCGGCCATCAGCGCCCGAGCAATAATATCTGTCCTGTGATTCAACTCGACCAGTTGCGTTGCTTCCATCTTGTGTTCGGTGACTAGTTTTTCGCAATCCCTCTTCTTCTGAATTGCACTCTAAAAACAATAATACCAATAAATCAAGACTTTTCGTTCACAAAATTCTTTTTGTGAAAAAAACTTTTGTTCAAAAAGTACCTTGTGTATACTGATAACATCTGGAAAACTGTTAATAACACCTCGATAGATATGAAACTTGTCACCAAGTGGTTCCCAGTCGAACTTTGGTTGCTCCTCATGAAGCCTGCCGATATCATGATAAGCGTCGCCAGTAATTTTTAAGGCCCTCGGTAGATTCGAGTTTCTCGTTTGCTCGTCCATCTCCAAGGCACAGCCGAGTGATGTGAAAACCTGGCCAATCTTTTGAAACTCGCGTTTGTACAAGACCTGGTACTTTTTCGCCTGATCTGACGCGACGGCCATTAGACTTTTAACAGCCGGGTCGAGACCTGTGATGAATTTTGCAAACGTGTCGATGTGCACCTCGATTTTGATCTGGTCGAGCGGCCCCGAGGGACACTGAATGGCGTTGAAATAATTCACGCCCAGTAACTCGTCCTTTTCGGCCTGTCGTTTTCCCGCCTTCCATCGTTTGTCGTCTGTGCAAGTAATAAAGTGCTCCCAAACGCGACATCGAGACAGAACTGGGTGCCTGCACACATAATCGACAAACTCTTGCAGCTGAGTGCGACGGTGCTCGATAAACTGCTCCTCGTAACGACCTGAGATCTGTTTGTCCGGCAGCGGAGGAATCGGAATGAAACAAAATTTCTCTTCCAGTCTCTCGTGTAGCCAGTCGAAGTGCTTGTAACGACGGGACACTTGGATGTTGTTAAACTATAACAAAAAATTTGTTTAAAAACATTCTATTTCAATATTGAGAATTCAATTTGGGTTAAAATTTTTTGAAATTGTATGTATTTACAGTTGGTGTGAGTTGATAAACGATGAAACTTTTCAGTCCCTTCAATTTGGACTCCTTCTTAGGCGAAGTGACTACACATGAATAATTTTCTCCCGTGGGGATCCAAGTGTACGAGTTATTTTCACTTTCTTCGATATAAATTTTCTCGCTTTCGGGTACGTTGACCATGCGAGTGTTCAGGAGGTAGCTCTCCTCGTTCGATTTGATCAGTGTGGAGAATTTGTTGTTTTTCTTTGGTACGCTGGGGATGGGCCGGTCGGGCACCACAGAGTGAACGTTGCTCAGCGATACTGAGTCGCCGAAATCAAAGGGAGTTTGGTTCGACTGGTACAACGGAGTTTGAGGCTGCTGGGCCATCGAGGCAACGTAAGCCTGCGAACCAACCTCGGACTCGTCGTCCCACTCGTCGTCCCAAAAATCACCAGCATTTTGTTGCGCGTTGTTGTCTGTGGAATTTGAAACGAAATGTAAAAAATCCTTTCTAAACGTTAGTTTAAGGCTTTGTTTTGGTATCTTTGTTAGTTTTTTTTTGATTGGAGAGAATTATTGACGTTTGTTCAAGTTGTTTATGAGCTTTTGTTATCTTACCGGAGTTTGAATGGACGATTGTATTTACATTTGCATTTTGGTTGGCATTTGTGTTTGCGATTTCGACTAATTGAACATAAGCCGAGGGAAAAAGGCCTGATTTGCCGGTTTGATTGTAACCTTCGCACCATCCGTCTCCAACATTATCCCTCGTTACTGTTAAAATTTCTCCAGCAACTATTGACATCTCAGCTGTTCCTGGCTCGCCATCGAAGTCGTACAAAGCTCTTACCTGAAACAATATTGTTTATTTAATAACAATAAATTACATATGAAGTTATATTCATTAATGTTTTTTTGTTTAAAAGATATAATATAATAATATACAAATAAAAACAATTTTTTATGACATATTTTTACGATAAGACAGCCATTAATTATTTAAAATTTGATAAAAGAAAATTTTGCTTTTACTGCTTTACTTTTTTGCTTTTTGTAAAATGTTTTGTAAAAACGCAAAAAAAACGAAAACAGAAAATTTTTTCAAACAACAACAACGTTAACAATACGTGCCTATAACTGTTCACAACAGTTGAATTATCTTACGTAATTTCTATTTAATTCTTAACAAATATTTTCTTGCCATTAATGTGTAAAGGTGAAACGCAAAGTTTTAAAGCAGTTATCTTATTATTACATAAAAAACTAGAAATTAAACATTCAGATGATTTTTATATAGTTTTATAATACTTTCTCATTGCCAGAATTTAAATGTTAAACAACGTTAAAGTGAAATAATTGAAGAACTTTCGATTAAAAGAAAAAATGCAATTGAGTTAAATAAACAAACAAAAGAATAAAAATGCAGGGTCAATGTTTCAAATCTGTCTGAAATGAAATTGTTCTTGATCATCATTTAATTGTCATTTGTTCATATCCAGTGATTCACATCGAGTTGGCTCATTGCTGATGAGAGAGACCGATTAAAACATTTTTTAAACATCGCATCATACAAACATCAACTAAAAAAATAAAAAACAAGCAAAATGAAACCCCACAGAATCAATAATAACAGTCACTGTAAAACAATTAAAAAAATAACAATGAAAATAATCAAAAAAGGTAAACAAAAAAGTAAACAAAGAAAAAGTAAACAAGTAAGTGAACAGTGAAAAGAAAAGCAAAAAAGTAAACAAAGAGACTAAACGTAAAAGAGAAGAAAAACAAGAATCGGAGCACATTTGCAACTTTCAACAATAAATCTACCTGTTGTCCTTCCATGTTAAATAGAGAACGCCTCTTGGAGCGTGGCTCTGGGTGTTACTTTTTGAATTGCAGTTTAACCAATGCTCGTTAACTTGGTAGGGCCTTTTTTGTCCGTTCCTGTATAGGGACTTCTTGGACTGCACGCACTCGTGTCATTCAACTGGAGCAAAACATCTACACCTGATGTTTGTTTGACTCATCCGACTGCGAAACCATTGTTTCAGATTGCCACCCTCTTTGTTGCTTGATTACAATATTTTGCGAGATGTCAGCATGGTTGACAGGGCGGAGGGCGGAGCTGCACCGGCCAAAACGAAACGATGAAAAACAAAGACGACGAAACAACTGTCGTGAAACAAAACGTGCGACGGTTAATGCGCGAATCAGTCATTCATCCATACTGTCGCTTCGCTCTGTCCTTGTCTATCGTGCTCTATCTCTTTTTACTGTTTGTCAAATCGAGACACTAACACCATCTGGTGGCTGTTACTTTGTTAAAGCGGGAAATTTAAATGGGTTCAAACAAGACTGTTTACATTTTTCAAATCAGATTTCTATCGATTTCCTAAGCATTTCATTATATTTTCTGCTGTTGCATTTCCCCCCTCTATAACAAAAATTTCGCTGTTGCCGTGTTGTCAGTCGCGTTTGATGTAAATCACATGTGATTCACATGGGAGTCACATGTCAAGTATAATTTAAATTTCAAGCTTACGCGAATAATATGGTTTTAAGAAAACTATGATAATTAAATCAATTTAAAAATAAAAAAGTTTGACTGATTAACAAAAATTGTTCAATAGAAATTGTATTTATTTTTTATAAGTTAAGATGAAGTATAAAATCACGAAAATCATAATGTAAAATGAATAAACTTAAAAACAATTTAAGTTAAAATTAATAACCAAAACAAAACTAATCGCGACTGCAATTGTCTAGACTTCCCAAAACACCCTTGGAGCGTCTGACGGACAGTTGATGATAGTCAACTGACTGCGATCTGTAGCGAAATGGTCACGAAGCCCAGAAAAGTGCTTTATTTTGTATAAAAAAAGGAGCAATGGAGATTGTTTATGAGGAAACAAAACACGAAACTTTAGATTCAATAATTCAAACAGTATTTTGTGTGTCTTTTAATTAAAAATGTAATTTGAAAATTCGATCTCGGTTGATCTTTTCATTGCATCATTAATTATTCGTGCATTAATGGATGGTCCACTATCGCAGATAAGAAGTATTTTGTATGAAATGATTTTACGAAGCCAATTATGTTTTGATAACGAAAATATTGCGAAATTTCTTGTAAACACTGGTTTATTTGTCGGACACAGAACAAGTAATCTTTTCATAAGAGAATGTGAGTGTTTTTTTAGCAAAATTTGCTAAGTATTTCTGTAAAAATGTTTAATTAAGGTTTCAAATTATTATGGTAGAAATAACCTGTCACATAATTGAACTGAGTTTTATGGTTCAATAGCCGATGAAGAGTAATTGAAAGAAACAGTGAGTGCAAAACAAAAAAAAAAGAAGAAGAGTACTAGAGAACATCATCAGAATTCGAAGACGCCGATAATAAGTGACGCGACGAAATTCGTTAATAAACTTTTAAAATTTTTGAAGTGATATTTTTGAAAAGGACTGTTTTTAATTAAACCATGGATGACCGCGATTTGTCTGCTGCACTCAATGGAAATCTCGTAAGCACTAATTGTTACAAACTAAATTACTTATGCATTAAACTAATTAAGATAATGCAAATAAGTTGAGAATAATCAAAACTTTTCAATAGCAGTAATTTCAGTTTGTGATTAGATTTCAAATTACTTCAGCATGAAAAAGGTCAAGGTTCTTTTTAAAATTTGTTTAATCTTTGAAAATCGTATTTGGCATTGAAGAGATTCAAAAATGTACATTACAGAAACATGATTCTGAGGGTGAAATTGAACCTATGAGCAAATGGACGAAACTTCTTGTGGTCTCAGCCATTGTTTGCTGCATCGGTTCTGCATTCCCAGCTGGATACAATATGGGTGTTGTAAATAACGCAGCATTCGTAAGTAGAAAGAAATCTTTAACGGTGAAACATTGTAAGCCAACATTTAATAAATTATATTATCAATTGTTCTTAACATTGTTTTCAGCCAATCATGAGTTTTCTGAATGAAAGCATAATGCACCGTACTTCAGAAATCGTATCCACTAAGGATCTACATCTTTACTGGTCGAGTATCGTTTCTGTATTTTTATTAGGAGGAGTGGTAGGATCCTTAACGGCTGGATATTTTTCTGATAACTTCGGCAGAAAAGTTGCATTGATGATAGGAAATGTTACTGGATTTATTGGTGGCGTTGCTCTTTACTTTGCACAATTTTCTTACGCCTACGAACTGTTTTGGGTTGGACGAATTTTTGCTGGTAGATAAACAAAATCACTAAAAATAATTCTAACATAATAGATTTAATTGACATGCATTTTGATTTAAAAAAATTTGTTAATTTAGACATTGTTTTTTAGGTTTCAGTGGGGGATTGGCTACAAGTCTAGTACCCATGTACATCACAGAAATATCACCGACATCTTTAAGGGGAGCTCTGGGTGTGACTTGTCAACTGGGAATAACGATTGGCATTCTCGTTAGTCAAATTCTAGGCCTAAACAGCGTTTTAGGAACGGACCAATCCTGGCCACTCTTACTCTTTTTATTCGCTCCCCTCTGTTTTGTCGCATTTGTACTCACATTTTTCTTACCAGAAAGTCCGAAATATCTCTACGTGAAAAACAACAACACGAACTTGCCATTGAAGGTTTGCTGCGAAAACTCAACAAATGTGTTTGTTATTTTGCAAAATTGATTTTCAGTTTAAAAATTGTTTTTAACAATTACAGAACTTTCAAGAGTAAGAAACCTTCCAGTTTCCTATTTAAAAAACGAGATCGAATTTTTGGAACAGGAAGCTACGATAACTTCAAAAATCAAAAGCTGGTCGATCTGGCAAATTTTTCGGACTCGTGAATTGTGGGTTCCTTTGTTTTTGGTCTGTCTCATCCAAAGTGGCCAGCAGTTGAGTGGAATAAATGCAGTTTTCTATTACTCTGTTGAAATTTTTGTGAGCGCTGGAATAGATCTAGAGGCAGCCCAATATGCTACGATTTGCATTGGGTTTACTAATTTCTTGGTCGCTCTGGTCGCCGTCTACTTGTTGTCTCGATTTGGACGGAAAACAATTCTACTCAGCAGTTGTTACATTGCCCTTTCGAGCTTGGTTGTGCTGTGCATCGCTATATTATGGATTTTAAGTATTTTTGAATAATAATCAGAAAATAACTGTATTGAAAATTGCAATTAAAAAATTTCCACTAAAAACGATTTTCTACAATTTTTCTAACAGTAAAAATTATTTTTTTAGTGCCAACACAAGATGATGTCCTGGCTGGCTATTGTTGCGACAGTAATTTACGTCATAGGTTTTGCGACAGGACTTGGTCCGATTCCTTACTTTATTGGATCAGAAATTTTCGAAGTCGGTCCAAGACCAGCAGCCATGGCTTTGGGAAGTGTTTTTAACTGGGGTGCAAATTTCCTCATTGCATTGTTTTTCCCACAAATCAAATTCATAATAGGACCTTACACATTTTTGTTATTTGTATCCTATCTTGTCATCATGATAATTTACATCAAGTAAGTTGAACTGAAATTAATTATCTTTCAAATTTACTTTCAATTGAATTACATTCTGTTCATTTCAAATTGTTTTTTCTTCCAGGAAATATTTACCAGAGACAAAATCCAGAACGCCTGTTGAAGTTGCACAGATCTTCGCGAAAAGATTCAAAAGATTATCCACAATGTAAAGTATTTAGCGTCAAATTTTATTTTTTATACAATAGAAATATTCAACAACTACTTACCTTTTCGCCAACTTTATCAAATGCCGTAAAATGACAAACTAAAAGTCTAACATGAGAAAGCAAAGATTGTGAATGAAAATGACGGGATGTAAATTTTTAATTTCTTTATTTTCGAATAAAATAAAGAAACAGAATTCAAATACAACTTGCATGGTTTTTCCATTCGAAAATGCAATGCCAACAATGTACAAGATGATTAATTAAAAAATGATCAAGTATCATGGAACTCTGGATTGTGACACGCGAAAGTTGCAGTTCGGTCGCGAGCGTTCTGATACTTTTTTGTTCGCAAATCTAGTGCTCATTAACAACCGCCCTGTCTCATAACAGATAAGAGAAAGGAAATGGCAACAATCCGACCAGGAGACCGGCCGTAATATATAATTATATACATGGAGAGAAATATTTATATTGTAATAAAAATTATAGTATGCTATTCAAAGTTACGCGGGTGTGATGAACTTAGAGGCGAGACTGGAGTGATTTGACAGACACACTGCGATAGACATTCAGACAGCAATAAAAATTACAAAACATTTGCGAAATACTAAAAAAGCAAAAATAACAAGAGAAAAAAATGTTTTGCAACATGAAAATGAACTCAGCTCACATCTCTACGTTCATACACCATTATCAATATGTATAATATGTGCAGTTGTATGTGCAGATTTTACGTTCTCGATAAGAAGCAGTTTTTTGTTGTTTCTTTCATATTAATTTTTACATTTTCTCATTCGTATATAATTCTTTGTCGCGAAAATAAATAACGATACAGAGTGTATTTTTTTTCGAGTACTGTGATTGCGATATGAAGCCGATGGGATGATTTTCGGTGTGGGCCAAGCGATGTGGAAGATGACCGGCGCATTACACTAAACTACTACCTCTTAATATTTGTTACAACCACAAAATCTCAAAGACATTATTAATTCAACAGACGTATCTCTTTCATATATCTTTCTTAAAATCCATCAACAAATGCCTCTTGCCAACGTCAAAAAACGCCTTCTTACAATGTGTCGTACAAAAATAACTGGCCCGATAAAATAGTCCTTTCGTTTTAGTTATCGCAACTGTTTTTTTTCAAATCTCAACGCGTTTACCTTTCTTCTTTTCTTCTTTTTTTCTCTTTTAAAATTGTCAGGGTGATGCAACTGATGAAACTTCGAGACATTGAGATTTTGATGGTTCGTTACAGCTAATATCCAGATGACTTTTTGTTCTTCTAACTACGGTTTTTTATTTAGCAGGGATAATATCGGTTAGTTTCGTTTTTTTCTTTTAACAATGATATGGAACACGTCAGAGTTACGATTCGCAACGATACTATCTGATCGCTGCCTTGTATACAAAAATCTAAAGTGAGTGCTAGTTTCATTGATCGACATTCAACTTTGTGTTATTTTCTTTCATATACATGCGGCGAAGGAAAAATACCAAATGAAATCAACTTTCGTATCTTGAAACAAATAATGAAACGAATGAAAAATGCAACTTTCGTTTGTTTCATTTTTTCCAAGTTTAATTTGTCAAGAAAAAAATAGTTGAAGTTTGATGGAATGAATTCGTCTATCTCGCAGGTATTAAAATTTAAATTCACGCGCGACCAATAAGTGCACTGTCGATCATCATTCAGATATGTTTTAATAATCATTTTACAAGGGGCACGATGCGCATTTTGAAGTTACAATTAATTAAATACATTCGCATACTTGGTTTTTTCTTTTTTTATACACACGTGCACTTGCACACAGACGCAACCACACCTGCATTCAATGGTTTTTGTTTTACTTCTCTTTGTTTTACGTTTTTTGTTCTTTAGTTGCTTTTATTTCTTATGGTTGTTTTCCGTTGCAAAAAAATTTTTTATTCGTCGATTACAAAATTAATCGGAGTTCAAGCGAGTGATGTTTTGAGTTTCTGGTCTGATTGTGCGTACGAAATTGTATTTTTGCGTATTCGATTTTGTACAACTTTCGAGGCAACGAAAATTAATTACTTTTATATCATTTTTTCCTGTTTTCAGTTTTGAGAAGAATCAAATTGCGATGACAAAATGTACTAAATTTCGTATGGCTGAGTTTTGTTCCGAATTAATTTTTCTGAGCATTAAAAAAGAAGAGAGAACAAATTGAGCCATTAATAAACATGCGATGAATATTTTTTATCATGTTTGAATTTGACGTTCGCGTGAAATGTGCGTGTTTGAGGGTAGAAGTTGGTTTTTGAGGTATTGAAACACTACAATCTCGAAGATGAGGTCAAAGATGAGGTGACAATAGTTTCACAATTTGTTCGTTTGAAAATGACAAATCGTACATTCACCGTGGACAACGAATCAATATTTTCTTAAAACTTCGAGTTTTACTTGATTTTTTATGTTTTTTACACCTAATTTTGAACAACTCTGTCACAGACAAAGTTATTCACCGTTTCGCTATTTACGCTTCTTTTAAAACGTTCACGTTCCCACCTTTCAGACGTTTCTTTTTTTTTTCGCACTTTTTGTTTATTCCGAACGTTTTTTCTGGTTTTCAAACGTTTTACAATTACTTGACAACTCGCTTACGAAAACACAAACGCCCCTGTCACAGTTTTACTATAAGTTTCACATCATTATTTATTACTTCCAGTCTACACACGCGCCGTACATTTTTTTTCTTCCTCTTCCAATTTCTCGTCTTTCATTTTTCGAAACACAGTATTGTCAACAATTGTGGATTAAATGATTTTCATTTAGATTTTTTAATTCTTTTTCTCATTACTAGCGACTGGCGATTGATGAGCTGAAATAAGTCTTTGCTAACTCGTTTTTTTATTTGGTCATAGAATCTTCGATCTCCAACACGACTGAAAAATCCCCAAACTCAGAAGGGTCGTTAGAAACACATCAACAGTCACACACTGACTGGGAAATAGAAAACGTGAATGAACATCTTGGTCGACAATAAGATCTTACTGACTTTTTGTTGTTTCTGTTTAAACACCCTTTTTATTACGCAAATTGGAAAATGAAAACCCCCGACAAAACATGGTTGCATGCTGGTTACGATAGACACTCATTATACCGAAACATTTATATTTTCTCTTATCTATAGAAAGTATTGGAAAATGTTGGTTTTTGTCACGTTTTTCGTCCATTCCAATTCTTAATTAGTTGGAACAGTTCAGCTTGTTTGTTTTTTTATTTCGCGCGATTATTGCCATTGAAAAAGAAAGAAGGAAAAACTAAAATTATTTCGCTTTTTTACGGACGTTCGGAGAGATGCTCAAGAAGAGTTATAGAAACTGGAATGAAATTCAAGAGAGAAAAATACTGATTTTTCGTTCGTCAAAGAGACTACTGTATCTCTCTTATGAAACGTGTACGAGTCAGTGTGGTATACCAAGAGAAAAATGTAGTTAATGAGTAAGTATCACAGAATACACGAGATATTTTGTCAAGCTTACGAGAGATTATTATCTAAGTGGAGAGAGTTTAGGAGGAAAAATGGCTGCGTTACATTTTTGTGACTGCCCAAGTGGTTTTTTCTCTCTTTGGGGGTTCCCCTTTTTTAAGGTGCAGGCAGCGGAGCGAATTCAAATTTTCTGCACGATCTACAATTGTTGTTTTTTTTCTCCATATTCTCTTAATTCGAATTTCTTAAATTAACCTATGTTCTCTCAAAGAAGTTGAAACCAGTTAAAAATGAAATTTTTCAAAAATGTATTTACTTGAGAAGAAAACCAGAAATTAGTAGATCGTCAGATAACTTGAAAATGTAAATAATTTTCGTATACGCATGATTAATTTTCAACTGCGATCTCCGCTGCTGTCCAACGAAATTCGTTACAAATCAGGGTGCGATCATTTTTTTGTTTATTCATTACTTTTATTATGTCAAGTCACAAAATGACCATGTAGCAAATCGTGGTTCAGCGAAAACTACTCAACGTGAATTTTACGTGCTCATTTTATTGTCTTTATGTTCCTTAAATTTCTTTTTGTTATAAAAAACTCATCACGCTTACGCTTGTTCCAAGATACCCGAGTTGATCTAATTCAACTCAGGATTCAATGTCGCTACATATGATTAATTGAAAAAAAAAAAAAAATGTAAAAAATCGTGGACCGAAAGAGGCAAGAGGGATTTGCAAATGAAGAACGTTGGACAATTTAACAGCCCGGGACGTTTCCAATTCAGACGCTTTTAACGGGACATTTTTTTGTGCTCGCGAAAAAAAGGTCTGTCTGTTGATATGATCGATTGCAGAGTTCGGCTGCGCGAAAAAGTTTGAGCGTAAATTGTCTGCGAAACGCCCTAGGCCGTTAATGCTCGCGCGACAGTCTTTTTTGCCTGGAATGTTCCGCAGCAATGCCAGCGTTAAACAGCACAATTTCGAATTTTGGTTTCTTCTTTTTTTTTCTCTTCAATATAATTGCGAAGATCATAATCTAGACGTAACTAACGTTAGTAGAAATTTGTCGTATCCAACCGGGATTCCATCCCTGTAAAAAAGTTACTTTTTTCGTTTTTAACAGCGAATAAACTTTAGCAATACTTAATTTTTAGTTTTTACGCATCTTTCTTTCGTTTTTGTTCTTTGGAATCGCAAATAAAGCGTTTTTTTCACACTATTTAAGGTACGTTTATAAAAATACAATTCAGTTCAATCTAAACTAGAAAACATTTGAAACAAAACAGACAAACGATTTTAAGAATAGAAGGACAATTCAAATTTCTTTACAGGGATGAGTTTCTCGAGGATGCTACTTTGGCTCTGAGTTTCTGATCCGATCTCGTTCTTAGTTTTTGTTTATTGTTTCGTTAATAATAATTGAAAAAATGCGTGCACAGCGTGTCTCACATCGAAACGCGGGACTCGGTGGGAAGGTCGCACCCCGGATTATGTATACCGTATATTCTTTTTTTTAGTTTTTTTTCATCTTTTAATATATAATAACGTATCGTATTCACTCAGCACATAACAGACAGACTCTCTGGTACTCTTATTTGAAGAATATCTTTTACAATAATGCCTAATTACTATCGACGCTTCGCGTCTTGTTGGTCGTACGCAATGCTACAATTAAACTGTATTAGAAAAAACTCTTCGTCAACAATATTTCACGTTATCTACAGAAAAAAACACACTCGTCCTTGAGTTGTTTTCCCTTGTTTGTGTCCTCATGTAGAATCGGATAATCTGCAACTCTACAGGACGAGCACATCGTCGAAGTACGATTTTCAAAATCGATGTTGGGGACACTCCTTTATTGTCCCCTTTGGATTCTGCTTCGAAAGTACATGGCAGCAGCGGGTCAAGCTTTTGAAGGTTTTTCGGTTGGTTTAGATAGAAAATTCGGACACGGCCGAGAACTTTGGACAAAATTTTTGTTATCTTTGTTATCTTCCTCGAGCTCTTTCCAAGCGCGAGGATTAGTTAGTAAAGTTTCAGGTTGTCTCGGAGGGCGTTCAGGTCGGATTCGGGAACGGGTTTTCCTGTCGAATGTCGCTCTTCAGTTTGACGAATTCTTTTGCAACCTCGTCGTTGTTTCTCTGCGAGAGAATTCGCAGTATCGTCCAGCCCGTCTCGTCCATCTGGATGCGCTTGCCCAGTGACAACACTCCGACACCACGCTCGATGATATCTTTCAGCAGCATCACAGCCACTCCGACCAGCCGATTATCCCGGGCAAAACAGTAGTCTTTGACACAAACATGCAGCTCGTAGTAATCCATAAGAGTTTGATCCGAACCAAGCATTCTGTAAAACATCATTATAACATGTAATTTCGTACGTTTTACATTTTAAAAATGTATGAAAAACAATTTTGTGAATTTGATTTAGATATTATTATACAGCCTAGTTACAAGAACCTTGTTGCAAAATTAACTGAAACAATTTCGCAAAGTTACCATGAACATTGTTACAAAATTAACTGGGACAAATTTTGCAAATTTGAGATAATCAAGTTGGAAAGTTAATAGAATTCTGAAGGTTTTGAATTTTAGATTTGAAGGTTGTTTGTTCATTTTGATAACAACAAATGGTATTCAAAATGTATTAAAAATCAATTTCGCGCTAATTATGCTTAATTATGAAACTAAGTTAGGCGAAAAAATGTAACAAAATTAACTAAATCAATTTTGCACGAAAAGTTGGAACAAAATTGACTGAGACGAAATGTTGCAAAGGTGAGATAATCTAGTTGATTGGAAGTTAATTGAATTCCAAGAATGTTTTGAATTTTAGATTCTGAAGTTTGCGGAGATTGCGAATATTTCAATTTGTAAAGTGGTTGAGAGATTTGTATAAGGATTGGCCGGTGGTGATTCGACGTAGGAACCGTGTGAATAACGCCGTTGATCAACGCTGTTTATGGGCTTGTAATCAACGTCCGGTGTAACAATGATTATTCATTGCCATTCATTACTGTGTTTGTTCGTGCAAGTGGAAACCAACAATTGATTGACGTGACTTTGAAATGGATGGAGAGTAGATGCTTTGAATCGCATTGTCCGAAATCAAGTAAAGGTTCCTGTCAAGCATTGTAATTCCGTCTTGTGTCAATTTTTAGTTGATTTAGTAATTAAGCTAAGTTAGAATTGACGAAATGAAAGTGTGAATTTGTATTAGAGTTTACTGTATTTTAAATCAAGTTTTTAATATTTTTAAGAAGGAAAATTGAATGAACCTTTCTCTTTTTCAGATTGAAATATTTGCAATGTTTTTGTTTTGTGTTTTAAAATTTGTTTTAAATTGAAGCACCAGATGGAACAACTAAGTCACGAACTAAACCGAGTTCAAAATCAAGTATAAAAGTTTGCACTTGAAAAGCACTTACATCTGGAACGTCTCGTTGTATTTCGGCTGCAGCGTTCCGCTCTTCGATTTTGTTTCGAACTTTCTCTTCTTGTCTGCCAAACCCGGTCCTATCAGATTGATCTCGACGAACGGCCTGAACATCCCTGAACTTGTCAACGGCCACTTCAAATCGTTAGCACCAATAACTGAAAACATTTCCAACAAATTGTAATTCAATTCTATTTGAACAATCAAAAAATAAAATAAAAGAAACGGAAAATAAACTGAAAAGAATTTTTTTGAAAAAACTTGATACCTTTAACTGTGAGTTTTTGTTCTCCAGTTCCAGGCTGAGTGAACATATCCACTTGAAGCTGAACCTCTCCAACAACACCGTCGTCCGATCCCGCGGTATCTGCAAAATGAAATATTTGTTTTAGACGATCGATTCGTCCACAGCTCGTGTACGTTCCCGACAACTTTTCTAGAAGCGATAGAGTATCTAGGTTTCATTTCTACGTTGTCAAGCTTGCTGTAAAACTATTTCGACCTAAATAATGCTAGAGCTGCATGCTCTACTGGGTGCAGCTGCCTCCTTTCCTGCAACGCCTGGTTATGAAACTGATAGTTGATAACAATGATCGCAACATCTCAGAAAAACCCAGAAAAATTCTGATGCAAAATCAAACCTTTCCCTTTTTTTGAATCGTCAAAAAAAAAGCATGTGGAAGAAAAGGTCGAATGAAGAAAAGTTGAAAAGCTTTTGTTTCGTAGTCATTCGCGTTACAAAATGACAGATAGAGATTTTGATGAAAAAAGTGATGAAAGCGGTTGTCTCGAGTTTCAAGCTTGGGATTTGGGATAAAGCCGTAAATCACTCTGACTTTTTTTCGTATCAAAAACAAAGTTCGATTGATGAGAATCCGTCGGGATTTATATTTTTATTTATGGATCAGAATGGAATGGTGACGATTTTGCAGATCCGATTAGTTGGATGAATTATTATTTATTTTGAGGAGAAGGAGGGGGAAAATAAAGTTATTCGATAAGTGAGATATTTATAGCGCGGTGAAGTTGAAATTTCGGGATGATGCGAGTGAGGCACGCTAATGCGTTTTTAGCGATAGCGCCAACACAAACTTGTACCAGCATCAGCGTCTAAGATGTATATTACTGCTATGAAATTTTGCGCTCCATACAAACTGGTAAATGATGAGGCTTCTGAACTCTCGTTGGGTCAATGAAATATTCAACAAGATCTCTAACGTTCGAAACATTTGGACAACAAAAATGTTTTCTCTATTTTTTCAAATTTGGAAAAGTTACATTTCTACTTCCATTCCAACTTTCAAAAATTTCTCTTCTCAAGTTTAAACAACTTGTTTGTTTATAATTTGAAGTTTCAGAAAAGTTGAGTCTCTACTTAAGATAGATTAGTACACATTTTAGTGCAAAAAATAAAGTTTGCAGTAGAAAAAGGAGGAAACGTTGCATCACCTCTGGTGCAGAGTGAGAAACAAACTGGAAATGTTTTGTTGCTGGAGTGAAAAGTAATAAAGTTGTGATAATTGAATAAACGTGTCGTTCAGAAGATAAATATATGAAATAGCATGTTGCTAAGTTCCTACGTAACTGTTCCTTCCTATATTTCGCTTAGCGATACCTTGTCGGCTCTCCCGACGCAAGAGGGGCCTGGTTTGGCGAAGAGGCTCTTCGAGGCTTTCCAAGCCCTCGCTGTCGTCTTCGCCCCTTTCGCTGCTCATCGAGCGTTGTCTCTGATTCATTGATGCTGGGTCGTTCAGCGGCACTATTACATTTACATAATTCATTCCATGTGTCGAACACTCATAGTTCTTTATTTACACATTTTTTCTTCTTTTCCTAACTAATTTCTAATCCAATCTAAATTAAACTAAGGGTGTTAACGATTGGACTCATGTTTTATTTGTGTCAAAATCAATTTCATCTCAACAAACTGATGGGTTTGAAACAATTTTAAAATTTTACCTTGACTGAGTTGCGAGGTAACGAAAGTTTTGATCAGCGTGTCCGTCGTCTGGGTGTAAAGACTCAGAGCATATCGAAGACTTTGCAGTTCCGCTGACTTCTCCAGGAAGTTCTTCTTCAGACCGTTTCCGCCGGCGTGGAAGTACTGCTTGATGGTGTCGAGTGCAACTTCCAAAACGGCGCACTGTTTTGGCGACAAGTTTTTCTCCACTTCTTTCGAGATGTCCTTTTGGTGGGAGAAGAAAATTGAACGTTTCGTTAGATCGGTTAAAAATCTACGGTTCAATTTGACATAAAACATTGAAGTGTGGGTGTATGTGTTTTGTGGACTCTTCGTAGTTGAGTTATAAATGTGCATTCACAAAAGTTGAAGTTTCAAGTTGTAAAGAATATTTCGGAAGGTTGGAAAATTGAATTGTATGAAAATTGAAGGAAGAACATGGTTACAACACTTGTCTCACCTTTAGAAACTGAAAATTTACTGCAATGGCAAATTAACGATTGGCATTCGTTCAAAATGCAAACAGAAATCAAAGGTTTCAAATGGTCAATTTCAGTTTGATTTATAAATGTTAATGCGATATGGCAGTGCATGCGAATAGAATCTGTCGTTTCGGATTTCGACAGAAGTATAAATTGTTACAGAGAAACATTCGCAAAGTGAATCAAAATTGCAAACATTTTTTTAATTAACGAAAAGAAAAAATAAAAAGAATTTGAATCAAATGACATCGACGAAAAGAGATAGAAAAATCAGATCAGGTTCCCATTCCACGTCAACAATCACGACATTTATAACACAGATAGATAATGTAGTCTGTTTTGTTGTAACTAACAATTTTTACCATAACACCACTGAAGGCGTTTTTATGGTTTTTGAAGAGTTTTGACATGTCCTCGATTTTCGCACTGGCAGCCAAGTTCTTTGCATTGTCAGTCAAGTTTTTGAGCATCATCTGTAATCAAACAAACAAACATTAGTTTTTACTCAATTCCGTTTTAACATTATACTTCAGAAGAACTTCATAGTTTAGATTTTTAGATTTCAGATTTTATAGATGCTGGTCAAATTTCGTATTGTGAAATTTTTCTTCGATAAAACACTGTTGATAAAAATCTCAAAAGAACAAATTTTATCTTGGTTCTTTCCAGAAATAGCAGTTCTCTAATTTAAAGTAATTTAAAGTTGGATAAAAAACGTACACTCTTATCAGTCATAGGAGGCAGTACGACAGTTTTTTCTAGTATCCTCATAACGATCTTCCAGAGTTCTTTTAGTAGCCTCTTGAGGACAGTTTTCTCGCAAGATTGTGCATAGAGTGATAAACTGCCGTCGAGTAGATCCATAAGCGGTCTGAGAACTTCATCAGCCTCTCCACCGGCGACCTGCACTTTGGGTGCCTGCTGCGACCCGGACACTTGGCCACCACCTTTGATGGATAACAACAGGTCGCCCAGCTGCCTCACCGAAGCTGTTATTCTTGGCTCGAGACTCTTCGCGAAAAGCATTGCCAGATCGTCCAAAGCCCCGTTCAGCTGTTGCTGCAGCTCTTTCAGAATGTTCGCCGCGTCTTCCTCGAGCTTCTCGCCGCCCATCGACTCGAACATCTTCTCCAGCTGGACTCGCAGTTGTTGGATGTTGTTCATTAAAATGCAAGCCTGAAATGTAAACAGCGTTATTGTTTTAAGTTTATGAAACTGGAGGTGACTTTTTGGATTATTGATTTTCTTTATTGTCACAGTTTTACACCGGTAGATGTCTGCAGATGGGTTGGGATAAGTCATGATGAATTAATCACATCATTGCAGGTGTCTGTTCATTTTGGCTGGCTAACAGTCTACTTTTTTGAATAAATCTTTCATTTGTTTTGTATTAAAATTCAATTTGCACAACAAATTTTAAAAAAATATCTATCTTTGCAAAAAACGAAAATTTGCGAAAGGTAAAGTTGTTCAACAATTGCACTTACTATTCTTTCGTCGGCCATATAGTTGGGGAAATCCTTTTTCACAATGTCGGCATAAGCGACAAGAACCTTGACGATGGTTTTAGCAAACCGTTTCATGTACCTCTTCCAAATTTCTGGATCTGGACATTCCAATTTCGATACCACGTCGAAACATTGCGTCAGTTGGGTGAAGACATCAACAACGGATACACTGAAAAGAGCGTGTTCGCTGCTCTTTTGGAACTGCAATGAGAAATAAACAAAATTAATTACAACTTTATCCTCATGTTACTTTTAAATACCACAGTTAAAATTTTTGAACAAATTTCTTTCTAACAACAAATTAAAAGCTGTTAAAAAAAGTTGTCCAAACTCACCCCGTCCTTTTTGTCTCTGTTGAAGGCACCGTGCAAATACTCTAGCGACACGTCGTCGTTCTCATTTAGCCACTGCATGACGAAGGGTTCGAACCAGGCTGGATACTCAGGCACAGTGTCCTTGTAAGGCGGAACGTCCTGGACGTACTCGGTGTACAGCCACTTGACTCGGAAGTGCAAGTTCATATAAGCTGACGACTTGCACAATCTCACTTGTTCGTGCTCGTCCAGGGCATATTTCATATCCACAGCAAACAACGCCCAGACCGTCGCTGCCGAGAGCTGACCGATGTTAAGCTCCTGTGGAAACTGGTTCAGAACCGGTGCGTAGCTGTTCTTGTCCTCCTCGATGACCGAAACGATCAGCGCAATAAGTTTGTGCCAAAAGTCGAGTGACTCGAGACCAGGTTCACGCTCCTCTGGATTCTTCGTGTCGCTCGGGTCGGCTTGGAACTCGCGGTTGTAAAGGTCGTAACAGTTCTGGAAGAGGAACTGGTACGTCGATCGCAGGCAGGCTTTTACGCAGTCTTTCACTACTGTGCTGGCGCGTGGAGGACTTGAGAGTTCCTGTACTTTCATCCTGAAGAATGTTATACTCGTTAGAAGATCCACTGTGCTTTTCAGGTCCATCAGTTTTTCTTGACTTGACGCCGGGAAGTTGTTTCGGTACATCGACAAATCTATTCGTAACGAGTTGTGTAACTGGTCCAGCAGTTTTACGAATTTTTCTTTCTGCAAGAGAAAATTAAATTTAGTTGGAAACTCACGTTCAATATTCTTAACTTAACTAAAGAGATATTTTGGGGGTTGAAAAAAAAACTGTTAGTTTTTATTAAAAAACTCTGTGCTAATTATTTGTTGAAAAAATATCTGTTTAATATAACAGTATTAAATTTGGCTGCATTTTGTCATGTTATTATCTCATGAATGGAAAATGTTCCAAGTTGTAATGCACAAAGTTCAAATGATAATCGATGCTGAAATTCGTAATTAATTAGTTTCGCAACGCTTTTGAAATTTGGTTTAGGTTCTGCAAAATCGTATTACAATTGAAAATGGTTTACTAGTTTCTCAAAAAATTGAACATTATATTTTGCAACAAATTTGAAGAACAGTTTTTTCAAAAAAATTTCGCACTCAACTTGACGGACATTCTTAAGTTGAACAAATTTGATTGCACCTGAACCTGTTTGTCCTCTGCAAAACACATGAAAGGTTTTGTTTTTCGCTGTTTCTTTTTCTTCTCAAGTTCGATATTCACAATGTCGAAGTGAGTTTACTCCTTTTGCTTTGGTTATAAATATACGACGTTATGTATTATAATGGATTGAATTTGAAATGCAATCCCTTTGAGTACTCGCGAAGCCAAGTTTCTCAACTGGAAGTCATCGTGAAACTCTAAGTTTCATTGCATCTCGAAAACCATTTCACCGGTAAATTTCGATTCGAACCAGAGAAAAGATACAAACCACTTGTTTGTCATCGATTTCTCGTCCAAACGGTTCTGCATTCAGTGTTTATTTCTAATATTTCATTCGAAAACAAAGTTTGAAAACAGATTTAAAACAAATTATTTTGTTCACTTCTCATCTTGTTGTTTATGTATCCGGCTGTGAAATTGCCCGATCTACTGTACACTTAACAAAACAATTCTGCATTTGAATAGTCGGCTTGCAGTTTTGTTCAGTTTCAATATTAATGTAAATGCCGGACAAAAAGGAAGATGGAATAGTCAGCTAGAGACATTGCGCAACGATCCCAGTCCGTCCGGGATTCAAGTAACAGATGGGGTCCAACGTTCAGGAAATTGTCGGCTACTCTACTGTCTCCGTCTTTGTCTCTGTCATTCTGACCCTGTTCGTACTCACCCCAAAGTTACTCGCAGCGAATCTATCACTAGCCGAGACGGCCGAGCTGGCTGTCGTGTGTGCGTAGTAGGCATTAATGTTCGCCAGGAGAGTCGACATCACAGCCGGAACTCCAGGACAGAGGTACTTCGTCGACAGACAGTGGAAGTGACTGAAAATCATTATCATTTTTAATTTACAATTTCAATTTTCCAATTGTTGAGATTCAATTTCCGGATTCAAGAAAACACGACTTACGTCATTGCTTGATAAATGCTTTCAATTCCATATCGCATGGCAAATTCGTCAACGAGTTCCTCGCCAGGGGGGTCGAAGTAGACTTTCCAGGCGTCGTCGCCCTTTGCCTGGGGCAAAGTCACCATACCGCCGTTGTTTTCGCACAGACTGTGAAAGAGATTCTCGTGAAGGCACGTGTACTGCACGTGGTAAGGCGCGACTTTTTCCTCTCCCTTGATCTCCACGCTGATGTGCAACCGAATCGCTCCAGAGACTGCACTCTTGTCGGTCCTCTTTTCCAGGTTGTACCAAACGTCCATCTCGCCGCTGAGTGTTCGCACCTCGATGATCGTCTGGCCCAGGAAGTCATCGCTCTCCCTCGTCAGTTTCTGCCTCAGCTTCGATTTCAAATCGTTGTCCTCGTCCCACACTCGTACTTTTATCCGGTCCGAGGAATTGTGACACTCGCTGAGGTTTTAAACAATTATTATTTATATCTCTTTGAAGATCTTTTTTTTTTGCAAAAAATGCGATTGGCAATAATATGGATTTATAGGAGCTCTGACACAGACTTATCGGCCTCATTCGTTTTCTTTTTTTGTTCTTCTTGAGGAGCAAAAATAGATTTATGATAGCTGAGAAAGAAAATCAAAGGTCGAGAATTGTTAATTAAAAATAAAAGAGAAAAAAAGGCGTTGTTAATTACGTTTGATTTGATGGATTAATTAAAATTCAGAGTAATTAAAATCTTGTGTTTTTTCCTCAAGAAATCTGAAATTTCACGAGAATCACATTCATCAAAAGATTATGACTTGGAAATACCGAAGGGTAAAAAGCTCCCGAGACAATAAGTGTTGGTTGGTTAAGATGTAACTGCAAGAACAAAGCGAACGGAAAAAAATCAAAGAAGAAGGTACTCACAAGTAAAACTTCTCGTTCCAGACGGGGTTCAGTTCTTGTGGCATTGTCTTTGTGCGTTTCTTTACCTTTCCCACTTGAACTGTAACGTAGGGATCTGACGTTCCACTTTTGTCCTTGGCTATCAAGCCCTGGGCACAAATAACTGCAGAAAAAAAGTTGACCATCAATAATTGTTCATTTTCAAAGTACACTATGCCTCAGAATTTATATAACAAACAATACACGTTCTTCCTATAGCACAAATAACTTACAACGTCACAATTTGCAATTTTTTTTAGTTTTTCATATGCGCACGTTTTATGCTTGCACTTTGATTCTTTTCACTAGAAATTTAATCAAGCAGTTCATTCGAGTTCTTAAAAGTTATTGGATTAAATTTTTTAGTTTTTGATTTTTTGATTGGATGAAAATTCCATCGAAAATGATATGATCAAGAAGGTCAGAGAGTAAAGTTAGAAAAGAGGAAAAGTTACTGAGATTGACAAGTTAAAGTTTTTTTTTTACGTTATTTTTTAAATTTAGGAAACTAATTGTAAAAACGAGTTAATTTCGTTTGGAGGTGTTAGAAAAAACGAAAACTATAATTGGCCCGGTCAAATTGATCGAGGATTCGATTCGAAGCGGTTGATATTTTTGTTTAAGAATTTCATTTCGGTGCGAATTAAATGCACCAGCAAGTTTCAGCTCGCAAATGACTATTTTTCGGGATTCGCGCCAATCGAATGTCCATTTCGCTTGGACAAATTGTTGAACCGAGTGACCCACCCGCTCGGGGCTAAAGTTTTCGGGTTTAGCAAACTATCGTCTCGTATTTGCACGCTGCGTGACAACAAAACTTTACTGTTCAGTTTCTGCTCGTTTATTTACCGGTTCTATTTTCAAGTGAAAAATTCTATATTTTATAATTTCAAGTTTCATATTTGGTTCAATAAAAACCTTATTTTTCATTACATACTAATTCAAAACATTTAAAAATTAACAACTTGATAACAGAACTTGATATATTTTGTTTCAAATCGAGGAAAAATGGTTTTATGTGACTTTTTCATTTTAAAATTCAAATTTAAAATCCATTCAAAAACTATAGGAAATTGTTGTCAAACCAAAAAATTGTTTTGCGTAATTTTTGATTTCGTTGAAGAAAAAATTTTATGAAAAGAAATCTTATTTGTTTAGTACTACTGCAAGACGATAAATATTTACAACGCAGTCAGAGGGTGAAGCCCTTATTGTCATAGAAAATGGTTTGTCATAAAGCGTATGCGTTCATAAAAATAAAGTTCAATGGCTTATTTCCGATCAACGCACTTACAACGACACATTTGCCTCTTTTTTTTCTTTCTTCGTACATTCAAACAAAACTTTATTGCGAGCTGTTTTTATATGCTCTTAATTCGCACCGTGCCAGTTTAGTAGCACTTTCACGCCGTTAAATTTTATCCCGTCGCCTTAATTTAGAGCAAAACATATAAAGACACAGAGAGAATAAGTATACAGAGATGAAAATAAAGTGTACAATCCCGACACTCATATTCAACCGAAATTTCACATGCACTTTCTAGGATTATACCATTCGACATGTTTTTGTATTTACTTTTTTTCATTTTTTTTTATTTTGACAGATAAAAATATTCCACAGATCATCGCGATGACAGCCTTTCGAAAGCGTGCATAAGCTTTGCGTGCTTGTGTTTGTTCGTGTGACGTGTCTGTCAACTTGAGGTACAAAAAACCGTTTGTGAGTTTTTCACAAATCTCAAAGTTGTAAAATTTGTGAAAGTTGTGAAATCACGTTACAAATATTTTGAACAACATTTTTCCATCATTTCTTTAGCTTGCAACCTTTATAGTCATTTTTTGAAGTTTCAAGTGTAAGAGAAAAAAGCTCTTGTAAAGTGTATGTTCGAGTTTGTAGGGTGTTTTGGTACTGTGCAATTGAAAAGAAAATCATTCTATACATCTTGTAGTACACAACTTGATAGTGATACAGATCAATCACAATATTCATGCTCATGCTACAAACTCTTTGTTTCATTATCGCCCTTTCTCGCTGTCGTTCCACATCTGAAACGAAAAGAGTCGGGTCCTGGCCTTGGACTATTTCGAACGTTCCTATCATTTTCAACTTTTCTAAAAAAATTGACATGACTAAAATGAAAAAAAAAAAATGTTTTTTTTTCCATTTTTCAATGTTTGAAATGTCACGACGAGGTAAAAAAAGCAACCTCGAGAAAAATAAAAACGTTTTGTTGTTCTGACAATTAGAAGTTGCAAGATTTGAAAATTGCAACGGTCGAAATGTACAACCGAAGTTGATTGCTTTATCTGACCCTGCAGCGGGGTTCGAAGCAAATCAAACGATTTGATTATTGGAGCGGAAACGGATGTACCGTTTGAGTGTCAGACTCCATCTCTCTTCTCTCTTTTATGTTTCTTCGCAATATTTTGTGCTCTGCAGTTAAAGCACTGACGGACAGATTTGCGATCGCACTGCGTCACAATCGAATCAAGTTATTGTCTTATCCGGGATTCATCATTCTTGATTAAAAAAAACTTTCAATTTGTATTCGTGCACATCACCTTTCACTTTTTTTTGTCTCTGACAAAAGTGCAAATTTGTTACAAAATCTATCAATGCATTGAAATTCTCACTAAATTGAGTTTAGATGAAAAGTTTTGTTGAACCGTGTTCGCTGTGAAAATTGATAACTACATTTGCATCTGAAAAAACTGGGTTGATAGTTAACAAAAAAAGTATAACAAAAAAAACACGAAAATCGTAGCA
Organism: Telenomus remus; assembly: GCA_020615435.1. Classification (NCBI taxonomy): domain Eukaryota; kingdom Metazoa; phylum Arthropoda; class Insecta; order Hymenoptera; family Scelionidae; genus Telenomus; species Telenomus remus. The sequence goes on along the minus strand of CM036343.1, from coordinate 5,093,316 downwards.
AATATTCAATTAAAAAACGTGAAAACTGTTCAAAGATTGATTCTCGATTTATTAATTTCATAAAAGAGAGAGAAAAGATAGCAAGGACTAAAATGAAACTTGTTTTTACAATCATCGATGTGAATCAATTGTAGGACAGAGTTTTTTATCGACCTAACATTTTGCTTCCTCTTTGACCGTTTACCAAATCAATTTCAAAAAGTCCAAACATTTATCTCGGCTCCGACTGTTTCTGGCGTTTAACAACTCCGTCAAGAGAAAAGAGCAAGAGAGACAGAGATTAAAAAATTGTAATCCCACAGAGATATACACTAAACTAAAATTTATCGTCTTAGAGTATCGAGAGTTATTTCAGGCTGCAAATTGTATTATGCTCTACTCACAAATACGGGGCCGAGTCTCGTAAAACTAGTAAGTTAAAGGGTTAAACTAATATTTGTCTAGCCTTCTAAAGCTATACTATAATTGCAGCTGGCCGTAAAGGACGTGCGCATTTGAAGACAAGCGCACCTCCGCAACTTTGTGACCTATTGCTTGTCCATTCTAATTTATTGCTCCAGAAAAAGAAGAATGGGCGGGAAAGAAAATTTTTTTTTTCAAACAGAACGAAGTAGCCTCGCAGGACGATTCTTCTTCGTTAGTTAAAAGTCGAGATAAGAGGACGGTGGGAGGTCGATAGTGATGAAGCGGATGGAACGAGTGATCGACGAACAAACAGCAGAACAATACAGAACCACACCAATTTGAGTCGCATTTTGTTGAAGCCCGAGGACTTTTTAATTGGGGATAATTTTTGACCGACTTTGTCGGGGCTTATTAGCTCGAACAAGTTACACTGTGGAGGGAAGAATGCGAATCTCGGGCGAAGCTGGGAGAAGGGGCAAGGCGGCTCTTGCTTGTTCGTTGAACTATCGATCTGCAGCGAGCTCAAATGGGAAGCGACGAAACGGGTCGGTGGCGCAACTTCGCGACCAGCGGCTAGAACGTGTACAACTCGTGTAAATAGCGTTACGAAAATTCAGTCTCACTTTTGCCCGCTTTTTTTTCTCAAAGTACGAAAGCAGCTTTATTGTACTTGTTACAAACAAGTGCTAATCTGGAACGATTTTCAATACAGACAATTCCAACTTTTTTCTCATTGTTTTCATATTCATTTTTGTCCAAAGAAATGAAATAAAAAAGAAAAGTTACAGATGAAATGAAAAGTTTCGTTGTACTTGTTACAGAAAATTGCTAATTCGCAACAGTTTGAACTTTGTTTCCAGTTTTTATTTCTATTTATTTTAGAACAAAATTAATTGCCCGACAAAAATTGAAGTTGAAAATGAGAAGTGGAGATGTGGTTTCTTTTGTTGTTAATTACAGGGGTATAATTAAGGAATTTGATTAGCACCAACTGTTACGAACACTTCGACGAGACTTCACGTTTGACGTGGTAATTTTGAGCTTTAGGATTAATTTTGAAGAACTCAGACCTTTCTAAGGGTTACAAGACCGGGCTTACGTTGCGTCCTATTATAGTTCAATACACTGGTTGGCTGTGCAATATCGAGTCTCGCCTTGGGTTCAATTTGTGCACTTTAAAGATTGTCGAAACATTTTGATCGTCTCGGTCTGAAGTGTTGGTTAATGTTGAAAAATTACCCGTTCGACACCCTTCTATTAACCAGGACAAAAATAATTTACTCAACCAAAAATTACAAATTTATTTTTGTAATCTAAAGAAGTATCCTGTGTTTATCATCACGTTAATTCTAAGTTAATTAATTAAAGAAAATCCTACTTAATTGCTATCTGTGAATTAATAACGAAAAGAACGAAATTTTCATGTCCCAGTAGTGCTTGTGAGCATGTAATAAATGAGAAGATAATAAAGTACGACAAAAAATTGTGAGTGGTGTTAGTATGCTGACGTAAATTGTGTTTTTTAAAATTGTTTTGTGTCCTCTGGCTGTGGAGTGTTCATTAAGTTACATCATAATCAATTTTATCACAAAAAAAAGAGAGAAAAAAAGGAAGAGCTGATTCTGGGAATTAAAAGAATACATTTTTAATAAGTTTCAATTAAGAAGGACAAGAAAAGGGGATGGCAAGAAAGATCGTTCGCAGACTTTATTTACAGCGCAAAACTAATCTTCTTGTCACAAATATTTATCAGCTAAAAAGTGGTAGAAGTTGAAACAGTTGCTAGAAGGTAGAGAAGTAACGAAGATTCAGTCGAGTTGGACTGTGGTTGGTCATATAACAACCAAAAGGTGCCAACAAAAGTACTGTCAGCACAGAGGTATAATGCATGATCGTGATGAAGGGTGTTGCATGACTTATAGTGTGAGGATTATTAACTTTTTTTTTAAATTTTCTTTCATGATACGAAAATGTTTAATGTCAAAGTATTATTAGATCACCTGTAATTGCAATCTTGCAGGACCACTTGCTGGTACCCTCGAGGACCATCTGTTCTGCCTGTTCAAGACTGTCAATGTGTGTATCCGGGTCGACTGAAAACGTCGTGCTGAAAAGAAGACAATCACGTCATAGCAGCGCATTCGAAAAAAAAGTCGAAACCGGTTTCCTGGACCGACGCCGATGCTCTGCGCCAAGTTTCTGTCCTAAACCCTATCGAAAAGGCTGATTGGAGACTATCACCGATCAAAATATTGTTGCGGTTTTGCAAGTTTCGAAGAGTCGAGGGGTCGAAGGTAGTTGAGAAGCAGTGGATCTTGGACACTTGATTGGGAATTTTGGGCGCTTGTCTAGACACGCCTAGACTAAGAGTTCAACGATCTTGACACTTGAGGTTCTTACGAGGCGAACCACCTGTTAGGCGAGTGATCGTGAAATTAACATGATTACGTCGGACCGCGATTCTCTGACCAAGAACCGCCGACCCAGAATAAGAAAACTTGTTGCTCTTAAAGTTCGTGGCCCTCAGCCAAGCCCTGTTTGACTAAATAATTGTTTCGGAAACGAAGAATCAAAGATAACATTGATCGTTCCTACGAATTTTCGTCTGCCAATACCAGGTTCAAATCTCACGATAACAAATTATGGCTTTTATATTTGTTGAAAACATTTTTTTTTCAATGAAAACAATTTTGTCAAAAGTCACGTTGACAAATTTCAGTTTATCAATTGGCAATGAACATTTTCAATTGAAAACGATTTTTGTTCTAAAGTCTAATATGACGATTTTTGTGTGAAAATAACTTTTTCAATTTGTTTCGACGTTTGAATGCAATTTAAATTGACATTTCGAACTTTTAAATTTGTCAAAGAAAAGTTTCAAGTTAGGTCTGCTCTAACCGATTTCGTTTTATACTTCAGGTGGATTTGCGGTCCTCTGAGCAAACTTGCACAAAGACGAATAGAACATTGAATGTGGTGGTGTTTACAGGTGGTTGACAGAATAGTCATTGATAAATTACTGTTGAGTCATTATGTACGCTGGACAATGAAAAAGAGACGTCATAGGATAATCCACTCTGCACCTCTAATGAATTCTGAATGAAAATTTCAGAGCCAAGCTGTCTTGGACAATGTTTAATCCAACAACCAGTCGGGGAATTGCAATGGCAGTGACAATGCCTATAGAGCAAAACGTAATGTCCACAAGCTTCGAAACATTACGACTTTGTTAAAGTAGCTCAAAAGACCGTTTGAGTAAATGTTGTAATCCGATTTCTTTCACTTAGAAAAAAGTCTTAAATTATGTTCTAACTAAAATAGACTCCTTCTTTGCTGTCAAGTTGTAATTTAAACTCGGTCTTTCGATCCGATTCCCATTTTTTAGAATTTAGTGGGAGAAGAATTTGAAAGAGTAATTCTTTTGTAATTCTAAAATACCTTGATTTTCAGTTTGGTCTCAGAAGTCAGCGAGGACAAGATTTATAGAGACTTTTTGCATCGATTGACCCAGAATAAGTGTTTATTCTACAGTTCCTCGCATTACGTGAGGGAACAAAAATTTTCTACCTGCAAGAATTACAAAACGTGTGCAAACGGATTTCTGCTGTTTGAACAGAGCTCAACCCTTGGCTCCGGAGGGTTCAAGTGAAATAAAAACAGGAAATAAAAGGTTCTCCACGTAATTGCATCTTATTGATCTGTGAATGCAGGAAACCTTCGAACGGCCGGTTAACGATTATCATCTGTTTCGGCAAGTACCAAAAGTGGGAATGCGAGATGGAGAGGAGGCAAACCGATTTTTGGCCGAGTTCCAACTCAACGAAGCACGGCCAGAGATTTCAATACATAAACTTGCTTCTAAATTTCATAGCTCAATTAGTATTTTGGAACCACAAACCAAATCTGAATTATTTTTAGATTTAGGTTCGTGATCTAAGATTACATTTTTCATAAGCGCCAAGCTTGTGGTCCAACGAGCCTGGCTTTTCTTCTGGCGAAAAAAAATGTAGTGTTTCTACCTAGTGGTTTGTATGATAAATCGCAATTACACATCAATTACAAAAAAATTGAACAGAAATGAAACAAACAAACGAAAAAAAAACAATATTTAATCAATCGGCGCAATGACAACAACCATGACATGGAATCAGATAATCGAAAAAGACACGCAAACATATTCAATGAGATGGGGTTGAGTGTTCTGAATAAAAGACACAGCAATCGAACTATTGACATAAAGTTGATGGGTATCTTCAATCTTTGTTATTGAAAAATTAATAAAAAAACGTATCATTTATGCTTATAAAAATCCTGGAGGGATTTGTATAGGCATATTGCATGGCAAGTGTAAGTTCAGCAGCAGCCGCCGAGCGGTTCGTCGATGAATTGGAAAGCTCATATTTAAAAAACGCAACAACATTACGACAGGTAATATTTATCATTGCACTGTTTTCAGGACCAAGAGCACAGCGAAGCCACAAACCTGTGATAGCGATCTTCGCGGACCATTTGCTGGTGCCGTCCAGCACGGACTGTTTCACTTGCGTCATGTGTCCGAGGTGTGCCTTTTCTTCGATACCGAAGACCGACCTAAACTCCGACGGGATTTAGATAAAGTGCCAATTTTTCACCTCTCGAATCATTGTGCGACCAACTTTTGACATATTCATTTAGTTACCATTTGCGCGAATCGCTTTTCTTAACTCCAATCAAAACTTTTTATTAACCTTCAGTGTAAGGTTTTGTATAGAGCTAAATTTGTTTAAAACTCATTTTTACAATAATGGGCTTCAAGTTCATAAGTTGAAAAAGAAGAATTGAAAAAGCACCGGTTGGAATTTTTCGAAACAACAAAAAGTTTAATTAAAGTAAGAAAAATTGAGAAAGACTTTTTCGTGGAAAAATTTACTGAAAGAAGTGAAAGAAATATAAATATTTTAATTTCGACTGTAGTTCGGTTTTTGTATTTTTCGTTATTTCCGTGGGTGAAATAAAAAAATAAATATTCAATGCGGTAAAAATGTAAATTACAATGATCGTCTGCTATTCATCAGACCATTTCGAATATTCACAACACAATGCACACCAGATTCCGTTGGTTTTGGTTGTCGCTATTTTTCATGCCGAATATGTCAAACATTGCAGGCACAGTTCACGGCGAATCCAATTTTTCATTCCGTCTGGTTTTTTCCGTCTGTTATTTAATGGACGAAAAAAATTACATCTCAATGGATTCGTCTAAACGTTTTTGTACGTCGAATACTCATCTTTGAAAGAAAAAAAAAAGGAAAAAATTTTTCTCAATCACCAAAACCAAACCATTCTAAACCAAAGATCGATAAGTTTATGGGTTGTTTAACGTTACGATTATGCTTTATGACTTTTTATATCTATTCTTCCTCTATCCTTAAAGTAAACATCTTTTTTTACAATTTGACGATAAGATTGACTCGTCTGAACCGACGGTGTAATAAAATGTGAATTTATTTTTGATCCGTTTATGGTGTATGAGATAACGCGTTTGTACTACTGGTATTTATGGACTCATAATTTTCTAGGCACAAGTTAATTGGTTCGCGTTCCGAATCGTACCTCCGTTCTCATAAACTTGCTCGTTTGTTTGAAATTGCCAAAGCATTAATTTTGAATTGCAAAATTTCACCGGAACTAAAGTTTCGAATGTGTTGGAAAAACTTTTCTTTTGTTTGTTCTTTGTTTTCCTAACTTTTTTTACCATTGTTGATGCGTTGTCACCTTAACTTGTTGGGCTTGAAAAGGGCATTCAAAAGTTTTTTAAAAATTGAGCTAATTTAATCGTAAGTTGAAGTCGAACAATATTCCATAATTTACAGCCTATTAAATGTGGAATTAAATTTGATCGTTGAAGTCGCAAAGACGAAAAATGTACGTTTGCTCCATCTACCTCTACTGGCGACAGTTTAGTCTTTAATTAATTGCTTCCTGGAAATATCTCGATGAATAAAGGAATCACTTCAGTAATTTACGTAATTATTGGAAACTCCAAGGCAGGATGCGAAAGTTGCACTAAGGATAATTGAAACTTCAGGCCACATGTTGAAGAAAACTTAAGCTTATTTCTTTTACTTTTCTGAGCTCATAATTGATCGAATCTCGATTAGGGAAATGACTTGTTAATTGGAGACTTAATCGACGATATCAAATAGTTTTCATATTTCGGCGTCATCAACTTTTTTCATATTCTTCTTCATAAACTTTTTCCGTTATTCATATGAGATTTTTTATCGCTTGCATATTTTAACAGGCAATAGATTTTATGTTTGAAGTCGGTTTTACGTTAGCAACAAACATTTACTGGTCGAGGAAATTCAACCGCGAAACGCACAAGACGTCAAAAGCAGGTTTTTATTATTTTTGACCCGACGATAAATCTCGACCAGTGTGACAGTCACAATTTGGTTTGAAAATATCTAGGTGAATTTAAATAATTTTATAGTGACAGTAAGTTCGAAAAAAAAATTCAAAAAAGAGGAATTTTTTTGGTTGGGATAACGAGAACGAAGTTTGGATTATCATACGAGGATGAACTAACAAGACAAGGCGTGTACAAAGACGTTGAGAGGAATCCATTTGAGTATCACGAAGCCGGCGTTGTTAGCTCCTCTTTTTCTTAACACAGGCTAGAAGCTCGAGATATAAAACTAGGAAATAAGTAAAAAAACCGTCTGACAAAGCAGTAAGACTCACCGGATAAGCTCGAATATTTCCGGTTTTTCGCGCTCGCGCTGCTTCATCCTTTCCTTCATTGCCGTGATGATGCTGTTCGCTTTGTCCTCGGCGCCATGCTTCGAACTTTTTTCCGCGGCTCCTGAAGATGCAAATCAAACAATCATTAGTCTCGCTTACATATTGAAAGCTGATTCAATGTTTGAACTAACGTCAATCCAGCAAAAAGGAATCTTCGGGTTTAAAATAATTTTGTTTCTTTTTTTCGAAACAATTTTCTTTCTTCATTTATTATCCTAAGTAAAAAAGTCTTCTGAACTTCGATTTTTATTACCAAAATGAACTACAACGGTGGATGAAAAAGTTGGAAAATAGTGTTTCATTGTTTTTGAAACTGCTTATTTTCATTTTCATATGAACAAGTTTTGTCAGAAGTTTTGGACAATTTCACAGTCTGTATAAAAACTTTGGTACATTTAACCTTCAGAAACTGCACGCTAAGATGTATATGAAGTCTTTAAAACTTTCATCTGTTCGTCGTTGCGCACCCATGCGACGTATCTTCATATGAATGCGTGCATTATGCGTTCTTGAACTAAGTGGCTGTATCTTTTGACATTACTGTCTCAAGCGTTTCTAAGCTAGGTAAAAAGGTTTATAACTACTAAAACGAGATGCATTGTTATAAACTCTTTATTGCAGAAATGAAACCGTTTAATGGGCGTCATTTGAAGTTGGACTAAAAACTATGATTGTCATTCTATAAAAAATTAATAATAATAAACCAGAAACATTGCCTTGTTAGAAATTCTGTCACTTTATTTTTTTTATTTTTTCCTCCCAGGTGTGTACAGTAAGAAGTTTTTATTTGGTCAATTTATTTAACACTAGACAATAATAACCTAACAAATGATACCGGTAAAAAATTGCTTCAGCACATGACACTGTATTTAATTTGTTGCTTCATTAAGAAAAGACTTTTTATCAAAAAAATTGCTCTTAGTTGCTTTGAAAAGTTCTAATTTTCCGGCGGAGACATCGTACACCAACTAGGTTGAAAAATGTGACGCGGATGCTTAATGTTCTGCAATGTAGCTGCGCTTTTTTATAGTTCGTATTTTGTGAAAAAAAAGGGAATTTTAATTTTAATTGCAAATGCAAAATAAAAAAATGTTGCGCGGAGAAAATTTGAAGAGACAATTCAAATTAATCTGACACATATCACAAACAAGATTTTTTCAAAGCGACCGTATTATCCGGCGATTTTTTTTCACCTCACCCGACATTAATCAGATTAAAACAAGATCTCTCGATTTAAAAAGTGCTCGAAAAATTGAGGCTAAAAAGGAAGATTACCTCGGGAAAAGTTTGCTTTTTAAAACCGCGCAAACTTTGAAATCTCAGAGAGCCTTGACTTATTGACAAGCGAAAGGGATGGGAAGAAAAAAATTCGTTTTTTTTTTCAAAATTTAAGCAACGTAAAACTATGCAAGGTGTTTGTCGGTATTTTCAGGCTCTGAGGGCTCGTTGAGGAACAGCCTTGAGAGACTACTCCAAAACATACACTCACCTCTACTGGCCCAGAAAGTGGCAGTCTATTATTTTTCTCTCGCATATCATAAAAAGGGGGAAACCTTGCAAGCTAACTCAACGAACGTGCGTTTTATTAACGTTTACGTTGGGGTGACTTTAAAAAAAACCTCATAGTTTACATTTTGCACGTCTGAATAAATGAGACGAGACAAGGTAAAACTTTTGTCCCAACTAGCGTTATTTTTGTCTGAATTTCACGTTAACTTGAGCCCTTTTAGTAATTTATTTAACACTCTCCTTTGAAAATTTTTGAACCTCAGCTTTGTGCAGTTTCGAATGGTCCAAATGCAGTTTCAAAAATTTTAACGCGTTTGACTATTCATACACCACGTCCCTTTTTCCATCATTTTGTATCATTTATTCATTTATCATTACTCATTTCTTAATCTTCAATTTTTCCAAAATTTCTTTCAAATAAAGATTTTATACTGGCGGACTATTTATAGGCTGCATCACTAAAGTTTCCTCCACCAATTTGAGAGTAATTTTGTGCTAAAAATTCAAAGAGAAGAGGGGGAGGGGGTTAAAATCAATAACTCACTTTGCAAGCAGTCGGCGTTGAGCAAGTCTTTGCATTTTTCGTGGCATTTTACTCCGCACTCCATGCACCTGACACCTTGACGTGCTATGCCCCAAAGAAGACCCTCGCATTCGTAGCAATAAGTTGGCGAAGTAGCAGTCCAGGTGACAAAATTGTGCGGCGTCGTGGACGAGATGGGGTAGATCATCGCCTGCAGAGTCTTCTTGTACACGTGCATCTTCTGCGATTGTCATAATCATAATAGCGTTAGTCATTGCGATCGAATGTAATATCTGAAATTGCATTCCCACTTTTTATCCTTGCCAACCCTTTCCCAGATATTCGAAAGCGAAAAATGATGAAGTCGATGTCGATGTCGATTTTGTTTCATCCTTTTTCGGTGTCCGTTTGATTTACATGATTCGGCACTTCGAGATATGATATTTTGAGTTTTTTTTTTCTTTCAAAAGTCAATCTTTCATTTCTAGTTCGACAGAAATGAGATGTTGAATTTTCGAATTTTTATTAAATATTATTTCCCAAATGCAGCTCTTACATTTGATAAATCAGGAACTGTCAGATATCGATTATGCGACAGTTATTATTTTTCAATAGTCACTCGTTCTTTAAGAGACAGGTTTTGATATTCAATTGATACACGTTTGGTAGTTCAATTATTCCGCGATTCCTCGAATGACACAATGCCGGGCCCGGTTACCGGCAATGTTTTATTGCCGGATGTCCTATGTGCGATTGATACTAAATTTAACGGTTTCATAGTCCTGCTTTTTAGCCAAAGTCTCTTCCAGAATGTCGACTCAAAAAACTTGTCCAACTCAATTCACCAACTTGCATACTAAAATTTGTAAATGTAAAAATTCAAAATATCATGCTATACTTTTTTATAATAAATATTTATGGTTTTTTCTTTACATGAAAACATATTTTGAAATGTTTTTTGAATACAAAATAAGAAGCGAAAAATTGTAGTGCCGAATCAAGAAATGCAAGCGGTTGGAATTCCCATAGCGGATAAACATTTACATATGTCTGTATATTTTATGAAATTATCAAAGCGCGGCCCACATCTTAGCATACGGTGTAACCGAGCACGTACAGGCAATTACTAAATCAACGCTCCCGTGCCTGAGCATCCTAGATTTGCACACACTTGTGGTACGGTGTATATATTTACACGCACACTTTTCAACACCTGCTCATATATACACATTTACATGTATATACAACAGACGTCCGTGTGTATCGTTCAGAACACACCATACGCGCGGGGTTTTCGGCCTGCTCTATTGAGAGATTCGAAGGCACTGACACAATTTGCAAATTATTACCAGGTGCATTTTCAGACGCATCTGCATCAACTCCTCTATACTACCCAGTGCAATATACGTTATTACAATCAAACGAATTATCCAACCCCTCGAATCGACACTGTAAATCAAGTTTTGGTATTTTAACCATTGTTGTAACTTAATGGCTTTTAACCCGATGGTTTAACTCCATTGTACTATCAAGCTGAATATTAATGTAGTGCCAATTTCAAAATAAAAGTTAAATTTGTTAAAACAATTGTTTTAGTTTTAATTGTTACAACTTTGAAGTACAAAGGAGTTCAAAATGACTTTTAAACTTTGAAAACTTTTAATCATTTATTTTGATTTTCAAAATAAATGAATGAACGTACTTTCATCAAAAGAGGTTTAGTGGTTGGTTCAAAATTCGTCCTGTCGAATCTCTCACAAGGGTATTTAATAAGCGGATAAATGCATAATTATTATAAGCGTACTAAAGTCATCACTTTTCATTAAACCTTGTCCCGGTAAGGATCATTTCATCACTAACTACTCTCAGCGTGGATCGCACATTCGATCCTCAATCACCAACTGCATTCAACGTACGAGCATATTTTCAAATTGTGATATATAGTACACATTTCATTGAACTCTCGACTAAAGAGGCGGCGGTGACGGATTATCATCATCATTTTCGTCCAATGTTTTCTAAGCTTTCAGTCATATTCAGCAAACGGGTTTGTGCTTTGATAAAACGTCCAGTATTATCAGATTTGAGTATTTTTAAAAAATTTTTTTCAAGATTACAAACTTGATTACGATATAAAACCGCAAAAGTTGAATCTGATTTCGAGATTTTTATTGTTGAATATTTGTAAACAAATTTTGATAGAAGGAAATGTGGAACAATTCGAAGGTACTCTTAGCAAGGAGTTAAATCTAGATTGGTCGCGACGACAAACGTTCAATTGGTCGTACTTTATCGGCAATCCACGTGATGGTGGATTGTCGATAACTGCAAAGCAACATTGGACATTTTATTAGTTTGAGTATACACTCAATTTTTTCGTTGCGATGGATATAGCGCGTCTACTAAGTCGGATCGTCATTTCAGTCAATGATGAGTAATAAGTGAGTAAACAATACAATAACTTGCCGTCGCTTCATCTTGTTGGTTTGCTACTGTACCTCTATAGGACTGTAAAAAAAGATGCAACTACATGTAGAAGTGTAAAATTACATTGGTAACTGTAATTTTACATGGATAATGTGAAATTACTACAGTTTTGTTGTAAGTTTACAATGACAATGTGAAATCGCTACAGTTTTATTGTAATTTTTAATGAAAAATGTAAAATTACATTTGTTTCGTCTATCAACAATGAAAATTGTTGTACTGTTGCATGGAAAATTTATTCAACTTTCAGAGTTCAAGTTTTGATTGTAATTATTACAATTTTTTGTTGTCATAATTACAGTGCTTTTTTGTTATTTCCAGAAGAAAAACATAAATTTACAGTTTACGTTACGACAGTTAAAATATTTCGTTGTAATTTTTTCAAGAGTAAAATGTGAGTTAACATTTTCTGTTGTAATTTTACATTATCCTAAAGAACACAACATTTCTTAGAAACAAAGAATATTCAACTGAAAAACTCCAAGTATATCCGTTCTAGCGCCCTGATTTACTGTCCGCTATAAAAGTTCAATGCACCAAGCATCCTGGCGTTCGCTTTATCTTTATTTAATAATCTTCCAACTAATTACTTGAGTGCTTCCTATGTTTTAATCATCGGTGCAAATTCATTCTACCTTAAATATTTATAGATGAGGAAAATTCACGACGGCCCACATTTACAGGGACAGAAGCAATCAAAAAAACTTTCGAAAAAGAAAAAACAGTTAGCATTATTTAGTTAGTTGAGTAACTCGTACGATCGTTTCTTCTTTCACTTAACAAACTTTTCGTCATTTTTTGTTTCAATTTAAACATTCATGAAAAATACTTTTCTACAATTTCAATTTGAACGGTGAAAAATGCACGAAAATTTGTACTTTAGCGAAAAGAGTTGAAATCGATGAAAACGATTTTCTCTTGTTTATTTCCCTAATAAGGATAAAATTTGACGATTCGTCAGTAATAAATTTGAGCGTCAGAAAAGTGATAGTTCCATATCGACATGCAAGCGAGATAGATTTAACTCATTAATTTGATGTGAGACTGACGTCTTATAAATTGTAATCCCATAAATATTACGCCCGATAGCACGAAAATAGAGGCACGACGGAGAAACTCTTGGATAATCAAACTGATGCTCCACGACCGCGAGCGTCGAACTCGTTCTCTATCTTAAAGAAGCACGTTATTAAATGTGTTTCGCAAGATAGACAGAGATGCAAAGAGGGCCGTCGTGCAAGTTCCATCTAGCGGTGGTCCATGCGACACCCCGACATCTCATTTTCCTGATCGGTCGCGGATGTCGTGTGTTTGAAAAATTCTTCACCATTTTCGCCATTTTTTTAACAAAATTTTTGTCAAAAAAAGTTTTTTTTTTACCAAGTGCAGTTGTTCTAAAAAGTCTTATTCTAACAGGAGAGGAGAAATTGATGGAAAAGAGAGGTTGGGTTTTGGGGATCGATCTCTAAAAAACAAAGATGCCGCATTTCGCCCAGGACGTTCCTTCTTTTACTCCTTCGGATCCGATTACTTTGCGAGGCGCTGCTCACGCGTCTGTGATGAAATTTAAATAGGGCTCTGCGACGTCCCGGATATGGATATCTCCTGCGACGAGCTCATCTTTTTTCTCGAGTATACTTTTTTCTTTTTCTTGTAGTAGTGTTTTTATATTTTCTCTCTCTTTTATTTTTGCAAGTCCGGAGAGGATGAAGTAGGCGATCCTACGTTAAACCCTGGGCTTTGATACTCAGACAACCAAGAATTGTGTCGCCTAATTTTGTTTGCGAGGATTAAAGGTTTTGAAGCATTGATCTGTGTGTCGTATCCTTTTTCAAATTCTTTTTATCTTCTCAATTCTGAAATTTTTTTCGAAATGAAAAAAAAATGTTGATAAAACTTGAGTGCATTTTAATTGGAAAGGTTTTTGTTCGTTTTTCAAATTCGAAACGTTTTGAAGTTGTTTTTTTTTTCAACTCCAATATTCATCTTTAGAGAGAAATTTCCGTTGTACAAATCGGTCAACTATATTTTTAACATAAAAGTGAATAGAGATAGACTTTTTTGTATGAAACTTTTACAGTGAATTCGTAATTCAAAAGGAATGACTCAGCTGGATTCTCAAATCCATTAATTTCAGTCCGATTTGAAATCGCTTAGGATTTCAATTTGTACCATCAATTCAAGAATGATTTGTATCATCATCAAGGATTTAGATTTGTCGATCTCGCAAACACCGGAACGTCCTGGGGAGACGCTACATCCTCAAAGTGAATACAACTAGCCTACAGTCGTTTGTATTCCAATTTGACAGGCTTTCGTGGCTTGACGCTCTTCTTACTTCTAACTTTCCTAGTTTTCACATCCTAAACTCACTGTATTTTCTCTCCAACGAGTGTGTATACAGAGTTTTGCAAGTTCGAGTTGCTTACACAGAACAATTTTCATCACTTGCAAACTGTCTTCTCTCTGGTTTTTCAATCTTTTCAATTAACAAAAAGAAACTTTTCTGGTGGATTTAATTAAGTTAATAAATTGAGCTCTGAAAAGTTTACCAGTTTATTACTTTTTAATTTTATTTATAATTATGACTTCGACAGTTTGATTAATTTTTTTTTCATTATAGAATTAGAAATTCAGTGCAAGATTGCGTTATCAAAAGAAGTTGGTTTAAGGACAATCGAACATTAAAACTTTTTTTTCACTGTGCAACTTCAAGAAATGAAAACCAGAGATGTTCAATTAAAACTTTGTACCGGCGATATCTATGAAGTTGATTCAATATTATAATTTTGTTCGATTCAATTTTTCTGTTTTCGTTGGTCGATTATGGCTTTCCTGTCGTGTACCAATTAAGATTGACTTATCGACTTATTTATCTGACTTTAAAGAAACGCGAACACGTTTTTTTTAATTTATAATTTTCATCTTTGAAAAAATATAATAAGAAATGAAAAAATGTATGAATGAAAAAAAAAACAAAATTTGACCAAACGAAAATTTGTTTGTTTTTTGAGTTCACCTGGACAGCTTATATGAGGTAAGAAAATATCAAAATTGTTTCAGTCCGAGTCGCTTGGCTCTGTATACAAACACTCTCGACCTATTTGCTAGGATTTCATTATCTAGATCGCTACTCCTCGCTTTAGATAGAACAGAAAGATTGAAAGACAGAAAAGAAATAGAAGGAGGGGAATAGCTAAGTATATGCAGGATAAACAAAGAAAGAAAGTTCAAAAAAGACTGAACAGGGGCGAGAAATAAGAGGGGGCAGGGGGGGAGAGAAAGAAAAGTCATAAAAAGAGACAGAAATGTTTGAAAAGAGAGCCAGAGGCTGAGCCACACTTACGTGAAAGAAAATAGCGTGGAAATGAGGATAAAATGCAGCTCGTTGATATGAAAAGAAAAAGAAAGTTCAGCGGTTAAATTAAATTCTCACGAGGCTGATACGCAGTCTCGCTTTTTTCGACGACGCTCGTTTTTCATCGGGCTAGATCGATCAACATTGCAAAGTAGCTCGAACAATTGGAAACCTGATGGTTCCGCGGAACGCAGTTTAATCAAATATAATTAGCAAATCATAATGGTAATAAGAACAAAACGTTTGATTGCATTATAATTGTGCCAAAGACATTCCTGAAATTGAAAGTCGAGAAAAAATTTGCAGACAAAATCTGAATATCTTAGCAGAGTAGAAATCCTTCAGTGGTAAGTTGCAGGTTCGGTCAGACCAACCAGTGCTATAAGTCAGCGTTTAGTCAGACCTTATAATTTTAGCAACTTATTTACAAAAACGTATTTTTATTTAGTTCAAGACTTTTTTTTTCATTTTGACAGTTTCAAAAAGTCTTTTTCTTAAAATTCTGTCTGGTTTGGATGCAAAAAGAAAAAAAATTGGCTGAGACAGATTGACAACGTTTACCATCGGATTGTCGTGGTAACGAATACAAAACCGCGACTAAGAGAATATTAAAAAAGTGTTGCACTTACTAATTCCTCGTCGTTTAGCGTCGCTCGGGGAACGGCAGATGTGAGTCCAGCATTCTGTCGTTTCGTCGCTTGCATTGTCTAGAGAAGAGATAGAGATTAATAAACACCACTGACAATGGCATCACGGTAGTTTGCAAAAATGGAAAAAGATATGTACAATGAGAAAAATCGTTTGCCAAAAAGACAACGCCAATTGGTCGTTTTGTCCCACAATGATTCACTAATAGACCAAAACTATTGTTAAACGGACGGGATGTTTAAGTCAAAAGAGCTTTAGCACAATGCAAAGTATCTGCAGCTTGAAAAGCACCATTATATTTATCTCTTTTTTCTAGATTTTTTTATTTCCATTAGTCTTCACGTTTCCTCAACGGTCTTTTATTTTATTTTCTGCAACATTTATTTATTTTTTTTCACAAATTGGATTTTTTCCTCCGCGATTCGTCTTGTTTACTTTTGTCGCTGAAAAAAAGGAAAAATAAAAAAAAAGTAGAGGGAAAACCATGAATTTCGTTCTGGTTCGTTTGTGCGAAACTCAGTTACGACAATTGGCATGACGTTTTGGCGCGACGATTCGAAAAAAATGTTTCTTTTTCTCGTTTTGGACTATTGAGAAAAACCAGATCTCAAGAAAGCAATAAAAACAAGGTTGGTAATAATAACCAAGAGACAAAATCATAACCAAACAGTGTTAAAACTTTACAATGATTGGTGCAAATATAATTTGAGTGAATCACTGCACGCTTCTTCCAAATACTGTTTTTTTTTCTAAGTTAGCATAAGAAAATCAACTATCTAACGAAATATGCTTCGGTCTACGAATGTAGTGGCAATCAAGCTTTCGGCAATCAAGTCTGTTCTCTCACTTTGAATGTTACAAATTAGAGCGCCAACGCAATTCTACTTTTCGATTCAAGCCGTACTAATCTAAAATGTTACAATCCACAACCAAGTTTTTATGTACAAAAAAAAAAGAATAAATCAAACTTAGAATTTGTTTTTGACATAAACGAAGTTGCCTGTTCAAATTGAGTAATTACCTCATCCTAATTTCCTTATTTTTTCATGAAATTATTATTTTTCAATAAGCGTTAAGATAAATGGAGGTTTGAAGTGTAAATTTCAAAGGTAATCGACTGGTAGGAATTAACAGTTCATAAAAGAAACAGCGAATGATGAAGTAATTACAGAATGAAAACGAGGGTCAAAGAGCAAAGTGAAAAAGATAAAAAAAAGAACACGAAATTTAAAGAGCGAGGCGCGCATGTAAAATACACGAAAAAAATAAAGAAAAAAACGTAAGACCGCGGGATAATTAAATCTAATTAGTTTTCCAAATCTGTTGTCTAGATTTTAATTAAGATTTGCCGTGGGGCATTTTGCTTTAGAAAGGAGCGCCTTGTTTTTGTTTTTAGTAGCAAAGTTGTCCAATCGGGCCGTGTCGTAATGGCTCGATTGTGCGATTCAAGCCTGTGATTAGCGATTTCATGAATTTTATCTCTCACTAATTGACGATAAAAACAACAATCATCCAAATTTAAACGACAAAAATTCAGGACTCAAACTTCAAACTCGCCAAATTCGCGTCTTCATTTGAAATCTTAATTTTGTTCTCTCTCGTAAGGATTCCTGAGAAAATGTTGTTCGCGAGTCTTGAAAAAGCTGTTTTTCCTCCGATTCTTTGCGTATGTAACGCACACACAAGGATGATTGCAATCTAGCCTTAATACTTCTTTTTCATCAACGCCAAAGTTTATCTCAAGGCAGCAATCGGCCCCTTTCGATCGGCTCGCGTTTCCATGTAAAATTGCAGCCAAGCATTTAGAAGATGAGTGAAAGGCAAAAAAAAACTTCAAGTCGAAAAATGTGTCAAAGAAAAGCGCAAACGAGAAAACGAGCGGGAGAAAAAAGTTTCTTAATTTTTTTGTCATAGCGAATTTGACGATTCGCAATGCATCTTTAATTCCTGTTTAAAAGAAGATTTATCAATTCTTTACATTTCAATTATTTTTCGTAATCACTTTCTGACTTCCTTTTTAAATGTTTTTCTCAAGATTTTTTGAAATAAACAAACATATTGTTTGAAAAAAAAGAAAAAACAATTTTTTAATTATTTTTTAATCGCGATTAAAATGAGGTTTCGAGAAATCATGATTATTAATCTGTCTATTTATCAATTATTGGGCAATACTTCAGTAGTAGTAATCTACTTGACTGCTAATTAGAGATGGTCAGCAATATTGGCCTATTTAAGTCTACGGTATCATAATTATGAAACGGACATGCGATTAGAGCATTACAGTGCGAACATGCAACATCCGATTTCGTTATCAGCGACGAATCGGAGTGGTTTAAACAACAACAAATGTTACTAGACAAACAGTGGGTTACACGCTGCTACACACATGATTACCAATAAATGATAAAAGAATTCAGTGCTGGTGGGGTGAATGACATTCGATAAGACTTGTCATGTGTCAATAAAACTGCTGTTTTCATCCTAACGGTCTTTGTTTTCACAATAAAAACTAAATCCGTACCTGTTTCTTTCTCAATTTTTCAGTTTTTTTTTCTAACAAAATATAGCTATATTATATAATCTCGGTCATACTTTTGTTCTCGAGCTAAAGCACCTCGGAATTCACAACTGTCGACAGAGCAATAACAATCAATAGTTTACGATCCCGACACTTTGTTGCAGGCTGCATTTTACGCTCAAATACAAATGATCAATTCGTGATAAAATGTCGCACCATGAAGACATTATGATTGTCTATCTTTAAAAGTCGCTCTTTTTATAATCTAGAATTAATTTTAAAGCTGATTACAATTCTGTTACATAGTGTTAATTTTCACAGCTGTTATTAAAACTTCGACGTAATGCTAAAACAGGTTGTGCAAAGAAAACAAATTTTCTTCTTTTTCGTCTTACAATTTTAAGATAATTATTATGATTCGTGATCAAGTTTCGGCGTATCGTTGGGTAACTTTTCGTGACACAAAAGTGAATAGCCGCTAATTAGAGAGTGCACTTCCTGCGGGGCATGCAGCTCGCAGATGATGCGCGTGGATTAAAAGAAGTTGATCAAGGAATAAGTGCCGGAAGGACGTATTAAAACGGAAACGAGAGAGGGGGATGAAGTTTGTCGTAGACACACATTCAAAGAAGCACAAAACACATCAAACGAACAGAAAATTAGACGTGCAACGAACGAGCAGTTTCTAATTAATTTTTTATAAGAAGGCTTTGAACTTAGTACCTTCAAGACCTGGAGGTAGAGTTTTGAAATTTTTTGAGAGGTTCAGTGAGTGGTATTATTGTTATTTTTTTTTGTTTTGATTTTTTTCAGGTGTTTATCAGGTGTTCAGGTAGATACAACAACGGGCGCCACAGAGAACAAACAAAGAATAGCATTATGATGATTAGTTCACGTTCTTTGCATATTCTTGTCACATGGAATTATTCAAATAGGACATAATGGTACAAGAAACAGAAATAACTTGGTAACATAAAGAGACACGTGATTATGCGTATGTTACGAGACGTTTTGTTTTGCTAGAAAATAAGAAACAGTACGTTTTTGCGCATACTAACAGGACGATCTTTCTACATACTTGTTTCTTTTTTCAATAAAGAAAACAGCGGATCGAAATTTGAATTCAAATTGGTTCAATTAAATTTTGCAATAACACATGACAATAAAAAGTGATCTCGAATATTCATCCGCTGAAATTGCAATCTTTTGTACTCGTTAATTAAACGACGTCGAAATCGAACAATGTTTTTATTAACAACAATAAAGAGGACAATTGACGTTAATTTCATTTTCCAATTAATTTAGCTCTTGCAAAACTGAATTTAGCATTTCAATGAGAAAACAAGGGAGAGAGAGAAAAAAGTTGACGTCTCGGTTTTTAGTCGCAACGTACTCTTTCTGTTGGTCTACTGCATTGAAAAAACCGTCCGTCCGGTCTGCTCTCGAAGATAGATTTTGCCGAGTAATCGTTTTAGGGTTGAGCGACGACGATGAAAAAAGTTCAATTTTACTACGCTATAAAACACGTCGCCTCATTTTGCCCGAGCGACCGAGTATAACTGCGAGTTTTCAAGTATCGGTCAATTGAATTCTGTATCGGACTTTGACGGATTGATTAATAGCTCTTTTTTTGGACGACTTTTCGTTCGCATAATTTTGCGCGGACGGTTTTTTCGTTGGTTGAATCATAAAATGGTGGATCATTTTTGGTTGAACAGAGGTCGACCACGAAATGCAAATTGAGGACTGCGCTAGTTGGACGGGCGATCGGAGACCGGCCTCTGTTCGCTAAAAAATTGCATCTATACGAAATCGTTCTGCTATTTTGAATCGTCGATTAACAGGGGTCCGTTACACAACAATCAGATATTTAACTTTCGACATCGAACATTCAGGGAGTACAGACACGAACGGGAAACGACGGAGAATCAAAAAGCCGATTTATAGCTTCATCCTTCTCTTCGCTTGATGAAGCTTTTTCCGCCTCGAGATTCTCCGGCAAGAACATTTAAGATGAATGTACTGCTGGCGGATCACAAATTGCGGATGGGATAATTTAATTTTACGCTAGTCAGATTTATTCCGAGTTTCCATGTTTAAGCTCAAAAAATAAACGGAAAAGTTAGGTGATAGTGTGTATCATGTGCAGAAAAAAATATTCATTTTGAAATATAATTATTTGATAGGTTGATGTGTTTAAACAAAAACTTTGATTGCGTTCGTTTAATAAGAGTTGAAAAAAAAACAGCAGTAATCTTGCGATTAGATCAAATTGTTTCCAACGATGTTCTACTTTTAAGAAAAAAAAAGTTATGCATGAGCATGTACGCTATTCATAATGAATTTTTTTATAATTAATATTTATTCTGACATCACATACTGACCTACTGTGATTTTATCAACTATCCGCTTAGTTTTGTTCGCGTATTTTCTCTGAAATTGACACTCACTTTTCGGTCTATTTTATTCTATGTTATTTCTCTCCTTTTCGTACATTTTTGCACAGTTTCACATATTTTTTTAACCTCGCCAGTTAAATCAAAGCCTTTTATTTTTTTCCCAAAAAATAACAGAACGAAGTAAAAAAACACCCAAGGCAATTACTGTTCAATCAGTTCAATTAATTTCCGCGAGAAAAATCGCAACATTTGTGATCCGCAGAATCGCAAATTCATCACAATTATGGGAACGTCATGACATCGGACACAATCAGTCGTGACAGATTTTTAGAAAATTGAATGGCTTGGTCGAAGTATGACGTGCAAATTTTATTCGCAAGGTCGTTAAAGTTAACCAACTGAGGGGATATTTGAAGGGAAATCGGGGTCGGAAAACTTGGTCAATGTTGGAACGGAACGCTGGTACATGGTGTGTTTCATGCATCTGATAATTCACGAGTGTGAAAAAAATAAGAAAAAAAAAACAGAGAAAAACGCCCGATAACGCGTTTAAAATGAGTCACGCGACAATTTGCAAACGCGTTGACAAAATTGGACACTTGCAATTGCATAATGTGCGATTGTGCCAAGAACGACGCCGACAATATCATTTTGGAACAAGTTCGTACATCATGCCGAGAGTTCCGAGACTGATCGAATTGTAAACGTTTCAATCAGCGCGGCAATCCACGAACACACCGTGTACATAATGGTATAGTCTAATTCGAAATTCAAATTTGACTGACGTCGGCAAATTGCGACCAAGCCACCTGAATCGCGTATTTGCAGTGCCAGGTCGATGGTTCTGGCCCTGCAATCCAGCTATTTTTGATTCGCCATTGCGTCTAATGATTTCAAAGTTTTGGCCTACAAAAGGGGGGGGGTGAAATCTTTTTTTTGGTTTCGTTTTTCCTTCTTGAGATATTCGATGAAAAAAGTTGTTAACTTCGCGTGATCGAAACATCACAATGTTCGTTTCATCTGGGGTGGAAAATTAATATTTCAATTTGGGTTAGTGGGATTGAGGTTTCGTTTGGTTTTTTGTTTTACAGTTAATGGCTGTGAAATAATAATTTGCTGAAATGAAAAATTTCTGTTAATCATTATTCTAGGTGAACCCGAATTTATTATTTATGTCGCAGTCGCTCGTGTCATCTGCTTTTAACGATAATATTTGTTAGAATTTGAAACTGGATATTCAATTTGAATAAGTATACTTTAAAAAAAAACTACAACGTTAGACTAGTTTGACGTCATTTTAAAAACAGTTTAATCCCCACATTTCCTTTTAGTCTGTCCATGAAAAGGCGCAACTTTTAAATGGTAATGGAAGAGATTACACTCAAAACGATGGGTTAGCCTGAAATTGTTTCTTCGAGAAAAAAAACGTTTCAAAAAAATTAGTTTAGATGCATTAATTTCCTCAGGTCTGCATTTTGTCTTCTAGGTTGTACTTTCTTGGATTTTTTGTTTTATAAAAAATAGGAAAAAAATGTTACAAACGTCTGATGGAATGATGTAGTGTTCAAGTCTTGTGGATGAATTATTAAAAATTCTACGCGAAGCGTATCTTGAATAATGAAACGTTCTTGTAATTATTCATATTGGGTGACACATTTAAGACAAATCAAAAAACGCAAACAAACAAACTTTATAATGAAAATTTTTGTTTCATTTTTCTAGAATAATTTAAATATTTGTTGATGTGAATGTTAAATGACATATCTATTATGAATTTAGTTTTGCAGTGGATATAACATTTTTCACAAATATGTAGAAATGGTAAGGCTGAAAACGTTCACTTGACGGTTACTCAACATGATCAAGTTTGCATCATGAGATCCACTTTATCAAAATTTCCCATTTTAGTGATCTTCTCTGGCATATAAGATGAATAGAATGAACTTTTAATTGAATCATGAAATTATAATGTTATAAATGTTGAGCTTCTGACATGAAAGGGATTGAATTATGATTGTAAATTAATTTTATCTATGAATATGAATGATCCTTAATTCTGAGTCTCTTCGAAAAGTTAATGATTGGTAAAGTAAATCAAGATTGTTTAAATTAGATGAACTTCCGAACAAACTTGGTTTTTCTATCGTCCAAGTTTTTCAATAACTTATCACTGGGTGGTTCATTTAGGATGTGATGTCTAAGTTTTCTGGACATGAAAGGTCGAAGAAAATGAAAAAAAAAGTTAACATAATTTGCTAAACTTGCTTCCCAAAATTTGTTGGTAAGATCCAATTTAGGTTGGGTCATTCAGATGAAATTGTCCAAATAATCTTTAATGCTTGATAACTTTTGACCGGTCGTGCTTTAATCTGACTGTCTGTGTTAATGTACAAGAGCTCAGTGATGCATTCTGGCTCGGTTCGCTGATGCGTTTCCTTCGACCTAGTTAGTTGACTAGAAACTGGAAGATCAAACTGTCACAAAAGCGCCAACTTCATTGAGGATCCAAAGCTCGCGCATTATGAAAATGTTTGGCATATTTCAAATTCGCTCGAAATATCAACAAAGTAAACCAGATAATTAATCATTCTGCTAACCCACAAAACGTTTACAAAACTCTTCCATTAATTCCAAAAATGTTTTTGTAATTGTTTCTCGTGAACGAGATGTAAATTTTTTGAAAAAAATTGTTCAAAAACAAACAAATTGGGGCATTGGATGAGTTCCTGTCGCTGTAAAGTAGCTCGTTCTATTGTCGGAACTGTTTTATGAGAGATTATATGAGAGCAGATAACACTGAGCGACGGTGACGCGCGACTACAAGACTCGGGCCGGTGATTAATCCCGACGAATGTTAACGGCGCTGGTAATAAAGACAATGGATTATTAGGACGGTAATGGCTAATCGACTACCTACCAGCTCGGAGACCAATGGTATCGACTTTCGACGTGGTCGAATGTCCGGCATGCTGTCGATGTTGCTGTAGAACGGATTATCACCTATTGATGCAAGTCTGCAAATAAAAATAATAACCAATTAGAATACCATGTTACGTTTACTAACTACCCTCCATATGACATAAACTAGATCACCAAACAAGATTGTCTGATTTTCAAAAGTCAAAAATTGAACTTGTTTGTTTTACTTCTAATTTGGTGTTTGAAGTTAAAACTAAAATCCAAGCTAAAATCACAAAAATAATGTTGCAAAATTTTGCATAAGTTCATTGTTGAAGCTATAACAAGTGGTACAGTATAGGTTAGTTTACATGGTGTATCGAGCTTAGTCATGGTCGGTCGAAAAGTGTCACAAGTTGTTTGGAGATATGATAAAACGTGAATTACGATTACCGCAATGAGTAGATGGTTAGCAAAACGACAATTAGAGTTACCTCAGCATGAACTGTTTGGACCGAATTGTAACTTAGTTACATCAGCGTTGAATTTCATTTCAAAGTGGTAGGACAGTTTTTCAAGCTGTATTTTCAAGGGTAAAATGAAAATGTATTGGTTGAAGTTACGAACATAACGATTTTAATGTTGTTTTCAACTTTTGAATCAACTTGTAGTAATTGAAATGAAAAACTGAGTTGCCGAGTGCATTTGATGTTTGTTTTGATTCGATAAGCAAAGTTTCTAATCAGTTTTTATGCGCGGTAACAAACTTCATAATCTGAATCGCAAACATCAAATAAATTTTCAAATAAATTTTCAAACAAATTTATGAATAATTGTTTGTTATTTTATTGTTCGTGTTTTGAGCTTTGTATAAATTTCTTAGTGGTGCATGATTGTGATTATGTTGAAACAATGTAACCCGCAAAGTGTTTAACAATGCGAACCATGAACACGAAAGTTTTGTAATCTTAAAGTACTGCTGTGTACGAGCGCTGTATCAGAATTTCAAAACATAAGTATCTGTGGGTAAATTATGTACATGAAGAATTGTGTACTACACAACACGCTTCGTAATTTTAGACTTCAACTTATTTGCAAGAATTATTTTTGATTTATGTAAGAATACTTTTGAAATGAACTTTCCATTCGAACCGAAGGTTTCGAGACAAAAATAAGTCACATATTTTTCACCCGTTTTTAATTGTTCGCTGATAAAAATATGCCGACGATAATGATCAATAACAAGTTTATCGGTACAGGAACTGTGTTTTTCTGCACAATATGGTAAAACGTTTTTAAAATAAATGATTTTTCTGCTTTGAAAAATCGAAGCAAAAGTTTTATATCATATTGAGTGAAACTTTTGTCCGAAAGAATTTTATGTAAGTTCTGTAAAATCTTTTCATAAAAATGTTGTTTAAAGTCTTGTCTGGGAGGTCTGCTTTTTTATACTTTCTTGAAAGAACAATATTTACACAGGAAACTTTTTTATGCAAAGGTACAAGCGTTATTAATTAAAATTGCAAAATAATACCCGTCCAATAATGGCAAATTTATAAATAGTTCTATCGAAGATTAACGACCAATCAAATTTTTATGTCCATCAATGACCCAGAAAGAAACCCAAAAATTGTGACTGAAGAATATAGATAAAATTGATATAGCTCTTAGCCTCAGGTTTGGAATATGTATTATCTAGGTTGCCGATAATTGCATTTTTTATTTTTTATTTCACAGACTTTAACTGACACGTTTATTGATACGACGTTTGATTGATAGCTATTTGGATTCTAAACAAAATATCCTTTAAATCATAATTAGAAGTTCGATCAAAATAATACAGTAAACTTTTCATTTTCAATTCAAACTTTTTTTCAGACAGATACGTATTTTCCATTTTGTCTAAACCAAGACTATAATACTACTTTCAGTTTAATTGGGTATTCCGTAATCAGATATCGACAACTAATTAATCAATTTTCAAAAGTTGAACTGTTATTGAATCATTTCAATGTCCACACATAAAAAAACTGATCTCATTGGTAACTTGAATTATTCAACACGATTTTATCGTCATCAATAAGTATGCAAATTGCGAGCACTTAAAATCATCATTATACAACCGCAAAAGTTCTAGAGGAGCGAATTTGTCAGTGCGCAGCGAAAAGTTCTGTGTGCTCGATTACTAGCCGTCTCTTAGTTGCAGTCATGAATATCGAATAGTCAAATATAATCATCGTCGAGTTATCATTACGAGGAGAAATTAAAGGGACGGTGTCTGTACCCGCTAGCTAAATTGTACGATACATTAAGTTGCACTTACCCATTTGCTCGTCCACCAGATTCGCCTCCGGGTCCACTGCCGTTCTAACAAACAAAAAACATTTTTTATTAAAAAACAAGCCAGTAACAGTCCCGAACAAAACGGTTAACACGCTTTTCCAATTTTGCGAACGATGACGTTGACAAGACGTACATTACATCACAATCGCACGTTGCATAACGCGTTTCCGAATTTCTTTCTACCACCGTTCAATCAAGAACTCAAACGTTTTCTCTACCTAGAATACGAATTTATCCTTCAGGTTTTGTAGATCAAAGAGTAGATATAAAAATAAAATATAAAAATTATATTCGCGAATTATAAGAAATTCGGTAACCGTTTTTCAACGTGCGTACAATGCTTTGCCTTCAAATCAGTCTTAAATAGTTCATGTAAGTTACATCAGATCTTTTACATCATTAACTTATTCTACGCGAATGATGCGATGAAGTGTTGCAAACAGACGTTCGGCTTCCGTTTCGTGGGCTGATCTCTCGTTGCAACAACAAGTGGGAAATTCGTTTTTCATCACTCGAAGCTTATCTTGGAAATGTAGATCCACCAAACAACTCGGTATGATTGACGTAATATTGCTTGTTAACTCTGAGAAGAATCTTCTTGCAGAGGAAGATTGTACTGTGCGTATGCGCAACATGATCTTCCGGTCGGTTGAGTCTTGTATGATAGAATTCTGTAGTATCTCCGAGTTAAAAGAATGGTGAAGTTTTTTCTGCAAACCTTTCATATTATCAAAAACCATATTCAAAGTATGTATAAATATAGAAAATTCGTTGAAACATCGTATACAAAGATTGAACGGAGGATTTATTTGTTGTGATGTAGTCGTAGAATTGTGCGTTGTTGTAGGCTCAGTTCGTTCGCAAGAATCGCGCGAAATCGGAAGTAGACACATTAAATAACAGCGTATATATAATAATCGTACATATATTATAATTTTTTTATACTTTTGTATATCACGTATATGTATATGACATTCGTTTACTTATCATGGTATGTCTTGGTAATTCATAAATATGTCGACAGCGTAACAAGTGTTAATAAGTTTCAAGTTTCAATTCCCCATGTAAAACATCATTTATGGGTCCACTATTCAAAAGCCACACATAAGTTGACATATTAAATGAATTTATCAGTTGTACTTGCAATTTTTGTCTCGTTCAAGTCGACAAGTATGTGTATGCATGTTTGCAGCATTCCATGCATGCGAAATAAATTCAGCATTTGTGGAGCCATATATGAATTTTTACTCAGGTCGCAGGTATCTTTGTTTTTTTTTAAATCCTCTGATTTAGGATTGCGTCACAAGACCCAAACACTCTCGTGTAGGTCGTCATTTAAAGAAAGAGGGTGTTATTGAGAAAGTACGTTTCATTAAGTGATTAGACGGTTTTCAACTCAGATTAAATACAGTATTTTTGAATAACGTTTATTGCGCGGTGCGAATTTCAATTCAAAGTTGTGAGTTCTAAATGCGCACCGACCCATTTTTACCACTTTATTAAAGCCAACGAATAAATAATGAGATTGTGCTCCACATTCAAATAAAAATCCTCCAATTAAAAATACATTTGTAAACATTGATTTCACTTCCAGTTTTTTGGTTTAATTTTGCTCGCTGTTATTTGTATTTCATTATGTTCGTCACAAATATGAAATTTCAGAACAATAAAAGTCAACGTTCAAAGTCAAAAATAATTTCATTTTTGTGAAATAAAACGTTTTGTTTTAAATACGATACTTTCTCAATAGTAGGGAAAATAAATCGATCTAACGTTTGTTTTTTCGCTTGGCGAGTTATTTCGTACATAAGCAGTAGTAATTAACAACAAAATTCTACTCTTAATCGTGTTTCGATATAGTAATTGTCGTTTATTCATTTAGGCCTTAACAGTACGTTACTGCGTAACAGATTATACTGCACTTCGTTGACACTCACTTCTATATATGAAAAGCCTTCCGTAACATTAGATTATCGGTAGAGTCCTACTGTATTCGCTGAAGACTTCGCTGATGATATGACATTCAATGAAATACTATGATAATTATGATATGAAACGAAGATAAATGGTCATTTGCATCTGATATTTTACGTTCATGTCGATTTTAATATGTGCGAAATCACGTATGTATAAAATAATGTTTCAATTCTAAATGTTTGCATTCATTTCAATTCACAACAACAAATTTGAATAATTTATCAACTTCAATACGAGTCGGGTGCAACTTAGAGTGGTATAAAGCCGAAATAATGTTCTGTACGACTGATTTTCGTGTTCAAAAAGTTATGAATCCTCTTCGTATAAGCATACACTGCGCATTTGATAACTTATGTATTATCTCGAGAGTACATTACACCAACGACCAGAAGGTTCGAACATGAACGCCAAATATTAGTGCGACTGCCAACGATATCACTTCATATGCCAGAACTCGCCCGCTTGCTTCGAAAACTGTGCGCGTAAATAAGCGCAGCTATTAACCGCACCAGCCGAAAATTTGCCACATGGTCAACGAGTTTAATATTAGATAATCTTAACGTCAACAAAAGGAATGAAAAGTAATTCCTACTTTTACTGAGTTGCAACAAGCTTCCTTTGTCGAATCATGAAAAGATTATTAGTTTTTTCCTCGACGAGAATTGTGCACACAAAACTTAAAAGCCGAATGAAATCAAAAAAAGACAATGGAAAATGTATACAACGTTCAACTTATGTTACAAAATGCTTTATCAGCAAGTAAAAATGTGTATATTCGGATGCTATTAACCGTAAACAACGATAATTTTACTTGGCAGATAATCGGTCGCGTCACTAGAGAAGATTATCATTTTCGAAAGATTAAGGTAACTCAAGCGGGCATGGACTCGCATACACGACATCTCCTGACACGATAGTTTTCGTACATGGCTGCTATGAAATTTTATGATTGTATGAGGATGCGTACCTGTATGACATTTGTGGCTGATGGGATATAATTTTACTACGTATGGGATTGCGATTCCACAACAGGAGTGGATTTAGTTTATTTCGTGTGAAACCATTCATTTGTCGAAGAATCATAATAACTTGGTGCTGGTAAATGGAATGAGTCATGAAATAGTGCTTGGATAAAAAACTGGCGTCCAAGGCACGGAAGATGGGAGAAAGGATAGTCTTAAGAATTCACGTTTGTGCAAATTGTACGTCCGTCATGGAGATAGATTTCAATTTGTTTGCTTCTTTTTGAATAAATTGCACAAATGTTCATGAAAAAGACATAAGTTTGCCGAAGGCGTACAATCAAAGTGCTACTTTTTATTTTTCTTTATAAAAAGTTCTCGTCAAAACTACTTGAAGCGCGATGTTGAATATCACCACACTCATTTATATAAAAATACGAAATCGTAAAAATGGTCAGGTTTCTTTAACTGAATTTTCTTGGTTCTGAACGGCGGTTCAATGGAATTTTTTGTGTGAATAAGGAATTATTGTACTTTAAAGGTTGGATCAATGCGGAATCACGATGCGACGTTCAACTTGCTTTTGTATATAAAAGTTAAAAAGTTTAAGCGTTAAATTGGGTTCGATGTCTTCTAATATTATCGAAATTTTTGCAGTCTTTTGTCGGTATTGAGATATTTATGAATTGCTCTTGCGTATTCGAAGAAGATAGAAACAGCAAAATTTTACAATACGAGACTACACTAACAATCCAGAATTTTTAGTTAGATGCCAAGTCATCATAACCGTAGACCGTCGTAATTTAGAATTTTATGGAGTGGCATATGGTAAAAATTGGTGTTTAAGGTTTGTTGCACATTATTTCTTTCAAAACCCACTGCATTTTTATTCAATCCATGTTTACTGAATCAATATGCTCTGCAATTAAAGTAGTCCCAAATACTCAGTCTATTGGTTTGACATGAACTCATTATTCGCCACTGGAGTATTCGAATTATCTTCTTCGCCAACAGGTACGTTACCTCTAGTTAAACCTAACACCGAGTCACGATTCTAATTCCCTAGCTTAATTAGAATACTACGCTTGCAAGTCTTTAGATGCGGAAGCATATATGTTTTCTTCGATTCTTGTATATATATTTATCTCGTCTATCGCCAAGTCACTCCATTTAATGTTGACATATCAGTTTAGCGTTATTTATATGAGCATCAACGTAAAATTTTAATAACAGTTTTACAATTGTAAGAAATTGTTAATGCTCGAACATTATTATTAACTCCAGCTTTTGCAACGTTCACTGTATTTGAATCTTCGTTAGCTTTAAATTTTTACCGCTTTATGTATATTTTATATAAAATGTTATATTTGCAAATATATTTAATACTCATGTATGCTTATGATTCAAAATTGTAATGGTAAGTTTTTGTAAGCATTTGTTTGTATGTGATATAACCACAACAACAGTAATGTTTTCTGTATTTTACCACTTGAATGTTTGTATTTCGTAATTTGAATATTGTACTACATGTGGCATTCATTATCAATTGCATTTTGTCACTATTTTTGCACGCAATTCTTTGTATATTTTTTGTTGTTCTCAGCATGATAATCTTGTCACAACCGTGTTATCGTGTAACCGAATTTCATCAGTTTATAGAGGAGCAGTATACACATCTTTAAAGTAAATTAATAAGTCATTTATCTATGCAATAGATGATCTCAAGTACGGATTATTGTATTCAGATTAAATGTTATATGGTTTTTAACATAACATATTTCGTTACTAACGCGATCAAGTGTGTGGAAAGTATTTTTCGTATTAAAAAGCGTTAGAGGTCACAAAGTGACACTTGCTTTACAATAGAAATTCTCTTCTTTAGAAGGGCAACGATTCCATTATATTATATGTACTTGATAAATAGAGATGTGCAGCAATATTGCGCAGTCTATTTACGTACTTGAAATCCCTACAACTTCATTGGAAACTTGTTATTGGTGAAAAATCAGTATCACACTCTTTGATGTTTGACAATGTCAACTATTTTTTGAGTGTTCGGTAGTATTTGCCACCGTTTGGTCATTTTGTGACATTCAGACAAGGCCTACCGTTTGTTCATAATTGAATCTATTGCTAGGATGTTTCAGATTGAAATTGACAGTGGTAAGCTTGTATTTCGGAGCATACAAGATGGACCGTTTGGAAACGCTTGGTTATTCTTTCAATAGTTCCGGCTTCATTGGGAAGGATTTTACGTTGTACTGTTCATGGTAATTTGTACACTTTAAGATACAGTCATTGAATAAGATCAACTTAAGAGAATGTTAATAAGTATTTTTTATATAAATTGAGCAAAATAAAGTATCACTCTTTCATCTAACATTTGGCGTTGTGTACTGACAATGTTTTGAACTGTTTAAATGGAATCTACAATTTAAATTTTCTGTAACTGGTTTATACTATTTGAATACAGTATAGGTTTAATTAATTATTGTGTTTGATAATTTGATTATGATTTGGAATGTGTTAGTTCGAATCAGTTTTAGATGAAGAACGTGATATGTACGTGATGGTATGTTTAAACTCGTTGATTTTTAACGAGTGACGTGAAAGTCTTCGATATTAAATATGAAGAAATACACTTACTACGTCGAAGCGTATTAATTGCAAGCACCATCTAATTTAATTCTAATTTACCTATCGTGAGCGTTTTTTCAATAATAATTGATCGTCGTTACATCAGTCTAACCTACTATTTTCAAGTACATAATCGGCACCTTTCAGTTGTATCTAATAGCGTTAGGCTTTTCGAAGTTTTGCTTCATGAAGCAACTATAGTTTTTACATATATTGACTATTACCTTCGCAACCTGTAGTCAATGCGAGAATAACGTCCACATGTAAACATTCAATATTGTTAATACACAACGGACTTTTCGATTTTACGTTCGCTCTTTCAGTTTTTTTCTCAATTGACTATTTTATTTAATGTACCCAGACGTTGTAAATTCTTCTCAAACTATAAATAGACGCACATAAAAGGCATATAAAATTTAATAATAAAAGCATATCAAATTTACAATCACAATAATATCATCAAGGAATTGACTTATCTTGTACGGTCATATTAACCAATTATTGGCGAAATCCTTACAATCTTTTATAATTATTTGTGCGAAACCCGAACCTTGATGGCGTTTTCCAAACGTTTCTTTGACCTCATTTAATCAGGATACTTACTGGCGTAGGTCCCTGAGTGATCGTAGTTGCCTCTTTTGAAGCATCTTCTTCTTTCAATTTTTCTTCAGCTTTTCGGTCTTTAAGAGCTTTAAGAAGTTTCCATTTGGAACCAGGAGGCGTGGGGCTCATTTGACCATCTTTCATTACCATATCAGCACTTGTACAAGAGGTCGCATCTATATCAATTTTTGGGTGACTTTTCGCACCATCATCGTCAGGTCCAGCTTGTCCTAAAAAAATTGTTGTGATCAAAACAAAATCAAAAAAATGTTTATAATCAATGTTAGCACGTTGGTCAATATAAATGTAAATTCAAAAAAGTGACTCACTTCCGTATGGTACAGAATCCATATCTTTGAAAATTTTTTCGTTTTGACGCATAGCAGACGAGCTAGAACTTTTACGAGATTGCTCTTCTAACTCTGCCCGCATATCTTCTTCCTCTTCATCCATAGAGTGTACAGGGCTATCTGGACCTGAAGTTTCACCGGACGATCCTTCTTCCATAGGTATTACTTTCTTTTCTTCTTTTTTGGCTTCTTCTTCATGTGCCCAAGTGTGATAATCAGTAACTCTAGCGAATACTGTTTCGATGCTTTCATCTGTTTTTCTTTTTGGGATAGGTTTTTCGTCACGATATCTATCACGTTCAGACTTTGTAACGGTACCATTCATTCGAGCAACACGTGTGTCTTCTTTATTAACATCTTTCTTTTCTTCATCTTCTCTAGGTTTAGCTTTCAGACGCAGCTCTCGCAATACAAACGACATTCTTTCTTTGACATCTTCTCCCGGATGACAACTTTCAGCTTCTTCTGGTTCCTCGTGCAATGTTTCACCCATGTCTATTTCTAGTTGTGATTGCCTTTCTAATTCTTCTAGCTTACGCAATTCATAGCAATACCATTCGTCCTCTGAATCAATTGAATCCTCTGTGCTCTGACGTCTTGAAGACACTCTTGAGGTACTGCGGTAAGAATGTGTACTTCTATTGTCTTCGTCACCTTCTCCACTCCGTGAGCCACCCCAAGGTATTTCAAGTGACTGTTGATGCCGTGGTAAAAATCTACTTCCACCAGGAGGCATATGACCTCTAATACTCGAAGTAGACGGACTTCCCTCAGACGGAGGTGCTTCTTCTGATATGCTTGTAACGAGTTCTGGTGGTCTCGAAGATTTTTCGCTTTTATCACTTTTTTCTGAAGCATCTTCCTGGTATTCGAAATTCGCCTCAAACGTGAATACGTTTCCTTCGTCAGATTTTTTCTCGCCAGTTTCATCATAAGGACCTTGTTCGTCAGAAACACTGGAGGATTGTCGTTGTCGGTATTTACCTAATGCTCTAGAAACAGCAAATTCCATGCTCGCTCCAGCTTTAAGAGTGACAGGGGGGAGTTTTGGAGTTTTTTCATTTGGAGCTTCGTCCGAACTACCAGTCGATTTTTTAATTTCACCAACAGTAGGGAAAATCGAAGATCCTCCCGATCCAGAGCCAGTACTTTTACCTTCATCTTCATTTTTATCGCCCTGATCTGTTAAATCATGATCACTAAGTTCTGGTTTGCGTTGATCTGATACTTTTGGCCACTCTTGCATATCAGCAGTCAGCTGCTGTTGTTCTTGTAATTGCTGTTGCATTTGATGTTGTTGCATTTGTTGCTGTTGGATTTGTTGTTGCATTTGATTAAAAAGTGTGGCTTGTTGTTGATTCAGTTCTTTAGTTTGTTGTTGTATTTGCTGTTGGAGTGCTTGTTGCTGCTGTAACAACTGTTGTTGCTCTAAACTTTGTTGTATCTGTTGTTGCTGATTTGGAGCTTGTGTTTGAGAATGTTTTCTTCTTGACATTGTTCTTATAGTAGCAAAAAACGAAGAATCCTGATTCACATCAGACATGATGCTCTCTTCATCTTCAGAAAGACCACTTTGTCGTCCACTGCTCCATTCAGCTTCAGATTGTTCAGGATCTGATAACGAGGATGAAGAATGATGACTTCTCCGTTTTGCTTTCTGCAAAATACCTGATACTGTAGACACCAGTGTATGCTTCTTCTTTTTCCTTGCAGCTTGAGATCGGCTTCGTCCTCTCAATTCCATTTTTTGTTGCATAGCTATATCGTGATCAAGGTCGTCATCTCGTACAGAACCAGGCAAAGATTGACTCCTATGGCGTTTTGTTAAATGCAGATCAGGTAGCCAATTACTCATCGAACTCATCGCATTTTTTAAAGAGGACCCTCTTCTGATTTTTTTGTTCATTTTTGCTGCTTCTGCTTCATTATCTTTCAAATCAGCAGCTATACTAATGTAACCTGATTGCGAGACAATTACACTTGATGCGTCGTAATATTCTCCCTGCTGAGGTTGTTCCCCGGTCATTCTGAGAACTTCCTGTCCTTGATTATATTGATCACGCTGCCGCTGTCTTTGATAACCGTCTGGTAATTGAGCAGTATCAGTACCTGCTGCTCGTTGATTGTATGCTTGATATTGCTGATACATCGTCATATAATGTTGATTAGCGTATGTGTGGTACTGATGGGAATGGTAAGCAGGTGGTTGTGGGTACCGTCTTTCTGTGTATGGACTTTGAGCGTTACTACCATCTGAAGTTATCGTTCTTATACTGGAAGTAGTAGAATCATGAGGAATTTGATTTTCCATTGAGTTTAACCATGAGCTTTCATTCGTTTCTGTGCGAGGTAAATTTGCACTTGTTGGATAGTAGGACATCATGTCTGTAATATTACTTGTTGGGAACCGACGGTACATGTTAGATTTGTAATTATCTTGAGCAGTTTTAGCATCTCCGAACGAAGCAGCTCTTATTGGTTTCTTTGTTGTTCCACTCAAATTTGAGTCGGAATATTGAAGCAAACCATAATTGTCGCTGTAGTTAGAAACTTGTTCAATAGTTTCAGGATAGCATGAGTCTGTTATCGTTGTTCGCCACCCAGCAGGCCCTGAACTACTTGTATAAACATTGGTCATTTGTGGGCGATTGCTACCAGCGACAGAGTAAATAGCTGGTTGCTCTTGCCGGAAACCAAATTCCATTTCCCATGTTGAAGAAGTGGCATCTGTTGTGAGTATTTGTTGACGAAGTCGTTGCTTTTTAGGACTTTGACTGGAAATAACATCTGAAGTTGGTGTAGGCACGAAATTTAATTCATCTTGTATGATTGGAGATTTTATCGGCGTAAGTGCTGATAAATGATTCAGTGCTGGAGTATATGAAGGAGAAGAAGCTGTTGCGTTTGCTTCTGGTGTGTCGTACAAAGGTTCTTGAATGACCAGAGATTCGGATTTTTCGGGAAGAGGTGGTATTGGACTGGAAGTTCGTACTGCTTGCGTTGTCGGAATCAAATTTTTCGCATGATCGAGCGAATATGAATTTAACATTTTTGTGATAGAGCTCTTAGGAGAGCTTGGCGATTTGTCTAAGCTACTCCATCCACTCATAGATGATAAACCGGAATCAGATTTTGTAGTACCAATAATAGCACTACTTGGCTTGATCAAATGTTTCGGAGATATTCTTGGTGATTTAGGTGAATGTGGAGTACGTGGACTTAATCGGCCCTGCTCTAAAGAAACAATATCGGCATTTCTTAAAATAGCATTCTGAGCTTCTTTGATTTCCGACTCTCGATCGTTGATAGCAGACATTAAAAATGTGTCTGATGAATCTGGTGGAGCCGGTGGTGGAGGTGAATTTGGCGATGGGCTTGGTGGTGTATGGCTTTCATTAAAGTCTAAATTTAATTTCGCAGCACTACCAAAATAACCATCTTGACGGGTTCGAGTACTTTGGACGCTGTGAACACTGTGAATACTGTGTACACTTCCCGCTGACAATGTTGGAGACGCAACTTTCTCAGTTGTGGTATTGTAAATGGTTGGAGAAGCACATGTTACTGCTATGAAACTTTCAACCAATAAATCGGTCAACTCTTTGTTTTCAGCATAGCCTTTAGCAAAGCTACCCACATCAATAGGTAATTGAATGACAGGATCTGGACTTTTCTCCAGATTGGCTGAAGTGTAACCTAGTCTGGGCGGAGTGTACGTTGAGGAAATAGAATCCAAGTTACTTCTGGACGCGGAAGTCAGTCTAGGTGATATCGATCTAGTTGTGAAGTCACCGTCAGTCGTTAAACCGCTGTCCGTACTCACTCTGGATATAGATCTTCCTGTTGATCCTGGACTTTTTGAGTAGGTCCAATTATCAACGTCAGTTTCAGCATATATTTTTCTAAGTTGTTCGTCTATACTACTAGCTTCTTCTGCTAACTTAGCTTCAGCTTCGGATGAAAATTGCCGTTTTGGCGAATCCATAAGTATGGATCGAAGCTCTGACAAATTTTGTGAATCTTTCTGTAGCTGATTAGTGAGCTTATCCAGTTCGTGTAATTTATCGAATGTCGATGTATCCATGGAACTCAGTCTTGAAAGTTGTGCTAAATCTTGTTCGCTGACACAAGGTGTATTACCTCGATAACTTTTATAGTCTGCTGCACTAAATACTTCTCCTTCATCTTCATCTGCTTCGTCTTTCTTTAACAATGTTGCTTGTGTTATTTCTTCTTTGCTCTGTATGCTAGATGTCGATTCTTCAAGTTCATTTTCTTTTGTTGCTGTTGAGTCAAATGTGCTTTCAGCTTCTTTTTTGCCGTTACTTTCTTCGGTCTCCTCAGCTTCTTCCCATATCATTCCTAACTGGGATGTAGGTCTCGATGTATCTCCACAAATAAGATCTTCGCGGTACGAATTATTCAAACTCCTGTAGAAGGCTTCATCTGGACCTTCTTCACCCAGTGTACCAAGTGCTTCTAAATACCTCATGTTCTGTTGCATATCTGAAACAGCTGCTGTGATGGATGCACCTTCTTGTACAAGACCTTGCATTTTTTCTAACTCTTGTTGTGCAAGTTTTTCTCGTAGTACGCTGGTTTCTTCTAATCCTATTGCAGCGCCTAAACTTTTTGCAATAGCGTCTAGTTCACCCATAGAATTTTGCTGAGGGTCTATACCATCCTCGACCGCCATCAACGCATCTTCTCCTCCTTCTTGTGAACAATATTCGTTCAGTTGTCGGATTGCGAGCTGCTGCTCGTACAAGAAATCTTCGAGTTTTTCTAAGCATTCCCAAATTTTGATGCATTCTTGATATAAAATATACAACACTCTCCACGCACAGCGCAACTCGTTCATTAGGATGTTAAGTCGAGGGCCTAAGTGTTCCATGGCGAGTCCGTGATCAAATGCGTTGTTAATTTCAAAAGGAGATGGTAAACCTTAGTTATAATAGACAAACGAAGATAACATGAAAGTCCTTTGAATCTTTCGAAAAACCATTGCACATAAAAAAATGGTTTTCAGATGTAATATTTTTACGTTTAAATAAGTTTTTTAAAACAACGAAACCAATGAGTTGACACGTGATTATCGATTACTTAGATGCTCTTAAATGGTCCGAATAAAAATGTAACTTCCTTTGTTGGTTTGAAAGGATGTTTTCTTTCCAGCGTTCCATAGTAACAATTTAAGTGATCCTTCTTGTCACTAGCATCTCTCATTTTCTCATTGTTAATATGGCGTATTTTCATTCTCTTCTCACTTTTCTGATAAAATGTTTGTGCAATACTTGCACTGTTTGGATCTAATTCGCTAATTCGTTTTATTATCACATAACTCTGCACTCATGACATTCTTGAAGATAAATGAAGACTTTGTTTGCTACCACTGCAAATACATTCTCATCCATAGAATTCTTAGGTTGTTTAGAATTACAGCGCAAACTGTCGAAGGGTGCAAGGCAGTTTGTTATTTGAAGTATGATATCTCATGGCCTTTTGCGATCCTCATCTGTAAATTAAGTAATTAACATAGGTTAAAGTCAAATCCAAGTAGTTAGATTGAATGAAAATACGTAAATCAAGTTTCCATGAAAATGTTTGAGAATTCTATACGCATGAGGATTCATTTTGTTAACAATTTTTATCATTCACTACATGTTTGCATCAGGTATCATCAAGTATCATCAATTGAACTAAGTTCAATTTAATTTTTATGAACTGTCTGGATGCGTTTTAATCCAGTTCATTTAAGTGACGAATATAATTTGTATCCTTTTGCGATCTATAAGTATAAGCCTATCGTTCAAAACTATGTAAACAAATTTAGAATTCATTTGATATCTAATTCAATGAGTTTGATCGGCAACGTATCGATGGATAATTAAGTCTATCGTGTTGATGACGATTGCCATAACAAAACAAATATTTCTATTTAGAATTTTGCAGACAACGTCCCTCAACAACTTTTATTGTTTCTAAAATTAAAGTCAAATTATTCACTGTGACACAACAGATTCAATTGTGATGAAAGCAGGGATAGTGCAATCTAATTACATAGAAACTTGCTGAATAATGAGTTTGTATTAAGCCTTGGTTAACAGAATTGGACTTGGAATTTGAGATGAGGAATTCCACAAACTTAATTATTTTTTATTGCCGTATTAATTAACGGTAATTTTTTGAGCTGAATTGAATCATTTGAAGTTCAAAAAAGCACTAGTATTATACTAGATAAATGTTTCGTGACGGAAATTCCTACTCCTTTCTGTGTTATACTTAGAATCAAATTCCTAAGGAAAGAACGTGTTGCAAAACTATTTCAGTTTTCATCAGTTCAGAAAATCATTTAGTCGAACTGGAATAATGTTCTTGAGAGTCCAACAATCATTATCATAATTTACCGTAGATAAACAATAAACTTCAAGTCATCAAGCAATGAAAGATTGTTTGTTACAGCAATGAGAAATGGTTGAACTCAAACTTATTCGTGAAGACTATTTTTTGTTCGATTGACTGGTACGAGTTATTAATGGTAGCATTATCGAAAAATATTTTTCAAGAACTTTTTTTTGTTAGTTGAAATGATCAATTAAATAATCAATAAACGAATACAAAATCTTAAGTTATTCGAGTTACACAGCAAAAATAGCAGGAAACCTACAGGGTCCATAAAGATATTTTGAAGTGGAAGTGACTTGTGTCGCAACCTTTAATATCATCAAGTAGCTCTTCGTATCATTCTGGTCAATGAACTGAATCCTGTGGACAACATGTCGTTTGATGCATCACATTTTCGATAAGAATACGTCAAATTTTCGAACGACCTCGAGTTTACTATAAGTACTTCATCATTTTTCGTTTTCAGGTATTTTTGCATTCAAAAGTCTGTGAATTTCGAATTTCACACCAATTTGTCACAAATATTGTAATAGCAGACCAGTCCACTGTACGATAAAAGAAAGTTAAAAGTTTCATTAAAATGCCAGAAACTGATAATGATGTTATTACAAAATAAAACTCCATTAAAAATCTTATCTGGCGGGCTCTTGACGTCTCAATCTCAAGTTTCGGCTAATTTTCTACTTTAGTTGAACTTTTTTCGTGACTTGCGCTATTCAGAGTTTTTTCTGGGTGCTGTTAATTTCACAAAGCTTCTCGTTTGACCTTAGTATATCTTTCGTACAGGAAACATTAAAGAACTTTCGTGTCAATAAAACTGTTTAGGAATGATGGTACGATAGACTTCGTAATTCATATTGAAAAAATTAACTCTAATAAAGTACGTGTCCACAACAGACCATTTAAGACAAGATTCATCTATGAAACTGACCAAAAGTTTGCTGTCAATATTACGGATCGAATTTAATAGTCTGTTCATATTTATTTTAAGGATTAATTACGTCTGACAATATATTCCTAATATGAACGAACATGTATGTTTGACTGAAATGAACATTTCACCTCACTAACGTGCGACCAAACTATTTCCCAATGTAATTAGGTTAAGTATGACGAATAAGCATGTTCCACAAATTTATTATATCAAAACATTAAACACAAAATGAATAAATCATGAAAATATACTTTCGACAAAGAAAAGGTTTTGATAAATATGGTTACTTCTTCAAGTACAGCTGATTTTCATCCTCAGAATAAACTCAATAATGATTATTTAATGTGTTCCAGTTTGGTAACTTGACAAGTACAATTTAATCTTTACAGAAAAAATTGTTTCTAATTGGATTAACGAAGATAATTATCGCAGAACAACGACTGAAGAAAATCGTGGACAAAATAACGTAATACCATCGTTGGTAGCCGCAATAATATATCTGCTCCAGTTTCTTTTCGAGTGTAAGCGCGGAAACAAAATGTCGTATAATATTTGTAAAGCGTAAAAAGCGGCTTTTCGTAGCAGATTTTAGCGCGTTGACATTTCTGGTTGCGAGACAAATTTGTTTCTTTTGTTTGCTCGGCGTTGCGAGAAAAAGCTCACGTGGTTAAGAAGGTAACGCAGTTACAGGTGGAGACTTTCGGGTACAAAGATGCTTTCGCTCTCAGCTTCAGATCAATATTCGGCACGTCTCCAGAAGTACGAGCTTGCTCCTTTTTTTATCTTTCTCCATTTAATATGTTATCACCCACTGACATTTCAATTTGTAATTCCGAAGATTCTGCTTTTTTGCTAGCAAAATTTTTTTCATGCAAAATGTATACCGCGAAGAATTGCAAGAGAAAAGAGACCTCAAAACGAGTTTGAAAAGCAGAGTTAACTATGACTTCTGAATATCTCCCTGCGCCGAACTTTTCGCGTGCAATCGTATATCGGACGAAAATTTTGTATCGCAACAAAAAGTCAACGACTTCGTCGATGGCGCCCTCGGGAAGCCAGACTTTTTCACGTTTCAAGATGCCAGAATACTTAGATAGCTGAGGTGCATTTTCAATACACCGAGTATCTAAAGGCTTCCAATAAATCATCTATTGATATTTTATTAAATTCATTTTGCGTTTTGGTTCATCGTTAATGTTTAGCATACGTCTTTATCAGCGATCAAACACTAAACAGAAAATTATATCGTAAATCAAACTAGTTAATATGATATCAAAATTATATATAACGAAATTGACCAATTCCAAATAATTGTGATAATCATCGAAGTTAAAATTAGTCACGAAAATTCAAAATAAATTCAGTTTAAGCAAAGAACTTTAGCGATAAAAATCGACATCAAAATTTAATGTAAAATTAAATTAAAAAATTGAAAATTAAATAATATGAATAATACAAAGATTTGAGATAACAAACAGAAAATATAAAAATGAAATCTTGAAAAAAATGTACAGCCATATTTATCTAGAAATACGAAATAATAAGGTTCGGATGGAAAAAGGCAAGGATGAAAAGATTGATAGGTACCATTTCCGAGGAACGAATGTGAAGTGGGTGAAATCCCCCGTGCGGGAACAGGATCATGGATTTTCTTATCAGGATGTGAGCGACGGAGGGGGGAGAAGAACGACTTCTGACAGTGGCGTATTACGGTTTCGTCGTTGCGAAATTTGCATAGATAAAACACCAATTCGTGCGCAACTCACTAGCCAAAAATTTAATCGCTGACTCTTTTATCTAAGCCAGAACACCCAGCTATTATTCGACCTTTAGTCTCCAGTTTTAGTAAAACTGTCGTATCTAGAAGAGTACAAAATGAGACATCAGACCGATCGCCACTGTTAGCTTGAAATTGGTTTTGTTTGAATTGAATCCGCCTGATTGAACGGAAGAAACGACCCTACAAGATGAGCGTGTTTTTAAAAGTCTGTGGTTTACATACTGCGAGTGGTGGAAAATAAAATTTCCCAACAGAAAATAACTGTCGCCGAATGGCTACGGGTTTGCAGAATGACTTTCAATCAAGCCAGCACAATTACTTAATGTCCCAGGAGATCTTGTAAATTAAACACACTGGATGCAAAAACACGCAATCAAATTTAGGACTTGATGTAAACATTTTGACAATGTTTGCATAACGTACACAAGTTAAACTTGACTTAAACGAACGAACGAAAATGTTGATGCAAAATAGTTTCTGTTTTTTCCTAGTCGATAAAAAATTTGCGACACAAGATTATTTGAAAAGTCATGTGTAGAGCGGTAGTAGAAAAGCATCATGGGCTTTGCTAATTTGAGAGTAAAAATAGCACATCCCGTCTTTTAATCCCCTTCGTTAAAAGCGTCTGTTCTATTTCAACACATACACATTTCACCACAGCTGCAGAATAAATCCCCCAAAGTTAGATGGGGGATTGCATTTTGACATTACCAGAAACGCCGGTTTCAAGGGATCAAAGCTTTTTGAACTTTTCGAAACTTGCGATGCAATATAAATGGGACCGACAAAGGAGCAGTTAACTCGGTTTGTTCATTAAAATTAGCGCGGAAGATAAGTTTTAGTATTCAATCATTTTCGTCGCGTTATGAATTGTAAGGGCAAATTTGTTGAATTTCAGTCACGCATAACCGCCGACGAGATTATTCATTACCCCATGAATTAGACTAGCACACTTTAGGGTGCAATTCATTTCATTTATGCGCATGTCACGTTGGCGTCTAAACGATGACTTACTTTTATGCTACAAGCAATTATGGACTCGTGCAAACGATGCTTTATTTGTCTCGGTGAAATTCCGACCGTTTCAAATTATTATTTTATTACATTTGGAATAATTTCATTTTCTCTTTGAATTGTCTTTTTTCAAAAATTTTTAGGTTCGTTGCCGTTATAACATTATAATATCTTTTTCACTATTTCACGCATTAATTGTTTTATTTTGAAATTATAATCCTGGAGAATTTGTTCTCGGGTATAGTAGATTAAATCGTTGATGCTGCAACTCGTTACAGCTTGATTTTAATTGCAAAAACTTTTTTGTTCTCGTTTGTCTGTCCTTCGGCAAACACATTCGTTTTAAGTAAGCGTGCGATGCTTGTTACTTTGATTGTCCGGGCATGCAAGATCTTGTTCTGTACCCCAAGCGCGTACAAGAACGAGCGGTTTTTCTTAATTTGAAGATAGCTATTTTCGCAGACAAAAAGGGGAATTACAAATCATGTCTTGTTTTACTGTCACAGAGTCTACGTGATCAATGTCTCATTCTTTAAAACCTAATTTAATTATCAATCTAAACGAATTTATTTTGTACTAACCTAAATCATTTTTTTCTTTTTTTCATAATTAAAAAAATGAAAATGAAATTCGGTGCCAAAGTACTGGGTACAAACAAAGGTTGGAATCGTGCAACTACTTGGACGAAAAATCATGATTTATGAAACAGTACATTATTCGAAGCTCAGTGAAAATGGAAAAATGAGTATCGACGGTGTTACACAATCCGAAATTGAAAATCAATTGCATTTTAAAATTAAACGGTGCACTCTGAATTCCACCTTTTCGAGAGCACGCGGTACTCTCGGAGGATCAGCAACGCGAAATATTTCTTCCCGTGACCTTAATTAATCTGAACAACGTAAAACATTTCTAACGGACAGTTGTGTTTTTTCAACGCGAGAATATTGCGTTTAGTTATTAAAACCGTTTTTGTTGTAATATCTCTTGTCGAAAAAAATTACGAGCAATCAGTTTCTTCAAAGGTTTAATTAAAATCATCCCTGATTCACTACCTTGTTAATGTTTTTGCCAAGGTTTCATTTTTATAACGAAATTCAACTAAAAATATTATACAATTTTGTTGAAACTACAGCCTAACTGACATCGTGCAGCTAACGAACGAGAAAGAAAAGGTAAATTTTCATTTCATTTCAGCTCTTCTGTAATTTATAATTTGAAAATATCAGTACCAATGTTTTACAGGATAATTTTCTATTGATTACATGAAAGGTAACTGATGGCTATCCATTAAAATTTCAATTTCATAAATGAGCAAAACTATTATTGATAATTTCAGTGATAGCCTAGAAAGATGAATTCATGTCAGACTAGAAAATGGTACGTCGGCATATTAGTTACGAAACGTTAAGTCGAAGAGGCGTGTGATTTCCCAGGAGCAGTTGTGGGAGGACGGATGCGCCGTTATGCAAGGTGTCACGGAATGAATGCACGTAATCACGCACAATAGTAATTACACGGGGTATAAGGTTTACACAATGACGGTGCTTGTAACTGGAACGTCCGGTTTCATATGTAAAGCACACAAGCGTACCCGCAGTTTCGTCAATCTGATTTAACAAATTTCATTCTTTTTTATTTCCAAATGTTTCTCCAACTCCCGAACTCTCTTTTCCCAAACTGCAACAATTTTCTCACTTACAAAGTTCAACGAAAGGTTCACGATCTACTTTAATGTGTCTGACTAGCTATTGACCTGCACTACTTACGAAATTTCTCTTAATTAACTTTCAACAAATTCAAACTCTGGTTTGAGGTTTTATTAGTTTGAATGGTATTCCAATTACTAATTCGTGTGGTAATATTGCGAGTGTGTTCTCCAGGGAGGTTTTATTTATCTGAAGGTAAGGACACGAAGTAATTATATGTACTCCATTTCGCTAAACCGAACTCCGATTGTGGGTTATCGACTATTTAATTCGATCACATGTTGCATTAATTCACGAATTGAACAACGCTCAGCACGATCTGATAAGGAACACTAATCAGCGGTATCGTGTATCTCAAGCAAGCATTAAACATTATCTACCATTCTAAGGGGAAACTGATAAAGTCCAAACGTAGATTATGTGAATATACAGCACATCTACCTGTGTTAGCTGTCTAGTTTTCTATC
The DNA here is from genome assembly GCA_020615435.1 of Telenomus remus. Taxonomy (NCBI): domain Eukaryota; kingdom Metazoa; phylum Arthropoda; class Insecta; order Hymenoptera; family Scelionidae; genus Telenomus; species Telenomus remus. The sequence goes on along the minus strand of CM036343.1, from coordinate 5,048,604 downwards.
CAAAATCTATAAATTCATTATAAATTATAGTTGCTCTAGTCTTAATTGAATATTCAAACATGTTGCTCGCAATATAAAGAACTGAATTAACATTTTAAAAGAAAAAAAGTTTAATCAAAGTTTCCTCGTGACTGTAATTTTCTTGCATAACAAAAACTAGATCTGTTTCAAGTTCACAGTCGGAACAAATCGAAATCTGCATTGCATCCATGAAACGTGTCAAGTTACTCAAAGATGTCCGACTGAGATTGATCGCACATACTTTTATCTCACATTTTTTCGCAAAAAACAATATTACTTTACAATCTCAAAATCCTTACTCTCTTCCTTGCAACGATTTTGCACAATATTCTATAGAATTTCACTCCTGAATCATGCAAAAATTACTTTTCCGTCTCCACACATTGTCGCGTCTCTCACGTTGTTTGCACTGTGTTGAACTTTGTACAAAAAGTTGCTTGCTTGAACCCACGACGAAGTAAACCGTCGAAAGAATGATTAACTACTGTCCCATCTCTCACGATTGATAGCTTTTCGCATTTTTTATTTCTCTCGAGATTATCCACTCATCGTTAAACGCTAGTCCCATCAAGATAAATTATGAGCGATGTAAATAATTCATAATACACGTCAACGTTAATTTTCATCTCTTCTTTCTCATCTTTGATAAATTCAAGTCTGTTCAGTTGTTTTATTTCAATTCTTTCAGATATGAATTGTAACTTGTCTGTTTTATAAATTTTATCCACTCTTTTTCATCCTTAAATGGAACATACCTGGGAACGTTTGCAGCAGAATATTATTTCGAGATAATAAATACACTGCGACATAAATTTCATTTGTAAACTCGCAGTTGAATCGTGATCCATGATTAATTTGCTTCGAAATAACAAATATTAATTTTGTTTTTTATTTCAAGGCACAGTTCAAGCATCCGTAACGTGCATTTTTCCATGCATTAATTTTCCGTTGAAGTTTTTATGTTATCTCGGAAAATCTTGAAATTATACGTGTTGCATAAATAGTAAATCTGCGAAAACTCGTTTTGATATAGCGCATAGTAGGCGGTTTCAATCTGTGAAGAGAGTATTCTTCAACTCCCAAGCTCTGTTTCGGCTGGCTGGAAAGTTTTTCGTGAAACTTGAATGTAAGTATAGAGTACAGCTCGTAAGGTTGGTAAATTTCGTCTGCAGTGCTTCGTCGCGCACATTGTAACCTGGAACCAATGACAAAAGGCGGATCAACGTCGTATTTCAAGTGCCAACAAATTCAATCGACGTGATTTTTTACACCCGCATCGTTTTTATTTTCTGCGAAATATTCAAGTGTAAGCGGCACTCTTTGCTCTCCAAAAATTTGAAATCGATCGAGAAAGTAAATTGACAAAATAAAAAACGAAAAACGTCAACAAAGTGTGAACAATTTTTTCTGTCAACTGTTTTCAAATTACATTTTTGTAAGAGAGAATTCCTGTCACGAAATTATTTCCTAGAAATACGTATCGATTGATGTATATTGGATGAATTCTCATTGGCAAATGAAATCTTACGATTTCAATGGAACGTCGGTGCACAATTCCATACATGGCATTCAACACCTCTGATTTCGACTTGAGAATGATATAAATCAGCTTGTGAATTCCGCATTTATTCGTTCCTTAACTTTTTTTTCCTTCGTCTCTTTGATTAGCAAAAGAAATCGACTCGAGATTAAACTTCTTCGAACGTACTTTATTTTGATAAAGAAGTTGACTTTTTATTATTTGTTGCTCTTGCGAATAGCAAAAAGCAGATATTTGCACTCGTACGGGGCTGACGTTGCGAATGAAAAGATATTTGGATGTTTTCTATCCAGCCATTTCGAACGTTGTTCGACTCTCAACGATTTCCATTCGCTCAAACATCTAAAACGGCTTGCATTATCATCAATAAATAATAGAACATTTTTGTTTCTATTTTCGGTCGTCTCGTCGTTTTGAATAGTTTTGCTCGGTCGCTCGCTTGTCGGCCGACTTGGGGAAAGCAAATTCACGTTTTCCCGCTGCTTCTAAATGTGTCGCACGAAATTCATAGTTGATTCAACGATTTTCGCATTGCAACGTTTTCGCATTCACCGACAGTGCATCAATACTTTTTTTGTTCTCTAGAATAAAGTTTTTCTTATACATTTTGAAACTACTTGTTTTTCATTTTAAAATGTACGCAGTAAGTTCATATACAATCTGGTAACCAACAATGTACTAAGCAAAAAACTATAATTAACTCGGTAATTAAATTTTGAGGTTTATGGTTGCACTCTCAGAAAAGGTAACTTTTATACGAAACAGAATATTTTACACAAAAAAAGTCGAAACAAGGATGGAAAAAGTATATAACAACTTTTTTGGTCGTAGACAACATTAACCATTCGAATATTAAAACGCCTCGGGACTATTGCGTTTCGAAAAAGCCGAGGACCAGAAAAATTTGCTTATTCGGCAAGTTTTTTTGTGCGAATCGGCAAGAGATAAGAGTAATGGACGCTGGCATTGCAAAATGGCGAACATATTTTGTATACGAAACACGGAAAACAGCAAATGTACACTAATACATTGTGGCCGAGGTTTTTTTTCGAGTTACAAAAAATATTTAGATAAAATATTATTCGCAAAATACAAAGTCAGGGGGAAAAATTTTGTCTCCAATCAAGTTTTTATGTTGCAAAAAAGAGAAGAGATGCGACTAACAAATTTGTCCATAAAAAAACACAAATTTGTACTTCTTCTACGATAGCGTATATTCTTATCGTTTCGCGAAGTGAAAACTTGCGTTTCGGTACTTTTTGTTCGAGAAGGACGAACCAAAAGTTTAATGCAATTAAACGAAACGTGAAAAGAAAACAAGCTGCGGTGTTCTAACAAGTGCGCGATAAAAAAAAGCGGTATGAGAGAGACACGAATTACTGGATGGTACAGATACTAGTTGGATTTAGCTATTGTAGCGGAAAAAAATATCGTGTTCGATCGATTTCGAGCGTTTGAGCGTCGATTAGCATCCGACAATTTTGCCCGAGCATTGTTTCGGTTCGCGTTGGTGATGATGCATGTCGGTGCATAATTTAAAGTTCGCCAATGCGAGAGTATTCGACTTTGTACATCATCAGATCTCACGATAATAACGCACGTAGACTGTTTCGCAGGAAATCATTACTTTCGAGTGGCTATTCGTCCTGAATTATTTCGACCATCGAGGTGCTACGATAAGCATTATTGTTTGCTTTTCAAGTGCACTCGAAATGGTGTGATTCAATTATAAAAATCACCTCGTAAACAAAATTTAAACGACGATTTATTTTTTTTTTAAATTTTCAAAAGTTTGAAATCATCAGAACGTTGAAAGCGTTCGTTTTTCATAAGAAAATATTTTCAAGAACATAACATTTGTCAAGTTTAATATTTCACGATCTTAAAGTCCAATACAAAAGTTGGTTCGAATGATAAATCTGAAGCGAAATAAATTTTTTAAGAACGATGCCGTTAAATCATTCAACTTTACTTTTCTTTTAGAATATAAAAGTACCGCAGTCTATAAAGCGAGCGCACTAGTGCGTAAAAAAAATATTTGGCATGGAAAATCCATGGTAGAGTATTGCGATATTTTATCTTTAAATCTCACGGTTTACAAAAAATTTCGACTTAAATTTGTCATGCTTTTGAAATTTTTTTCAGGTCCATTTTGTTCTTCAATTTTTCAGCAAAAAGCTGAGTTTTGTATTCCACTTTTAAATTGTAACAAACGGACGTTATTCCATCGAAAAATATTACACCGAAAAAGAGCGCGATAAACTTTTAGTAAGTTTGTAAAAAGAAACGAACGTGCATGTTAAGAAAATAAAAAGTAAAAAAACGCGTTTGCTTGCCGTAAACATTTCGCTGTAGTACAAGGAAAAAGTACAGAAGCTAAAATGAGGAACGAAATTTTGAGTTCAACCCGTTTTGTTTGGTAATAAAAGTTTAGTATTAAATTCTCGTTTTTGTATTTGGTATAGGCGAAAGTTAGCAAATAATCTTGATTGTACCGCTTGGTGGAACGAAAGTCAAGACGTTCTTTGATCAGACCGACAGATTCGATCCAGCCAAAGGAGCAATGGAAATTCATCGCAACGCGAAGGAACGTTTAGTGCACACCCATATGTGATCAACGTGTATGTTCCGACAAATTATAGAACGGAACGCTTCTCAGGTAATTGCTGACTGAAATTTGCATTTCCTTCGTCTAAAATAAGTTTCTGGCATGATTTGACGTAACATCGTTCAAATCAGAGAATTAAACTGACGGACAGAATCACTCAAACTTTTGTTTCCCAAAAATAATTGACAAAAAACCAAATTCCAAAATTACAGTTCTCATAAATACTTCTATTTTCTATTCATACAAATTGATAAAATTTTTTTTTCAAGCGGTGAAATAAACAATTCGGTTTTCTGAACTTGGAAGGAACAGCGGAGCATCAATTTCATGCTCAATGGTTTCGGCTATTTTTATAAACTTTTTTTTGCGGACGTATAACACTCGGCTAGTGGCAAGGTGCACTCACTTTGACGGTTTCTTTGAACTTAGCTGGCCACAATGGAAATGTGACCTAATTTTCAAAGTTTCTTTACTATCCTTTATCTCAGTGCATCCCTTTCTACATTGAAGAGCGAGAAATGCAGCGTCATTTAACAAAAGAACAGCATTGTTTTACAGTCGTAAAATCACAATGCAAACTGACGCACTGTTTTTGCGAAATTGTTATCTTGGGCTTCTTGGGATCAGATAAAGGCCAACTTGTCGGAGTCATGTTACATGCCTTACATTCAATCACGTTCTCGAATTCTTTTCATCAAAATTTTTCAAACATTTTTCAGCTTTAAAATTTTATATCTTGAAATTTTTCACATTTTTGTAGTTCTTTTTTAACTTTTAATATCGAAATTTTAAATTACTTTTTTTTTTCAAAAACTATGAATTCCCGTAGTGGGATTTTGATCAAAAATTTTCTGATGAGTTTTGTTCTTTTCCACTTTTTGTTTTACGTTATTTAAAAAGTTTGCATGCATGTTCATTTGTACTTCTACATATTCGCATATTTATATTTGTGATTGATATGAAATTTTTGCTGCAATTCTGCGAATAACATTCTGAACGATTTTGCTAAGTCGAAAATTAGCACAACCAAAAAAGAAAGCTTAGTCAATACTAACATCTCAACGAAAATTGCAACACCGTAATTATTTTGCATTTCTACGTTTTTATTCGAAATAAACAGCGAACCGAGCTAATTAAGCCCCTTTGAAAAAATCTACTTTCAATAAACGTTTTTGACGCATTCATTTACGAGTTTTTGACTGAAAATTGTCATGAAAATGTTAAAACGAAACTTTATTTGTTCATTTCCTGGAATCCTGTTCACCAAATTAATTAACTTTTTCCCAACAGAAAAATATGTCTGTTATTATTTTTTTTTCAATTTACTTTAAAAGTTTACTTAACAAGATTTTTAGTTTGCAATGGCATCAATTCGAATGATTTGAAAAATAACTTTTTTAATCTAATTTTCATAAGTCGTGTTTAAATTTGAATAGGAATAAGAAAATCTCACTTTTTTCTAAATCTTTACTTAAAACTTTTAACTTCAAAGTTAAAAGTTGGACATTTTAGGCAAAAATTTTCATTGTAAAAGTTTTGTCATTACGGTAATGTCAGACTGTTTAGCATAAATCAAATATTCGGTTCCAAGAATGGGTTCTAATTGGATAAAAGGAGTTGGCGCAAGTGTCTGTTGTGCTATCAATGTAGAAGGATCAACTTAGGATCGCCACGTTATTGCATATGAATGCAGCTCGCTGATGCATTTTACCAGATTATGCGAGCATTCAACTAGACTCGCCAGCAGCATCACACGTTAATAAATCCCGTTGGCAATTCCACTCACGTCCACGTCGGCTATTTTGTCAGCCGCGAAGCCTTCACTCGGCTCTTCGCTCAATAGCGAAAATTCTTGCTCGACTGTCGGTGCATCTCGTTTTCACGGGATTAACGGTTTTACGACCGCCGATACAAATTCTGCGGTTCCAAGTTACGCTTTCATATTGTAACTCCGGTGAAATTTCAGATCAAATTTAGCAAACTTCAATCATTTGCCCCGTCCAACTTTTCCCGCTACTTTTTGCTAGTTACACGTGAAATTAAACTTTTTTTCCTCCGGTTTGTAACGAAGAAATTTCATTCTATTAGTTCTGATTTTTAATTAAAAAATATTGCGAGATAATATTTTCGAGATAATATTTTAAACTGTGAAATTGAACGTGTCGATTTGGAAACAGATGTTTGGTTTGTGATTCTAAGTGAAAATGGTCAATAAAACGTCCGCCGTTGAATTAATCAGAACGCCATTGTTCTTCAACTCACGTTTTATTTCTCCGTTCGTGGTATATACGCTGATGAAAACACAACAGTGTGATTCGCTATAGTGTCCCATCGTCTTTATGGCTCCTCCTGATTAATTTATTTCGAACAATTTCAACAGTCTACATAAATCTGACAGTTTACTCACAGTAACTAACTTTTAATTATTTTTTTTTAATTTGCTCTTAGCAATTAACTGAGGTATTTGGTTTCGAACATTAAAATCATCTAAAAAACCTTGTTTCAATTAAACCAAAAAAAAACTCTTATTTTGAATGACAATTTCGAGGTCAAATTGATCGAACAAATCAGAACAGTAAAATGTTTCCATTTTGTTATCACAATTTTTTTGCAATTTTATTTTGTATTGGACGTTCAAAAAGCGCCAGGGGAAAACAAGCGATATTGATCACAAGTTTAAAATTGTTGTTCGATTGAACATTGATGTCTAATTTCATTTTCAATTTTATTGACGTATTCGCGCAAAGTTATTATTACAACGAGTTCAGCTTGGGAATTAATATTTGCTGAATCAATTGGCTGGATGAAAAGAAAAATTGAAAAAAAATCGTAGCTGCCGTCTATTTGCATTTAGATAGAAACATCATAATGCGAATTTGCATAAATTACTCAACCTCTTTGATTTTACATTACGATTCGTTTCGCACGAAATTATTACTTAAACAGGTCCTTAAATCAACATTTATTTCACTGTGACAGTCGCAAGATCAATCTCCTCGTTTTCCACCGACTATAAAAAACGTCTGGTCACCGGATAAGCGGTATAGAAAAACAATCTCACCAGATAATTTTCGGCCGAAAAATTTATTCATGGACTCGTTTCTCTTTTGCGTGACATCAGTGTGCTAGTTTAAGCTATTTTTTGTAAAGTGTTTTTAATCCTCAAAGTCGACTTGAAATTTATTGTGGTATAAAATAGTGTTGGTTTAGTACATCTTCTTCATGCTCAAAATTACTCGGAAATAATTTATAAAAGTTTGTTCGTGTGATTATTGCAAGGTGACCATTATTGCAGTTCCATGAAACGAAAGAATTTCGAAACTTGAGAGAAATCTGGTCGTAATGAGCAATGCAACTTTTTCATTCGAATCTTAAAGCAATTATTCTCGAAATTGCAATTACCATATTAAGAAACGGATGAATTCAAAAATACTCAAGCAAGAGTGTCAGTCATGAATATGCAGGTGAACAATATTCCTAATTGGGTTGAAATTTTATGACGATGTAATAATAATAGCTGGGAGAAAGTAAAAAAGGAACAAACAAACGTTGAAGAGTGCTTTTTAACGCGAGCGAAGAAATATTAGTTTGCCAACAGGTCCGTTTCTTCAAAACGCTGCACATTTTCTGCATTTAAATATTCGCCGAAGTGCAGTAATTATATCCTTATATTATCCCATTCGGCGCGAAATAGAACGTACAAATCATCTCTCATATTGCAGACGTTTGCATAATGCACGAATTCTTACTCGTCGAAATAAGTCGAGTCTTTTTTTTTTCTCCACTCGCTTTGCAATCACTTTCGGTGACATATTTTTTGTCGTCGAATTGTTGTCGCTTTCTATTTATCTATTTTTTCGGACGTTTTTCATGGATCATTTGAAAGTAAAATTATTTTCATCCGCGAAAGATTGTTGATTCAAATGGAAACACTTTTAGTTGGCCCGAATTTGCATCAGCATCGATATAAAACGCTAAGCGGAATTCGACGAACACAATGTACAGAGTTTGTGCAACATCTGTATTGTGCTTTAATGTCTGCCAATTTACATTTACATTTAACTATTCAGTTTCAACAATTGACATATTAACGAACGAACTATTTGATCGATCAACAATTTGAGCGATGTTATTTTAAAATTAAACACCAAGTTGTCAGCAGAACTTGATTAAAATACGGAAAATTAGATCTAATTGAATTCGACTACTTTTGTCTGGGATATCTCTCTGGTTTGTTTTCAGTTCAAAAATATCTTCGCTGAAATCGAGTTTACATTTTGGCGAAAGTTTCGTTCGATTTTTAGGGACTGTTTAAATAATTTCAATTACGCAAATTAGAACGTCCGAAAAGTCTGGAAATAAAGTCGAACGAGAAGTTAGCGATGGATGATAATTATAAAATGATCTGAACTCGGTTTCATGTGTGACCTATATATTCGGTCTCAAATATTGATTTAATGCAAGCTGCAATACATTTTAATGAATTTCAATGAAGTACCTTCATTACACATCTCATCTTTGACATCGCTTTTTTACAAAAGAAACGCAAATTTTACACATCCTAATGCACCTTCGTACTTACGAAGCCAACGTTAATTGAGTGATGCATATTTTTTTGCCTCAAACGGTTTTCATCTTCAGCAACATTTTTACATCATAATTGCGGTACATTCATAATTATACGATTCGTCACTACAGAAATGTTGCAATTTTTTGCACAATCTAACGAATTTTATGAAAAATCTTGTAAAATTGAAAGCAAGCATTTCATATTCAACAATACAACCCAATTATATCATTGTATTCACTTTTTTTTCAGTTCAATAGCTTAATCGAAGAGTAATTTATTGATAAAAGATTCCAAGTCTTCATTTCAATACAACCAACGTATGTTTTTTACTGACAAAAGAACAACTGAAAGTTAAAAACGATGTTGATCTTTTCTCTCATGAATATTGAATTGTGCATGGTAATAATTGGATGCTCATTACAAACTAATGGCAAATTCTACGTAGCGTAGAGTTTCATTTCGGTTGTGCAAACAAGCATAGTTTATTTGTTTGAGAAAACTGAGTAGTTGTTCCCACGGGAGCGAATGCTTTTGTTATAAACACGCGATGGGATTCGACACTTGAATACTACTATCGAGCGATGCATTTGGTCTGCGGTAATCCGACTGGTCGAAAATTCGTGATCGTTTCCGAGCGCGCTATAAATTCGCAACGATCTTATTATCAGGGTTATGTGCGAACGCGCCCATGCATATGTTACCGCGGTTCAACATCCACGTCCCGACGACAGATGTTCGGCTCAAATTATGCCTCGAATTTTTTATTATTCTCGCAACGAAAGTTTTCTACGTTTTCGTTTGTGGGCGCTATTGTTGCTTTTATTTTCAGTCCGCCGAGCTTTTTATTCGACGCTTTGTCATTTCGTTTCGGCACCACTTGTTTTTGAAAACTGAAAAACGGGTCCATAAAATTGTGAAATCAAATGCAAGTCTCATTTTGTTCTCGGTTTTTTTTAGATTTCAGACTGATATCATATTTTTTTCAGGAAGACGAAAGAATCTCGTGATGAAAAAAGAAGTTTCAATTAATGTTGAAAAATGTTGTAAAAATGTTTTGTGTCATGCAAATGAGTTGTGCGAATAAATAAATTTGGAAGTAATCCAAATTAATTGTCATGATTTTTGTGACATTTCGCCAACAAAATGTAGTGTGATTTATGATTATAAATCACGCCGCTCAACAGGCAATGATTTAATGTTGATATATCGAGGGTCGTTTGTCAAATTTATCTAATCCATCGTTCATGAACATTCCGACTATGTACATAACCCATATCTCAAATTAATATGAAATATTTAATACATTTTCTTGTTGTTCCGCTTCTTAATTTGTTTATTTTCAATACTTATAAAATACGAACGTGAATAAAATATTGTTGGTTTTCTATAATGGAGAATTATCGATTGGCGATAAAAATTTACGACGGTATATGAATATAAGAACGATTTCCAAAGATCGAGTAGTAAAACTATGAAGTTGAAATTCTCAAGCTGATTGTGTAGAAAACATTGTTCGTCATGAATCATTGGAAATTTTCAAAGGTCCTTTATTGCGATGCATTGTTTAAAAAATTGATCATTTCACAAAAAATATTCTAAGAATGGACGTGAATTTTGATCAATAATTCTTTTCCAGTTCGACGAATTCCAGACGACTAGTTCGCGAATGCCACATTTCTTTTTGAACAACGAGATTGATTTGTCGCGATTTTTTATTTTTCAATGAACGCTAGTGAGGTTTTTATCATGTAATAACATCGATTGTTCACGTAACAGCAGTTTTCAGATTTGGATCTGATCGATTTCACAGCCAACTTGGTTTCATTATTACATTACCGTTTCGATTTCGTCCGCAAACTTGTTCTTCATAAAGCGTAAGATTAGCCAAAAGCGAAATGTCATTTTCTTTCTGTACAACAATATCCTTATTTCAAATATTTCAAATTACAACAAACAACTGATTTTCTTTCTTTTCCAACATGTCCAACACAAATATTACAATTTACAATGGAAAGTAGGATAGACAAACTTTTTCTCCGACTCACAAAGCTACATTTCACAAATAAAAATGACAAAACAAATGAAAAAAAACCGAAAACAAAAAAAAATTTCAACCGACAACTTTAAAGTGACAATTTCGTTGTGGAAATTTGTTCTCCAATGTACGAGAAAAATGTTTCAACATTTAGGTGCAATTTATTATTATATTTTTTTGGTAACGTTGGTATTCCTGGTTTGAGAACCACGTGTCTTCGTTTGGTGGAAAAAAGAGCGAGTTCAAATTATCTGAACGCAATTGCCAAAAGGCCAGTTGCTATTTTTCATACACACAAGCGCTGTCGCACAGACTGGAGAAGCTTCTTTGAACGTCACACGTACATTGTCTCGTGGCAGGAAAAACCAGACGCGCGCTCAGCATAGAGGAGTTTTTTTCTCATTTAGCGTTTGCGAGCGTGAGTTCATGTCATCTCGCGATCTGCCTTCCACATTACTTTCTGTACACAATTTTTGCACGGATTTGCAGTGTAACATGAATAGGACACGATTGTATTGAACAAACCAACAAGAGAGACGTATTTTTTTGAATGGAACAATTTGTGAGAGTCAAAAAATACCAAAAGCATTAACAAACCAACATTCCATTCTTCAGGAATGAAAAAAAAAAAAAATAAAATAATCTCTAATTTTAATTCATCGCAGATTCAAAAAAAGGATCTTACATAATTATTGTAAAAATGAAAGAACACTGAAAAAACAAAATGAATAAAATTAGAAAAGGATAAAAAACAGAAAAAATGACATGAGTAACAAATGTTGACTAATTTTTGTTTATAATTTTTGCGAAGCTGTATTTAATTTGCCTAATTAGGATGTCAGAAGGTGTCAGTTTCGGGAGAGATTCGATCACAAGTATTGCTCATTAAACGACAAACATACTCGGCTGAACATCGAGTAAACACCTGAACCTCAAACGCAAACACCTCACGTAAATGTACAATTAACGTATCCTTTAATGCATATGCCAGGACCCAAGCAGAAAGCATGCTTAAATTGCCAAAACGGGTCGTGTATCAAAAGCGCTATACATATGACTGGGTTCCGCAATGTTCCTAAATTTCCCATTTAGACAAACGTAATTGACGGATTTGAATAAAACCACTAAATATGCATTCCCCAGCCAAAGCGTAACAGAACTTTGCGGTAATAAAGACTGGACGGAATTTGTTGCCGGAGACAAAAATATGACTTTTTGCCATGCAACTTGGCACGTTTAGCGGCTTAATTTGAAGTTGCGACGGGTCCTATTTTTACACGCCGTTTCGAAGTTCGTGACTTTTGGAAAGTTTGCAACGTGGCGACTTTTTGAAATTACGATCTATAAACTGTGTTCGTTTTTCGCTGAATATTTGATCCTATTGAATGTAAACCAGGACTAGCTAGAAAATGTAATACAATTCAAAAAAAGATAATCTCAATTTTGAAAAGAAAAAGGTCGAGTTGATTGAGCCATTTAGAACTCGAGTTTATCGACATTGATTGACTTTTCAGGTGGTAAAAAAATGAGAATAGTTCAAGAAGCGTCGGAGTCAATGACTCGTGGACCTCGAAATCGATTGCAAATATTTACGATGGAGACCGGGGTAACTGCAATAGGTCGAGTTGAAAATTTTTCTGACAAGTCAAACAAATACGGCCAGAATGAATTATTTGCAAAATCGACCCCAAAAATTAGAACTTTCCTTTTTTTTTATTAAAAATAAAAAGTTAAACAAATAGAACATTTCTTTTTTTCTTACTTTCTGGATTCAAATTCCCGATCGTTTACACTGTACTATTTTTCCAGCTGAATATTTATGCACAGCCACCGTTGTAAATCTGCATAAAGTAAGCTGAATAAAATATTTGACAGTGTAAAATCAATAATTTGAATCTTAATATAGAAATAAGAAGCGAAGAGATGTGGATCGAAGCGTTTGGAAAAATTTAGGCAAACTTGGTTTTTGCTAGGAATCGTAAATCCGGTTCGTAAGTTTTAGAACACCTGAAACGAGTAGGTCTTCATTGAGCTTTTAATTTCTTCGAGTTTGTGTTCAAATCTGACTTGAACTAATCACAGTGTGCGACCATCCAACAACGACCGAAAAGCAGCCTTCTGAATTTCAACGATATTTATTCGTACGGATTCGCATTCCCTCTGTTTACTTTGTTTACCATTCATTTTACGAAACATAAACAGCGTGCTGTCTTAGGTAAGTGATATTTTACAAATACGTCATCGTGACCTATTAAAAAAAAGTTTGTAGCATTATACAACAATTTTACATATTTTTTACTACCGCAATAAAAACGTCACTGAATATTCTTCCCGTCTTTGCAAATAATTTATTGCCAAGCCACGGCTTTTTTTAACGTAAAACCCATATTTTACATTTCAAACTTGCTTACTTTGACGTTTCAACTTGAATGTACAAAAGTCAAAAAAGGACAAAAAAAAATTCGAACCTGCAATACGACAGCAAAAATAGGGAGACGAATTTGAGTTCTTTATGACGATTACGACCACCAATTATAATTCTCTGTACAACTATCACACAATCCAAAATTTTCTTTGAGTAAAGACTAAAGCGTCTTCTGCTTTGACGAGACGGCTCGCTTTGAAATCGACCCCGGAGGCGGATCGAAAAATACCCAACATGCGCGTACAGGTGGATATATGAAATTAAAAAAAATCGTGCACTTTCATCGTACGCTATCCGGCGCAAAAAATAACTCATTAGGAAGATTAACGCAGCGCCGTGTTTGATGTCTCAATCGCGTTAGATGAACGGTACGCGACCTGAATTGCGAAATATATTTACCAAAAATGTCCTTACTATCAAAATTCAAACAAAAGCGCTCGTTGGAAAATGTTTCTTAATTGCGACCATTTTGTACAATTCCTTAATGAGCTATTTTTATTTTTAACAAAAACTAATTTCATACGAAATTCCGAGATAAAAATTCAATGATTCTCCAGGTATGAGAAGAAATAGTTTTAAAATATATATCCACCGAAATTAAACTCAAAATTCGAACTAAAAATGTTCAAAAAAATTTTTTTAAGGGAATCGAAACAGACGAAGCCGAATAATTTTATTGAATGGCTAATCGTATTTTGCTGTTAGAAGTATTGACGACACGAGTTGCGGTAAATAGATGAGTTGGAAGTAAATCGCGCATAACTGTGTCATGAGCAAATAGCAGGTTTTCTCATCGGGTGGACACGCACGCTAGCCAAAGCACGATACGGATTGTGTCAACAAGTGTCTTGGCACGAGTTCACACGATCTTTTTCTCTCGAGTTCGCAATGAAATCGCGTCGATCAATCAATTGGACGGTGCCTCGTTAAGACTAATTATTCTCACTTCCGAAAATTCAGCCCTACAGTATAGTATCAAATTAAGAGGCCGTTGCAAATTCGCCATCCCGATGGATATCTCGAGACTCGCGCTTTTGTATCCAACGAAAATGAGGTCGTGAGATGTGTGTGCCAAGGGATTATAGCTCTTTTTTGCAAACTTTTTGGGTCATCCAATATCCTCTTAAATGAAATCTGACGGGATGCGAAAACTGTTTTCTCTAACTGTCTAATTAACGAATTTCCCAGCGTTTCATTTATCCGACAAATGGTAACTTAATTTTAGATTAAACTTTACTTAGATTTCATTTTGAGTAGAGAATAAATCGCGTAAATATTGACAAACAGCCGTATTTTTATTCGTCTAATCCAATATTCAAATTGACTAAGCTCACGGTATATGACACTGTCTTCTTATTGGCTCTGCGTCAAAGTCGTGATTGTTTCTTCAAGTATCCTACTGGGCTTCTTGATGAAAAAACGTCGTCGAATATATTCAACGTTCAAACAATTCGAACTGTTATTTCTAGGTCAAAAAACTCAAATGAGATTAATATATGAAAAATTTTTAAAAAAAGTTTTTTTTTTCGAGAGGTTAAGATTGGTTTTGTCATCCCCTCCAACGATGTAAATAATTGAGTGATCCAAACTCTATCACCCGAATCAGAACTTCATCTCTTTCCGTCTAGTTTAACCCTGCCATGTAAAAATGGTTCGGATCCACTGAGTGGAAGGGAGATTCATCGAGGATATCATTTCGGTCTGTTTGTAATCAGATTTGTTCGACTCCCTTCGTAACTTTGATCGAATTATAACGAACGTTTATTTGATGGTATTGCAGAAAAAAAATTGACACAAATATGAAATTTTGGGGGCAAAGAAATGTGATTCTATGAAAATGTTCGTTCACAAAACGAATAAATGCGAATTCCATTAGCGGAATGGCATCTAATTGGTTAATTGAATTAAAATGAATGATATTTTCTATTCGAACTCGACGAACCAATTTTGACGGTAAGACGTCAAGACTAATGAACAACAGAGTTTGAATAAAAAAATGTGTACACGCGAGCAAACAACTAGTCAGAGCTGCCAAATAGAAATAATTCGGAGCGACATGACTTTTTCATTTCTATTCAAGTATTTTTAGCCGAACCCGTCGCTCGAAATGAATTATAATTAGCACTTGCGCTCCATTTTTGATTGCATCCTCGGAATAATAATCTACCAATCGAAAGGGCTTTGAGTACGGAAAATTGCTGTCGCTAAAATAAAAGCACGAGTCATAGAGAACCTGCTTTTAGACTACCCAATAAGACGTGAACATTCACTCCAACCGTCATCTTTTACCTTTTTTCGATGCCGAGTTCAATTTCATGGAAACTTGTCAAAAATAAAGCTCGTAAAAAGAAATAGCCGAAATTTCAACGAAGATGAAAAAAATTTGAATTTGACTGTGCAAAACACATGAGCGTGAAAATCGAACTTTCGCACAGGTGCAAATCAGTTTTTCATATTCTAGATTTGCTCGTTCAACGAAATCCGATTAGGTTGTCGCGATTGATGAAAATCATCGCGCAAAAAATAAACGGGTTCACGCGAAATTGAATACGTCATTGCGAATACGTAATTAATCCATTTTACTTATGGTGGAAAATCCAGACTGTTGAGATAATCATAAAAATATACTAGTCAAGCTTTAATCAAGTTAACTTCAAACTTCTAGTTAACCTAACTAGCCAAAATGGACCTCGACTAAAAACCAACGACATTTTCTTAGTTTCGATTATGAATTTTCTAATCGGTGTAAAAAGGCTTTTTAGTTGTGTTTCAAAATTCGATTTTCACTTTGTTAAACTTAAACGATTCAAGAAAGAATGGTCGAGTTACCTCGATACTAATCAAATCAACACTCGTAGCACTTTGGACAACAAAGTAGGTGACTCAGGTTGTTCTTAGGCCGCTGCTTAAGTGCATAAGCTCCTGCGTTGAAAACACGATTAAACATCTAGGATATCGGAACGTTTAAAACAAACAGCGGAGACAGCAATAATTGACGAGATTCGTTTGGTCGTTGGCTCTTCTGAATAGATATGATATATTTTCTTTTCCTCGCATTCACAAGACGTATATACACGAATTGATATCTCCCATTCAAAGTCGTACTTGGCGCACCGTCACTCGCCGAAAACAATCGCACAGACTTTTGATCTTGCACAGTCGATTCGGACTCCTATCTATCTACCTCGCCGTTGAATCGTAAAACACTGCTAGAACACTGCCCAAGCACAAACAAATAAGCACACCACTTTTTTCCCATCCGTTTTTTGCACCCGCTTAATTACGCTCGACTTTCTCTCTCTTTCTCAATGTACTCAATTTTGTTTCCGTCGGTTGCACTTTTTCCATGTGCGAAACTGTTTCGCCGAAGAAATTCCTCTCTCACAAACTGCCTCGATTATTCCAGCATTCTCATCCGCATTATCGATAATTTCAGCCGGATTCGAAAGTTGGGCGAGAAATAAAATAAAAAATGACCTGCCGATAAACCGTCAACAATTTTCAGTCTCAAACTCTGATCAAAGTTCGGGAATTTTGCTTGCTGCAACGAGAAAAATCACGGCCAATTTTCAAACTCACGAAAGTTTATTTTGTTCCGTGTTTTGGTATGAAAAAAGTTGGTAAAATTTTTATGTTAATTGTTGGTTTTGTTTTGTTTTTCAGGTTTAGAATTTTTTGTCACAAATCAAATTGGTAGGAATCGGTCAATTTCCAATTCACTTTAACACCAAGAAGTTGCATAATGTATGAAGTAAAAAAAATCGAATCCGAGATTATGATAAGAATGAATCGTTTGATCGGCTAGTCAACCAGATTCGCTTTTTATGAGCGGGGTTCAAATCCTATTACGAAACTTTGAATATTTATTCACCTTCTGAACCGAGAGTGAAAAACTTGGGTTCAGTTTGATTGAAACGATTGAGATCAGTTATTTTGACAGCGACCTACATTGGCGACTCCTGACCAAGGGTGACAACTAACAATTCCAAAGCACAGTATGACATATTACTCCATCTCCGTCAACTTTTTTCCAAGCCACTCAAAACAACAAAAACTAACAACAACAAAGATACAAAAAAATTAACCAAATATGCAAAAGCGAGAATGAAGATGAATGTATAATTGTGAACGTAGTGACGAGGTTACGACAGAATAATCCTGTTTGGTATTCATGAAGAAAGCTAACGCCCGGACAAAAGAAGAGTTGGTTCGCGCGGCGCGAATGCATTGCGGCAGTTTTGAATTGAAATATGCACGAGGATCGGTGGTTCAGACCAGACAGACGGGAGAGTGGTTGTTGCTCATAAATCTTACGCGGGAATGAATACACAATAAAGCTGCCTCTCGTTTACTCTGCTGATTATTTGATTGCTTCTCAAAGAACATGAATAAACTAAATCGATCGATAAGCCCGAGCTATTGCTACCCGGCCGAGACGCAATGATTGATGGCGCACGTGATTTCTCGGTCGGCGTGTGATGTGTTTGCCCAAGGTGAGCTTCGCGACACTTCCTCGAACGATGACCCGACCAGCACTTTTTCAGAACCATTTTTTCGAATTCGCGTCCGAAAAATTAACTCAATTTCAAAATCAAAAAACCTAAGAAATATCCGAAAAAGTACTGTTTAGAATTATCAGTAAAACACTCCGATGATTAAATGACTGGCCAAAATTTCGTTCCCTTTCTGATGCGTCATGATAGGATCAAATTTTGTACTTTTATTTTCATCATTCCTACTTTGTTTTCCACTACAAATATTTGTATCTCGTCCAGTTTGACTAAATCCCTTTTGTCTGACCAAAGGTCGAGTACTTCTACTTGACTTTCAGGAACGTACATAAAAGTAACAAAAAAAGCTACTCGAACGAATTCTCCATCCATTGAGCTTGAACTGTAACATGAACTCTGTAATTCACCCACCCGCGTCGGTCTAATCGAAACATGACACAAATTCCAATAACTTTGCAAGTCCGGCGGCGCCTGCACCTGACTCAGAGGTTCTTAACCCTTGTCTATGAACCTGGTACCTGCTGCAAAAAAGCTACCCAAATCAAACCTAGAATAAAAAAATACCCTCTGTAGGATCCGCGCGAACCAACCAAGCACAAATACGCCCTCCGTACGGAAACTCATCAAACAGCAGTTAGCCATAACTGGCACTCGCATTTGCAATAGCGGTAGTTTCGCGATTCGCGGCTAACTTTGGGTTTCCCCGACGCCTTAACCCATCGCGTAAACAAACCAGTCGGTGTTGGTTCAGAGCAGGTAGACGAGGAACTGAGACAGGTGAGAAAGATGGTCGACCGGAAAGAGAAAGAGAGACAGAGTTTTTGCGTAAATCCAGGCGTTTAAGCGTCGTGAGGGTGTCGGACGACGTGGAAGACGACGTGCGAACGTACGGGAACTGTGATCGACGAACTTGCAGACGCAGCGGGACTTTCGACATCGCGGGGATTTTCGAAAGGGACGAGTCGCGATGGGCCGTAGGCCGTGTGGAGCACGGCTTTCGCTACTGCCGGCTGCCACAACGTGTACCTCCGCCACTAACCAACCCCTCCCCCACCAGATCGCGTACGCCCGCCGAGGGTAGCGAATTCCCTCACCCGGCCGCAGCTTTCACGTCCCCCCACCGCCCGGCGTCGCCGGACGCTCAACATGGCGCAAACGCACGCGCCCCGACGACGGGTCGGGCTACCCGAGCCGAGCCGAGGGCGCTCGACTACCTCTCCAGCGATCTGGCAAGTGTACGCGCAGAGTCCCAGGGATGCCAACTTGTAGCGTTCAAAACATGACGCTGCCAACTGTTGGGCATGTTGACCTAGGCTCGGTGGTAACACGTTTTTTTTCTAGATTTTGGTTTCTTCTTAAAATTGTCTGCGAAAAATGATCTGCGAAAAATGATTCTATCAGGGATTGATTATGGGTTGTTGGATGAGCAATTTATGGATTATAGATTAGTTTGGATTTCGTATGAAGGAGGCATGTATTGATACTGCTTCGGTAATTTTGGAAGGCAATCGATATCTCGTTTGTCGTATGATCCATTTTTGATGATTTTGATGTTAATTTTTGGACGTTCTCGTGGCTATTTCATTTGAATTTTCATGATGAAATTGTTTACGTGCAGATTAAGGATTAGCTTGTTGTTTTGAGTTTGTTAGTTCAGAATTAACAAAACATTTTGCTTCATTTTATGTGTACATGCAATTTGCAACTCAATCATGTTGCTGTTTAGATTCTGCTGTCCATATTTCTACTTGCAAAAGAAAAAAAAAGTAATCCGATTAAATTGCAAATTTCGAATCAGACAAATTTGTATGAACTTTCAAATTTTTCTTCGCAAAAAAATATCATTTTTCAATTTACACCGCGCAGTTAGATTTGTTACAAAATGATAAATGAAAAGACCACGAACTCGCTGAAAAATGTTCGAAAATAACGTCGAAATCTTAAAAGTTGTAGTTTGATTTATAGTGTATCAAGATTGTGTACTGTCGTTCACGAATCACCCTGAAATGTACCTTTTAAATGTTCATAACTCAAGATTCGAACTTGCAAAAAAAAACTTGTATGTGACCAGGAAAGTTATCCTGCGTGATAAATTTGGAAGAAAAAAGGTTGCGCGTTCTTTTGTTTCGCTGCGACAAAAATGATCGTTGTTATATACTGAAAAGCATTCGTGCCTGCGCGGGAATCAATTTTTCGTCCGTAGAAAGTAATTGATAGTTGGCTCGAGTTCAGTACAGGCAATCAAAAACCACAATAGGAATTAAGTCGTGTTCAACACAGCATCATTTTGGATCGAAATCAAATGATACGAAAACAAATAAAACATTCGAGCGCTCATAATAATGTTCCAGCCTGCAGTATTTAACTGCTCTTTGAATGTTTCTTAATTGTGTCGAAAAATAATGAACAGCTCCGAAACAGTTTTCAGTTATTGAACCGAAACAACTTTTTTACTGTTTGTTTTTTCGACATGAAAAAATACCGTTGTTTTCGTTCTACAACTAGCATTTGCGACAATTTGATTAATTTTTCGATCAGGTCTCATCAGCTTGATTAATTACAACAGATTGTGGGGAATTGATGAGTGTCGGGATTTTTTATCGAGTGATTGAAAGTTGCAGGGCGTTCCGGAGAAAGTGAAAACATTGATTACGAATCCGCAGTGCACTTCAGAGCAGTGGAATTTAATTTGCTCAGATCCATTGTACACATTCAATGTAGCAGCGCGCAATTTGTCATTTTTAATTTCGTATTCAAATTTTAATCTAACCTGACGACCGTTAACAGCGCGGAAAAGCGGATCGAGAATACCAATCGATCTGTAAACAGATTCCGCGCCAACTTTTCCACCAACAAACTCAAAAAAAGTTTTTTTTTCAAAAGTATAAAAATTAACACAAACGTCTTTTTTACAAAAAAAAATAATTGATCTTGATTTTGCATCAAAAAGTTGTTGTCTGATTGAAAAAGAGTTAACTAAATCTTGATTAAACAAACTTTCTGAGCACGCTATAATTTATATAGAATCTCGTTCAAGTTCTTATCGAGTTTATGAAGGAACTGAAAAGAACTCGCAACATTGTGGTATTTCGATGAGATATGTGGAATACAAGTTGAGTATTTGAAAAATCCAAATCTGAAATGATCAATTAGATCGGAATGAGAGACGCAGTGCGAATAGTTCGGATGAAATTTATGTGCATTAATTAGTTACAGTCGTGGTTTTTGTCGTGCAAAATTTGCCAACGTGGATAACGCATTCGCACAATTTAATACAACATTTCCGATCGAATTATTACCAGAATTCTGATTATTGTGATTTCAGTTTGTATTCGAAAGCATAATCGTCAGCCAGAGCGAAAAAAAAAACAGAATTGAAAATCGAGCGGTGGATATTTCATCCAGACTAACAATCGAAATTGATATCTGCAGTTCATTTGTTTTTTGCCCGTTTATAAATAGTGCATTTGTTGAATCCGAATTAATTCGATGCAAATTTCAAATGGGAAATATTTGCTCGAGCTGTAACAACTGATATGGTTTCAATTATGGAATATTATTGTAACAGTTAGCCGATGGCCGAAATAGTTTCGAAATCCTGACATTGGTAATGCATGCCCTGCATTGTTGATGTATCTTTGATGCAATTAACCGAGCGTCTGGTCGAAAATGCATTTCGAACAAGTTTTGAATAAAATACGGCGAAGAAATGAGCGACATGCGTCAACTTTAATACAACTAACAAGAACAACAACGTGGACAAGAGTCTTCGAAAAAGTTGTTGATCCTCGGTTATTTGAAGTTGGAATATTAATTGTCTAATCTGCATATTTCAATATTCATATATTTTGCAAAGTTAAAGGAAAGGCAGAAATGAATTTAGCCAAATCGATATTGAAGATTGAATTACTGTCCAAGTGCCAGAATTGGAATAAATAAAAATAGTCTGACGAGAGGGACAAATTGAAATGTGTCATTTAAAAGTTGATTTAATATCGCGAAAATTTCCTAAAATGATTCATCTAAAAAACTTGTTTCCAACCATTTTTGACGATTTTCACTTCCAAAACCGATACGAATGGTGTTTGATAATTGAGAGTGAAAAGGGTAGCTTTGTTATTTCAACAACAAATCATATCGGAGTTTCGCAAAATATCAATTTCCGTTGCGTGTTGTCGAACGTATTGAAAGGGAGGGAATGGATATGTTTGAAGCTCGTAAATGTAAATGTAAAAATACAAAGAGTAATGTACATTGAGTAGAGTACGAAGAGTTGATGATATTGATTATTATTGTCGATTAGAATCTCTGGCAACGAGTTCAATTTTGGGATCTCCATAAAATTATAGGCCAAAGTTTGCAAGCCGGGTAATTCAGTTTCAGAAACACAAATCCACACTTTGGTGCTAGATAACGGATTGTCGGACGCGATTAACATAATTTCAGATCAAATAATCTGTAACTGTAACAAAAATTTCGACCACATTTGTCATCAAGTTGGGCGCGTATCTGCCGCCATTCACGTACGTTTAGCAACAAATTGTAAACTTTTTATGTGCGCGATCCACAACTAACTCAAATCGTTGAAACTCGACATCAATAATTCATCCACGCTACAATTGCTCCGTTACTTCGAACTTCCAACTGTAAATAATCATTTGACTGATAATTCGAAATTTAAAATTTAAATTGCTCATCACTCGGAGATGTGTCTACATATCACAAATTTACGCGATCTAATTGGGATCGCCGTATTTCTGAATTCATGTCCACCAAGATCTTTTATTAAAAAAAAAACCACTAAAAAATTTTTTCAAACAAGAAAAGATAAATTGCCGGAATATTTTAATAAATGAATATAAATATAAAAAAAATAGAAAAGCAAACATGAATGAAAAAAAAGATTAAAGAATGAAGATAAGATTTCAAAGATTTTCAGAGGTCTATAACAAACTACTTTCAGTATTGTGGAGCGTCTAAAGTGAATATAATAACAGTGTAAATTTATCACATTCCGTATATCTTTATTCCCGGGAAGGAAATGTGGAGAAGATACTTTATGAATGAACCCTCGACGAAATAATAGTAGGACGTAATCGAGCAATAAGAGGGCTTGGTAGATGGACAGCTCAACCGAGTGGAGGAGCAGGATCAAAAAGGCTGGGTCATTAGGCGGATATGAAAGTAAGGAGGTTGGTCAACCCCGGCGATCAGATTGCTCGGAGACGGCGATAAAGAGTGAGAGCAATAATGAGTGCAAGCTCCGCTCCACGTCAAAAGCTAGCGGAGCAACCACGCGCCGTCCGCACGCCACTCCATATTGATTTTCTGAAGCGGTTCCAACGATCCGTCCGTAACCCTGCTGGGTTTCTGGCCTGCTCCTGTTTCTCTCCCTTCTTAGCGGCGGTGCCGAGCCTCCGCAATTGCAAGCCCTGTTCCTCTACGCACCAGCGTTCTCGCCGTCGCAAAAAAGAAAACACGCTTGCGACTCTTAACCGCCATATTGATTTCTTGGGCGCTCCTAACCGCGTGACCTCGACGCCATGTTTAAGAATCTCATTCACTCATATCTCATCAATTACGATCGGCGTTAATAGCTAATTGAAACCGTGAATTCAAAATACAAAGTTTCACAAACGCAAGTTTGTTGGTCGGATTAATGGTTGATTTGTTTCCCTTGTTCGACACTGTTGCTAAATCTTGATAAGGGAATGTCAATATTTTCTTCGAACACATTGCGTGGTAGGGTACCGGACAATCGTGTTAATTGATGAGTCGGCGCAAAATTGCGATAAAAAATTGAAAACATGATGAGGATTTTTTGATGAATCAATGTTTGATCGTTGTTTTGACAGTCGGTTTCGAGCGACTGAAAGGGCGACGACATCGTTTTGAGGGTAGCGTCCTTCGTTCAGAATCGAGAGTTTCCGGGATGCTTCGCGTGACTCCGTATCCGTGTATATTCTCGGAATAGAATTGCTGCATCTGTCTCTTTCTGAATGATTAATTAGTACGCGATGAAAAAGGATCGGCTGCCTGTTCAATTCTCTTCAATTTTTGACGTCCAACTTTCATGATCAAATTTCGAATGGAATCTTGAATCATTGCTGCTATTTTTTCAATCAAAATTGAAACATTTCGTTTTCGTTGTTGAAATAGATTATTGTTTATTATACCCCTTTCGTCCGGATAAATAAAATCTGACGTTTGAAAAAAATCAAATTGAAAATGAAAAAAAAATGATAGAAATTGAGAATCCGATTCGATCGCTACATTTCATTACTACTCCGCAAATCAACTCCGAGTTGAAAATGCTGATGAGAAAGAGATTAAATGTGTAATTTGGTTGTCGTGTTTTTTACTTTTTGCATACAATGTCGTAAATGTGACTCACATGAAATGAATCATTTTTTCTCTCTTCATTCGTAATAGCATTCAAAATGATACGATCGTAAACAGAGCAGATATTTGAATAATTCAATTTTAATCAAGCGTGTTTCAGCTTCTTTTATTTTGTTCTGAACGACGTTACGTTTTTTTTCTGTATAATTCCATATGCAAGCCATGCTTATACCGATGCTTAATTGTCGTATAATCAAATTAGATCTGCCGCCGTAACGAAAAACGCGACAGGTTGAAAAACGATAACGTTTCCATGTTTGCAAAATGAGCCTCGATTTAATGTTACGAGACGAAACAACAGGTATTTACGATTATTCCAATGTTTTGCATACACACAACTTAGGTCGTGCCACCTGATTATTGTAACATACTATTACACTTTTGCCTGCGACACAATCATTACGCAGCCTAACGGAATTACTAGTCGAATTAACCTCCTTTCGTCACTGGATCTAGCAACGCGCAGATGATTCATCGAACAACCGAAATAATATATGTTCAACTTCAGCAACAATAATGCGAGATAATTTTTCTTCCATTCTTTAGAATGTGGAGCAAGCAGTAACGTGGCAGAGGCAAAAAAAGAAACCAAGTGCACCTTAATGGAAGACTTCGTTGCAGATACAACAAATTACTGATGCCGCAAGATGTGATATATGACGTGGTGCGGTGATGTGGTTTCCTGAACAATACACGTTGCTGTATCTGGCCGTACATTAGACGTTATAATAATGATCATAACAACCTGTATTCCAACCGTTTGAAGATTAAACTTGCGTCATAAGTGTTGCGCTATTTTCGTTAGCTATGTTTATTAGCAACGTTTCGCCTCGATTTGGTTATATTTATTTTTTCACTCTCAACTTATTTATGCGCTGAAAAAAGTTTTCAACGTTCTGAGTTAAAAGTTCATAGATCATATGCACGACCTGCTTGTAATAAAGTTACAACTCGAAGTATGGAAAGTTATTAATAATGATAATGTATATCTGACTGATTTTATGTTTACAGACATTTACATTGACGATAAGGAACATTACTTTTTGGCTCGGAATCGATAATTCATAAATTTAAAACTGAACAAGATCATCAAGTGGAAGATGATAATACGTGTCAGCCACTTGATGTATAGTTAAACGCTACTGTAATATATAGGAAAACTCGTTCGAAGCTAGCTGCGCGAGACTAAACTCAGAAAGTTGCAGTGATTAAAGTGTTACATCGTCAGTAGTTGCAATCTTACTGCAGTCAGACTGAAGCGTTCTGCAGAATGAGAGGTCAAGAGAAGAGTCTTGCACTTATTTTTAGCTTACCTCTACCTGTAACATTCTTATATTCTGTACAGAAAGAAGATAATAGCACAAAAAAAACAAACTTTATTGCTTTACTCTTACGTGCCATAAATGTAGAACCATAAAACTTTGCTATTCAATTTTTTAGCAGTTTAACGAAAAAGCGATGTTATGAGAGCGTCGCTGAAAATAATATTTGGTCATGTATCGCGTTTACGTTTGGTGTGATACAGCGTCAAGGGAATTCTGATAAGATCAAATTTAGTACTCGTGTGGAACCGAAAACAAGCGACAGTTTATTTTGCATCATCCGGCAAACGTTGACCACGTTTTCGTTCGTAGTCTTCAGACAAACTTTGTAGAAAAAGATATCTAACTCTGATGGAAAGCGCGCTCTTGACACAAAACACGTGCTGCAACCACAAAGTTTTGTCCCAAGATCATATTTATGTGAGCTTATACTCACTTTTTATACGAACTACGATGGAATTTCATATTAAATTAAGAAATTTAGTCGCACACATGTTCGTTACTGTGGATGTCATTTTGTGAAAATATTTTCAATAATTTTGTGACAATTTAACGAATTAAAATTTTCATTTCAAGTTTGAGGAATATAGACAGATTTTATGGAACGACTTTTGACGTGAATTTATCACATTGTGGAGTTTCAGGGAATTGTTTTTCTGTCCTACATCTCATCCTTTCTTAAAGTTGTTTTGTTTCAAGTCTCAGGTGTCAACGAAACCTGCGAAACAATGCAACTCTATTAGGTGCCAGTTTCTGTATGGTTCCATCATCCATCACATGTCTGTACGTTACCAACTCCGACAAAGTTAGGATGCCACCTCACGATTACTTGATAACTAACGATTGACTAAGGAATTTCCCATGATTCAATGTCAAAAATTGGAAAAGTCTTTAACCGTATTTGGTTCTATAAATCCTACGTTTTCCTGGTTATAACTACGCAAAGTACCTCGAGTTTTCTTTTTAAAACAATTATATGTATGAAACGAGCAATTATTTAAATTTAACCTGTTCAGATTTCTTTCATTAGTTATTATTTAATTAACGGAAGTAGAATTCATTGCGAGGGAATACACTGCGAATAACTTGTACGTCCTTAATAGTTGTAGTTGACTATTCTAATGCAGTCATACATATGAATTGCGGCGGACGACTTATTTTAGTTCGGGTAAAAATTCAAATGAACCGCGCTATAGCTTATAATTAAGGCAACTGGCGATTGCATTATTCAAACAGCGTGAATTCGCCGCGAGAGGGAAATTCAAATGTCACATTCTTGCGATTAATGTTACGACATCGAACGAACTGATAACACGAAAACCCAAGGAAAGAACTTTGATTATCATTTTAAACATAGATTACATATGACGATTGCACGAGGACGATGTATGTTCTAATGGATTTCATTCGGAAAGACAAATAGAAAACTCTTGATCATTCGTTTCGCCAAGTCTTACTAGAAAATGTAATCAGATTTATTTGATATTTTCGTTAGAGTTTAATAATCATTTTCGAGGAAAAATCTTTCCGAGGATCAAAAGTTGTGTCAGTGGTTCGTGGAAACAAAGAAAGTTTAAAAGACTATACTGAGTGTCTAAATATTGAGCCAGGTTACGATTGGCGTAACGCCAAAACGACGTTGGGTATTTATATAAGACGTATTTAAGATGAAGTGTTCATAAAAAGAAGCAACTGATCTGCGTTCGTTTTGTCACTGAAAGTATCTACAGTTTCAGCAAAAACGTTCTAATCGCATAGAAGTTTTGACAATTTTGTTAAAACTAATGAAGAAAAGTTTGTACAAAAGTTAGTACTCTTAGAGCACTAATCACTGAGTCTTTGTTACTTTTGGTTCACATCTTCAACTCTGTCACATTGAAAGTCATGGTTTAGGCTATAAGAAGAGATGCGATACGGTAAAAGAGACAACAAAAAGCACTTAAGAAGCGTTAAGAACCTTGCTGGAAAAGAAAGAAGACGGTCAACAAAACGCGAACGTTTTCTTGCTTTCGTCTTACTTGGACGGACACGAGCGTAAGAAATTTCACAATACAGGCCGAAAAATGTGGCCGACGGACCGTACTAAGTCTTTTCAGATTTTTCATCATGTTTGTCACTCTTTGATGCACCTAACTAAACCCTGACGTGTCGGCGACGATTGCGCCAGCAAAACCGACGGAACAGACAAATGAAGACGACAACTACTTCTTCTCACGAATCAACGTTCAGTACTGCGCGTCGCGACGGTGCCGGAAATTAGAAATTTTCTACACTCGAGTTGCATCTCGGGCTGCACTTTTCCTTTTGTCGTTTCTCATCATTTGAAGTCTTCGGTATCTTCATAACAGCGACCTCATCGATCTTAATTAAAAGTTTAATCGCCATTAACCGGTGCCGAGTTTCCGGTAGTTTGCCTAGTTACGAGTTCACTGACTATTGAATCTTTAAGCTCACTTTGTCATATTTAATAAAACGGCCGCATAACAAGATCATGGAGTTTCAAATTTTTATCTTATCAACTAATATCTATCTGGACACATTTCTCAAGTTATACAATCGAGCGGAATCCAATTCGACGTCGTCTATTTTCTGAAGCTTTGAAATTAAATACCACTGAGAATGAAGATGGAAAATTAAATATCGGATTGCGATAAATTGCTTCTCGGGTTCCCCAGACACGCGTGCGTAACAAATGAGTGAGAAAATTGATGATACCTGGCCGCCGTCCAATTTGACTTCCGGTTGACCAATAACCCACCATCCCACAGGTTAGCGCGCAAACCGCCTGTTCATATAGATTCATTTCGATTCGTTTGAATAAGATCTCTGTTTGGAAACTTCAAGTTGACTTTACCTGAGGATATAATTTCCTAGTCATTCCCTCAGCAAAAATTTCTACAAAAAATTCGAGACGTAAGTAAATCTCACTCAAAACGATTCATCACTTGATCATTCTCGTGGACCAGTGGGAAAGACAGCCAACTATCACCCCGGGGACCCGAGTTCAAATCCCACAAAGCTGAGTAAAATTTTCAAGTTGCAAATGTCTCAATCAAAATTGATTTAATGTTCAAATATTAACAATAACATTTTTCGGTGGTACAAAGTGTACCAAAGTATCACTACCAAGTAGTATAAAATGTTCCAAAGTATCTTTGGAAAAAGGTTTTTAGTTAATTCCGATAAGGATTTCTACAAAAAATTGGAGATGTAAGTAAATCTCACTCAAAACGATTAATTACTTGATCATTCTCGTGGACCAGTGGGAAGGACAGCCAACTATCACCCCGGGGACCCGTGTTCAAATCCCACAAAGCTGAGTACAATTTATAAGTTGCAAATGTCTCAATCAAAATTTATTTAATGTTCAGATATTAATAATAACATTTTTCGGTAGTACAAAGATACTATCTTTGGATACTATCTTAGTTAATTCTGATAAGGATTTGAATTGTTATCCGAAGATAAATAGTCGATGAATAACCATTATTGGTTTCGCCAGGAGTTATATTGTAATGAATCCGCGACTTTTCACCGCAATCTTTCAAAAACTTTTACGTAATACCGTATCTTTAGAATTCTTCATCGTTCGGAAACTCGGTCTTATAGAGCTGGAAGGAAGGCGATTCTCGTTGCAAAAAAGCTTCGCCATTACTGCTCAGGAAAGAAAGTTTATATTCAGTGGAAAATAATTGAATGAACCTTGAATCATTGTAATTCCAGGATAATGAGTTGCAAAACTGCAACTGTTGTTGAATTCACAAAATTAGGAATAAAAAATGGTTTCCCAATAGCTTTTACCAAAATTGTTACACTTTCTGTGGTTTTTAGATGACGCGACTATTTTCGAGGCAAATTTCATTAATGCTTCGCAAAGATCATGCACTTCGAAACGAATGAAAAATGAACAAGCGAAACTTGTTAATTTGTTATGTTGTCTGGCAGTATGAATCGCAAATGGCTGTCGTTAGTTAAAAGTTGATGTTTTGTGATGCGATTAAGTTTTCAAAACCAGCCGGGTGTTGCCATCTGTACATACAGAGCTGGCGCCGGCACAATAACAAATTCTAATTAAATTCTCTGTGCAACTAGTTCGCTTTACGGAAACTTGGCGAAATTCAAGTGCGAGAATTGTTTCTTAAATTGAAGGCTCAACGACTATTGTTAAACAAACATTTTGGTTTACGAATGAGAAAACTGTGATTAATAATTCATCGCCCAGAAGAGCCAATGAATGAATTGAATTATGAAATAAATTCGCATTGTTTTTCACTTACAAACAGACTTATGTTTAATTTCCCCCGGATACCTGCTGACATTTTGTCTCAAACAATTTCATGGAATGTCTCATTGCTATTTCAGTTACACGGCCAAGTTAAATTTTAATAAACAGATTCCCAATCCCAAAGAGAATATGAGAAAACACATACCTTTTTGGCTTTTGTCCTTTGTGAAATATAAATTTTGTTATAAAACTTGTCACTCTGTAAAAAATAATAAAAAGACAGTTGCACCACGAAAACGTCACTCATTTCACGAAACGTTTCGTGAATGTTTAAACACCCCGCAATAGTTTCCAAAACCCACTATAACTTTTACTCAAAGCAACTCGCACGTTACGTGTTATTTTTCAATAAAATTTCATTTCGCATTATCTCAGTTGTTGATTAAATCGGCAACAACACTCGATCAATTTTGTTAAAAATTTATCACAGCTAGATTACGAATGTTATAATTAACATTAATTATAAAAACCCGTAATAAACGCGGTTAAACTCACGTGCATTTAAATTTGAGAGAATGTTACATTTTAAAGACTTTAAAGCGTGAATAAACACGGAAATAGGTCATGAAATTTTGTAAATTTTCATTTCAATTTTATTCAATCTGATTTTGGTTAATCGTGCAGCGTAGTTAATTTTTTATTTCTCTCCATTATCATTGCATAAAAGGAAATTCAAAAAAAGTTTGCTACTTAAATTGTCGATATAATTTCATAATTGGTTATAATTGAAGGGGACAAATTTTAAACAAACCGATCGAGATATCTCACTTAATTAATAGACAATTAAATCGTCTCTTTGATTACACGAAATTCATAATCCACGTTCAAACAAAACAAATGAATAATTTTAAAGACCTTCGTGCGAGTTGAAAACTGAAAAACGTGATTATTTATATGCACCATACATTGTCGGCAGTTTACAAATTACAACCAATCGAATTTCGTACCGAAAACGAGACGCAGTTTTCGTCCATTTCATATCAATGTAAACGTTCAATTGATTTCGTTCACACCGATCAAATTTTATTATTTACCGATTCGAAAGTCACGAATTATTATCACTTCAATTTTAACGCTTTTAACGTTACAACCAATTAGCGCGCACTTTTAAATTCACGTTCACACTATTAACTGCAGCAGAATTCGACGTACAGTGTCTATTTTGCACTGTAAATCGTGAGTTAAAAAAAAAGTAATCATGAGATAAAACATCTTGGTACATTTTGCAGCGTTTATAAATAAGTGATCGCCGTCTATAATTAAGAACAACTTAAGTGCTGTTTAGCTGGCTTTTACGAAGCTACTTCTAGCACTTCCGGTGTTGAAGACACAACTTCATTGTTAACTATGATAAGAACTCTTGAAAAAAAAAACAACAGAATTATTTAAATTCTGTCAAACAAAAAAGAAGGAAGGAAGGAATTGAAAATCTTCATACAAGTGATTAAAAATCGATTATAAATCTAACACAATATAAAGTTTTACATCTGAAAAATTACATCGACGATTGATTAGTAACTCTTTTGTCCTGAAAATTGTTTGTAATCGTCGATAAATAGTAGCAGTTAAAGTACGTTTACGCCGATCGTTTACCTAATAAAATAAGCGATTCGCAGGCTAGCATATAGCGTGTATACGTCTGGTTAAAATATGTATTGTTTAATAGTCATTTTATGAGCGAACGTAAAATCACACCGACATAACAATCACATAATACACATCGCTTCGGTTTGCTTATTTGCTAAAACTTGGATTAGTTCTGGCGCTTATAATTCTACTGAAAAATTCATTATTTTTGGCAAAGCATTGTGCATATTGTACGACTCACCAGTCAGCATCGATCGCGATCATCAAATCCAAGCCGCGGATTATACATTTTTTCAGTACTCACCTGAAAATCAATAATAATTAAAAAATTTAGATTATAATCACACGATTAAAACACAGTATTTTGAGATATGAATTGCAGTTATTCATTTTGTAAAAAATTACATTTTAGAAATAGTTGATAAATATTTGACTCGACGTTTCTCGTGCTTAAAAGACAGTTTTTGCTCATTCTTTCTATCTTTGGCGAAATGTCTAAAATCATGCACGAACGCTCAATTATTTGTAACGCGCGATACTTTTTCTGCCCGAGTTGGCCCACATTATATTTTGCGACTGTCGTATAAAATTCGAAATACGTCAACGAAATTCAGTTGTTGATATTTTGGGCAAAAAATTCTTCAAGATAACACATTGATGTGTCGGAAAACACAATAGAAATGAGCCTTTTCAAAATATCTTCACACTTTTCATTTCATTCTTATTGAAAGTTGCAAAGAAAAAACAATAAACTCAAACTTAACGAAACGTCCACAAAATAATCCGATCAAATTTGATTTTTCTTTATTTTCAAACAAGTTAAGTCGTTGAAAAACTTTGCAAATTCTGTTACAATTTTTTGCACCAATAAAAAGTGCAAATAATTTTACGATCCAACATTTACATTCTGACATAAACTTATAGCATCAATCATCACGATTTGCATATTAGCGCAAACTTGTTTATTGTTACGTTCGTTTTGGACTTGTTGGTAATAGTTAAACTACCTCGTAAAATACTACCTTGTAAAATTTTTCACTTTCTAAAAATTTCAAAGAATTTCAATAGAAAGATTTCATTAACTTGTTTAATTTTAAGATTGTTTAAACATTGCTACTTTGAGGGAATGAATATTTGTTCATCAAAGCTCCAAGTCAAAGCAAAGGAATCATCTCAGAAACGGGATTGAGCTTAAAATTACAAGGCACAGTCCTGACGTGAGGGAATTTGGCAGTTCGTAATGGCTTGAAGGGCGAAACGTATCCGTAAAGCGACATTTTTGTACGCAACATTTTTTCACGTCGCAGTTCAGGGACAAAACGTAGAAAAAAATTCAAATTAAGCAAATGTCATACTTTATTTAAGTTCTGACACTCAATTTCAAAAAGAGGTATTTTATTCATTTACAAGATGAAATTAATGTTCATTTTTTAAGAACAATCTCCGACATAATTAATTTTAATGAAAAATCGCTCGAGAAGTAGATAGGTCAAAATAGAAGGCCAAGGAAGTTGGAACTGACTTTCAATAATTCGCACAAAACTTTATGCCAAAGTTGTGATGGACAAATGGTCAAATTTTGTAAACACCTTTTCAATTTACAAAAACAATTTATCAACTTTACAGCGAGTTTTCTTTCGTACAAGTTTATTTACTTTCGAGAAAAGTAAGTCATGATCAGAGTTTGATAATTTTAGTCAATATTGTGACTTTGATTAATGTGCAAAAGTGTCAAGTTTTTGATCAATTAAACTTCAACTAGTTGATAAGTTGTTAAATAAACCGCAGTTTCGCTGAATTTCATCGTTTCAAACATCAAAGATCTTGCCATTTGAAACCACTCAAATAAATTAATAAGCATGAATCTGACACCTGCAAAAAAATCCCATGAAAAGTGTGCAAATTGTAAAACAAATTCAAACTAAGTTTGTGAAGTGGTCTTCATTATTTTTAATCATACATTAAAAGCTATTAAATGGGCGCTTAAAAAACGAAAAAAATGTCTCCACAGAGCTCATTTACGATGAAAAATCGCACCCAATGAATGTATGAACGTAAAATAATGTGACAAACAATCGAATGAAAAAAAACGGGACACAAATGAATTACTACAGGAGAGGATAAAAATAGCTGAGTGTGGTTTGAACAGACTAGTCCAGTTAATTTGGCTACGAAATAAAAATAAACAAAAATCAAAATGAAACCGAAAAAGAAGAGTAGGGAAAATTAATTTTGTCATTATGATAAAGAGATGAAGTGTGGCCTATATACGACAAGTGTAATTTATTTTAAAATGAGCAGGAGAGAGATTACGAACACTCGCCGGGTACCGACAAGGAGACGAAATGGATTTTCCACTTCGAGCTTTGCTGCCTGTGAGTTTCGGCCTCTGGTCAGGTATTTGGCCTCGATCCAAAGTCTTTACATCTGAGTTCGCATCGAATAATACCGAGAGAAAAAAATTAAAGAAAAATAAAAGCCAAAATTTTAATTATTCGACTGCGACTAAATTCTCTCTCATTTGTCCGTTGGTTTTTATCATATTTCCCTCATATTTTCATCTGGACTTTAATAACATGAAAAATCCCGACATGATATTAAACGCGTTATCGTTCACTTTTAACCACCTTATCTTCCTTCTGATATTCATCTTTCTGATACTTTTTCATTATTTTTTTATTCTTAGCGTAAAAACAGGCACATTGTTATTCCACGTTGAATCTCGTAACTTTACAAGTACGAAGATAAATGAATAATTTTTCCCGTGTATCTTTACCCTGATTACTTTGTCTCTTATAATTCTTCATAGAAGTTCAAGCAGATAAGGAAAGAAGGTTAAATATTGCAATTCCCGTCTGAGAGCATTGCAGGATTTGTATCTGAAATTTTGATATGAAACAAACTTTTCTACCACTGAAACAAAATGTGGTGTTTTTGGATGGAAATTGTCAATTTCTAAAATTCTGAACAGGAAAACGCATGGATTGGAAAGATAAATAACGAAGATTGCGATTATTCGTTTTGGGACGAAGCCAAAAACAGCATTTACATTGAAAGCCCAAAGTGAAACGTCAAATATGAAAGTAAAAAATTAAAAAAAAAAAGAATCGCAATCGAATGAAAAATTGTTCATCAAATATTTGTTAATTATTTCAAAAAATTTGCTCGCGTGATTTGAAAAATGATCGCATTTTTCTGTTTGTGTTGTAACAAAATGTGAAATTGGTAGGTCAGTTTCAATGCTACAGACAGGTCCATATACCAACAGATCATTAATTATTCCGGAGCTTAGGATACACTGAATAATTAAACTGAGCTAAAACGGTTATAATTATCTCGTACATACGTTTAAATTCGAATTTAAATTTGATCTTTAAAAATAGTAGCAAATTTAATTTTTTATAGTTATTGTATAGATTGGTCCTTTTTTTATTTATTGATTAAGCAGTTTGGAGATGAAAAACGAGTATTACTTTGATCGGATCGTGCAAAAAGTTTATCGTTCGGAAACAGGGTGTTCTTTTGCCGATAAAGCAATAAATTCTGTCGGTTTTGTGGTTTTCGTGACTTCTACTGTCGGTACATGCAACTTCTGATTCGAACTTTTTTTTCGCACAGAGAGTTACTCAAAATTCAACCTGATTTCGACTGGTCAGTTTTTCAAACTTTTTGCCTCGACTCAGTTAGTAAGAAGTAAGTGAACGAAGGTACAAAACTAGACGGAAGAAAAATTGTCAATCGATGAATCAGTCTGATCAAATAAAATCCTAAGTGCATTCAGCTCTTGAGTACAAATTGAATCTCTTGAAGATACATTTTCTCCACTTTCATTTAATTAACACCTACTTGATCGTTTCTACTTAGCAGAGTTGTTAGTTTTGCTTCAAACCTCTGATAATTAACAATTGTTCTGATTTATTTGCTTCGTTCAGAAATTGTATCGCTTTCCTCAACTTGAGAATAAATTTACCAAAAATGTGCTCCTTTCGACTAATCCAATTCAAGATCATTGGAATTTCAAAGCTAACAGTCGCAAATCAAGGGGACTTAGCTGAATTCGTTGAAATAAATAAAGCGCAAGCTCAAAGTTAAATGTATCGAATTTAATTAAATGTCTGTAAATGATGAGAGTCAGAACATGCAAATATTGTTAATCTCGATCTCAGAAGCTTTTGGAACATTGCTTTCTGTAGCCATTAACTACTGCACTCCGGGACTGTCACCCTTACGGTTATAGAATCACAATGACTCGGCAATCCTCGTATCATATTGTTAAGAGCTGAGCGGGTCGACTACCTTCGGCAACAAGGTTTATCATGAATATTTTAAAGCCCCAAGGTGTAACTTTATCTTACAACATTTTATCATTCGTAATGGATGTTGAGCAACATTTTTTCAAACGAAACACTTGTTCCTCTCAAGTTCTACAAAAATGAAAAACAAAATTCAGAAAAATGAGCTTACAAATAAGTTTACAACAAAAGTTCATTTCAAATTAAAAGAAATTAAACAGTTTGAAAAGGAGACCATTTGTTGACAAATAAAATTAATCTGAAACAATGAGAAGTGTAATAAAATGTGTCCGTCGATTTTATGAGATATTTTATTTTCGTCTTGTGAAAAACGTCGTAACTAAGATTAGACGGAAATGAGCATTTGGATAGGACAAGTGAAATGTTCTTTCCGCGTTGCCGCACAACGCATACTTTTTGATTCAGTGGAAAACCAAGATATCAAACTGACAGGTGAAAGAGTAAGCGAGCGAAGGTATATGGAAGCATTCAATAAACCGGAGCAAGTTGGATATGAATCCACCGTTTTTTCCTCTTCGCTTCTGTGTAGTTGAAATAAGAACAAACAATGCGATGACCCAGATTTACTCGTTGAATGATGAATGCACGGGCATATTTATTGGCGAAGAAAATTAATACACCTGCACTTAAAAAACAAACAGCGTTTAATACGAATTCTATGGCCAGACAATGAGATTTAAGACTGTTCAAACACGACGCGAATTGTGCGATTGTTTTATTGCTTTGGCACAGTTTTGTTTATCAAAAGTTTGCGTTACAGTCGAGGACGATCAGACAAAGGTGTCAGAAAAGTTTCTCATTGATTCTGTTTTGAAAAATCTATTTTTTACAACAAAGCTCATGTGTAAGCATCGATACCAACTACTGCGCTTAGGACAAAGTTTGTAGCAGCTTTTTTTTATTATTAAAGAGCACACCGTTTGATAATTCGCTCGCTCAACTTTAATGTCTATAATCACATGGAAACGTGCATGATGTTATTCCAGTATCGCAAATTTAACAGTTTACAAACATAATTTGAATGTAATATTTGAATGAGTCAAAATATTTGAACATCAACTGTCTACGGCTTATTTGGATTGTTTAATTCTACCGTTCAGACTTCTCATAACATTTAATCAACATGTTAAAAGAAAAAATTCTCATATGGATGTTACATGAAAATTACAACAAAATAATAATAATAATGCAATTCTGTTATTCAAAATTAACTTTACAAATTAAAAAGGAAACTGTTAAAAAAATTGCCACCAAATTTTGTTTCAGCAAAGTTGATCGAACTTGAACACGTGCCTACTTGAACAACTCAAATTCACCTTCCAACCAATCGAAACTCCCGCCAAAAATACTTGAACTTGAAAAACTCACTAATTTTCGTTGGAAGACATTTTGTTGGTACCGTTTGGACTTGTGTTGTTTTCTAATGAGTCTACTCAACCGTTGGGTCCTCTGAGCACACGTAAGAGGCGTTTTACTATCCAGAGGAAAATCCTCGACGTCGTCCTCGTGGTCCTCCATCTCGACCTCCTCCACCGGAGAGGTCTGTTTCGAAGTCACCGTGCTCAGCGGCACAACTTTGGCTATCAAAGTTTCGCTCCGGACACTCCAGTTCGAACCTCCATAAATTTTCAGATTCATCAGATCACCAATGCTGCCTCTGACTTGGGCGTGACTAAGTTGTAAATTGTTCCTCGACAATGCCGGAGAATGTGGCAGCGACTCGGATCCCTTTTCGGCCGACCGAACCACGTCTGGCAGGATGCTCTTTGACTGGAACTTGTCAAGGTCGGACAAGGACGAACCGCGTCTGATCCTGGTTTTCGGGTACTTCTCCCTGTAGATATCTCTGTCCTTCATATTTCTAGTCGCCGAAGATTTCATGGCGAAGAGGCCGATTTTCAATGGAAACAGCAGGGCCCACTCTGTCGACTTTTCTCTGCAGTCCATCATGAACAGTTGAAAACAAAGGACGGGAGGAAACAGGGGCTTTCATGCAGGACATCAAAAGTTCTACTCCTACTTGGACTTTTCAACTCATGATTGACTCTACCAGCGGTCGTTGCGGGGTTTCATCACTGGAGAATCACTGGTTCACAATTCATCGTCACTTATTTTGAAAGTTGTGCGATGGTGTTCGGAGTTTTTGACTGGACGTGATTGCGAGGAGAGTCGACATGGCTCTGCTTGAACTAGACGGGATCAGTGTCCTTCGAGCTGGTCGCAGTTGTGTTCACTTAAGTGAACATGGACCCCCGCGAGGACCGGATGGTATCGCCTCGTTTTCTCGTGCACTCCCACTTGAGCGTCGCGTACAACTAATAAAAGCCGTCCAATAATGAAGCAATCCAGCAGCCACTTGGCAATTGTGTCCTTCGTGGCGCGTTGATAATACTCCAATGAACCGCGATGGAAGGAACGCGACTGGTTATAGAAAAGCGACCCTAACCGGTGATGCTTCGCTGGTCCGGCGAGTTGACGCCAGAAACGTGCAGTCACTTTGGATGAAACTGCGAAAAAAGTCGATCGACGGTTTTGTGTATCAGCTTTTTTTTCAGCCGGGTTTGCGGGGGAAAGACCTTGCATGGAAGACAGACGATTGCCATACGGGCTAGATTAGTCGCGCAATCACCTTACGTGTTTGGCCTATATCGATTAGTTCTCGAGGCCTTTTTTTAGCCAGAGGAAGTGATACCGCCGATACATTCTGATCAACGCTTCCCTTGACTTTTGTTACAGGTCAACTAGTGCTTTGAAGGTCCGCGCTTGTTTTCAGTTTGCTCGTATTTGAATTCGAGTCTGGTCCTTTTTTTCTCCATTAAAAATGGAATTTTTGTTATTCCAAAAATATTTATGTCAAAAATAGCACTTTGAATGGCAACTTTTTCAACAGACCAAAAACAAAAACTAAAGATTAATTTTTAGGCAAAGTTAAGTAACAATTATAACCCATCTTTAGTCGAGCTACAAAAAAAGAAATTTCATGGTAACTTTTTTGAATTTTCGTAATCTGAATTTCGCAGTGAAACACGTTCATCCTATTTCAGATGAAAAGTATTGATTTAGTTTTCCTATCAGTTCTATTATTTGAATTTTTTTATCTGTTCTCAAATATTCACTTGATTCATCCAAATGATTTTCAGTGATAATAAAATTTGAATAAAGATTCTGAACAAGACAATTCAGCCAACTGTCGCTCTTAGCAGTGGATCCTACTCATTTGGACACCGAACGTCAATCGTGGCAGATTAAGTTCGAGATACGTACTTAGTCACATGATTAAGCATCCACTGAAGCTGCGATGCAACGCTAATGGAACTTTCATGTAAGCGAAACGTATGCAGTCGTTTATCAGCAAATTTATGATGCTTCACGGCCCGAAAAAACGTATCATAACACGAAAATGATTTGTGCTCTCGAAACAGTTGTTCTCTACTTGCAGCAACGATAAACCCATTAGACCCTCGTTTCCTAGTACGTTCTTTATCTGCCCTGCTAAGAGACAACGTTCGCCCAAAACGGTACCTTTGTTTCATCTCGTAATAATTTCTGAAATAAATTGGGTGTTACATTGATAACTACGCAGATAAAATGTCAGAGGTTAACGATCATAGTACAACACGGTAGTGGCACATGTCACAACAATCAATCCTTGAAAGACGTTAGCACGAACGTGTTTGATTAACAATAACAAGACCGGTTAATCTCTTCTGCAATGTTTGTCCCTGGTTTTACAAAGGTTCGCGATAATGCGGGTGGAAACACTTGTGCTGTCATTTCGACGAAGGTTTCCTCCTCATTTTTAAGTTCGTTGACTGGCTTGCAATTCAAAACATCGATTTACCCGACCCAAACACATGCAATCGAAATTCAATATTATCGCAGCAGACGTCAGAGTAATTATTGTTGGAGAAACGACAAATCAATAATCGCATGATTGCATTTGAGAAAACTGGCGCTTTCAAAAACTGCAATTCATATCTGCTTCATTGTTCGGAGCAAAATATGCGCGTTCATTCTTCTTTGTTAGTATTATTTCTTTGTTTGAATTGAAATATGAAAAGAAAAATGGCAAGAAAATGGAAGATGTTGTTTTTCAGCAACTCACGTTTAGTTGCATGATGATCTTATTGTACGCCCAGTGCCACCTCTGTTTAGCTGTCATGTCAGGTCTCTCCTTGAGTTGGGTTGGGATTGGTCCTGGTTTCACCATATCTAAGATCTCCTCATCGGCTAGTGGTTCTGGAGGACTCCGCGGTGGTGTGTCCATTTGTATACTTCCTTCTAAAGAAGCTTGTTTTATTACACTTCCTGCGTTTATTGACATAGGACACACACAGAAAAAGTTAGACAAAAGCGGAGAAACATTGTGACATGCTGTTACATTTAGTATTGAGCACAAAAAAATAGGTAACAAACCGAAATGTGGTTGTCGTTTATTAGCGAGCATGTGTATATTATTGTTCAATTGCTAATCATAAATACTAGTGACTTGTTAATCAGATTCTAATTTCCTTTTCATTTTCATTTTTCGACTTAATTTTACAATGAGATAAGATGTGAATTTCAATGAAAAAAATGATGATACTACAATTTATGAACTTAGTTTAGAATTCATAGAGTCACCTGATAAAATAATCGAATTTGAGAAAGAAACGACTTGAAAGTAATCTAAAAGTTGTTTGTTTGGAATGTTAAGTTGAACACATTGTTTGTAATATTAGGTGACTCCATTTTTGAATAAAGAAAATTAATTCAAACGTTGTTTTAAGAAGTAAAGGTATTACAATTTTGATGGAAATTCGGTTGACCACTGCAAGCACTGAAGAAATATAGTATATAGCACATATTCGTATAGGTGGCGAAATTGTCAGGTCATGTAGAAGCCAAGGGTGTAACAAAAACAATTCTGTTTGTCAAACAAGAATGACTCAAATTCGTTTCATTCGAACAAGAATTTTCATTAATTTGTTATTTGCTCTTGCAATTCAGAAATCCGAGGACAATTTTATTTTGGTCATTCTTATTTCAACTTGGATACAAGTGCAAAACGTAAGAAGTTTTGTTTACATGGGAAAATAGATATAGTTAACTTGACAATAACAAGTTAGTAAGACTATCTTGTTCGTTCTTTAAGCATCGCAAAAATGGAGCATCAAAATGAATTCTAAAGTATGCTTGGTAGTCAAAAGAATTACTAAATGAAATTGTAAATTGAACTATGATCATTATTTCCCCTATGTTCAGTTGTTTCAAAATTTCAAAAAATT
Organism: Telenomus remus; assembly: GCA_020615435.1. Taxonomy (NCBI): domain Eukaryota; kingdom Metazoa; phylum Arthropoda; class Insecta; order Hymenoptera; family Scelionidae; genus Telenomus; species Telenomus remus. Next base: position 5,007,718 of record CM036343.1, on the reverse strand, counting down.
TTTGTCTCGCAAAAAAATTTTGAATTTTTGACACTCTGTCTGAAAACTTACCTCTAGGACTTTCAGATGTCGGGACGTTGTACGTTTCAATTAATGAGTTCTCTCGAGACGCACGATGCATAGCTTGTTCGCCACGCTCGTACCTGAAAAACATTTTTTGTTATTGTCAAAGCAATTATTTGAACCTATCGAACTTAAGGTCGCTACGGTTGTTGTTAAGGTAACTGTTTTCTTATGATGATAATTCATTTTTGTAATTTTACAAATTTATTCATACATTTGAACAATATCTTTGTGTAAGTTTTGAATTAAGTAAGTATGTAAGTAATTTTACCTTAACAATTCATTTATAAATTTAAAACAATATTGTTGTGCAAGTTATGAGTTCTTCAAGTTTCTCATTTGTCCTATTTGTTTAGTTATTAAAATTACGATACTTTGCAACAACATCGTAAAATGAATACTGAAGAAGGTTGAGGTACGATATTTTTGTGAGACAAAGACAGAAGATAAAACAGGTTTATTATAAAAAGTTGAATAAATCAATATTTAAAAATTGAAAATGCAATTGAAGAACGTTAAATAGATATAACTTACTATTTATTTACAAAAAATAGAGTTCGTGCCTCAACCTCCTAAAAAATTGTCTCTATTCATTTACCTTTCGAGAGTCTCACGACTCATAATGAAATCGCCATTAACAGTGCCTCCACTGAGCTTGAAATCAGTTCCTTCCAGAGGGTCGATTTCCTTAAAATGACCTCTCTGGAGGCTTTCAGCTCTGAAGATGGGTTGGGGTACGATGTAATTCTGCCCCATCGAGCCCTTCTTCTGGTACATGAAATCCTGATTGATGGACGAATACGAATCCTTCCTGCTTTGCTGCGTGACCGACTCCCTCCTGCGGTACTCGTCTGGGAAATGATCCGACGCATACGAATCGTTCCTCTGAAGTCTTGGCTTCTGCGAGTGCGTGGACGAGTGTTGGCTCTGCTGACTCTGGTGCGACAGCTGCGAGTCCTTTCGACGGGGCTCCTTGGGGATGATCTCCGGGTAGTCTTGATAGCTCTCCTCGTCCTCCATGAGCTCCTCATGGTAGGACTCCGTCCGGGTTAACTTTTTACCGTTTATCACAGAGGTGTGGATTTGGGCAGTGGTGGTTATGACAGCGTCGGAGGTCGGCTGGACCATGGCCTGAGGCGAGTCTGCCATCGTTCCGAGCACCGGGCTGGACATGGACTCACCCGCGGTCGAGTACTCGCTAACTCCCTTCTTGTACTGGCTACTGCTCACAGAACTCACCGCGGTGTCGAAAGAATTTTTCAGTTCGTCGTCCTTGGACTCGAGTGAGTCTGTGTTCTGTTGTACTAAGGGACTGGTATCACGTTTGCTTAAATTTAATCGCCGCTGTTGTCCAGTGGCGGAGATAGTCTGCGCCTCGCTCGTCGGGTAATAAAATTCTGACTCGCTTGGCGCGTATCCGTTCGTCTTCCCCCTGGGCGTCGTCACTGACAACTCCGGCACGTCGCTCACTCGTCTCTCGATCGGCTCTGACTGTACACTGTCTTTGTACGTGTCGTCAAACGAATCCTGGTACGAATTCTGGTACGAGTCTTGGTATTGGTCCTGGTAGTCCTGATACTGGTCCTGATATTCAATCTTCTCCCGGTACTGGTCTTGACTTTGGTCCAGACTTTGGTACTGGTCCTGTATCTGATACTGATCTTGACTTTGGTACTGATCTTGAACCTGATACTGATCCTGCATTTGGTACTTGCTCTGATCCTCGTACTGACTTTGATCTCTGTACTGATTCTGACTTTCATACTTCGTCTGATCCTCATACTGACTTTGATCACTGTACTGATCCTGACTCTGATCCCTATACTGATCCTGATTCTGATATTGACCATCAAACTGATCAGTCTCGTACATTTTCATATCATCCTCCTTACTGTAAGGTATCCGGTAACTATCGTCATAAGGTTCCTGCATCTTATAAGGATCTTGATATTCCTCCTTCTCCTTGTACGTATCCTGATAGGTGTCCTGGTACGTCTCCTGATAAGGTGCCTCTGAGGTAGCCGGCATCTGATTGTACGTCTCGTCGTAGCTCTCGTAAGCCGCCGACGTGCTAACTTTGTACTGATTATCACCGTATTGGTTCTGCGAGTAATCATAAGCGCTTTTCTCCTCGTACACGGTCTTCTCCTCGTAAACGTTGTTCTGATCGTAGATACTCGTTGGTACCGTAGCGTCGTACTTGCTGTAAGGTACGTCGTACCTTGCGTCATAACTTTGCGAGTCATCCGGTACGTAATCTAAATTCTGATAGCTGTCCTGCATGACTATGTCCTGAGTCTTGTCGTACTGATCGGCAGCCTGGCTGATCGTTGGATATGTCGTGTCGTCGTAAGCGCCCGGATAAGCTGTCGATGGCACGTAGGGTTCTTGATAGTCGGCCACCTTGTACTCGTTCATGTAAGTGTCCTGAACGCTCGACGGTGGGATGTAAGCCGTCGAAACCAGCTGGTCGGTTGCAGGTTGGGTGGAGTAATCAGCGACGTACTGATTATCGGGCACCGCTTGACTGATATGCTGCTCATTGTAGCTCATCTGATCTGTATAAATGGGTTCGGTATATACATCCTGCGGCAGGTTGTCCTGACTGCGATAAGCGTAATTGTAATCCTCGTTGTACTCGGATTTGTAGTAGCTCTCCTCGGAGGGAGTTCGCGTGCGTGGCAGTTGTCGTCCGGGAGTCGACGGCAGGGACGTGGGCTTCCGGCTTAGTGATATTCGACTTGCCACCGTTGGAATCGGCGGCAACTTTTTGCCAGTACCCTCCAAGCGTGAGAACGAACGCTGTTGTGCTTGCAGCAGTTTTCGACGACCACTGAAACGAAAATCAAAATTAAAATTTCGAATGATTTTGATAATTACAATACATTTTTTTATGTTGACAAGTATTTTTAAATCTAGCTCGCTATAGAGTGGATAATTTATTTGGAAAAGAACATTGAACAAATTCGAGTTTTCATTTCATTTCTAAACGATGGTAAAATAGGTATTTCTGCAACACTGAGTACTATTCAGTTATCGATTTTCTTGCAGTTGGAACAGCAGACTTGACTGACGGTAAAATGGAAAAACTTGTTAGCAGTTTAACAAAAACGATTTTGTAAAAAAAAAAACAAACAAAAATAATATCAAATTTAGTAATTGTAGAAACTTTTAGAACAACTCTAAAGTTTAGAAAAGTTAGTTATTGATTAAAGCGCACGTGGAATGAATATTTGTGTTATTTTTGTACGTCAGAGTTGAATTGAATCAGAGGACATTATTACCTATAATTGAGTTCTTCGGACTCATAACTACGTTGCCTAGTCACTGATGGTCTATAATCCGGCCGATGTGTATCAATACTGGAAGCAGGCCTCTGCGGAAGAGTTTTTCTATTTCGTTTATTTTCGTAATAAGTGCTAGTGCCCGGATACATTTTCCCTCCACTGTCCCACTGCCTGTCTTCGTCATCCTGCCCATACCTGTAATCACAAAATACCACATTACTAAACAAAAAACAAACAATAAAAAACAAAATTTTGTTCAATCCCAGATTCACTTGTTTTATTTTGAAATGTATAATTTGATAGGCAAGTTCGATTTTCTTTAATTTGATAAAACGTTTGTTTCTAAATGTTGTTATGTTTTGTATTATTTATTCAAATTTTTTTTAAAATCTACCTTTCATCTTGATACATATAGCCCGGTGCATTATTGTAGTATTTATTGTATCCTATATCAGTTTGACATTCTGGATATGTGGCACTCATTTTTTTCATTCGACTATCATTACTGTAGCCATCATAGTACGAATGCTCATCGTATAAAGTTGTTTGTCTTTCCAAGGACGGCCTTCTGTGAGGAGCTGTTGAAAAAGGTTCAGAATTAGTAACTTTCATATCAACTCATGATTTCATTTCTCTTCATTAGGTCCAAGGAATTCGATACAAAAAAATTAGTTCACAATCACCATCAAACTTGCAATAAACTCCACTATTAAAATAACTTTTTTATTCAATCGAGTAAAATAATTCTTTAAAATTCAATCCTTTAAAAGTTAAACAGATTAACTTTTAAATTTTTCAACTTCCAATTTTGAATTGAAATGAAATACAATTTGAGACAAGAAATTCATTTTTTTTCCTCATAAAAAATCGTTACTTTTAAATTCTGAAAAAAATTGACGTTAAAGATGATAGTTGATTTTGTTTTCCAAACTCACCTCTTCTTCGTGACGATGTACTCGTAGTTGTGCTAGGATAATACTCGGTATCACTATATATTCTAGTTTCATCGACTTTTGTTCCGTAATAGTCGTAGCCTTCGCTGTACCAACCGTCTTGACTAAACATACAAAACAAGGTTTTTTAATTTCAAATTACACGAATTGTGTGCAGCAGCATGTTGCAATTCTGATTTGTGAATACATTTTGCTCGATGAACAAAAAAAGGATTCGTCAAACTAAAACATCAGCAATTCATAATCACTATTTGCATTGTAAATCAAATTTTACAGCTAGCTGTAGCTACGACATCGGCGATGATGGTTTTGTCGTATTCTTAAATGGTCCCTAACGAAATTTGCGAAATCATGCGTTTACAAAACTATTTTTTGCAATCTTTTTTTTTCGGGACTTAATTCAGGATTTGTAAAGTTAACAAATTGTTTCTTGTTATTTCAAGGGAGTTGCTAAAATGATTGATGCATATGAGGTGTTCGCATGTAATTGCACGGTGCAATTCTATGGACTCGTGACAAACTATGGACCTAAAAAAACAGTCCTAAAAAGTCCTCAATGATGCTTTGCGGATGAATAAATTGAAACTGAAGTTTCAAACCAATTTTCGGGATCGTCGTTTCGTACCTGTCTTCGTAATCCCACGTATGCTTCCTTCGTCTGTATTTCACAAAAATCATAAATGGTATTTTGTATTCCTTGCTTTGATATAAACCTCAAACTTGATTTTATGTTCTCTATTTTCAATTTTGTATCTTTATTCGCTTTCTTTCCAGACAAAAAATGTCATTTCAATTAACGAAAAACTTATTTACTACTTTGAATGAAAAACTAGTTGGATAATGTCCAACTGCATAGTCACCGTTTAATCAGCTACAATAATGTATGTCAGATAAAAGAAAATAATCTCAGCAATTACTTTCCCCGGCATGTAAAACCACGTTGGGTGAAATGATAATCAATACTATTTGCTTTTTACAACCAAGCTCGTTTACGTTTTTTCTCGCTCCAACTTCTAATACTTTTCTAGTCAGCTTTTAACAGACATGTTAAAACACCTAATTCAATTCTTCTATTTTCAATAGTAGATCAACTTTAGAAAAATTTCAGATAAACTTCTCTATTTATATCAATAAAGAATTTCTTTTCAATTTGTGAGTTAATACCTGTATTCTTTATAATGCTTTGGTCTGCTATTATAAAATAGTGGTTCGGAAGACTCTGCATTTTGCTGCGCTGTTGAATACCGTTGCGGTGGACCTTCTTCTGGATATGATTCGTCATACCTTGGACTATGTCCTCGACCAGTATAACCGTAATTGTTTCCAGTAAGTCTACTCCCAGGAACCTGACAAAAAGATTTTCATAAATATTTTTCAAATATGATTTTCAAACAAAAAAACAATAAAGGCTGTCTACAAAAAGGGTTAAGATACTTGTGCCTTTAAAGAGTTTAAAATTGTAGTTGAAAATGAATCATAGTTTAATCAAACATTGTTGAATGATTAGATAATGAAAAAGGATTTGGCTAGTTTATGTTTATTACCTGATGGTCATCTCTCTCATAGCTATTCTCCCTTGAAGTCTCCAGAGATCGTTGAGGCGTTGCCAACTGGTTAGCAGCTGTGCGGAATTGCGAGACAGAACTATTCGCGACTGGCCCCACTGGATAATTTAAATCTGACGTGTAGTCTGAATCTTCCGAGTATCCCGCTGAAACCACGACATATGATGTTTCTACTATTCTGACAGTCGCATTAGTCACCTTCCAAGTTTACTCGTTTACGAATTCGTTTGTCATTCAAGTGAAAAAATGTGGTAACTGTTTTTACTTCATATAAATCAATTTTTCGTATTTTTTGCATTTTAATTTTTTTTTTAAAAATGCATTTTTTTCAGTTGAAAGAAATTTTGAACTTACAATGAGCATTGTACAACATCTGACGTCGGATCTGTTCAGCTCGCACTTCCTGGTCCATGGTGTTCAACATCTCAAGCTTCCTTTGAAAGTCAGCCGCCCCGGTGTTCTCTGGATCTAAAATCATTGCATTGCATTATTAACGTACATTCCAATAACCAAATCTTGGAAGCAAAACATTGATTTTATTATTCAGAAACAAAATTATGCTAGATGATATCAGAAAACCAGTTCATTATTTCGAACAATCATCGAGACAGACATACATGTTAAACATTCCAATAAAGTTTCAAAATTATTATCCACCAGACTATCTTCTGGACTAAATTTTATAGGCTAAGTTTCTTTGCAGTCTTCCCCCGAGGTTTGTTTTATTAAATATTTCTCGTAAGGTAAATCGGACAATCGTTTCGTTCCATTTGTATGAATATTTACACTTTTTACAGAACTAATTTATGGTAGAAACTAAAAACTAAGAGTTACAATTTGGTTTAGGTTTTTTTTGTTAAGTTTTGTAATTTAGGTTTCTTTAAGATTTGTAAGCAGGAAAATGTTCGTAAACTAAGAAACGTGGAATCTGATAAAGATGAATGTTGAAATCACGTGCGCAACAATTTGGCCAAACAATGGGAAAGATACACATTCACAGTGCATTGTGTTCGACTTTGGAACACGTTACAGAGACAATTTGGGATTGTTAAGTCCAGTACAGGGCATTTGCTCACGCGAGCCGCTTATTATCTCTCAGTGAAGGGTTGGAAGATGCCAAGAGAGGGTTACACGTGCTTTATTTTCATGAATAGACGCAGGTCAGTATGGGAAGACTGCACAGCCTCTACGTGTGCCATCAATTTCCGCCTCTAACCAACGTTCTCTTTTCAGTCACCAACTTTAAGTGGCCAGTTCCAACTCGATATTCATTTACCACCAAAGAAGAAATTGCTAGCCTCAATTTGGAATTAGATCTTTCCGTTAATAATATACATATTTAAATACAAATTATCTGACCTGAAATTAAAATATTTGAGGAAAAACCGAAAAAATTTAAGAATTTTTTTTTTTTTTAGTTCTTAAAATAGAGGTTGGTTAATGAAAATCAAGATTTAACAAGCTTTTTCTTTACCTCCTTGTTTGTTCTTTGATAAATATGTATGAAGTTTTTCGAGTTACTTCGGATATCTCTGTGGTTTACCTTTTGCCTTCCACAGCGTTAGCAGATTTAAGCCACTAGATTTTGAAATCGCGTTTGAATACACACACGATTAGATTTAAAATGCATTAAAACTCACAAGATCTTCTGGCTTGGTTGAAAAATCAATGTCATGTTAGATTAACGTTTCAAATTTGCAAGGACTAAATCAACCTAGAAAACAACCACAAAACAAAACAGCTGTTTCATTTAAAGTAGTATTTACCATGTTTGGTCAGACTAACTAAAATTACAATAAAATTTTTTGATTAATAAGATTGTTTGTTTATGAAAATTTGTTTATGAAATGACAAATTCGATTGACGTTAAATCAACTACGTTCTAAGTAGCATGTTTTATCTAAACGCTTTAGTTTCCAGTCAATTAACATTGAATCAACGTTTAATGAAATCTAAATGTTAATCTAAACTAAATTCAAATCGCATATGCACAAAATTACCATACGTTATGAGATCGCAGATTAGTCATAGACCGATATTTAACAACTATGAATCCCCATGTACAGTCCATTTGAAATCTGCTGGCCAGCTAACGCGAGTCTAACGGCCCTTATTCATTATCATTCAGGCTTTCCATGCAAACTAATTTACAATGCAAAATTACACCCTGCACACTCAGATCCGATTGTCATAATTGTTTTTTATCATTTTCATCTCCTGGCCGACAATTCTTTCGCAACAAAGAAGGCAACAATTAATTGCTCCAGAATTGAAACAGGACTTTGCAGAAAAGAAGCCATTAAACATTTTATAGGGTCAATAAAAAATAAAACGAACGAACCGGCGCGTCCTTTTGTTTGTTTTCAACTTCACTCAACCGTGAGCAAAAACTCATTAATTCCAATTATTTTAATTGAACGAGTGGCTGATTTAATGAGATGTTAAATCATCCGGACATGTTTCATAGCAAAATCACGTACTATCAAACAAAATCGTTCCGCTCAATTCAATCAACTCGGTCTGGTTCTTTTTTGTTTATCGTGGCGAACCGCGATTGGTGATTTTTTCTTTGTAAAGAAAAAACTGTCGAGCGTAGGTTTGACACGCGAGTTCTCACCAGCTAAATCTCTCGATTCGGTCGTAGAAAGTGTGTCATTGTTGCGGCTGATGATTCGGGCGGAATTCGTCCGTAGAATCGATTTCTCATCGTGTACACCGCGGGCCAACCGATAAAACGCGCTTTTGTGCTCTCAGAATACGAAAAGTGATTAGCAGTCGGTTGGAAAGGACTGCGCTTAATTAGACGCGGACCTCTCGCCTGGAAGAAATAGCACAAATAATCGAGTTCAAGTGGTGCATCGGTCACCCAGTCTGCGCTTTTGAATTTCATGAAAACTACAATTTTATTCCAACTTTTTAGTAACGAATCTTTTTCGTAAAAAAAAACCTTTTTTTAGAATCATTTTTACAATAAATAACAAATTTTTTTTATGTATTCCTATCAACTTTTATGTTTAAAATTGGAGTAGTTAGAAGAATTCCTTTTTACAACTTTTGAAAAAATTTTTTAGGAAATTTTCAATACCTAATTAGATCATTATGCAAACCACTATGATAAATTATAATCCAGGCCGAAAACAATAGATCTGGGTTGCTTTTCATGCGACGAAATAATTTTCGTTTGGACATGACTGCATTGCCAGATATTTATAATATTAGCTCGTGTAATAATTTGAATTTTATACGATCGTTCGGTCGAACTTTGTTTGGTCTCATTTAAATATTAATCGGCACTCCAGAAGCACATAATTCAGCGTCAAATTAAAGCAGCATAATTGTTTGTTTGCGTGAACACACACGAGGCAAATGAAAAGGAAGGAGGAGAATTATTTTTTTTTAAATGAAGTTGATGGAACCGAGCTGAGTACACATTTTTCATTATCCCAACAGTTTAGATGTGAATTAAAAACACGTGATGTAAAGTGAATTAAAAAAGTTTTTCAATCGAGAGGCACTTTTGATTAAATTTAATAGACACTTGATTACTTAGTCGCTCTAATTAAGTTGATAGATATTCCACGAATGAAGTGAAACAAATTAAGTTGTTGGTTTTGAATTTCGAGTTCTGTTTGATTTTATTTCTTATTTCCTCTTCTTTACTTTGAAACCATTTTTGTTTGTCTTAGAAAATTACAGGACGAAAAAATCGAGCAACAAAAGTAAGTTGGAAAGTTCAATTTGGTTCAGAAGCACAAACAGAAAAATTAAACGATATCAGAAACTACACTCAGAAAGTCTCTCTGTCGTATGGCAAAGCATTAAACTCATTTTTGCGAGTTGCCTCAGTCCATTCCTGGCGAAGGATATTGCGATAGTAATTTTGCTGAAACCGCACGTATCCCGACGGGCAATTATAAAAAGGGTCAGACAGCGTCGAGAGTTTTTGTCGGGACTGTTTTTGTGTTGGTAAATTTTGCCTTTTTGAGACACAACTTTGCCTCGCATGACTTAAGCCTCGCCAAGCTCTTAGGTCCCTGACAATCTCGCGCTTTAAAATCAGCAGCACTTCACCTTTTCCTTTACACCTCACCCAGACTACTTTAAAACCCAACAACTTACTTCTCATTTTGTCGAGTCTTTTTTTTCATTATTATTCTATGGTGAGAGATGTATGTTTTAAGAAAAAATTTGATTTACAATCCAAAAAATGTTTAACAACATTTTGTATTCAACAATATTGAACATTTTCGATTTTTTATTTCACACTGTTCGAGTTACATTTGTCGAATGAAATAAAAATTTTTGATAAAAGGATGATTAATTGACTTTAAGTTTTAATTTAATATTTATTTTGATTGAACGATAATAATTAAAAATGAATTATAATTGTGACATGGTTTAATTGCGGATTTTTTAAAATCGAATAAGTATTCAGTTTTCGAAAACAAATGAATTTTAAATAGAATGTTTATGAATTCATTTTGGTTATTTGACGTACTGCTTGAAATGGGAGATAAATGAGTTACAGCGAGAAAAAAATATAAAAAATTAGTTCCAGTTTAATTGCACAACTGGGCCAATGAATGGTTCATTTTTGCAGTTATTTCAAATGGACTCTTTCATTATTCTGAATTCGCGTGTCATATATTAAACAGACGTTGCGCTAAATATAAAACATCGATTGAATCTCATTGATATTAAATAATACTTGATTATGAATGTTTCGTTTTGGTTTGATAATCTAGTCTTTCTTTAAAAACAATAATTACTTCTTTCAACGATTTTCCAAATGTTCATTCATTCAGTTTTTTGTTAATTTTGAATCAAGTTGTATATGAAGTGATTATAAATTGATAGATAAATGTACGGTATTCAGCCCAAGCAGGTACCCTCATATAATATTTTGTGTTCACGTTTCTATAATTCAGCGCCGGAAACCAATTCGTTGGCGTGCACCGTATAGGATTATGACATCAAATAATATGTTTCCGTGTAATTATATATAGGTATACAACCATCGATTTATGATACCGATTTGATATTGCTTATTCATCGGTTATTTTTTATTCACAACATTTGTGAACACGGAAAATTCCTCAGCAGCAAAATTGAATCAATTTCTCGTTCAAAAGCGTTTGACTTTCTTCAATGAAAAAAGTGAAATTCAAGAGGGTGGAAAGTAATGACTTTTCAATTTCTCAATTTATCCTCACATGAACCGACTACAAAAATAACATTAAAATTCCTAAAAGGATTTTATGAAAAATTGTTTTTTAGTTTGTGATTTAGTTTTGCATATGATTTATGTTTATCGACTGTATTTCAGTTTTATTTTTAAATATTCGAAGTATTATTATATCATATATCTACTACTGCTTCGATCTCAAAATTCATTTTCCATCTGATATGAAATCAGAGTTACGACTGAATAATCTGAGTATTTCGATTTTGTACGCTGGATAGATTTAAACGAGATGTAACGCGACTGACTTGATTCTCCCTAATACCCCTACGAAGTTTTGACTTGGCGTCTTATTGAACTTCCTAACTGTATGCAACCTCTCAAAAAATATACAAAAAAAACCCAGTCTCAATTTCACTCAATTTTCCCACATTTTTTACTAAAAATGTCCAAAAGAAAAAAACATCATAGAAACTGCACTTTTTTGACTGAGTCGAAAGGTGACGATCGGGGCACATTTTAAAAAACTGCTGAAAAAGTTTATGCAAAACGACCAAGAGAAATAATCTTAATAAAAGTTTCTTTGGAGTTGAATTGAGTTGTGCTAAAGTCTCTCTTTTGAGACGGGAGAGAAAAAAAAAGAAAATGACGAATATACGTTTTCACTGTTAACACATCACGTGCGACAAAAATACAACGCGGATAAACATGCCATGTCCATATATTGACGCAAGCAAGAATCGCACAAAAGGTGAAAATAATCACGACTTGTACAAAGAACGTATACACAAATACACAGCGAAATGTATCGTGGAAGATTTCGGCTAAAAAAGATTGTATCAATGAATGAGTGGAATATAGCTCGAGTGTAATATAACATTCAAGATATAACGGCGCGACATAAACATATCTCTTTTCAACATTAGAATTATTTCCAGCGGTGTATTTTTGTTACACAAATTATATATTTATGTTTTTCAAGGTTCTCAACACTGATATCTGATCTCGTATTCTTCACCTGGACAAATGTACAGTTCCACATTTTTCTGTTGGTTCGAATGTTTATCTCTATAAGGGGTTTCTAAGTGTATATATAACATATACAAACATTGTAGTTTCCTTCTAATCAGTTAAATTCAATGACGTGCATTTTCAAGTCCCAAATGCAACAAACTTTTAACGAGAACAAACCCTTCTGATGTCATATTAATCTACAACTATCATTTGTCATCCTGTTTGTTGTCAGCATTTTTCAAACATCAGTTTTGATGGTTTTTTTTTATTGTCTTTAGCTAAAACTATCAGGACCAATTTGGGGCGCTGGGAAAGGTTCGCCATTTTGAATGTTCCTTTTTTGAAGAAAATGTCAATTCTACTTCGTGCTGCACTCGAAAAAGGTGTGTTCGATGTACACAATTTACTTGTTTATTCAATCATTTTTCAAATATTTTTTCAAGAAAAAATAAGCACGAAAATGGAATCAAAAGAGTTGAATATTTAACAAAAAGAAATGAAAGGTCGAATTTGAATTTTCAATGCAGATAAAATAGTGAACAAAAATTAAAAAAAGAGTATTCAAATTTCAATGTAAATCATTGTTTTCACCTGGATAACTTGGCAATAACTTTTTTCATTCCAAATCTTTTTAATTTTTAGCCAAGATTTATCTGCACTGATTTATGTTCAAATTCAGCAACCCTTTCAAAAAGAAATCACGACAGAGAGAGGCGTAAATTCAACATCGAACATGATTCATTTGTCAAACACTGTTTGGTCTAAAATCACACTTCGTTCACACAAGGATACGTGTTCCATGATTAAAAAGTACTTGTTTAAAGAATGCAGTGCTAAATTGTATATCAAACTGATCTGAATATTTACGGGACCCTGGAAAAAAAAATTGGCTCCTACACACAAACGAACGGACCGTCAATAGGCAAACACAAAATGAATAAAATGCCAATGAATAATTCACTTTTGCACATGAATATTCAACTGATGATTGTTCGCGGTTATTCACACGTGACATTTTATTGACACCGCGTTCTAGCAAACTTGTCACATTTGTCACGGTTATCGATTACACGCTGCGACAATCGGTTTCTTTATTTCCGTCATTTTTCATCTGTTTCTGACTTTTCGGTAAGAAAATTTTCAATTGTCATGAGCAAAAGCCAATCTCGACTCAATTGTACATCCAAATTCACAACTGCTGTCCCAGTAAATACTCATATCTGATCGTCCCGTCTGGTGCAGTGGCTCGCTAGCAAGAAGGGGTCGTTAATTTCGCTAAGTACGTATTTAAACATGGATCTAAAAACCGTAGATGCAAAAAGAAACACAATTTCAGAAACAGCCACTTAGTAGCTGCATTTTTTTACATTCCCAATTCTGGTACTTATTATTTTGTATTATTTTTGGTTATTTTTGGTCATTTTTGGTTATTTCTTTGTTATTTAATCAACAACAATTTTGCATCTTCGGTTTGAAGAAAACCACAGTTACGAGATGATTCGACCGGGTAATTGCTTGAAGAGCCTTGACGTTCTAGCAATTTGATGAGTTCGATGATCTTGTTGAGGGTACCTGAGCCACACATAGGCCGGGCTGCTCGTAACTGTCTAGCCGTTTCACTCGTTAGCAGGCCCTTCCATCCAGCCAGATGTTCGAATTTCCCTGATTAGTCAATATACGATCAGTTTTCTGCCCTCAAATCGCTGGTCCCGATCGTGATCGAGGTTGCCTCTTTTTTTCTTTTTTTTTTATTTTACATCTCTATTTTCTTACTCTTTTCATTGTGCCCTTACATGTTGCAATTATCAAACATCAAATTTCACATTTGAAACAACAATAATTGTCCTTTTCAGAAAACAATTATTGTTTTCGATAAACTTTTGAAGAACAAATTTTGTTCTAGTTTAGTAACTTTCAATCTCGGAGCATGTTTGTTCGATACAAAACGTGGTGGTGAAAAATTCAAGTTTGAAAGACAAATTGTTATCCGCAAGAAGGAGAAAAATATCGGAAACGTTCTCGGAATGGGAGAACGAAAGGTACAAGAGTTAGAGAACCAATAGATCAGTCGTTGCATCACTCGTAGTTGAGTTTTAATAACATCAGTGAGGGGTGAAAAGATTGTTCGTCCTCGCTGCGACGTGACTGATGTGTCGCATCGTTTGGTGTGCCTGTTCGATTATCGCCCGAAACTTTTTGCGTGCATCAAGTGTAAATTTGCTTTTTTGCCGAAAAAAAAAAAAAAAAAAAGTTGAAAAGAAAAGTAATGAAAGGAGGAAGCACGATTTGAAATCCGGTATTGGCAGAGTGATGGATCAGAGATGGTTTTGATGTCTGAATTGTAGTTGTAAAAAGCCAGGTGAGGTTGAACATGCGAAAAATTATGCGGATAACCCTCATGATGATGTGCAACTAAAATGAAAACGTCGACATGGATGTTTGATAAATCGCATCACATAGCACCACGTTACTTTCGAGTCTCTACTTTCGCATGATTGAAAGCAGCTAGTTATTTATACTGCGTTTGTATTTTTTTTTATTTGATTTTGCAATATCCGAATATTGGACAACGATACGACAGAGAAAGAAGTTTATTTGGAAATGTCCATGCAAACACTGTCTAAGTGATGGCTAGTGAGAAAACTTACCCAGAGGTGGCTCAAATCTGCAGTCGATCAGAAGGGAGTGGCCTGTCGGAGTTTTCGTTCCAACGACCTCTCCCTCTCTCATCTCCAACTCGGAATCCAAACTGACCCAGTCTCCGGAACCATCCTTGAAATGAAAAACAAATTTGTCAATTTTATTTTGTTTTATTGGTCAATTTTTTAGTCTATTTCTATTTGAATGTTTAAACAATGTTTGAACAATGTTGAAATGTGGTTAAAAAAAATTTTGGATTTGGTTTTGTAGTACTTTTGAATTTTTCTGGTTTTTAGTTTTTTGATTGGCTGTTTTTTGAGGAGGAGATTTTGTTAAATACTGCTGGTTGTAAGACAAAAATCAGAAATTAAAATGCGAAACCTGAAATTCTAGTTGATAATAAGAAATTTCACCTCGAATGCATAATGGATAAGAATGCATGACTTTTTTTACTCTTAAACACCTGAAAAATAAATCAAAAACCCTGATCGCAAATGCGGATAAGGCTCTGGACAGATGAAAGATTAATTGACCCATAAAAAAGTGGATTAAAAGTAGACGTTTAAAAAATTAATCTCACCATTTATGAGCGAACGTTTGGAACTTGGAATAGTTGAAAGTTTTCAGAGATGTACGTGGTACACAAAATCATCAATTATTTTGGTTTTTGATTCAAGTTTTTCAACTTTTTGTTGTTACAATTTTCGCAAAACTTATTTTAGCGATGAAAATCTGTGAAAGATCTAACCGACTGGTTTTCAATTTGGCTTCAATTTGGCTTTTTGTTGAAAAAAAAAGTTTTCATTGACGTGTATGGATGATAATTGATAAGTTTCGGCGAGATCTCCACAGAGACGTTTCAGAAACCAATTTCTCGCGCATGAACCAGCAAGAAACTGCGTATTTCATCTTTTATGGAACGATGTTTATAGTTTCTTTATTCGATTTGAAAAACGCTTCTCCTGCTCTGAGAGAAAGAACGTCTACTCGATAAGATAGAATATGTGATATGAAAACTCCGAGACAATCATAATAATTTTCATCTCAAATCACATAGGAATAAATTTCACTCGCCATTCGACCACATCGATAAATCTTTTCCTCCTCGGTTCTTCATAATTTTTCAGATTCCATTTTTACTACATTACTCTTGGATTTTTTCAAATAAAATGACTTACGAAACTTTTGCTGTAACAAAAACTCGTTTTCGCAATGCATTATCAATTTTCAACCAATTTCAAAACGCCAGGTCAGTTCTATTTTTCGAAAATGTAATAAAAAAACGTAAAACTGTGTGGAACACCACGACAACCATGTCATTGCTTCAGGATTCAAGAATAGGTACCTGAATTGAGAGTGAAATAAAACGTGTGCGAATTGCAGTGCCATAAAACTGGTACATATTTTTGCTGCAGAGAAAACGCCTTACGCGATATCGCAAAAAGTTTCTTCAAAAAGATAGTAGACGAAAAGAGGCGTTGCAAAAGCACGAGCAAAATCTCGTTACGATTTTTAACGCGCGATGTTTTTCCTCAACTCCGAGATGGGTTTGTAATCTCTTCTATGCCAACTTGTAAATTGAAATTAAGCACCGACAGAGGAGAGATTTGAATCAATAAAATGTTTCCGTGATAACCGCGTGTAATTTCGCGCTTTTGCACACGATTAAATGATACCGTTCAAATTAGCATTCTATTCTCAAAACAAATTTTTTTGTTCGAACTTTATTTTTTGAAATCATTTCAAAAAAAAAGTTCTGAAACAACTTGAAAAACAAAAAATTCACTTGTTGGAGTGTTTCAAAAACGAGAAGACACAAACTCCGCGATAAGCCAAAAAGTAGAAAGTTCGAAGTAGAAAAAGGTTGTTGAGAATTTGACAAAAAAAGACGACTCGAATTGGAGAAAAAAAAGTGTAGAAGAAAAGAAAATTGTATCAGTCAGATGATTATTGATTTGACCCTTAAGTGGTGCAGTGGCGTCAAATATGACCTCGAAGTGAGGCGCTTCAAGTGAGAGTTCATTCGAACGACACATCACTAATTCAGCGCTTTTTAATTCATTCACCGTTCGTACGGATTGCAGATTCATAGTCACTTGTTGTCTGTATTTTATTTGCCCAATTACTGCAGTACAGTCGGCAGGACGTGACAAATTGTTGCCGACGATACACCCAAAATAAAATAATCATCTGGTATGAAAGTTTTCCGGTGTTGTGAGATCCTCTCCAAAGTGACGATAAAAAATGTACATCAGTCGCTCGAATTCTCGCTGGAAAAAAAAACGCTTTGTTTCGTGCGGTTTCAACTGTTTTGCATATAAATTTCGATGACGTATTTGCATATCTGGAAAATCAACAAATTTTTCATCCTGTTCTTCATCTTGTCTTCCTTTTTGAAACCGTTATTTTTTCACGAAATCAAAACCAAACTGATTCTCAGTTCTGTTAAAGTTCACAAGACAAAAATACGAAAATAAAAAGCAATTAAATATTTTGTGTACAAAAAATCTCGATTTTGAAATGCAGACTTTATTCTCGTTTGGTGAATCGAAAACACGTTTTATTCTCGAGCAAAATGTCAGGTCAAACGGTTGGTCCAGACGAAATTATCATCCGGCCGTTTTTTAATAGAATCCACTGTCAGTTTTGACTTAAACTTTTTCGAATTTTTTTTTAAGTGCTGTCTTCCTTTTGCCTTCGTTTTCTTTTTTTTCTCTCTTTCCGTAGCTCAAAAAGAGATCGCATTACTGCTGCAGCATCGTTCGCGAATCGCATCAACAGTTTGACAGAACGCAAGACAGTGAGTTTCGACGTCGTATCCGCTCGGCTTCATTTGAATTAACTCGAAATCGCCAGACCGTTCCCTCGACTATGACGTCACTTGAAAGGTAGCCAAACTTCGCTGTTCAATGAAACAGATGATCAAACTCAACCCCGACAATTTTCCATCGACATCATTTTGCGTGCAAATGACAATTTATCCTATTAACGCCTTTCTAATAATTAAATTAATACTAACTACAATCATTTCATGAAACATTTTTGATCGAAAAAAGATTTTTCTTTTTCAATTTTCAATTTCAATTTACCTTAAAGTAAATGTGAAGAAATAGTTTGAATTGGCCCGTCGATCATTTTACAATACAAAATCAAAAACAACTTCTTTTAGCAATCGGGTCAATTGACAATTGATTTTCACAAATTGTCTGCTAATGAAGAATACAACAAGAACAAAGAAAAACCAGAAATTGGCAGACTGATAGAAAACAAATGTTCAAGTTGATTTTAGGGTGTAAAGTATGTTTGGTTGATTGGGACGAGATTTGATTTTGTGTTATTCGATTGACGAACAAAATGTTTTGTGGAGAAGAGAAAAAACTCATTGACATCTTTAAAGTAGAACGAATGTCAAGTTGCGTAAGGTGGAAGAAATCTGACGGCATTGTCAAAGGAGGATGTTCAATTTCCGAGCTCGGAGAAAAGTACAAGTAGTAGCAGCTGCCCTACCGACGCAAGGACAATTTAGGTCAGACTTGGCTTCGGATATGCACGGAGCTGCACGCGAGATCCACATGTGATACCGCCACGATTCACGTAAGAAACTCGCTGACGAATGTTTATCAAATACACGAAATACATGCATTTACAAGCGATTCCTTCATCCCTTTCAATTCCAATTCATGTTTTAAGTACGTGATTTGCATCGTGTTTGACTAAACCTCACTTGGAATTTTTCATTACCTTCAATCTGTCAGAAAAAATAAATCAATCAAATACAAAATTTGGTTTCTCAATTTTTAGGTTTTGATAGTTTAAGTCCATTTTAAAACACGGATTTGTAATATTTTTAATCATTATCATTATTATTTTTAATCTCAATGTCGAACTTATGAATCGTTTAATTAAAAATTCTAATGTGCAGTTTAATGGAACTAGAGTAATTAGGCATGTCTAATTACTCAAATTAATCAGCCCTATCAGTCGGGTGATAGCATAACTGACAGTTTTGCTACACGTTGCGTCGACGCAATTGTGTACAACTGACAGGAAAATCTTGCTTCTGTTCACCGTTCCCCATAATCTACTAATTCACTGCGACAGATCAATAACGCATTCTGACACCTGCTAATATCGTTAACTCAAACACACCGAATTTTGTTTTCCCAACTTCTCTATCTCTGTCTTTATTTATTCATTTTGTTTCTCGTTTTCTCTACCTCATTTTTGACACTTTCAGGTCAACATTGAAAAATGCAATTATTAATTTTCTTAGCTGCATTTTTTGCAATCTCCAGGAGGGAATAAAAGTAACTAAAGAAACACTTCTGAAGAAACATAAAAATCGTTGAGAAGTGGTATCCACACTGGAATTCCCACTTGTAAAAGACAGGAATACTTTTACGTCGTACCGTGAAGACCAACTTCACCACTCGAATGTTGAATAATAATTTAAAATGTTGTTTTTTATTTTTATACCTTCTTGAATAATCCAAAACAGTGGCATTAAACAAAAAGAGGATTACAAAATCGTACTTGGGGAGATGAAACGGTGTCACAAAATTAGTTCTCATTTGTTTGCCGACGCGAGTGCAGAAAAAAATATCATCATTTCCGCACGAACAACGCTGAAGCACGAAATAAAATTGAAACTGCCGACGAAATGTTTGCAAATAAAATAATCATACAATCTCGTTTGCCTGACGCTCGCAGAGCTTCATTTTGTAGAAATAAAAATAAAGAACGAGATGGACGAGAGAAGGGAGACAGAGGACTTTGTTTACGACATGTCTGCGGGATGAAAAATTCAGACGGGAACGTTCTATTTAGGCAAAGTATGTCATTTGGGTGACGATACGTTTTGAATGGGTCTGTTTGTAGTGACCTTTAACAAGAGTTGATGCTTTTCTCGTAATGGAGAAAGCGCTGGCGTAAATAGAATGCGCGCAGAAATTGTAGCAGTGCGGATGGACGTGGGATCTGGTTTCGTCTATTGTAACCCGTCGTTCAACCGTTTCAAATCCGTCCACTTATTTGAACGATTTGCTCGGCTCTGTGTGTTTGCATGAAACACATCGCCTCGTTTGATGTAACGTCACATGCGCAATCTACATGCAATTTCGTCATCCCAATTCTTAGATCCTAATCTCTGGTTTACAGTTTGAAGATTATCTCAAATTAGAAGATCTTAATAATCAAAACAAAGTTACAAGAAAATGTAAAAAAAAGCTAAGTTTAAGAAACCATTATTTTGAACCGAAAACTTCATTTTGTTTTTAAGGTTCTATAATTTTTTATTTCATGTCCACTTTTATCGTGCTGTTTTGTTACTTTTGTATCTGTTTTTGTCTCTCAGGTTAAGTGAAACTCCAGTAATGTATGATAAAAAGATAGTTAAACTGGATCATTTTGAAACCCATTTTTAAAACTCGATTGATTGTATCAACAAAAAGTTAAACTTTCTTGACATTTCGTCGATAGTGATTTAATAGAATTTAAATAAAGGACAGCAAAAAAAAGAGTCAAAAAAGTTCGAAAATTCCTGTTAAGTTGAAATGTTACTTGGTGTAATTTTCGGTCGAATCGGTAGATTTGCATGCAAATATAAGTCTAAACTGACCTGAATTCGTCAACGTTTTTCATTCGCAATAAAATTACATTCGGTCGGTTCGGATGGAAATTGTCTGAAGAACGAGTGGGATGATGGTTTCGATCATGGACCATCGTTTGGTCGATGGGCATATTTGACCGACGCAATGACAACGTATCACGTTACTCCAATGACCTATTTAGTTTCGCAAGAAAAGACTTTACTGGCTGTAAATCTTTCCACACTTTTCCTTTTCTCTTTCGCTATACTGCTGCTTCTCATTTGGCACTGCGAACTCGCTGCTTTTTATAAAAAGCTTTTGGGCTGGTCTGAATGAAGCGTCGTATACGGTTGTAACACTTTCATTACGAGCTACAATATAGTACTGTGCTAACAAATATAATTATTTTTTTTCATCCCTTTTTCGTTAATCTTTTATCAAAATTTTTCAAACTGAAACTGAAAAAGTTGTTTTTCAGTTGTTTCAGATCTAAAAATTGCTAAAAAGCAGACCTTGCATTTCAAACCCACCTCGTTAGTGAAATTTTTTGATTAAACAAAATAATTTAAAAAACAGCCCTAGTTGGTAACTGTCTGTTTACTTATTTTTACAGCAGTCGTGCAAAGCAGCGACAGTGTTGTCCGATATAAAAGGTGAATCGAGAACTTGTTTATTCCGGTGAAAAATTTACGTGAATTGAATACACCCGTTTTTGTTCTGCTTTGCAAAAAATAATCAGCCTCCGTTTGCTAAAATAAAACGGTCTTGAGAGATTCCACCAATTCTTTAATTCTTATTCTATTCGCAAGGGAATTTAAATTCTTGTCGTTCAAACATTTGTGATGCCCTCTTTACTGAACGTATTTTCTTCGCTTGTTTTTTTTTTTTTTTCACGGAAAAAAGTCCACTAAAAAAACAAAGATGAAATTTGAATGGTCTTAATTTTTGAAAATTAGAAAATTTCTGCTAAAACTGATGTTTTTTAAGGAAAAACAAACGAAAATTTTGCTTAGAAAATGCAATAAAGTAGAAATTTGCATTGACTGAAATGTTTTCAGTAGAGATGTAGTTGTTTGCGTCAGACGTCATTGCGAAAGTGCGAGCTGCATCCACGCAAAACAACTTGCAAGTTCAAAAGCTGTTGTGCGAGAAAGGCAGAAGCGCCCACTTTTCTTTACAATTACAATCCCTTGGCAAGCATCACTAAAAACGCGCCCCATCTTGAACGACAACTTAAAACGCAGTTTAAGTTGCCTGTCAAACACGTGTCACTATTCCAACTGATATTTTCCTTAAAATTTAAAGCAAAGCATGACAGATGACTTTTTGTTAACCAAAAAAAAAAACAGAAACAAAAATAACAAATAACGAGCACTGAGATAACGAGGTGCAATTTTTTTCAACAACCACTGCGAATGTCAGGTCCGATTATCGTTTTTACGACTTTCTTATGCACGACATTGTTCTGAATTTTAACAGCTCTCAGAATCAATTTTTTACTGAAATACAACAAACAAGTTTACATGAAAAAATAGAAAAAAACAAATGTTTAGATGAAATTTTGCACGTTGGAGTTTTTTTTCACTTTTGAAAAAGTACGACTCTTAAGCTGTGTGATAAAAGGAAAAATGGCTTGTTTGGAAAGAGCAAAAATCATGAGTTACGAGATCTCGCGCCGGGTTTTTGCGGGAAAAAGATCGCGAACGCAGCATCATACGTGTAATAACGCAAACGACTATGGGCATGGTATTTTTGTTCTTGAAACATCGGGTTTGTCCCGACAAGCACGTTAGTTTAACAAAAACCAATTTTCCCGCGCTCGTCTACGAGAAAAATGAGTCGTCTTTATTATTTTTACATGCTCTTTTATTTTATGATGTGCTCTAATATTTTTCCGACAATAAAATACTCCGACATATTGTTCATAATATTTTTCAAACGAAAAACAAAATTTAAGATAAAAACTTTCATCCGGGTTTTATCATTTTTTTGGATTTGTAAAAGTTTAAACTGTTTATTCTTTTTTTTTCAATTAAGCTTGAGATTACTTTTGTAATTGAGCAAGATACACTGATAATGAAGCCCTATAACCTCCTCTAGCTGGAAGTGTATATTTGCATTTCCGAATTGAATGATGAACTCGATATTCCGAAATGTGCAATACACGCATTATCGATCTGTGCATGCAATAAATACACTCGCGACATTTATTTCTACATATGAACTGTACATCCTTTACAAGCTCGAGATCAATACAGCATCACGACTCTTTTTCCAAAACGAAATTTTCGCGATCTCCATGACTTTCAAAATATTCTGATTGAAAATGTCTTTTGAGTCACGTCCAAACGTGAAATTCAATACTTTAACATAAAAATTGAAAAGAGCATGAAATTTCTCTTGGAAATGTGCTTTTACACTCGATTCTCCAATGAAAACATACCCGAAGAACAGAATTTTATATTTTTGAGGTTATGTTCAGTTTTTTGATTTTCCAAAAAAAAACCTTATCTTGTGGGTACTCAAATGAAATTTCTTAACGTCTTCTGTATATTGGTCATGAAAACTTTGTTCTGTCTATAAAAATGTTTATATTTTGTAAATTGCAGAACGTTTTAGTTTGGATGTTGAATTTTGTTATATTATTTTTCAGCCCATAAATCATGCAGTAGCGAAGAGACCATAATTCATGCACTTTATCCAATCGATGGGTCAAATTGATGCAGTTTCTCGAGTGTGTCACGTGATACCGAGACGTTCACTTCGTACGCATGACGTCATCAGTATGACAAATACTACCAGGGGGTCATTATAATTCAACTTGAGCTGAGATTGTGCTTGATTTATACTACTTAAAAATACTACTTAAAAATTTGTCGCTGCGCATTCGAAGCCAACTAGATCTTTCGAATTGCATCTAAGTTCGAATGCAAAATTTCATACGAGATAAGATAACAAAACGTATAACTTGTAAATTGGAATTAAATTCGACACGGAATTGCAGAGGCGAGAAAAGTGTCGTCTGGAAAACAAAGGTTGATCGTTCGTACGATTTTCTTCGCACTGGTGACAAAGGCTTTGAAACAATGAAGAGGAAAAAAAGATGCCTCTTTTTGTTCTTGCACTTTCTACATTCGTAACTGATTCGCAAGACGTCATAATTGGCAAAATTCTAAGTTGTATCAAATGTTACTGTTACACGTAATCGTTGACGAAAAATATGTTTGTCAATTAAAATTTTGTTTACTTTTTCGTTACCTTTTAATAATATGTTTTTGTGAAGATAAAAATAAGAGAAATCGTCTTCAAAAATATTGTGGAATATTGAAAATAGTATTACTGAGTTAAGATAATGAAATTTTTTGTTTTTTTTTTGTTTTTTGTTTTCTTGTTCTCGTACTGCAAAACTGTATTCGTTCAAAAAGACGACGATAAATAGGGCGCAAGTTTTTCATGCGACGGCAATCCCTTTTTCTTTTGAAAAATGTATTATTCAACACGTAACTGTCGCAAAACATAAACACAGCCTGGTGTAATCGTGAAAGGGTAGAGAGAGGACGGTTATCGATTTTGCTTGCATTAATATTTACATACACACACGTTTGACCAAGATTTCCAACTTTTCGATGAGACATTGCTCAAACGTCCCGGCTTTCAATCAAACAAGTTAGTAAATAATCATTTTCCATTTTTTTGTTTTAAGCCAAAATTAAATTCAAGAAAAAAACATCACTACTTTAACGAAAAAACAAACTTTCAATTCAAATAAGTGAAATTCAAATAAGTTTCATTCAATTTACTTCTGTTTCATCAAAAAGATGTAAGAAATTAAAAGACAAAAAGGTACTACGTCATCTCCGGGCATTTTCTATAACTTTCATTCAACTTCCGATGGCGCGGAGATTGGATAACCTTCTTTGTCAGACCGGATTGATCGTGGATAAGAATAATTTCGCGATTGTTTTTAGCCCCGAAAATAACGCGGAAATTTATCATCCCACTTGTCTCCAACAAAAAAAACGTCCTAATAAAAATCAGTCAAAATCCCATCCAATTTCCGAATGACAAAAAATACATCGCCCTAAAAAAAGCCGAAAAATATCTTTCGATTTTTTGTAGCTTATTTCTTGCTAGGAATCCTCTAATGCTCTCATCTACGACGATCAGAAAAAAAAACTGAATAACCGTGATAGGTTTCCTACTTTCCATGAAATTAGTAGGATGAAAAAAATTGGGATTCAAAGAGACTTTTCACCCAGAGCTCGCTTATGAGCTAATCAAAGTTAATTGAACGTAATGATTGGAAAGCGAACTAAGGCAAAGCGAGAATCTACTTTGCGTTCAAGTGGGTTGTGATAATTGTACCGTGTCAAAGGTCTCAACATCCTGTGTGTTACTGTTGGTGTCGAGTAAGTTGTTTGCATCGGCAGATTTTTGATCATTTGTTACCTCGTTCGAGTACGGTACTTCCGGCAACGGGATGTAATGGTACCCCAAAGCACTGTCCCACAGCACTCCTTTGCTCCAAACTTCAACCAGCATTCCAGTTGTGACATCATTTATCTCACTAAAGAAAACAATGAAAACAATCAGCAAGTTAGAAAAATCAATTTAATTATCAGCTTGGACGGAAAAAAAAAGAAAACAAAAGTGGAATTAAAAAACTTTGACATCGACTTGTTCGTGCTGTAAGATGAGCTTTTGTTTTTTTTTGTTTTCTTTTTTCAGTTGAAAAAGCTGTCGGATAAAAGAAATAAAGTTTTACTTAGAATTATGAAATAATTATCAAGGTTGTTAAGAATGAAATTGGAAGAAAAATGAAGAGTGTATTTTCAGATTGGAATTAATTGGGTTTAACTTACAATCCAAAGTCCTGCTCCCAACATGGATTAGCTCCCTTAACAGTCACAGTTGTGGTTTTTACGTTCCGTAGTTTTAGAGTGACGTAGGTGTTGAGTTGTTGTGCTACAAATAATAATAAAAGTTAATAATTGAAAAATAAAATATTATGATGAAAGATATTTTTAGAATGTTTGTTTACCTTGGGCTCCTATGTATCTTGCTTTTTTCACTGTAAAAGAAAGAAAACTGAGATTAGTCGTGATATCAAAACTATAAATTGATTTCAAATGTCAAAGTGTTTTAAAATTTCGCTAATTCTCGTAATCGACAGCAGTTAACTTTTTCTCAGCGTTCGTTCACTAATTAGAAGGGAAGTAAAGCTTGCACATTTCGTGAAAACTGGAGTGATTTGGAAAAAGTTCATCTAATTGTTGCTCTTTCTGGTTTGCTCCATTGCAGAACATCTGTTCTGCTGAAAAGAAACGATAAACTTTTGTTTCTTGTTGATACTTGATTACAGTTAGCGCTAGTTCACCAGCTGAACAAGTTTATTAATTGATATTCGTAACGGTGAGTGTAACGATTAAGCTGAGTGTAATGAAGACCCAGTTCTAATTTTTATCCAATACTAGAAAAAGTGGAACAGCAAATCCAAGTGAAAATATCAAGTGCCGCAGTAAATTCTATCATTGTTACTTGGATTTGCCATGTTTTCTTATTATTCTTTAAATTAAATAATAAATTGAAGTCGAACGGACTGTTAAGGTATTGATTCCTTGATTTTACCAGAAATTCTACTATTAAACCAATGACCTAAGACAATAAATGTCAGGTTAAATCAGACATCACATACAAATGTGTTTCCAGTTCCAAGCAAAATGTCACATTTCAATTTCCAGAGAAAAAGAAACCGTCTCAATTTAATTAATAAAGTTAATTTGAAAAATTGGTTCTCAATGCAGCACCTAGTAAGAAACTGACTTTACATGACTACAAATGAAAAGAGTTAATTGATTTCATACATAAACATGATTTTGCACTTACATTTTCCTTCTTAACCATAAAAAACTTCAAAACGGTGATTCAAATTTTTTGAGGTTATGTAACTACTTGAATTTTCCAAAAAAATCTCTTTATGTGGGTACTCAAATGAGAGCTCTCAGCGCCCTCTACAAAACCTTTCCATTTTTATTAAATTATTGATTTTCAGATCCAGTCTGTTGTTTTTAAAGTTGCAAAAAAGTTTATAAGCAAACATAATTGACGGCCGGTAATTAAATTTGCAAATTTGTTACATATGAATAAAAAAAGATCTGTGGACGAAATCGAAGTGAAACGAAAGCCCTTTGTTTGTCTTTGCACTTGCGTATCTTTTAATAGTGCTCTTTGAGCTTCGCATGGATTTGTTTTTGTACGAGTGTCACCTTGCATATTCAACACGCGATTATTATACTCCCATTTATGCTCTCTGCCTGACGCCACAGACTTCCATCACAACTATTTACTGTAATATAATAATATTATGTAAAATGTAATACTTTAGTTTGCAACAAACAATTTTCTTTATGATCTCGACTTGCTAATCAGCTTGAAACTTCGTTTTTTTTACACTTAAAAAAAGTTTCGTTTTTCAAACAATTATTTAAAAAAGAAAACGACAGAATAATCAATGACTGCCTTACTTTTTTTAATTTCGAATTCTAAAATGTCCCACTTTGGAGGATTACAAAATTGAGACTATTTTTGTAGGCTTGTTTAGGAGATTGTTTGTAAAATAAATTCAAAAACAACAATTAAACAAGTCGCGGATTCATGAGTAAAACAAATCTTCTTATGTGACGCAGATACAACCTGATTGAATCGATTGTTCGTGTTGTAAGCCTTGTAAACATGAGCTCGGGAGAATTTAATATTACTGGATAATAGAGCAACCTTCCCGGGCTATTTAAACTTGGCAGCGTCTCCTGCACGATCTAAAAACCTATAAAAACAACCGTTACTATCACGTTCTCTGTTATCAGAATCGTATCGGTGAATAAAAATAAATATTACGTGATACACGCGAAACCAGAAAACTGGAAGCCCTATTCAGTATCATACCAGAATCCGTTAACTTGTTACAATGCACCGTTTTATATCAATTAAGCCAGCTTCAATGTCTACTAAATCAGATTGATTTTCATCACTTAAAGCCTTTCAAAAAATCAAAACTTTGTTATTAAATATCACTTTTTCACAATTTGTTTATCACAAAGTTGTACTTTGCTAATCGATACTTTTTTGATTCTCTAATTTTGTACTCACTTGGTCAGAAACTTTAAATTGAAATTTCAAATTGCAAATGGACTAAAGGGATTAACCAAATTGAAATGTTGCATCACGTAATGATTTGGGCCAAATGTGAGGGAAAATTTGTTCAGTGGCAGATTACAGTTTCGAAATCAAATGTTTTATCTGAAAGTACAAACAAACAACAAACAAACGAATGCGATTATTATTACTGTCGATTTTTTGTTTTGTTTTATAACAATCATTTGATTCGATCATTTTTCATTTTTACTGAAAACTTGAAAAGAAAAATTCGGTTACAAGTCGTCGTTTATTTCATCTGTTGTTGGCAACTAGAGCAGAATGCATTTTTGACGCCAAACGTCGGCGTAATGTATTAAGTCGTTGGATTTTTTACAACTCGCAGAAAAGAATAGAATACTATCATAAATGTTATTCGGAGTGTATGATAAAGAATTCTGGCATCCCGCCACCCAACATCAGACCTTTTTCAAATTTATCTTAATTTTTTTGGAAAATGTTCATTTCTGACCATTCTCGCAAACGATACGAAATAATGTAAACGTCGTGGATGTTAAGTTCCAAAATGAAAAAATTAGGATTATGGAAATGGCCTTTTTTATGATTTTTCAGAATCTTATAATTCTTAATAAAATTCCTGTCGTCCCCCCTAAGCTTGGTCGTGTCAAGGATGGTGATAAAAATTCTACATTCAGAAGTAATCTCTTAATTACAAATGCGATTTTCATCGATAATCCGTGGCTGCATAATTGAGCCGAAATCAAATCGTTTAGTTTGCAGATGTGAATTTAACAGACCTTAACATTACGATCAGGCGATATTTTTTAATCAAAATGTAATATTCGGATTATCCTAGAGCGTAACACTAAGATGAAAATTCATACTTTTTTTTTATTACGATGTACTTGGTTTTTGAATGAAAATGAACAATTTTTCGAATTGCCTGAAACAAAATGTGATGAATCATTAAGCGGAACAATACAAGCAATTATGATTACAGAACCGAATTCCGCGACATAATCGAATAATTTAAATTCAACACTCGATGCCAATCTCGGCTGCCTGTACTCATAATTTACTACTGCTACGTTTCTGCAATAAGTAACTCGCACTAGACGATGAACCGTTTTTAGAAAATCTGAAACCCAGTTTTCATCATTTTTTATTGCACTTTTTACCTAAAAGTAATAATAATCGTTACAAATTATTATAAAATAAAATAGAATAAAAAACTTCTCAAACAAATTTGAGTTTCATGAAAAAAAAGGATTGCTATTGCAAAAATCAAAGACAAAAATTCTTTCAAACTGATTGTCAATGAACTTTTCCTGTGACCACATATGACAGAGGCAAAGTTGTCACGCGATCAGTCATCGTTGAGTAAATATCTTTGTCGAAGGGGAGAACCCTTACCGAGACAAAATTGACTCTACGTAGACAAATTTAGGTCTCTGGTTATGATCCACGTGTTTCCTTCATTTTCTTAAAATTCAGAAAATCTAATAAAAAAATCAATCTATCATCATTTATAAAACGATTCATTGATTGTTTTTTTCAAAATACCGATAAATTGTTTTCGTTATTTCAATATTGTCACTAACAATCCAAAATTAATTTTGGAAACTACAAAATAATTTGTAGTTAATTTCTGGACTAAATTGACTAAACAAATTTTAAACAACGAACATTTGTGAAATAAAAAAATGGTTTTGAATAAAGAATGTATCTTTTTTAGTAGGGCACCATCCGATTTATTATTACAAATCGATTTCGAGCGAAGTCGAACCATCGATTGCCTAGCTGTCGTTACGAATTTAAAAATGAATGCATTCGGCAGTATATCAAAGCCCCAAAACCAACTCAAAGAAGTAATACTTGCATGTAGACTTTGGGATAAGGATCCGAATTTCAAAGCTGATTTTAAAGTACGATCCCCGGCTTTTTATTTCCATTATCCAAACCGAATTCGCAGCTTTTTCTTCTCGCCTTCCTGCTAGCTTTTGGTGCTTGCATATAGTTTGAAATAAAATCTCTAATACACCGGCAACCGATAATGCGATGAGAAACGGATCGCTTTTTGATATCAACAATTGCAGCCGGAACTCTTGTTTTTTTCCAGCTTATCATAATCGAGCTTCCGATTAAGAACACAATGTAAAAAGTTTGTGGAATTTTTTCCCCACAATTTCATTTCACTTTTTTGCTCGGCCAAATGTGTTTGTGATTGATAAAAAATGATAACAAGATGATACACAAGAGAAAATGAGAGAGAGATGGAAATAGCTAGAGAGAGAGGGGAATAAAATTAATATATAATCGAGAGTTCCAGAAACTGTGGAAAACGCTTATTGGAACGATTTAAAAGCACGGATCGATAATGTTCGAAACATGTGGTGGAAGGCTTGGGCTATAATTCAAGCCCAACCGTTCAACTTGATACATCAGATTCGGAGCAATTTATTGTGTTTTCGAATCTAACTCGTTTTAATAAATGGTTCTCTGGCGATCATTTTGTATTGAATAAATAAAGAGTCATTGTGCGTTTTCCAAATGATGAATTTTCATCTCTAGTTATGGGAACAGTTAGTGTTTTTCTTTTTTTTATTTTTGACAAATAGCCTTTTTGAAAAAAGTTGTTTTGTGATAAAAAATAACATTCTTGTCAAATTTACAAAAATGAATTTACAAAAGTTAGTTTGTTCTTTAGAAATTTTGAATAATTAACGACTGATTGAGATAATCAATTTAAAAAGATAGGAAAGTAGAAAATGAAGTTTGTTTGGAAAAGAATTAAACTGAGAATCTTAATTGGTTTGGATGGTTTGTAATGTTTTTTTAAATTTCAATTGACTTGGAATGGAAATCAATTCAACAACTTTGTTTCTGCTAGGTTGTTAAGTATCAAACCGGAAGTGTTGCACATTCTGAGAATTTATCTTCGCCGAGTCTTGATTTATGTTAGGCAGTACATTACTATAGTATTGGCCAGACAATGAGATTGATAACATTTACTACGCCAAGTGTACTACTGCATTTTACAAGGAGGTTGTATAGTTTATACCCTTTTATACGTCTATGAAAAAACAAAACAAACAAATTTTTAAAAATACTAAAAAGTATCTAAAAATATCATCAGGTACCTACAAGTATCGAAAAGTATTGAGTAAAGAAACAAAAAAAATCTACAAATACTAAAAAGTACCTAAAAAGTACTAAAAAGTACTAAAAAGTACTAAAAAGTATTCGAAAATACTAAAAAGTATTAAAAAATACTTAAAATAAAATTAAAATCAAAACGATAATGGAATACTTGATGAGGATTTTGAATGAAATTGAAATGAGATGTTTCATTAGTTTGATTGCCTAATTTCTGACCCTAAAATGAGGCGAAATTCAAGTTTAACAAACCGCTCCTCACAAAACTCATTTTGAAGTATATCATTAAACTGAAAATCAAATTCGAACGGAGATTAAAAGGCGTCTGCACTTGGCTATAGCGAGCGTAAAATCGGTTTTCAAACATAGAATACAATTACCTGCTCTAAACACTCGATAGAAATTTGCAAGTTCATTTATATGACAGCCATGAAAAGATCGTCCGTTTCACATTGTCAGAATTAATGGGCTTGTCGTTCAACCAATTTTAATAACACTCTTGACGCTCGTACAATTACCAAACTTTAATGAATCTTTTCAAACTCTGATTTATCGTGTTAAGAATTTTACAAATTGCCATTCGTCGTTTAAATGACCATCAATTATTTTGTTTGTTTAAAAAGTTCCCAAATAATTTATTGTTCTTTTCATTTTTTTCAAACAATAGATACTTCTAGTAATAATTTAGTCAACAATTGTTAATAATAAATCAATCCAAGTGGAACAATACAAATTGTTTTGACGGTTAAATTAAGGTCAGTGTAAACAAGGATGTGCAATTGTGGTGGGCGAATTCAGCGTTTTGGTCGGCGAATAAAACAGAAATAGAGGAAAAGGGTGAACCCCACCCCACCCGCTGAGGTCAACAGCACTAAGTCCGCATTTTGTATACGAATTCCCGTGCTATGTTTGAATTACATGGCACATTCTCTCACTTAATTACGTATCCTGAAACGTGACAAAACGTGAAAATGAACCTTAAATTCTTACCCCCCCCCCTTCACCCTTACTTTTTTAAATTGTTAGTTTCTCTCAAATTGAAGAGTTGAAAATGTCAGGACAGGGTGAATTATAAAACCTGACAATTGACTTTCGATCGCGAAAGCTTATTTTTGTATATTTTAATAATAACCTGCTTATAAAGATAGTTCAACGATCCAGGTGAAATTGTATAATTGATGGACGTCTAGCGAACCGACATTATTTTTGCAAACCCTTGTTCCAAAATCTGCTCTCGAATTATTCAATTACCGAAATTTTCGTCTGATTTTTAAGATAAAATTTGCATATTTCGTTTTAACAATAATAATGCGACATGAAGTGTGGTATTATAATTGAACTTTCAAAAATAACTAGATATTATTGACAAAGTTTTTTGCAAATGATAACAAAAGGGACGCAACACAAGCTACGATTATTTTTATCGTTTTATCAGAAAACGAATTACATTGGCGAGTGCACATTTCAATTAGCTTTTGATATGAAAATTTAATTAAATTGATGGCTTGAATTCAAGTTTCAACTTATTGGACTGTCATTTCGACGGCAATTAGTTTATTTTGGCTAATAAATCCTCTTTTCATTCGTTATTAATTTTTTCAAAATTTACTAAACTCATAAAATTAAATAAAAAACTGTAACAAACTATCCTAATTATTTATACATTTTTTTTTCAATCGTTCTATTTTTTATTGTAAATTTTCAATTATTTGTTCTTATTTTTCAGTCCAGTAAATGGAGTGAAACAAAAATTATATTGATATAGCAATAAAGTATCAGTATTTTATAGTTCATAACTTAAAAATTTACTTTTACATCTTAGCACTATTAGATCTTGTTCGAGCGTAAACAAATTTGTCAGAAGTGAAGAGCAACGTTGACGGAAATATCTACGAGTAGATCGCATTAGCGCTCGTTCATATAGCCGATGCATTTACAGGGGAAAATATTTCTGACAGACTAGAGTTGGATTCTAGTATTTCTATACCCGTGCCTCATTCCCAACCAATATTTACACTATTTCGCAAGACATTTTCAGGATTTCCACAAACTTCTAACGTGCAACTAATTGAAGTTTTTTCTCTTAATATTTGCCATCCTGACAACTAGTAAATGACAGTAAAATAACTCTCCTAACAATTTTCTTAAAACATTTCTAAAGATGTTGTTAAACATTAATATTAAACATTTCAAGATTTCTAATTTTGAAATTTACCTTTTTGGATTGTTATTATTTTATTTAGTAATCTTTTTCAACCAAGTTAATTTTGCTTTTTACTCAACAGAAACTAGTTTGTCAATCAGGACCTAATCCCAGTTTTAATTAATCTTAAGATTAATCGAAACGAAAAAAAAGTGCGAATGGTGCTTTTTGCTAAGACGATTAAAATTTTCTCGAATCTCGAATTGAAATCAAATTAACGAAGCATTGAAATGCAACATGGAAGTGATTTCCATTCGGAGTTCAGTTGCAAAAAAAGAAACAAAAAAAGTGTCGCTGTAAATTGTGCAGCTGGAAAGACAAAACTAACAGTACGAAATGAAATGTTTGGTTTTTGATAAGCGAGCATAAAGAAGTCAGCATAATCGAAGTGGCCTGAGTCTGATAAAATTATTATCGCTCTGAAGTTTAATACCAGCTTTGTGTTAAATCGTCCACGCTTTTCCAATGGAAGAAATCGATTCTGGCGACGACCAGCCGTTCAGGTCAAAAAATTTATGCCGGTTTCAAAGGTCCACTGTTGAATACCTTTCACTAGAATTTCCAGTTTCAAAGTTACGATGAGAAAGAAAAATCGAATGAATACCTAAATTCGTTTCAAAAATATTGCTTTGAATATAAATCTGTTTTCGATACTTGAAATTCTGTTTATTCCAAACAAATTGCAAACGAACGCGCAGTTTGTTATGTTTTTTTAATTGAAAATCAACATTCGAAACGAGGAACAATGTTGTTTCTTTGATTTGTGTTCTCTGATTTGTTTGACAAAGCTAATTGCAAACCACTATAAAACTGTTTAAACGGAAGAACTTTGAATAGTTCTTTTTTGAAGGTGATTTTCTAAGTGAAAAATGGATCGTTTAAGAGATAAGCAGCAGAAGGAAATGAGAAATCGTTAGCCGAGTTTTATCATGGTGCTGAGGAATATTATCACATACTATTTTGCACGCGTCAAGTGCAATTAGAACGATCATTAGCCATAATCCAGACGGCGCGAGAAAAACGGCTACAAAACTTAACTCAAGGGGGATGCTCGTTTCCCAGCAAAAAAGTTCAGTTCAATTTCGAGCAATTCTCAGTTCATAATTGAAACGCCAAGAATAATGTGACTTAGTGTTTCGAGAATTACGCTCTCGCAAATTGGTCCGAACTCACGTAGTTTCGAATTTTCAACCGGTAATTAAGCAATGAAACAGAATAAACATTCAAATTAATTGAATATCTTTATTTGCTCATTTTCGAACAATTTCTAACATTTCCCTCGGTTAATAAAGTTCTAAAATGTACACAGCTGAAATAATTGAACGAAATTTTTTGTTTCATTTATCTTTCAGCGAATTAATTCATCGGCAAAAAGATTCTCAGAATGTTTATTCGCTGTTTCAAAGCTCGTTTAAAAACAAAAACTGCGAGCCCCGTTGATTCAATTTTAGCTTTTCAATTCAACAAAAGAATAACAGTTGAAATACAAAAAAAACAGAACAGAAACAAAATTAATGAAAATTAACGAGCCTAGAGAAAACATCCAAAACGTTTTCAATTACAAATAATAATAATTGTTATGAGATTTCAATTAAACTTGAATTGTCGATGTTGTACATGACATACGATCACCTGGCATCGAGAGCTGATTTTAATTAAATTTACTTAGTCGTGAACTTGTTCTATACCGAGCTATTTGTCATGCATTGATAAACGCGACATAACCTAAAAATACCTCCGAGAGTATAACCACCCGTATTTTTAAATCGCACCTTAGAGTCGCTGGTCGATCGAAATTAATGTCAAGCTAACACGCGTCTCAGACAACCTAACCAACGTGAATACCAATTCTCTCTGTTCTAAGCCACCTCAAACAAATAATTCGACTGAACAAAAAATTGCAGAAGAATCGGAGACCAAAAATAGGTTTGACATTTGACCTGCGTGGTGCAGAGTCTTGCACTATTGGTAACAAACCTCTGACATTAAGCAGCGACATGGTCGAGCAGTTTGGCGACTTGTTCCTATAACCGTTCGATTGTTTGTCCACTTGGACACTGATGTTGACTTGTGTAAAAAGAAGGTTGTAAAAAATGTGTTGCTCGAGGGATCATGAGGGCTCAAAGTGCACCCACACCACGTGACAGTGACCGCACACAATGCCTCACAAGTCGGACACTCGGTTCACATTGTTTTTCACTGTCGAGTTTGCGAGCCATATGTATAAGCGGGATGTTGCACTGACAGAGCGTGAGAAAAATCGATGCCTCGATACGGCAAAGCACCTCGTCTATCATCAAAGCCACAGATTTAGAAACGAGCGCCAGGAGTTGGAGGCATGGTCTCTAAACCGTCGCACTGGTCGCGCCTGACCAAAGCCCGAGCTGTATCCCTGGTGCGAGATCTGGACGCTCGACGTCGTCCCCCACGGCGTCGGCGCCGCGGATCAACGACACCGTGTTCCTTTTCATCTTGGTGTCTTTCACTGCGCGATCAATCGAAGGCGCCTGGTGCGTCCGCCGCAGCTCCCGGGCATCGCGATCTCACTGTGCCTCGCCCCCGTCTGACTAAACCCGTGCACTCATCACTTGGTCGCGAAACGTAGCCGCGCAGCGTTGGCCTGGCACCTGTGGGACCCAGCGAGCGATCGCGAGGCAGCGCCGTCAATCGCACGAGCACACACGCTCTGCCCGACATCGAGCACTGTGCGCGCAAAGACGCCTCCGACAGGCCGCCGCCATCTTGATACGTAGTCGCCTGGCCAGCACGCCGGCGCCGCGACACCCGCCGGAACCGCACGACGCCAGCCACTTAGTAGGCCGCTCCAGCGGCCACCCACCTGCCACAATAACCAATACGTCCACCAGCCGGAAACGAGGCGCCCTGTTTTGCTTACAACATGCCCACTTTCAAAATTCTCATATTGATTTCAGTCCTCAATCTTTCATTCTAACTTCCGCGGGGTGCGAACCATTCAAATTCAATTCCGAATACACTTCCCTTTTGGTAACGAGATTATATGCTTCTTAGTTCAACCGTCTTATAGGTAAATAGATTTTGAAAAAATTTGTTTCCAGTTATTTTTTGTTCAGACCTTTTGAACATTTTTTCTACATGTTTCCTATTTTTTAATTGAGTTTTAAAATAAGATAGCTTGAGATCTGAAGAAGAGTGTTTAAAGACATGTTTGTTTTTTAATGATAATGTTATTTCTGTGAAGATTAATTTCTTAATTACAACCGGCGGTGTAATTTAACTCATGAATATTATTTACACAGGTGATATGAGATTGCAAAGTAATACAGTGACCTTGCTAATATACCCTTTGAACATAGATTAGGTTACTCGGTCCACCTGCCATACGACCGGGATAAAGGTAATCTGTTTTACAGTTACCCAAACAAAAGAATACATGAATAAAGTATTTTAACGACTGATAGGGTGTAAGTTGTAAATCACTTTTTAACTAATTTGTTGTTAACTAAAGACTTTAGTTTTTTACTCAGAATGTTATGGAAAGTGAATTCAAAGTTTTGTTTTTATATCGTTTTATGGGTTTTGAATTTTTATGTACGATAGTTACGAGGTTGGATATTATATAAAAGTGTTGAATCGAGGCATAATATAGAAAAGTTTGTATGACCGAAATTAGATGTTTTGCAGAAGTTTGGAACAGAAATAATGAACGCGTAAAATGAATTCAAATTTGAATTTAAATTGTATTTGAAATATTCAAATAACAGAAATTGTTTGATAACAATATTTTAAAAAGTTGCAAATCTTATTCCTGACTTAGTTCCTGCTCCGTAAATTTCAAGTAATAAATTTCTCAAATCTCAACGAATGCTCAATCGTTATTTTCAGAAATTTTACATAAAATTGGCATGATATATATGTACCGTTATATGTATACAATTCGTCAATTTTACATTTCCGTGTCGTAGCATGAGCATCAGTGGTTCAGTGGTAGAATGCTCGCCTGCCACGCGGGCGGCCCGGGTTCGATTCCCGGCTGATGCAAAGTCTTTTGCATTTTCCACAATGTAAGTACACTTTTTGTCAGACAATAATAAAACTGATTTATTTTATAACTTAAAGTCAAATTTAAGTTTGAAGCTTTCAAACTGAGCTAATGTTTCTACAGAACAACTCGTTGCAAAAACTAATTTTGAAATTGATAACCAAAAGTTTACTGACCTTTTCTGTTTGTAACGCACAAAAAAGTCATTTGATAAAAAAAATGTATTCTTTATTTATAATTTTGAATCTAATGATTTTGATAAAAATGATTTGTGATATCTCGTCCATGACCTCTGCCACTGTTATCGCGATTAAAATTCATAAAACAAGAAGTAGCAAAACAAATTATTGATTACACAAAATTAATTTATAGAAGTTTAATACTATTTTTTTAATTCTATGGTTTTACTTATGTTATAAGAAACCTGACCTTTTCTTGTTGTTTTAAATAACAACAATTTCAACAGTTTTATTTCATCGAGCAAAAGTTTACTCAGATAGAATTTTCTATAAGAAAGAAATAAACATGTCAGAAACTATTACAGACTTCCGAATCTAATTTATTCTGTGTTTTATTGCAATATATCAATCAAGTTAAAAACTGCGCTAATATATTCAACGCAAGTGCAATAAACAAATGAGACGTTTCTCGAAAGTTGTGTCCAAACAACTTCCAAACAGTCAAATTGCACTTAAATAACTGTCGGTCAGCCCATATAAAAGCTGAAGTTCAACTGCAGTACAATGTGAGCTTGTGGTTTAGATTTGCTATAGGTTAATAATCTCAAATCTCGAACGTAAGATCAAATAATGTTTATCATGATTATTATGCGCGAGTTTATAACCATAAGCTGTTATACAAAATTCAGGCAAAATCGATTCCTGCAAAGTTAGCGCACGATCCTATCAATATAAATTTCGTTCTAACAATTTTCACGAGCTTGCAAAGTTTGTTTGAAATGTTCTGCAAGAACTCTGAAAACTCTTGGAAAACTCAATTCTTTTCCGAAAATAACAAAAATTTAATATTTTTCTGGCAAAATTTGTAATGAATAAAATGTCTTATTCACTTTTGTTCATTTTTTTCGCTTTGAAATTGTTTTCAAATGGATTGATTGTTGACAATTTTAGAACAAGCTTGTTTACCTTTGCGATACAGGTTGATACAGGGTTCTGCGTCCGAATTCTATGGTATAGTCCAACTTCATTTTGTTGGTGGTCCATCTTCTGTTGGTAGTCCAACAACTTTCTTTTTTGGAATCTGATCTGAAAGTCAATTCATTTTTGTTTTATCACGAATCATAAACATAAAAAACTCCATAACCTTACCATTCTTTACTTCTGTTACATTTGTGCAAACAAACGAATTCAAAAACAAATTCAAAAAGTTAAAATAATTCAATTGCACTGAAAAAAACTGTTTTCAAAACTTTTTTTAACTTAGATTTTATTGTTTTTGTCACTTTGGATTTGTTTTCAAATTGATTAGCATAATGAATTTTTTGAAAAAAGCTTGTTTACCTTTGTTATTTAATACAGGCGTACAGGCTTCTGCGTCCGAATTCTGAGATTGTGCCATCTCCTTTTTGCAATCCGATCTAAAAGTCAAATACATTATTGTTTTGTCATGGAAAACATGAAAAACGCCGTAACCTTGTCATTCTTTACTATTGTATTTAGTTTGTTTTCATTTTTGCAACAATAAACAAATTCAAGAAGTTAAATAATTCAATTACACTTAAGAAACAATTATAAACTTTTTTCACATTTACGTTATTGTTTATTTTTATTATCGTCTCTTTTTGTTTTCAGTTTTCGTCAAAGAAAAAGTGGCAGCAATTATTTTTACATTGTCCGAGGCAAATTTTGTTAAAACCAAAACATCATTATATCACTAATAAAGAAAAAAACAACTTACATTGCTCATTGCATCCCATATTGTTCTTCAAATTTGTCTTATTTAACTGCAAATTTCAATTGTCAACAGACAAAAATTCGTCCGGAACAAACCCTAATTGTTACTGCACAAAAACTATCAACAAACAAGATGGCCGTCTTTTGTCAACCGCCAAAACCAAACTGACCCAAACCCCCTCCAAGTCCCTAGCGCTCCCTACCGAACCAACAATCAAAACAAACTATTTCACTCATCCCAAAAACATTCAACAATAAAAAAAAATTTTTCATGTAACCGCTAACGCAATTTCAGTCGTTTTCTCCATTTAAAACGTTTCCCGCCATGTGTATGTTGCGCGAAGCTTCCGCTTTTATCCGCTAGATGTCGGCGTTGTCGCGAATTTCTCTTGCGCTCGAGACGTTTCATCTATCGTCTCTCTCCCTATAGGGAGAGCTCGCCGACCGTGACACGGTCACGTGGTTGACGCAATCGAGCCAATGGCTGGGTCGCGGTGCGCCCACGTGACGAGAAAAATCGAAATGGTGGACGTATCAGGACGCAGGATCGCGAGAAGAGTCGAAGGACGATAAACTGGCGAGACAAGTGTCGCGATTCGAGCCGCGCGAGGAGCCGAGTTTCGCCGACCTGTGGCTCGTGGATTGTTTGGCCGATCAGGATCGCCGCGCCGCAGGTGATCCTCGGCGCGACCCAGTCCGTTGTCACAGTGCAATCAGCTCTCCGCATCCGTATTGCGCAGGCCGTCCGCGCGACAGACACACCGAACCCAGGGACGCGAACGGCGATGCTGTCGACGGACCAGGCCTAGCCGTCGGGCCCGGGGATCGTCCAGGGTCCCAGTTTTAGGTAACCCCCCAGGCCCACCTCCTTTCAACTCGACTCCACATCCGCCACGCAACTTTGACAGATTGCCCGCCACAGCTGGGGAGAGCCAGTTGTTTGTTGTGTGCGCGGCCAAACTCGTCATCTCCAATTCAGCTGATGTCCCACCGATAAGACGTGTCGCTCCGATATTTTTTTCGACGCCCTCCAGAGGTTACGTGACGGTTCTCTCCTCTCCTCTCTCTTCTCCATCTCTCTTTTTTCCTTACGCTCCATCTCTCTCTCTTTCTCACATAAATACCCTGGTTTTCCCTAAAGATTGTTTTCCTATTTTGTATCTTCCATTTTGTTTGTATTTTTAAATAAAAATATTTGGCTTGTGATATGAGTTTGTTGTGGGTGGTTTTTGTTCTGCATCCACGTCAGAATTTGGAGTGGTTTTGTCCGGGAAACAAAAGTTGCGTGGTGGCAGTCTCGTGCTCAATGATGTGGTATTAACATAGAGTATAATTAGTCTCAGATTCGACCAGGCTTTGATGAGATTTCGCGTGCAAGCATCCGATGAATTGTCAGAACGAAATAAACGTGCTGCGCGACGTGCGTAGTAACAGACTATTTTTTCCTTTTTTCTCTTTTTGTTTCATCCAAATTTCAATTTTGAGGTTTTTTTTACTTCCATTGTTGTTATTTTTTGTTTATCAGTCGTTCAGTTTATCTCTTGTCGGTTCAGTTTTGGTAGTTACGTCAAGTTTCCTTTGTTTATCTATTTCTTTGTTAGCTGTCTTTGTTTATAATGTTTCATGAAACAGCTTAGTTTATCTTTATTATTGTTTTTTTATATGGTTTTTCTTAAAAGAAAATGTTTGATGTTTTGATTATGAAGTTTGGTTTGACAGTTCAAGTTCTAATGTGATGTCTTGTTTATTTCAGATTGAAAAATGAGACTCGTAGCGTCCAAAAAGTACTGCCCAGAGAAGATTTAAGTTTCAGTCGAGAAAATTAGTTGGATATAGCAAGTAAACAGAGAAAGAAGAAAGTGGAAGATTTGGTTGATCTATGTGATCCATGTTAGGACACACGAGGACCAAGGAATTGATTGTTTTTCTTTTCACAACATGCGGGGATCACTGGAGGACACACTCCAATTGCACAAACTTTGTAAACAAGGAAGAGATCTATATCATTATGTAGACGATAGGCAACAGCTTTCTTAACCCTTCGGTTGAGGTAAATTAAATCAAATTAAAATGAAAAAACACAACAATTAAATACTGAATTTGTGAAAAACAACTTTTTCTAACATGAGACAAATTTAATTTGAAATTTCCTTTGTTTAGTTGTTATTGTTGTTTCAAAATGTTTAATGTTATAATAATGTTTCAGCCTTGAATAGAACGCAATTTCAAAGATTTAATTTAATTTTTTTGTTTTGTAGTTTGTATTTTGGTTTCAATTTTTTTAATGTTGATATAATATTATTTAAATTGAAATAGAAACTGGTGGTAATTGTTGTGACAGCTTTATTTTATGAGAAGAAGAAATAGCATAGAATGCGCAGCAGCTGTTTTTGTTTAGTTGAAAATAATAAGTTGATAGTGATTGCGAAAGTGTGTACAATTTGAACATACGAAAATTGTGATCGGATATTTTTAGATTAAAAGCGCACCGACATAATACAAAATTAGAACCGCGGGTGGAGTGCTCGCACATAAATTAAACTATTTAATGTGGTGGCATTCATTCCAACGAGGCGCCGCTTATTTTAAAATGGGACCTCAATTTTTGAATAGTTACAGACTCATTCAATGTTGAATCTT
Source organism: Telenomus remus (assembly GCA_020615435.1). Taxonomy (NCBI): domain Eukaryota; kingdom Metazoa; phylum Arthropoda; class Insecta; order Hymenoptera; family Scelionidae; genus Telenomus; species Telenomus remus. Next base: position 4,966,341 of record CM036343.1, on the reverse strand, counting down.
GAATGCTACCACCACTCGTACATGAATTCACATTGACTATTTTTGCTTTTTTCCTCTCTCAACATCAAAACGTTCGCTTATTAAAAATATCTACTTTGAAGACCATTTTATCATCCTTGCGAGAGTCATTGGTTTGTAAAAACACTTGACTTATCGAACTCAACAAAAATGTAATTTTAAAAATATAAAACGTTAGCTGACTAGTTTCTGAAATTTCTCTTTTTAGATTTCAAAATGAAAATAAAAACTATCTGAAGATTGTTTTGATAAATAGTGATGTTTAAGGAATTGTTATTTAACGTTTGTATTAATGTTGCAGGGTGCAAAGTCATGGAAAGTAGTTCAGGAGTAGTGCAAATATTCGTGGGCGAGTGGAGCCCCGAATACGAGGCACTTTCCATCAAAGCGAACAAGGAGACATCATCGGCGGAGATAGTGCGATGCATAACCGACAGGCTCGGTCTAGTAGAGAGCGTTTCCAATGGGTACGAACTCGCGGAGGTGGTCGGCAACAATTGCGGCCAGGAGTACAAGGAGCGGCGTCTCGGTCCCACCGAATGCCCGGTCGCCCTGATGCGCCTCTGGCCGTTAACCACGGCTCAACAAGTTTACCACCGGTAAATTCAATCGCCAACTTTTAAAGTCGATAGTCGATGAAACGTCCTTCTAATTGGCCCGACTAATTCGATCAAACAACTTCTTTCCAAACCCAATCATTCTAATTGATATTTCAATTTTGCGTTCCTTTTAATCTGCGCCGATGCTTTTCCAACCAGTAATCGAGTTATCAAACAAAAGACACGATTGTAATAGCGATAAACAAACTGAAAACAAAAACAACGGAAATGATTTTTATTGGAGAAAAATTCAATTTGGTTGTACAAAGAAAAAAAGATGAACTGTTTTAGAAATAACAGTTTTTGGAAACCATTTGACGCTGATTGAAAGTATCTTTTTAATTCTGATCCACGAGATAACGACTGATAATGTTTAATTAGTCATGATATTGAAGAGTTTACTAGCAAGTTAATACAAAGAGTGAAAGAAAGCAGAAACAAATTTATATCAATTCAAATAGCATCAAAATTTATGCTTTTTATCTAGCATTTATGTTTGAATATGTTCGAATAGTGGTTTAAAAATAGTTATAGTTTTAATTTGTTTCAATACCATCAACGTCATTAAGTTGACAAGACAAATGTGTAACATTCGTTGTTGTGAGGTTATACAAAGTGATTTTCTTTTGTCTTTAACTGTTTTTAACAAAGAGTGATTGTTATAATGATTGGTTATAGTAAATTAGAAAACTTAATGACTAATTTTTAAAAAAATAAAAAATGTTTGTAGGTTTTATCTGAGGAAAAAGCAGCCGTATTATCAGTGGACCGACAGCAGGTTTCCAATGGATCCGCAACGCCTAAAAGATTACTTCGATAGGTTCCTTTGTCAGCCGCGCGACAAGGAGTATCCCGATCTCTGTCAACTGCCGGACCTAAACGAACAAACCCTCCTGGACAATCTTCGGGCGAGGTTTGCCGCGGGCAACATCTACACCTACGTCGGCAGCATCCTCATAGCTCTGAATCCGTTTAAGTTTTATCCTATTTACAATCCAAAGTATGTAGAGCTTTATCAGAACGTCCGACTGATGTCGGATAAGCCGCCGCACATCTTTGCGATAGCGGACGCGGCCTACCAGTGCATGCTTAAGGAACAGAAGAACCAGTGCATCGTCATCAGCGGCGAGAGCGGCTCCGGCAAAACCGAGTCGACCAATTTTCTTTTGCACCACCTCACGGCACTTAGTCAGAAGGGATGCCACGGCAGTGGCGTCGAACAAACAATACTCAGCGCGGGGCCTGTCCTCGAAGCCTTTGGAAATGCCAAGACCGCGCATAACAATAATAGTAGTCGATTCGGAAAGTTTATTCAAGTTAATTACAAGGGAAATGGAATGGTTCATGGGTAAATAAATGTTTTATTCTAGTTTTTTTCGGTTTTCGTTTTTATTCAAATGGTTTTGTACAAAACTAAACAGATAAAATTGAAAATAATACTAAATGATACTAAATAAGTTATAAATCTTAGTAATCACTTTTTCACAAAGACTACAAAAAATAAACGTCATAAAATTGCTGAATGATTTGTTGAGTTATGCAAAAGTTATAGCAATTTCAATGTTTAAATTTAATAGATTTGTCCCTTTGGTTTTTATTGATCATAAATTATAAAAGTAGAAAATAAACAAAATAGATAAACCGTTACGTAAAAAAGAGTAAACTATTAGTAATTTTATTAAACGTGTTGAGTTACATTAAATATTGTAACTTGTTTTATTAACTGTTTTGTTTTTACCTGTTTCAGAGCGGTGGTACAAAAGTACCTATTAGAAAAGTCAAGAATCGTATCGCAAGGCAGGAGCGAGCGCAATTACCATGTCTTTTATTATTTATTGACTGGAGCTAATGAACAAGAAAGAGCCGCACTGCACCTACAAAGTGCTGAGAGCTATAACTATCTGAACAAAAGTGGATGCTATGGATTGGAGCATGCCGACGAACGTTACGAATTTTCAAGACTGAAACAATCCATGGAAATGGTCGGATTCACACCCGAAAAACAGAGACGACTTTTTGCCGTTCTATCAGCTGTTTTATTACTGGGTAATTAAAAAATTCACAGAACAAAACAAACTATCGATTTCTTTTTTGTTATTTTTGGGTTTCTTATTTGGTTGAGACTGTAATCTGAAATTCGATTTTGTAGGCAACGTGGAATTCCAACCAAGAAAATCGTATCACCATCACGACGAGGCGGTGGGTGTAAAAAATCCAGAAGTCGTTGCCCTTATTTCTGAGCTGTTGAGGGTAAAACAAGAAACACTGATGTCGGCTCTGACTGCCAAGCGAGCTAGGGCTTCCGGCGAAACTTTGGTCATCAACTATAGACTTCCAGAAGCTATTGCGGCCAGGGATGCCATGGCAAAATGTTTATACGGAGCTCTCTTTGATTGGATTGTTTTACAAGTAAGCTTACAAAAGTTCAAAAGTTTCTAACTTTACAGCTCCGAGAATGAATAAAGTTGTTGGTTCATCGTGCCAGAAAATGTTGATAATTGTTGGTTACGATTTGTTTGATGATTAAATGTTTGTCGCAGGTAAATCACGCTTTGCTGTCGAAAAAAGACACAGTTAGGGAACACCAGGGCAACAGCATCGGTGTGCTTGATATTTTTGGATTCGAAGACTTCAAAACTTGCAATAGCTTCGAACAGCTTTGCATCAACTATGCCAACGAACAATTACAACATTACTTCAATCAACACGTGTTCCAGTACGAACAGTTAGAGTACAGAAAACAAGGAATCAGGTGGACGGATATCGCCTATAGCGATAATTCAGGATGTCTGCATTTAATCGAAGGCAAACCTAATGGTTTGCTTTGTCTTCTGGACGATCAGTGCAAGTAAGAGCAAAATAAAAATATAAAAAAACATAAATCAACTAACCATTCGCAGTTGAATTGGTAGTTATTTTTAGTAACCATACTTTAAATTTCTTACAAATTTTTGTTTGATAAATAATTAAGTATGTGATTGGGTGGTTTTTTGATTCGTTTGTTTTTTCATAGTTTCCCCGGTGCTACGAACGAGACTCTGTTGCAAAAATTCAACAACGTACATAAGGACAATCCGTTTTACGAAGCCCCACAACGACGCGAGGCGGCGTTTGTCGTCAGACACTACGCAGGTGCTGTCAAGTACCAAGCAGCGAATATGCGCGAGAAAAATTTAGACCTGCTGCGACCGGACGGTGTCGTCGGAGTGCTCAAAAATTCTTCCCTGGCGTTTGTGCGCGAACTGGTAGGCGCCGATCCGGTCGCTGTCTTCCGATGGGCCATACTCAGAGCTTTCTTCCGAGCGCACTTTGCTTTTCAGGAGGCTGGACGGGCTCATAGACATGGAAGGGGTAAATAGATATTCCATACACAAACAAAATACATTTTTATAGTAAAAATTAAGTTTACTGTTTGGACAATTTGGATTTATTTGTGTGGAATTTATTGTAAGGTTTAGATTTCAAAAACACAAACTATAATTAGCAGATTAAAAATTGTAAATTTTAAAAACGTAATTTGTTATTTGCAATTTCATATGTGTAGCTATAAAATTGTATTTTTTATTGTTACTTCACAGTTGCACATTTGAATTGTAACTTTTGAATGAGTGATTTTCAGTCCTTCACTTTCAAATTCTAGTTTTTCAGTGCTCCTTTTGACATTGTAAATTTTAACTCATATTGATGATGTATTGAATTGTAAAATTGAAACTCACAAGCCACAACTTCCAAATTGTATCGTTCAACCATCCCAATTCAAATTGAAACTTGGTAATTGCAGATTGATAATTGTAAACGTTTGGAATTGTTTTAGCCGATGGCAACAAAACTCTGGTACAAAACAGATACAGGACGCCGAATGATAATGTAATTAGGTCAGTATCAAACTTACTTCAAAGTAGAATTTAATACAACACTGTTATGTGCAAGTGTTTAAAGATAATGATGAATAATAACTTGGCTGCTTACATTTGAAACAAATTTGAATATTATCAGTATCTCTGTCGGCTTCGTTGTAACAACGACCTGTAATTGATGATGCTCCCGTGCATAATACTTGTTTGTGTACCAAACGTTTCTTTCTTTTCACTATTAATTAATGATGACACCGATTTACGGGCCAAAACCCTTCGACGAGCCAAAAAACAAGAACAAATAGTAGAAACAAAACCTTTTCTCTCAATAGTGCAATTTTGTCTTCGCAAAAATGTTTCAATGGCCACGTGTCTTTTCCCCGTAGCTATCTTGTGACGTTATCGGCCGTGAATCTTGCTATTAACAGAATTGCGTAAGTGGTCCTACGATCCACTCTTACTCTATGTTCTCATCAAAAGTTCCACGTCAATGGATATGATTTATCATTCTTCTTTTCAGCTACCGATCATTTTTGTATTCCAAAACCATTCATCGTGTTGCTCGTAGATCGGCCTATTGTTCAACCCATCAAAATCACGATCTTCGCGTACCCTTATTTTTTTACTCTCTCTCTCTCTTTCTAACTGAAATCAACTCTCTTGGATTTCATTTTGTTTATTTCAAGAAATTGTTTTTGTCCATTGTTCGCATTGTTTCTATGTCACTACATAATTGGCTGTTTGTCAGACCCTCATTGAGCATGACTTTGGAAATACCCTAGTGAATCAATCTTTCACATTCATTGTCATCTCAAAAACACTGGAATATCCTCTATCATTACAATCAAAACACAAAAATAAAATCAAAAATGAAGCTTAGAGAGGACGTAACGAAAATTGTAACAGAAATTAGTTGTAAATAAATTGATTATTGATTTATTCAGTCTGTGGTCGCGTCGAAATTTCGTATGAAAATGAAACATTTTTGATGTCCTTAACAAATCGTTATGTAAATTAACTGATAGACAGTTTTGATTATCTGGTTTATTTTGCAAATTCAAGCTCATTGCGCTCAAAATCCATTTTCATTCTGATTTTATATTCTTGTAACAAGATATCAGTACAATTTTGCAATTCGTATGTGAAAATATAACGGACAGATTATAGAAGTAGTCCATTTGCATTTTGAAGGTACTTTGAAATTGTTTTAAAATGCCTTGTTTTTCCACGCGACCACAGATTGAGATAAACAGAAAACGGTTTGAGCTAAAACAAAAAACTTGAAAACTGATTTTGCAGTTCGCAAAAAGTGTCGCGGCTGCCAAACTATCAGAAACAGCGTTATTGCTTGCCGTCGGCAGGGCCGAACGCGGCGTTAATCGCAACGCATTACGAGAACAACGACAGTTTAAACAACAATCGGCTGTCGTGGCCGCAATTCCGTAACGCTAATCAGTCGCAGCACGCGACTCACGTCGCCGCGACCAAAAGTTACCTTACTCGGGCCAGGGACGATCAGCCCAAAAACACTAAATTCCGAAGAGATTGTCGCGCGCCGCTTCACAAAGATGAAGCTAACGTCATGGAACGTGCTAATCAAATTGTCATGTATGTAATAACAAACAACCTGTCAAACATTTCAAATCTTAACTTTCAGTTTAAGGAGCTTTTTTATCCCAGATTTAGATCTTTTTTTCTCAGACGGTTAAGGGGGTTGCACTGTAGTTAATTTAGATTAATTGCTATTGCAAAGTACAAAAAATTGTAAAGAAAAAGGCGAACTCAAACGAAAATAGAGATGAAGAAAAATGTGAGCAAACTTTGTGGTCGTTGAAGTCATGAGTTTTAAGGACTGACAAAAAATTAAATGAGATTCAGTATCTTCGCTGACTTCACTTTCGAATCGATTTTGCAAAGAAAAAAAAATAAGGCAAGAACGATTTTGTTCGCGAGCAAATTTCAGTCGTCTGATTTATCTCTCGCGGTTGGAAGTTTTGAGAAAGTTGGCCGGCGCATAATCAGACGTTTGTTGCGCGCATAAATCTCTCAAAAGTTTGCTTCAAATTGTGTATCGCCGGGCCAACAAATTTGAATTTGCAATTAAAAACACACCAATCCACTTCTCGACCATTTCTTCACTCGAAAACACAAATTTCAAGCTTTGTCATTTATCATTTGCTGCGATTGAAAAATCCAACATTTGTTCAATTTGCGACTTACTTTTTGCACAAATTTCACTCTGATTAACCCTGTCTGACTCCGGATAAACAATTCTATTCGTCGAATAAAAACTGTCCGTCCAAATGATCCCCGGTTCTAATCAACGTTCGTTTTGCAAAATTGGATAATTCGCAAACTGTTTGCCAATTGGTATTCCGGTGAGACGCGCGGTTTCTTTGGAATCTGATTAAGCATGTGAAATGTGTCAGTGGCAAAATCACCCGGACATGCCTGGGACCGGACAAAAAACAAATTTGTTAAAAAAAAAACATTAGAACCAAAGAAACGAACAGAATTGATTAGAGTTAACGAACAAAACCGTTTTGCGGAGCCAGACAAATTCAAAATGGAAAAAAAGCTAACACCGATTATAAACCATGCTTTGTTCTGCATCTGCATGTTGCATGTTCTGTCGTTTTTGCGGCTTTGGCATCGTTCATAGTTTCCTAGAATTCCTCCCTCAGTCTTCCCAGCTTCAAAACCTTCTTTTCAATTACTTTGAAACTGTAAATCAAACCTTACAACCGTTTTTGTTTATTTCTCTTGATTTTGTATTTGATTTCAACAAAAAACTAACCGTCTACTTGTTAACCAGGAAAAACCGTTCGTTCCGGCCTAAGGATCACAGTAAGAAAGGTCTGAAGAATCTGCAGACAGTGAAAACACTAGCTGGTCGGACTCAAAGTTACGGAACAGCGGGAAAGGCGAGGAAACAACCGATGACAGTATCAGCACAGTTCCAAGCGAGTCTGCACAGCCTGATGGACACTCTGAACCAGGCGAATCCGTTTTTCATTCGGTGCATTAAGAGCAACGCTAACAAAGTATCCAACAAGTTCGACGAGGAGACGGTTCAACGTCAGCTCAGGTACACTGGCATGTTGGAAACGGTTCGGATCCGACAGGCTGGTTTCAACGTTCGTCTCACCTACGAGGAGTTCATGCAACTCTACCGCATGCTGCTTCCAAAAGGTCTGCTCAGTACTCAGGCGGACGTTCGAGATTTTCTGCTGACGCTAAATCTGAACAGAGACAATTATCAGCTGGGATCAACGAAGGTCTTCCTAAGAGAGTCGGAGAAAAACAAACTCGACATTGTGCTCCACCAGCAGATCATCACTAGTATCACAACTATCCAGAAATGGTTCAGGGCTTGCTTGGAAAGGAGGAAGTTCATCAGACTGAAAAATGCCGTGATCACGATACAGTCGTTCTGGAGGATGGTTTGTGCACAACGAGTCGCGCATGAACTTAGGAAGATCATCGCCGCGACTCACATCCAGGCGGCGTGGCGAGGGTATAAGCAGTACCAGTTTTATAAAAAGTTCAGAGCTTGTATGGTCAGGTTTCAGGCTTGCGTTAGGGGCAACCTTGTGAGAAGAAAGTATGAGGCCATGAAGAAACGAAAGAAGAAAAACGAAACTGTCAGGGTGGATGTCCGAGTCGCTTTTACATCTAATAAAGAGTATGATTGGGTTTATATATGAAAGATAGGTTTTAGTTTTTAGAGACTGACTAAGGGTTTTCGGGCACTTTAATTGCAGGTTCTTCGTTGACGATTCTGGAAGTTACGGCGTGCAGTCAGACGTGACAAGTCCTCCTCGAAGAACAGATCCTAGTGAACGAGTATCTTTATCAAGGTACCGGAAATTCTTGTGTATAAGTTTTAAAAAAAGGTTGTTATTTTGAGCATGCATTTTTTTCTTATTTTTTAATCTGTGTAGTTCTGAGATACAAACTGCGAATTATTACTTTACAACTGAACTCTCTTTGAGTGCAAAATTTAAACATGTAATTCTAGAAATGACTCGTAAAGTAACTCTGCAACTTTCAACGTTTTGAGTTGTAATTTTTAATTTGTGTATTTAAATTTACAACTTTTCAGTTGCACTATTTCGTTGCAACTTTTTGAAATGCAAACTCTGGAATTGACATATTTAACTTGTTATAATTGCACTTTGTATTGAAATATAAATCGTTTATTTTGTTCCGAACATGTTTCATTGATGTTCAATTTTATAGGATCGAAAACACAAACATGGAAACAACGTACGACAACGGTGTAACAAGTCAAAAGCGGAAGCTGATAACGAACAAGCGCACCATCAACGACCCAGTGACAACGCCCAAGATCAACGAAACCTACTACCCGGACCTCAGCGAGCGAAAGGGCAGCCTGGAGAGTCTCTCGAGTTTCCGCAGCTTTGGCTCGCAGCTCAGCGTGGACAGCTCGGAATCCCACGGCTCGCAGGAAAATTCAAGAACAAAACCCGTGCCGAGCACAAGAACACGACGAAACGAACACGTGACGACCAACGTTAACGTGAATGTTGCCAGGACGTCGGTCAGTCGCAGAACCGATAGCTCGTCTACAGGGTATAGCGATGGCGAGATTGATGTCGATACTCCAAATGCTGTACAGAGCGCACCGCCGGTTTTTAATATGACACCGCCGTTCGCGCAGGATAATAAGTTTCAGGGCAATGTTAATGTCTCGCATAGTCCCAACGGAGATATCTGGAGGAAGAGGGCGGAGTATACTACGAGTTACAACAATTATCCAGTAATGAAAATTAAATTTAAATTTAAAAAAAATCTTGTTTTAATGATACTGAATTGCAGTTTGGTGTTTGTACGTTGTGAGTGCTTAACTGATATTTGCAACTTGTGCATTTTCGAGTTGTGAACTTTGAAAAAGTTGTTTACAAGTTGTAATGTCAAGAAACTTATGAACAGTTTTTAAAGAATTGAAGTGTTTAAATTGCAACGTTGACTTTGCATTGTTTCAATTGTAACTTTTAAGATACAAAATTTAAATTTAAATGAGCAACTTTATAACTTCAAATTGCACTTTATACTGTATCTTTACACTTTATAAATTTATACAACTCTGTTTTGTTATTTTTTTAGGGACCACAAAAACCAACGATTACACGGTCACCGAACGTATCGCAGTACAAAAACTTACCGGAAAATTTCATGGAGCAGGTGAGACTGGAGAGGTTTCGTGAGAGTTCGAATTACGTGCCAATTGATAAAGAAGGCTCGAGGAAAGACCAGCGGAGGCTCAGCGAGAACGAGCAGCTTGTGCAGCAAGCGAGGGAACAATCGTACAGGGATAGTTATTTAAGGAGACAGAATTCCGAGGGCGACACGAACGTGAAAGTGGACTCGAGCAAGGCCCCTACGGCGAAGGAGAAGAAGACTGAGCCCGACGTCCCCGTTAGGAGCGCGAGGAAAAACAGGGTGCCCCGAGAGACACTTTGTCGGTCCATGGGCGAGAGCGCGGATACCGTCACAGAAACCAGGACTCTTTTTCTCAAAACTATCAACGAGGCTGATCTTAAGAGTACTAACTTGTTGACGAGGAAAGAATCGGGCGATGGATTGCGGGTCGTTTCCGACTGGTTTGTTAATAAGGATCCACAGGTAATTCAATTTTCAAATGTACAAATTTCAAAATCTTTCAAAAAAAGAGCGAAAAAATAACGGACACAATTTTCAATTTCCAGGGCCTCGGAAAACGAAGCAAATCCAACGTGATGTCAACCCTGGAGCTGCGTCGTCGCAACTCCGACCCGGCAACAAAGATCTCTGAACTGCACGAGGAAAAGTCCATCTCGGACATAAGTCCCAACGACCTGAAACCCACCTCAGGCATCAAAATGTTGGACGAAAAGGGCCACGAGTTTTCGCTTAAGAATCATCACTTTCGTAAGGTCGCTCGGTTCTCCAAGGACGACATGTGCCTGTGGTGTCACCAGAAGATGGACGCGTTTGTAACCGCCGGCTACCGCTGTAACATCTGCAAAAATCTGTACCATGTCAAGTGCATCCAGAACGGTGGTGTGGTCGGTTCCTGCACGTCAACAATCACGCCCAGTCGACGCAAGAGGAAACCCCATCGGACGCCTTATGACAGTCCCAAACCACCTGACAAAATCAAGTTCAGCCTGACTGGAACTTCGGCCTTTTCCGACAGTACTGATAAGATCATCTCGCACTCGAAGGAACTGTCGCTCCTGCAGGACTTCATTACGCAGAAAATTTACGTTATGGAGGGCCAGGAGGAGGGCAAAAAACCCAGCGAGGTCGATCGGGTCTTCAGACAGGCACTGCGCAAGTTCAAGGACGATCTCATCGTCACGTACAGTCTGTCGGAGCAGCAGGAAATCGTCAACATTAAGTACACAGACTTGATTGCGAACTTTTTGCAAGTCATGGAGACGGTGTGTAAGCAGGAGAATACGAGCGAGGACTTCCCGGTGACCATGGGGGTTAATGCTTTTAGGGGTTTTATGAACGAGTTTATGGTTCTGGTGAAAAATGAGTCGTTGGACAAACAGAGCAAGAGCAAACGCAAAAAAGAGAAGAAACGGAAACAGGAGGAGCTTATTCGACATGGCAATCATCTGTTTCAGTTAACTATCATCAATATTCCTACCGCCTGCGAGGTCTGCTCGTCCTTCTTTATGTGGCCTATTGAAAGGGGATTGGTCTGTCAGAGTGAGTTTAAAATTTTCATTGTTTCTTTCTTTTTTGGGAATTGTGTATCCTATTTTTGTCAATTTTGATGTATTTGAATGTACAAATTCGAATTCGAGTTTTGGACATGTAGAAGTTTATTAATTTAAAATTGTAATTTTTAAAAATGTACTTCTAAAGTTAGAATCAAGCTTTCTTTTTAATTTGTCTTATTTTTCAAGCTGTGGTTTGTTGGTTTCAGTCTTTTTATTTTCGACTAATTCAACTGTGAAAAACATTTTGATTGCACAAAGTAAACCAAGCGAGATTTTATATCGCACATTTGATCCAAGGATGACTGCGAATTTTCACCTACGACACCTCTTTTTATCAGTTTGACTTTTAACTCAAGACATAAATCTTGTTTACACCTTATGTGTCGACGTTGTTCTTTTTTATGGAAAAAAGAAGAAACAAAGCAAAAAATAAAAAGAAAGCGCAGTCATAAACGCGACCATAAGAACAATCTAGGCAAGCTCGCGAGCCTAACGTTTTTATCGCTCGTATAAACTGTATCGCAAATTCTGTCGGCATAAATTTATCGTCGCGATGATAAGTCAAAAGTGTCATTATGACTGGGAATCGCTGAAAAAAATGTGAAATAAAATTAATATCCCTCGGGTTATATTGTCGATAAATTTTGTGGCCTGATAACAGTCGGGATTTACGATTGTCCGTTGTAACGAGCTGAATTTCGTCTTTAACCCATTACAACTGGGTTGAATTTAACAAAAAAATTGAAGAAAAAAAAGAATAGAAAAAAGAAAAGAAAAAAGTTTGTGCACCGTCGAACAAACTGGTAAAAAGTATCGCAAATAAGCGGGCTCCTTAAACGGCCGGATCGCATTCATTTGTTCAGGTGCTGAGCACAAATTGCTCGATTTTTCGCAAGTAATTGTTTACAATTGAATGTATCTCGTTTGCAATTGCAGATCGATAGTTCAACAAGTTCTCTACCCGGGGCCAAGTTTGTTTTCCAACCTCCTAGACGACTTGCCTAATTTTAATTTTATTTTATTTTCCCCATCGATTTGACCTGATTTGCATCCACTCATTATTATTTGACGCTTTGTTTTGTTACAACTTCTGACGCCAATAAGTCATTTTGTCAAACTGACAAATAATTAAACGAGCAAACTTAGAACCAGCTTTATGAAAAATGCGACGACTCCGATTTCGCAAAACTGTTTACTCATTCAAACTGACACTTACTGGTCCATTTTCTCGTCTCAATTATTCAAACCTCAAAATTGTATCTCAAATCTCTCGTGCAAAACATTTTCCATTTTTCACACACCTTTGCAGGTAATTTTTCGTTATTATTTTTTAAAGAAATTTTTCTGATGTTTTTATTTGTAATTTCTGTTTTTTTTTACAAAGTAATTTGCATTACATTTTTTTTTAATTGAACCAATCTTTATGACGATGCGTCCTTTGCCGGCTGATAGCGTCCTTTAATTTATTTTTGAGTTGAAGTTTATAGAGAAACCGACTTCAAAAACTCATTCGCCACAAGGGGTGTGCACATAAAAGAACGTAAAATAAAAAAAACCCGACTCGTCAAGTGCTTGTTTTAAAATAATTTTTTTTCTCTGATGGAAGAGCGAAATTGCATCGCGATCGATTAATGCAATTCGGAGTGGTTCAATTGGGGCTTTTATCGAACCCAGGCCTATATAACAAGGGGTTCGAAGATAAGAAGAGAAAACAAAATTCAAAGTAGAAAAATGATTCAATAAAAATTATTCGGGGTAATAAATAAATTATAATACTCGTCGTTTGACTTGGAAACAAGCCGCCTACAATTAGGTTCAGCCAATAAACCAACCCACCGGGGGTAGCCGCAATTCAAAAACTCAATATCCTTCCATCCCGCAACGGTACGCCTCGCTAACCAGAACCCTCTCATTACTTCCAGATTGCAAGCTCACATGTCACAAGAACTGTCACACGAACTTGTCAACTTCCTTTTTTTCACAGTCATAATATTTCAACCACATTTGATTTTGGTGTTTTCGCATGAATCGAAGCTGCACTTTTCAATTGTACTATAACGTCGATACGGATTTTGTTCGCAAATTTCAACATCAAAATTGTCAAAAATTAATTTAAAATTACAATTTCAATCTTGCAACTTTGTAAATTACACATTTTCCAAAAGTATTTTTCTTTTTTCAGCAAGTACTAAAGTACTAGAATACTAAAATACTATTTCCTTTTGTTCACAGACTGCAAACTAACGTGTCACAAAAAGTGTCAGATGAAGATCGGAGTGGACTGTTGCGGCAAGGACCAATCAAACCTCTCCGAATCGGGTACCCACAAGGTCTTTGGTGTGCCCCTCTTCAAGCTCTCTTTCGGCGACGGTAACGTGCCCCTGGTGGTCGAGCGGTTGATCACCACCATCGAGATGCACGGCATGTACACCGAGGGCATCTATCGCAAGAGCGGCGTCAACTCCAAAGTCAAAGAGCTGAAGAGGAAAATGGACGAAGGAGAGCTAGAAAAAATCGACTTCGGTAACTACCAGGTCCACGTGCTCGCAGCAGTGCTCAAGAGTTTCTTCCGCGACATGCCCGAGCCTCTGTTGACCTTCGAGTACTACGACGATTTTCTGCATGCCGCGAGTCTTATCGATTGCGAGGACCGCGAGATGACCCTGTTCGCAATTTTGGAGAAACTGCCCAAGCCCAATTTCGATCTGATGCAACGCCTAATTGTACACCTGGCGCGAGTGGCACTGCACGAAGTTGACAACCGGATGTCGTCGTCCGCGCTGGCGATCGTTTTTGCACCGTGTATTTTGAGAACCAACCGATCCTTACCAGCCCAGGACTCTCTGCAGGACGTGAGCAGGCAGACCAAGTGCGTGGAGACCATCGTCCAAGCAAAACTCCGAGCCATCCGATCGGCGATCGATGACATCAACACCTTAGACTCTGCGTGTCGATCGGCAAGTAATCGCTTGTCGAATTTGAGATCGTCCAAGATCTTCAGCCAGGAGGAACTGAATGTGAGTTCGGCAATCGCTGGAGCCAGAGGAGCCATGGTGGATGACAGAAATCCTGGCGACGAAGAGGAGGCATTGCTGGTTGACCATATCAGGGACATTCAGAACCAGAAACACCTGCTAACGAGGAACCTGCCGAGTTTGGCGAGAGCCTCCTCCGACGACGAGTTACAGAGCTGCGCGATGGGCGCGACCGACGCGGACGAGGGCTCGCTTGACGATCTGCCTTCTGCAGGTGAGCCTCCTAGGATCGTTTCTGTTGATCGCGTTGGCTGGCTCAAGGGGTGATGGCCATGAGGGCTTAGTTTTTGTTTGTTTAGTTTTAAGTTTTTGTGTTGGAGGGGTATGATATGACGTTTCTTATAGGCTACAGTTGTGTCAACTGGTTAAAGTTTTTTTTCTCGAGGTTTCTCGTTTGGACTAACTTGACTTTTCAGTGATTTGTTGGCCGAATTTAATGGTTGTTTTTGATGTAAGATTAATGTTTAATCTGATGTAGTAAGTCTTAGTCACGTTTTTATAATGTTTTATTATGTTCATGAATTGAGAATGCAAATTTAAGGTAGTTTTATAAATCGAGTTGGGTGATTGTCGCGAGATGAGGAAGTTGGAGGAAGACCGAGGATAATTGAGAGAAGATTATAACGATATTTGAATATGAGAATGTTAATTTTGTGGGATCGCTAGTTAATTCAAGATGTACAAGATGTAACCGTACAAGTTGCGCGACAAACTTGCGGATGTGAACAAGAAACACAAACAAGCCTGGGTCTTCTTCACACAAAAATAAGTTTAAGATTAAACTAGTTACTTTAATGAACTTACGTTTCGGAGGGCCAATTCACGAACATTCCTCTGTATGCAAGTTTGACTCAAGTCAAACTGCGTTCGGTTACAAAAGTAGCCGAATTATTTCTGTCATTGTTTCAACCGAAGAATCAAGTTGAAATTAAGCGGTGCATTTTCGGCGTCTCACGCAACTTCATTTTGTTAATCTAACGAGTTATCAAATTGTCGCGGTCGCGCCAAAATAACTCGGTACAATTTATTTGCCAATTATAATTTAGTCAGGCTTTGTAACAAAGTGCACAAAAGTCGTGCTGGAACTTTTGGGCGCATAAAAATAATCGACAAATGTCCAAGAAAAATTGTCCAGAGAAAAAGAGAGCAAGAAAGGGTGGGGGGGAAAAATAAAATGAGTGAAACACAGCGGAAGAATGAGGCTTTTGTTTGCTTTTGGTCCTAAATTAATCGCGTGTACATTTTGTGTACACGCTTTTTGTTCGCTCGGGAAAATCAACTCATCCGCCGCACAACCCATTTTGCCCTGGCAATTTATCTTTGCAAGTTCATTTTTGTATTCACGAAAAACCAAGGGCCGCATTACATGTTATCGTTAATCATTTTAAAAATCGTTCGTCCATAATTGAAACGGAACTCACGGGTCTGTCAAAAAAAAAGAGAGAAAAAAAGAACAGACGTTGCAAAAATAATATCCAACCGCTTGTTGTGATTCATCACCAACTGCTCATCCCAATCATGTTCGGTTTTATTTATCGCAGGCGTTGGAAAGGGCGAATAAATAAAATTAAAATTAATCGATAATTCCCTGTTGTTTTACAGACGACAATTCCGTCGACGAGAAATTATGTAATCAATATTTTCTTACGTTTTGCGATCCAGGCGACGAACCAAAGGGATTCAGACGGTTTCTGGAAGAGAAATTTATATTTAAACGCAGATACGCGTTTAGAAAGATGAAGCTACTTTCTAGGGAAATTTCTAATGAGATATAAATACCTACACAGTTGGAAGAAAACTTATTTTTAAAGAATTCCAATTTGTTTTGTAATTTAAAGTTAATTATTTATCAGATAGTAATTTAACAAATTATGCATTATTCGAACGAGTAAAATCGAAAAATCAATGTCAACATTGGTTGTCATTCTTTTATATTATATTTATTCAAATACAAACGATACAGATTTTGTAAAAAAATACGTAACAAATTGTCAGACGTTTTGTGTTCTAAACTTGATTCAACTTGGAGTAAAAATCCTTTCTCCTGAGATCATAACACGTAGCTGTCGTAAGAGAAAAAAATTACTTTTCATAGCAAGAATGACGTTGCGGCTGATAAAACGAACTGCTTAAAAATGAATGGGCCCTTCTGCAAAATTTGATGTATTGTGTTGTCGATCGAGTTTTTTATCGCCTTTTCTCGCGTCACTTTTATCGTACAGGAGGGTTAACGAAATTCTATAAGCTTAGTAAAAATCCGTTAACATGTTGTACACCACTTTTTTGTTATTAGAACGAAAAAAAAAGAGAGAGGAAAAGAGAGAGAGAAAGAATCGAGGAAGTCTATCGGCTATAATACTCTGTAAAAACAGAACGCATAAAGAAATGAAATGATATTTTTTTACGCCGGTCCCGTCGAGCTATTTGAATGTAAATACACGTTAGAGCTATATTCGCCGCAACAACTTTGCGGTCTTGTAAATTTTATACGCGCGTTATGAACGGTGTAAAACATAAGTGTACGCTTGTTCTTGACTGAATCTCCGTGCGGTCATGAAAGTGTAAATAATCAGCGTCAGTTATGCTTCATTATTCGCCAATTTGTTTACTACAAATTTTTCAATCTCATTTAGTCGCTTAGTGACAACGAAACAACAAATAACAAATTATTTATCACCAATTAATTTTAATTCGCTCGTTTTTTTTTTAACAATTTCATGCCTGTACATTTTCATGCGACCTCATTGTAGCTAACCAAAACCTCGACGACCGACTGTAACAAAAAAAAATAAAACTTTTTTTTCAATAAAACATGATCGTTGGCTATGTCACCTTCGAAACTTCGCTCTATTTCTGATTGTCCCATTTTCACCTCGCTATTATTTAATCTAGTTCGCTTTTCAATTATAACATCCTCCTGTTATGCCTTTTGAAAAGATAGTCCATTAAAATTCCGCTGACAATCAGAACCGACGGGGAAAATGTATTTTTTTTTTCGTTAGGATCAACTATTGTTTTGCAGGGTTCGATCAAGCTGGCCGATTCCAGTTGGCGCGCACCTGTGCGCCACTTTTTGAACGCGCACATTCAACCGTTACTAATTACTTGTACGATGCACAATTTAACAATAAAATAAAGTTAAGCACCATCGATGGATCGAAGCCACTCGATGCTATCTTTGTTTTTCACTTTGTTGCCCATCATTTTATGATACAATTAATCACATTAATTATAGCCAAACAACATGTTTGGTCTTCCAACGTTATTGTGTACCATTTAAATATCGCTTGGATTAATTAACTAATATTTCGAAGAGAGATTGCGATGTTGGCAAATCAGATATTTTCGTGTCAACAAATAATAACTAATATTTGCTGTAATATTGTTAATTGGCTTTTGTACGACCAATACTTTATCGTTGTGGATGTTGCAAAATAACATTGGTTGAAAATGGCCGAACGTTTTTTATGATAAAACCATAAAGCCAGTGAGATTAACCCAAACAACATTTTGTGGTTCTTTTATTTTTATAACATTTTTATAGCTCTTGCACAGTCTGTGTGAAAAATCGCTTGTTTTTCGGTAATAAAGTTGAATTGAGTTTATTAAATATTTTTTATAGATTCCGGCAGATCTAATCTTAGGATTGAATTTTTACAGGTTCTAAGATCTAAGATCTTAAAAGTTGTTCTAATAAAATTGTTTTATTGTTGGTGTTGTTACAATTAAAAGTGTGCATTTTTGAAAGCAAAATCAAAGCCGATTGTTCAAAGTGAAAATGTAATTGAATTGTTCTAGATGGCGTCGATCAAAAGAAACCGATACAAAGAGAAAACTCGTCGGACAGCACGTACCCAACTTCGCACATTGTCGACGACGAGATGGTTATGTTATGACCGGCGATGCTCGTCCGAAAGACACCTCTGTGTTAAACATGCAAATTGATAGACTAGAAACTATTTGCGACACGTCTTCTGCTGCTACCCAACACGGTTCGTTGGCAACAATATCCGATATTAGCGTTCGCCGATAGTTAGCTAGTTAGATAAGTGGACTTGACATAGTTTTTAGTCGTTAATTCATTTTTTTCCCCTTCAAAAACTTTATGATATTATTGTTCGGACGTCGTTGTGCTATTCGAAATGCATTTCCGCGAGTTTTCCTGGTTCTCTCCAACCTATATATGTCCATATATAACTCACCATTTTTTATTTTCAAATTCTTTTCAACCACTTTTCTTTCAATTTTTTTTTAACTCATATTCCGTTTTCTTTGGCCCGATCGATGCCAATACTTTGCAAGCATATCTCCTAAGATGTGGCTTCAAAAAATGGTTCACAGAAATGTCTCTGCATTTATTTCTCCTTTAGCACTTGTTTCGTGTTCTTTGATGGGAACTATGAATATCGAGCAGAATTTTAATGGTTACTCAACAAGGAAATAAAAAGAAAAACAGCTGCGAAATAAGTGTGTGCTCCCGCGTAATAAGAAATTCTCCAAGTTCTGATTCCCGTCCGGATAAGATGAATTTTTTTCATCTTCACTCCCCCCCCCCCCGAGCTTCCAGCTCTTCCTAACGTGACGTCTCGTTAGATGCTTTTCGTCGTTCTGATATTGTTTTTAGCGTCGACGAAAAATGAATAATTGATCGCATAAATTATACTTATCTTTTCTACTCCCGAATCGCGGAATCAGACGAACAAATCCCAGCTGCTGTTAAATGCAACGTTTTCGTTTTCCTTTTGTATTGATTTATTGTACAAAGTATTGTATATAGTGAAATATTGCAATTAAAAACAAATAGGATGGAGAAGGAAGTAAGAAAGAAAATAACAAAAAAAAAAAAAACGAGATTGTAACGACGACGAATGTTCCAAGTTTGACTCTTGCGGTTCTCCTCCAGGCACGAGACGTGGTTGTATGTTGTTTAAACCGCCGGAGACCGAATTGTAAAATTGAAGCGAGAGTCTACGAGACACGAAATCAAAACAAAAATGAAAATGAATAATTTGAATGAAAACCAAGCCTGTATATAAGTATATATATTATGAAATAAGAGTATGTAATTATCTGTTACTATATTGTTACCGATTTTTGAAAAAAGGCGTTAAACCAAGATTATTATATTTCTACTATACTGATGACCTGTCATCGCGTAGGACAATTGTCAAACGAATTAAGCGAGATGAGACAAGGGGATTGGCGGATTTGAGCATGAGATTTGCGATACTGTTACTGTTTTATATTTTTCTTTTTACTTTCCTTTTGGTCACCTTGTAAATTGGTCGACAGTGAAAAAAAAAAGAAGAAGAATTGAATTGCAACAAATTGTTCTCACAAATGTTACGTTCAATCCAGCGACAAAGTCAGCATATGGGACAGCGAAACCTCGCGCTCAAGTCGCATTTTTTCTATTTATTACCGACTTCATTCAATTATTGTTAATCATTTTTTATCACGCGATGCGTTTGACTGCGCCAGACTGAAGAAATATAAACGAAACTTTTTAACTTTACGAAACCAAGCGACCTTAGTTTCTCCTATTTTTTCAATCCACTAGTTTATGCTTTTCCTCGTTTTTACTGCATTTTTTGCACCACTCATTTTTTGTACTTTTTGCATCTTTTCGCTACACCGATTTGTATTTTTGTTCTTGAACGAATTTTGTATAAAAATCATCGAAATGGCAAACGAGCAAATAAAAAAAAACAGGCCCCTAGTTTTTTTCACACGTATCGATCATTTTTGGCCGAGCAGTAAGGCAAGGATGGAAAAAGGTTGACGTGAACAAATCGTTTTATCGTCCTCTTTGATCGCTAAAATACTCTCGGACGGGAGGAGAGGGCGACGTTCAGCTTACCTCCCCCTGCGAAAATTTTTTCAACCTTTCTTCCATTTTGATTCCATCTTCTTTGCCTTTTTTTTAAATATTACTCTTCGAGCGCACTCGGTCGCGGCCGAGTTTTCTTGTTTTACGGCTGAGCCACGTTTGTTTTATAGTGCCCGGCGAGTTTAACGATGGTCAAAATCGGCGCTTTTTATTCGCGCCCGCTGATTTACGCGCGTATTACGACGTTTAAACTCGTTCCGACCGTTTTATTCGCACAATTCGACTGCAAATTATGCATTTTTTTCTCGTCGTCTTGAACCGTCGATTCTCTTTTTTAGTTCCATCCCCTTTTCTTCTTCTTTTCGAACTGAAATTATTTGTTCACTCGAATTGCAATTTGTTATTCTAACATCGATTACGATAAAGAAAAAATGAAATAAAATTGTGATATTTTTCACCTTCGTTGATGTTATTTTTGTCGACTGTCAATGTTGGTTTTGTGTATTACATTTGCGAGACGTTTCGCGTCTGAAATTTGTCGCGTTCCGGTGCGCGAGAAAAGCAAAAATGTCACGCATTTTTGCTTACACGTGTTTTGCAAGTCGGGATGCGAGGCGATTTTCATACCTCCTTCTTCCAAGTCGTTTTCATATTTCAATTTAAAAAATGCCTCGAACAGGCGCCCCGCTATGCATTGATATCACTTGTTACGAAAATGTTATACCTCGTTTTGCGTTCTCACATTTTTATTGCGACCTGTCAGAATTGAATTAAGCCTTAGTCGAGGGCAGGGGGGAGGGGGTGGAGACTTAAAAATAGAAGCGTAACGAAATGGAAGAGAAATATTAGAAGTTTTCATTCCCGTCGCTGATTTTTCTTTCCGTCGAGAAACGACTGTAAAAATAAACGAAGAAATAAAAAAAAAATGTACTTGTACGGAGAAAGTCTATCAGAATCGAATTGTCAAACTTTCCGATTCGTTTTGATTTTCATCTTTGTCAGGTTTTTTTCATCCTTGGATTTCAATGAGAACTTGTTTTTTTTTCAGTTTTTCTGCTAATTAAGTGAATAAACCAATTTTTGAAGACAGAAATTGATTCCATCTGAAAAAGAAATGTGTCATCTGCTATTTTTGTTTTTGATTATCTTTTTTCAAAACACTTTGGTGATTCAAGTTGAGGACTTATTAAAAACATCATTCTAGGGTGTTTAAGCAAAACCAAGCTATACTTTGTAAAATTATCGCTGAAAATTGTAATTTCTTTTCGTCCGAAAGAATGGGTGGCGCGAATGAATAAATCATTTTGATGAGATGGAAAGTAAGCTCGAAGGAGTTTGAAAGGAAACTGGCCGATTTAATTTGTTTATTTCGCGCCGGTCTTTTCGCTTTTGTTTTTCTTTTTCCGGGTACTTAACTGGGCGCCGACGTTGATCGCATTGTCTTTTCTAATCTTTCGTTGCTCGATCGGTGCGACGAACTTGCTTTTCCTTCCCTCTTTTCTCACCCCCTGCTCCTTCTTTTGTACAATAATCTTGCTGTGATTTTTTACACGAAAAAAAAAGGTGAATAAAGTGAAATAACAAATATTTATTCAACTATAAATCTTTTACAACGTCTAAGCTAAGTGCACACGAGATGAATCTATTTTTCGAAACCACGCGTATATTAAAAACGAACTGGGATGACGAAACACGAATAAAAAATTGAGATGACAAAGGGGGAAATTTTTTTTCCACAAAAGAAGAAAAAAAAATGAAGTGTATTTTGAAGCAAGTCAAAATCATCACAATAAACGAAGTTAATGAGTTGAGTTAGTTTTCGTTCCCACGACTAAGAGTTGTGATATTTTTTTATGACAAACGAAATGAACGAAAAATGTTGAAAACAATGAGGCGAGTAGTTGTTTGAGCAGGTTACGAAAGAAATAAAAATAAAAAGTGCAATCAATGACTAATCATTCCGCAACAGTGTTGTCTGTGTAATTCCTACGATTCGGCTGGATGCATCGATGCAAAGCACCGTATAAATGTCTTCTACCAAAATACTCTGTTTTAGAAATCCGTGTCTTTATCGTTAGGTAGTCGTTGCGTTTCGTTCGGACATGCGTTTACAATGCGACATAAGATATCAATGTGCTCTAAGTATGCTGCGTCCATTTTTTCCGCCGCTTCCAACCGTTCTGTTTCCTCCGGTCGGACGAAATCGGCCTATTTTCACTAGTATTTCGTAAAGGTACAACCTATTTTATCAACTCGTATTTCGTTCCACAAATCAATCGGATGAAAAATGCATGTACATTTCGCATTCGGAATGTACGAAAAAAAAAGGAATAAAAACCCAAATTGCCGTGAATTTATTTCCAAGTTTTATAAAATAGATTGTCCCTTTGATTTTGAAATTAGATAGAAAACAAAGAATTGCGCAACCGAAAAAAAAAGAGAATTAGCGTAAGTTTATGGGCTGTTGTGAAATCCTCGTTGTGAAAGAAGCAACAATTATAAAAAAAGCGCGAAAACACAAAGACAAAGTTGGCGAAAATGGAATTTAACAAAATAAGAAAGAGGCCGTAGTCGAAAATTTAATCAGCAGGTCGTATTTGCTGGTTCATGCTTTTTCTGTGCGTGTCGTGTACCGTTATATTAAGATGTAAACGCGCAAATATAAATGCGCATATGTAACGTTCTCCTGTTTATTTTGTATTGTTTTATTGTTTTCATTTTCATTTCTTTATTGTCGCGATGTAAAAAACAATATGAAACAAATGAATGTTTTCCATTGATTTGATTCTCGGATGTTATCCAAGTCACGGCCCTATGAGTTGTGTGTTACTTTTTTTTCTAACAGCGCGTTTTTCAAGTTGTTCGTTGTTTTGATAAGGTAAAAGAACAGGCGCCGCGAGTTTGGCGTCTGTTCCCACCCTCGTACCTTGTTTTTCATCCAACGAATGAGAACTCCGAATTTTGGTTCGCGAAAACTTGTATAATTGTGTGTGTGTTGCGTGTGTTGGTTGCAATGACAAAAAAAAAACAAAATAAAGACAGCAAATCATGAATGTACATTGAGAAATAAGCGATTGACTGTAATTTTATATAAATATTTGCAAGGCAAACAAATGATTGCGAACACAGAAAAAAACAACATGAAAAATAAAACAACTATAATCTTATGTACAGCATTACCTGTTAAATAACAAGGCATATACCTTATATCTACGTAATCGAATGTATATGTGATTTATTTTGCTAATTATTTATCACGAATTCATTATTGTCACGCCGATCGATATTAATCTTCTGTCGGTGTTGAATGAAAACAAAAAGGAACAGAACTATGATTTTAATAAACATTTTTCTCTTCGAACTTGACAGCGATCATTTATTTGCACGTCCCAGAAAACTGTCCTTGCCGTCGTCCGTCCGGATGTTTCAATTTTTATTCCTTCTCCGCGGCCCGGCACCTCGTTAAACAGTCCGCTAGTTGATCGTTCCAATTTCACGCTCTGCTATAAACTTTGCGCGTATATTTTTGTTGTCGAACTGAGACCTGCGGATGTAACGCTGACGCTGTGGAAAGTGAGATTGAACGCGCTCATTTTTACCTCTCGGATTCTTCAATGCATGACAAAAGCTTCGCGCCGTGATAAATGAACTCATGAGATGAAACACCTTTATAAAATGACTTTTCATTTTTACCTCGACAAATTTTTTACCTCTTGTTTTTGTTTCTTTCACTTTTGCCATAGCTCAGCCAAAGGCAACACTTCAAAATTCAACAATTTCTTTCAAACATATTGCTTTGACAAAAATAAACGTAAAATTATAAACAAATTGTTTGCGCGAGCTTATTATTTCTAGAATTCAACAGTGTGTTTAAAAATAACTGTGAATAAAATGACATAAGTTAAATCGAATTAATATTATTCAATTGAAGAAGCGAGTTTGAAAACATTTAAATGTGCATTTTCTTGATTGGAGATTTTGTTTTTCTTTTTTTGTGGTTTGGAATAAATTGATTTTGCAGAATCGGTTCGATTTGTTCGAAGTTACCGAAGTTAGCGGCTTTTATTGAATAAATTTTGTTCTTTGGAAATATAAAAGCATTTAAAAATGACGAGGAGCTCGGTGTACATTTGTCGTTTGCGGTTATTGATCGCATCACTCTTGGCATCTGTTCGCGAAAGAAAATTACTTCCTCCGATGAATAATATTTAATTTACCTTTGAGATCGGAACGATTTATTATTACCATCGCTGTTGTTTCCTGCTCGGAGAGTTTCTTAAACGTCTTTTATTCGATATCTTAATGAATGGAGCCTCTAGAAACGAGATAAGTCCGTAGCAAGGATTTATGTCCTCGACGTCAAGAGAGGAAAGACCGTGCTTGATATAACAGCATTATAAGTCAACTTGGTTACCATTATAAAAGTTACTCCTTTTTTTTTCATCTGTTATGCGAACAAACTTGTCGAATATTTCTTTTCCACGGCGATTTTCAACTGCCCTTTTCTCGCATTTATTTATCCCAGCTTGTTTAAACAATTTCCCGCATACTTAATCACATTATCTGACTTGTTGTAAGATATTTAAACCTGTCTGTATATAGGTATACGCTTGGAATACATTTGCATGCAAATATTGTTCGTAATTCACAAAATTTTAATACCCTCCCCCCCTCGCGAAACAAACTTTGACGTCACTTCGACTATCTCGAGAATACCTCCTGGCAAATTACGAATTTATTTTGCTAAAGTTTTTTTTTGTGCTTGTTATTTGGTACGTTCATTGATTTACTTATTCCGTGACTGTGTTTTATATCACTTGATTATTTTTGTAATGGGAGATATTTTAATGCGATTTCCTCGACAAAGTTTCGCATCATAATTTATAATCACATTAACATGTAAATTTCGTAATTTGTCTATTCCCGGAGTTGCGTATAATTTTCATGAGCTCATGAAAAGCAACGAAAAAGGATAAACAAGTTTAATCGAAAATCAAAATGAGAGCATAGTGAATTTTTAGTTCTTTCTACTTACTTTCAAACATTTTTTTTTCTCAATATTTATAATTCTAATTTCTCGTTCAAACAAAATTCAATTACAAAATGAAAATGTACTTCTAGTGAATTTTCTAGTTACTTTTTTGTGTACGTCAAACTGCTTGTTAAAAAAACTACATTCAATCAGAAAACGAAAATGTATTTATATAGTAACTTTTAGTATAGTAACTTTTTTTGTTTTTGTTCAAACAAAATTCAATTACAAAATGAAAATGTACTTCTAGTGACTTTTCTAGTTACTTTTCCGTGTACTTTTTCAAACTGCTTGTTAAAAAAGCATTTCAATCAGAAAACGAAACTGTATTTGTGTAGTAACTTTTTGAATACACTTTCTTTTTTTCAATTAGTGTAATGATATGTTTTCAACAAATTATCGTGCGACGTTTGTACAAAAGAGACGTTGCAAATGGCCAGTGGACAGAGAAGAGAGACGACAAAAAAATGCATTCAGAAAAGGTAATACTAGCCTCGTCAGACGGACGGTAATGGTCCGCTTGGACAGAAATGAAATTCGAGTGATTTAACAGTTTGAATTTCGAACCCGCGTACAATCGAGAGCAAAGAAAGAGGTACAGTAAATCTTTCGCTGAAATGGAACTTCTTTCTATTTCAGCATGTATATCGGTTGCGTTTTCTTCGACGATCGGCACGTCTTTTGACTGCCTCGGATCGATGATGGACAATCGGTGATTGAAATCATTCGACTCTGCAATCCTGCTTGTCATATGCACTCAATTTGAAACTCGAAATTGCTTCAAACGTGTCGTCCAATTTTTCAGTTTTTTTTTCCTCCTTCGAAATTTGAAACAAGTTAGTTTTTTTTTCTATTTGCAGAGAAAGAAATGAAATTTATGGAACGAATGTTTGAAATATTTGCGAATCGTATAGTTAATGCTCACATGAATAACGATGCAGAACTCGCGAGAAAAATTGAATAATGAAGAAAATAAAAAAAGAAGAAAGACGAAAACAAAAAGCTCACCTTCGCTCATATATCTTGCGGATATTCGTGCATAAATAATAGGCGCTATGGATCAGCTGAAATCACTAAACATTTTATGAGTGAAACTTTTCATGTTAACTCCAAACTTACTCTCAAATATTTCATCGCAAGTTACGCTTTGTTTACAGCCATTATTATTATGGAGCACGAATTCAAATTAATTCTGTACATTTTAAGACAAACATTGTGAATCACAAACAAACACATAGTTTCTATCAATCATTTTTATTATTTTTCTCATTTGAAAAACTGCTGTCATGTACTCAATTTTGAATTTGATCTTTGATTATATTTGTGATCTCTGTATTTTACTAAAAACAAAATTGGGGGAGGTTTGTCGTCAAAGAACAATTTTGCTGCTAGTGACATGAACGCAAATAAATATGATTAGTTTCAGACAACGTGGCCCTATTTATAAGCACCGTACCACATTACACAAGCTAAGCACAAAGGCCCGTAGTTTATCCACATATCATCACGTGGTTCGAACATGCTATGCATCAGCCCAGGCGTACTTTTGGAATTCAACCGTACCAAAATCTCGTCAAAGAATTTTTATCGGAATTAACCGCGTTTACGTTTCCATAAGCAGTGATTATGATTATGTCAAAATCAACGTTGAAAGAAATAGAGATGCAGTGAGCCAGAAACAATCGAGGCGGTTGGAATGATGCACGACTAATCTCTCCAGATCACATTTTCTGACAAGAAAGCTCTGCTCCAGGTATTTGAGTTTGGAGCTTTGAATTCAATTGACCTGTGCAACATTAGCACTGTAGGTAAGTTTAGTTTGCGGCTAACAATCCAATAGTTGAGGCTATTCGGTTTGACCGATTTGGTTCTAATTAGGTGCCCATTATACCGTTCTTCGTTTGCAATTTAACGAAATGGAAACTTCTAGTTAGACCGTTTAACATTTTTTTTAACAATTCATTTCATTCATGAGTTCAACGACGTCGACAGAAATGAAAATCCCGCTGTGAGGAGTTTTTCAAGTGTGACAAAAGTTTGTTGGTAGAAATTTTTGAAAATTTTTTCGGTCCGAAGACATTGAGTTGGAAAAAGTAAAAAGTGAGAGATGGGTTTTTGCGTGTGACAGTGGCGAAATCGCCTGATTACTTTGCCATTTGGCAAATTAATCATTCGTTATAAATCGTTGCGTCAAAGTTATAAATTTACACCGAAGCCACATTTCGTTAACAGCGATTATTCAATACGCTTATTATACTAACTAATAATAAGCTGATGAAGCGCGGCTAAATTTGTTGGCACAATTACAGTAATTGTCATTTTATTTTAATGGATATGCTCCGTTCGGCAAAAAGGGATTCCAAGCCGCACTATAAATAAAGTTTTCATTGCAACTGCCAATTAACAACTCCGCCCTTCTGCAATACATAATTTGTTTCTCCTCCAATCCATCATTGTCAACAACATTTATCATCGAACAAAGTTTTCAAATAATTAAACACACTTCTTTTCTCAGCAACAAAAAATTGTGATCACAAAAAAAAAGTATGAAATTTGATAATTAGAGTTTCAAGTTTGATCTAAAACAAAATGTGATCACAGAAAAAGTATGAAATTTGATAATTAGAGTTTCAAGTTTGATCTAAAACTGACGAAAAAAAGTTTGCAATCAATAGCGGCCTGGATAGATGACGCGTAGTCAATGGTATATATAGATTTTTATTCAGTGTATGATTCCATTGAGTTACATCGCTATAAAGTTCAAGGGACGTACCTCTTTTGCCAAATGCACACTTTTTTTCCAAGCTGAGTTTCCAGTTATTAGAATCACTTATAACTTATATATTTTTCAAGCTGAGTCGGAGAATAGTGAGAAATGGAGCATCCCTAACTTTATATATTTACATCATCACCTTTTTTCCGCCCAATTTATATTGTGATTTATTATACTCGCTTTTGTGCACCAGAATTAAATCGAATTGATGGCAATTGAATTCGTACAAAAGTTTGAATTCAAGTTACAAATATCGAATTACCATCTTTTTTCTTGTCTTTATTCTTACTGTAATTTACCATTTTTCACTGTACATCCATTTTTTTATGCAACTTTCAAGATTCAAAAAATTATTTTCATTCTAAAGATAACTTTGTAACTCTTGAAAAAGAAACTTTCAAAAAGAAAATGTATTTTTTTCTCGAACTTTGTAGAAGGTAACAAAGCAAATGTGGCCCCACAGAAGAATAATTGTCAAAACATTTCAAGCAACATTTTAAATTTAAACCTCTTTTTGTTCGACTAAAAATATGTTTGGTCAAACATTAGTTTGAACACTGACATCCTTACAAAACGCTGTAATCGTTGTTATCAAATTGTACATGTCTCGCAGTAACCCGTAACAGACAGTAATAATGTCACGTTTAAAGACGACATTTGGCGACAATATCAATCATTATAATTTACTTCCGTCAAGAAAATGTAGTTAGGCAAATTCAACGGTCCATTGTGTGCTGCCCGATCCGACTTTCTTGACTAACGTAGTTGAGCATAACAATTTTATCGGACTCGCACAGCGGACCAATCTCCTCGAATCAGAGTGGATTAAAATTTCACGTCAAGCAATCCCAAGCGTTTATTTTGATGTAGAAAATAAACATGTACAAATGGGTCGTAAGCGATCCCGTCGCTTATTTCAAGAGACAACTTTTCGCACCCACATGATCAGCTGGCGAATAAATATCTTAAGGTAAGTATGCTCGTGCTGTCGGGCACGAATTTTTCCTCCGGGTGCTATCAAACACACTACGACCAAATACGAGAGTTACGCTTTTAAGGCGCTGTAAAACTAAATTAACGCAGTTACGACGAGATTCATTCACAAAACTTTTACAATGTTTTATTTTCGTGCTTCAAATTACTGCAAACTATATTTTTGTCGTTCCTCGTGCTGAGTTTTTTTTTCCTCCTTTTTTTTTACGTGCCTTCAGATTTTATCGTGAAAACTTTTCCCATGTACAAATAGCCCGTTTTACTCGAGCATTTTTGACACTTCGGCGGACTTTCGCATTTTGAACTTTGACATGGAACGTTAAATGGTGAAAAAATAAAAGTAACAAATGTATCTGCTAAAAGTCGCTAAAAGCTTGGTTTTTTGAAAGAAAAAAAATTTTTTTTTTGGTTCAGAAATCGAAGAACGATTTTTTTTATTGTTTCGTCAGGGTGTCAACTAGTGCGGCTGATTATGCAGTGTCACAACTCCGAAGTGTCGCGTAAGAATTGAAACAAATAAGTGAAAAAGAGTTGGACAAAGGTGCGCTGGAGAAAAGAAACGTGTGTTACTTGTCTCGAGAGACGCTTGTATGAGGAACAAAAAAACAACGAGTGGAGGCAAAGAAAGGCCGGTGGACGCAAAGAAAGAGACAAAAACAGCAGAAATAAAGAGCCGTGGCGGAAATAATGAAGCGGAGCAGTTACACACACAAATACAAATTAGAAAGACTGTTTGTGAAAGGTGGGGCGTGCGTCGCGGTCCTTCGAACGCGAAAAAAATTTTTTGGGCAACC
The DNA here is from genome assembly GCA_020615435.1 of Telenomus remus. Taxonomy (NCBI): domain Eukaryota; kingdom Metazoa; phylum Arthropoda; class Insecta; order Hymenoptera; family Scelionidae; genus Telenomus; species Telenomus remus. The sequence continues at coordinate 4,936,673 of CM036343.1, read as the reverse complement.
ACAGGAGAGGTGGCGGTCGGCCTCGTTATGCCGGAAAATCTGCAATCGATTCTAGGAGCTGGTGGCTGGGCGTCTGCGCGACGCCGATGTCGACGCAACCGTTGCAATGTGAGGTCGATAGCGTCGAGCCCTGGTTCAAACTCCGAAAGAGATACGAACCCAGAGAACCAACGCGATCTCGCACTCCCAAAAACGCGCGCTCAATTAATTTCCCGCGCTTTCCATCCTCTCATCAATTTTTAAAAAAGCCCCGAAAAGGAAAAAAAGTCCGAAGATCGAAACTCATTTTCAACTTCTATGAAAGTGAACAACACAAATACGGAAAACTTTTTGTAATTTTCATTTTTGTTTTTGTAATCTTGATATTAAAAAGTTTACAGTGGTTTCTAAAGGAAAAACATGACGTTTGATATGAAATTTTTCCAACAAAACTTTTTTTTTCAGAAAAACGCTGATTTGATAGCTTTTAATTTTTTGCCAAATTAATTAAACTGTTATTGAAACGGGAATTGAACTTTTTCTTGTCGAATAAAAATTTAACTACGTGACGTTGATTGATTAAAAAATCGTTTGTATCGGTTTTTAATTTTCGTTGCTTTGAATGGTCTCTTCAGTTCTTAGAAGGTCCCTAAATGAAAAGAAAAAGTTTTTATCAAAGACCCAACATGTCTTTGAGATTTGTGAAATTAAAAAAATTCTAAACAAAATTCAGTACACATTTTCCGTACTTTTAGTAACGATTTTTTAAATTTCGTAACAAATAACAAAAATGTACATTTGAGAGAGTGTTCCGTCCAGAAAAAACATAATTATTCAATAAACTAATTCTCGGACCTCATTTTTGTTTTAGAGAGAGAGAGAGAACTAATTCTAAACTTTGTTATTACCGAACTATTGTTATTTTTATTACTAAAATCAAAATTAATTTTTTAATGTGGAATTAAAAATTAATCCTCGCGGTTAATTAAAAATTCGTTTGTCCCGGTTGTTTCATTTGAGGATTGTGCATTCGTTTCGGGTGAATGAAAAAAGAAGAAGAAATCGCGATTTGAAATGAGATGAAAAAATAATGAGATGTTGGTTGGTCATTGATGTAAAAATGATGACGAGACGAGTCGTACATTTCAAGTTGAATCGCACGTCGGAATATTGAAAATGAGTAAACTTTGGAATAATGCGCGGGATGAAAAATGGGCCGGGCGAAAACTTTAATTACCGGCGCGGCAAAGTCACTCGGCTCTCTCTGGCAAGACTTTAGGGTAATTTTTAATCGAGTTATCGAGCTTCGAAGTTGACTTTGCGTTTTTCCGCTTTATCAAAATCGCCAAGATTACACCGCGGCCAAGTTATTACGGCCAATTTCCGTTCGCTCGTAAAGTGTACGCGAGCCGCATCCACACGATTTTGCACTTTTTCAATTAATATATACCGAGTGGAAATATTATAAGATATGCTCTCCCCCTAACCGCCTCGACCAATTTTATAACCGGCAAATTAATTACGCGCCGATCTACTAGCTTCTTTGAAACGAGGTCACAGGAAAAGCCTTTGCGGATTCTTAGATGAAGTCCCTATTTCCTCCATTTACAGATTCAACATGGGGAAAAAAACATTTTTAATCCGAAAAGCAAATCATCATAAAACTCAATTTTCAGTTCAAACGAAATAACTTGTATTGGATTTTGAAGTTGTAAAATGGGTATTTGGTTTTTCCGTCAGTTCATTCCCGTTATTGAGTTTTGTTTTTTGCGATTGCTTAATTGATGGTGCTGCTAAAAAATTGATGCTTAGCAGTTTGTTCGGGATGAAATATGTTCTGTTGAATTGTTAGAAATGTATCCGAGGGTAACATGTACATTCCTTCCGAGATGAAGAATTATTTGTTATCTGCTATACGTACGGATCCAATAATAAAATGATACATTCTTCCGTAGCTTCTAACATGATGACCTCACGTGCATAACGAAATAATTCGCTCTCTTTGCCAATATAACGCTACACAAAAATGTTTCCAATTTTTCTATAACAACTTTCGTCGATAATTTTTCTTTTCAAACTTTACCTTCGAATTTTTCATTCTATTAAAAGTAGAAAAAGAAGTGAGTTAAAAAACCTTTCAAAGAGATTGCAATTGTAAGATTTGCAAATTCGATTGCAATCTAAATTTGATCAATGCTTGAATATCGAAATTATTTCTGCGCTGTAATTGCTTTAATTCTCGAACTAACAGAACAAAACCTGTAAAAGTTGGTCGAACAAATATCAAACTGGAAGAATAATTAAATGTCCAAAAAATTGACTTGAAAAATTAACGAACCTCGACAAGCATTTCCTTTTATTTGTACTGATGAATAATTCAGAGCGAACAGTCAAATGAATTTACCAAATTAAATTAAAATTTTATTTTAAGGCCGTTTTAATTTCAAACAAACAGCAGAATGAAAATAAAGTTGAGAACAAAATACGAAAGTTGGGAACGAAAGCGAGGAAAAATTAATTTGTACCTTTGCTACTATTTTACGTTGAGAGCTATTTTGGGAGTTTCAATTGTGCATAATATGTGTTAAAGAGAACTATGAAGATAATGTAATGATTGTTGTAATTACGCAAATAGCGTTTGAAATTGGAGTGATTGTGGCTAGAAATACCGTAATTGTTAGAACGTCACGCGTTTATGGTAGAATTGCTTCAAGTTCGATGAGGACTGTTTAGCTCAACTCGAAAGTTATTTAGTTTCAGTTCGACGAAAAACCGAAAGAAAAAAAAACACGAAAACTTTTTTCGAAACCTCTCTGCTATGAAATTTTGCATAGGTTCTGACCTGCCAATAGGTTAATTGCTTACTTACGATGATAACGAACTTATGAAAAGCAGTCAAACTTTTTTTTTTCTGTTTCAGTTTAAAATTTGTTAGAAGTGTTTTAGTGAACCTTACTAACGTGAATTATTCATCACTCTAAATTGCGATTAACTGAAATCGATTGATGTCCATAAATTCAAAATGAATTTCGCTTCTAAACCAGTCAAAATTTTATGAAAAAATAATTGCACCTGCGTGGTGTCTGGCGGTTCCGAAATCTTTTATTCATACGACCCTTCATGCGAGACGAACTTTTTTAAACCACTTTCCAAAATATGAAAATCTCTCGAAACGTTATAAAAACCAGCCGAGACATTATTATCGTGCAAAAAAATTGTGCCCCGATATTTTTAGTGACCGTAAACATCTCTTCGACGATATACAGACGTTAACAAAGATTTTCATTTGGTCGTAAAAGTGTTAACTTAAGTAAACAAAAATACGTCCGAAGAAATTTCGTGAAACGTAAAAATAAAAAGGCTGTAAAAACAGCTTGCAGCTCTTCGCTGCAATTCTGCTCGTTAAATGTTGAACAAAATGTTTTCGAGTTGGTATTTGTAAGCATCATTTATTGTAATAGAAAAGAGAAGCAGCCTTCGGTGCTGTCCACAAAAAGATATTAGTTCGAAATAATACCTCTTAGCCGAAAGCCTCAAGCTCCGCCTGGAGAGTCGAAACAAAAGAGTGCGAATTCTCACGTCGTTCAAGACTGTTCAATTTTTCAAGCGACAATCGAACATCGCGTTTTACCGTCGATTGGGGAAACATGGTAAAAAAAATTCCAGTCTCAAACAGAATTTTTCCGACGATTCTTTTTTTTTCAGTCTGACAACTTTTTTTTGTGAATCCAAGTTAGGCACACGGTTTTCCGTCCACAATACTGTTAAACAGGTCTTTAATTAAACCCAATGGAAATCGGTACAGAATTCTCACTGTACTTGCGTGCTCGTTCGTAATTCCGTTTGCTCGTAACAGGCAACCTGTAGCCGTTACCTGGACTAAACGAGCGTACTTAATGCGATACTTTATAACGCTATCAAATGTAATATCAACCATAGAAATAGTCAAAAAAAAGTTTTAATAACGAGGGCTACTTTATGTCCCCGTTTTTGCCACCTTGAAATCGTCCGCGCGTTTGCACTTCTCAAATAGTCCTCGTCGGAATAATGGGCCGGAATTTGCTCATTTGCAAAACGAGCGCGATATTTTTGTGCACTCGATTATCTTTTTCTTTTTCGCCGTAAACTACCAATGATGAGTGAGCTTATCAGAATCGGAAAGACTCCGGAACAATTTGATCGCGTTGTCACGTGGAATGACCCATTTTTGTTCCTTTTTTCTATCCAAATATATTGAAAATCAATTAGTCTTGTTATCGTTTTTTGAATAGAAATAAAATATAATAACAAAATAGTAATTTCGTATAATTGAAAGTAATGAAAGTGTAGAATGAATTTTCTGATGGAATGCAGAGAAATGAAAGGAAGATTTTGTGACTTTTGAGTTACTTTTTTCAGAAAGTTTGATATCACGATTAGCCGCAGCTGGCGGCTAATAAAATAATTTTCAAACGCACGACTCCCGCGCGAGTTTGAAAGCAGTGGCAGTGATTTTTGTTCCTGCAAAATGTTTGTCGAGAAGCCCGATTAGATGCACCTGACGGGTCGGCGGAATATTTTTAAATATTCTCAACTTTCGGCACCGACGTTGCACTTACTAATGAAATAAGACGGAATTGGCATTATGCCTAATGTTACATTGAAACACGGCCGGAATTGTTTGCGAACACGCATCGCCGACGTGCAAAGCCAGCCCTCGAGATCCATGTTTCTTACTGCACTTGTCGAAAGAAATTTATTCCATCATAATTCTTCGACGGTTGCCGAACTTTATCATTCGCCAATTTTTACTTCAAATAAGATTGTTCGACTTGAAAAACAACGACTAACAAAAACCAAAAAAAAAGAGAGATCCACTCCTCTTCTACAACGAAAACCAATAAAACAAGAAAGTTAAAAAAATCATCAACCAAAGTTTCAGAAACTTTTTTATGAGCGGCTATAAAAATTTGCGATTTAATAAGGAACAAAAATGTTCTGGGTAAAAAATAGGAGAGAATATTTTAATTGTTCATCGTCGTGCGTGCTGAAAAAAAAGCTACATTGAAGCTCCGGCTGAATAATGCCGCTCACACACAAAGACATAAAGTCGAGTTCAGACATTCGTATAGAATACTTTCAGTTTTAATGAGTTGTGTTAAAACTCAACGATACAAGGGGCCAAGGCTCGGTGCGATGCTCGAGTGAAAGTTTGTTGATGTAAGTGCTGTTAACACGTTTGAGAGATATAAAAAAATGAGCCTAAAAAAGCGTGCACGAAGATTCCAGCCCCATAAACTTCGCGCTTGTTTACTACGAACAATATTGAACAAAAAAACGGACAAATTTAGAGAGGGATCTGATGCAACTTTTTGTTTCCCACACTTTGACTATTTGAATTAATTGAGGCAATTATTTATCCAGGAGGAAGCTGATTTGCCGCTAACGAATTCAAAAGCGCACTCCCGCGGCCAAGCAAACGATATTCCGAGGATCGAATTGCAACGTCTCATCCATGAGAGACTTTGTCACCTCTTTTGTGCCGCGTTCGCTTCCTAGCTTCATTCGTCCTTAATTTGCATCTTTGTGCAATTCAGCTCCGCGGACCGCTGCACATTCCCCGAGAGATGTGTCACATTCCCGGACTTATTCTCGTCGCGCTTCTAGGTCTCTTTTTCTCTCTTTGCTTTCGTCGGGATTCTTCGTCCGCCGCGTTTAAACATTCGCGCGACTCGAACGCGTAATCAAACCCCCGCAAAACTTCACACGTGAACGTCCAAGTATTTCAATAGGCAGAAAGTTTTTCTTTTCGTCGCGTGAACTCACTTTTTTGTCCCAGCTCCTTTTTTTTCTTTTACTACACTTTTGCAAATAAAAAAGTTCAATTAACTTGTGGAAAACGAAAAAGTGATTTTCATTTGAATAAAATGATTTTGCAAAGAACCAAAAAATAGTTTTGAGTCCTATTGGAAGAGTCAATCTTCAAACTGCAAGCAATTTTCAAAATTTGTTCAATGAAAATTTTACAAGTTAATAACAAAAATGACGATGGAGAAAAAAAAAGCACGAGCTGAGAATGGAGTGTTTCGGTTTCGGTGTGTCTAGTTGGTTGGCCTCGCATTTACAATGACAAAAGAGAGCTCGTGATTATTTTATCGTGGCATTTTTCGAATGCACATCATCATTCACGGCTGCATGCGCATCGTGAGCACGAACAGAGAGATCAAGTCGAGAAATGCGTCTTTTCTTTCGGACGCAAACGATTTCCAGCCTGCTGCATTCTTCGCGCACTTTTTTTTTCCTTCCTATCTTCTTTCTTTGTTTCTTCGCGGCAGGCGCTCCGCTTGTTTACGACGAGTGCTATCAGGTCCAACTTTGCTGAGAATCTAGGCTTTTCAACTTCGGACCTGAATGCAAAGACGCGTGTTTGCTGCACAAATTTTCAACCGAGATATCCCCGAAAGGCACTTTTTTTTCCTTCTCAGCAGATTCGCGATAAAAAGAATGCACAGTCATCGAGTCATTATTTATCAAACCTTGATAAATGACTTTTTGCCTTTCTCCTAATTGGGTTCTTTCAGCGGAATTTTTTGTTCGTCGTACAATCAATTACACGAACAATGTTCAATCTCAAACCATAAATGTCGGGAATTTTCGAACGCAAAAGCGCGCTTCTTAAACAGACAGATTTTGTCGCAAAAATGTCTCTGGGAATTTCAGTATTCCAACTAAGACGAATCTCGAACGGCAAAAATCTACAACGATTCGGCACGCGCTGAATGCGAATCCTAATAAAGTATAAATGTAGCGTAAGTGTCGGTGTACATGCACGCCGTAAAATCCGTGCGGATTCGGTCGTTTTTTTTTTCAGTTCGAGTGACTCGATAAAAAGTGAATTCACTCAACTAGGCATTAGCGATTCGCGACGAGCGCGGGACCCGCTGCTTTTTTTTGCGAAAGTCAAGCGCAGGATATACGTAACAGAAACGAGCGTCGTGACATCTGCATTCATGACTAAACTGTAGGTATTCAAACAAGAGATAAGTGTAACACCTCGAGGAGAATATTCGTGAGCCAAAGGAAAATGATGTTATAACTAATTCTGGACCAGCCGCCGAGGCGGATACCCCGAGCAAAGTCTTAGAAGACGTGTTCACGCGTCTCGACAAAAGTCGTGCCGAGTTAGCTATGTCTGAGGTTCATAAATATTGTCCTGAAAGCAGGACGTTGAACGTCCAGACGGCGTTGCAGCACATCTGGCGCTGTTGCCATGAATACAAGCGCCCCTCGGTGCTGGCGCCCTAGCTGCGTCTCACTCTGGGCGTCTCTCTCGGCTTCGAATGCGACCCATTCTCTGACAGAAAGTTTCGCCCTGTTTTACACGGGAGATAGTTCGGTAACCTACAGCAACGGAGTCGGCCTCAGCCTTCCATGTCGCATTGCTCTGCTAAGTGGCGGGGTGGCGGGCTAGATGCAAGTACGAGAAAGGAGATAATCGTTAGACCTATATAGACCAAGTACATCTGAACATGTAGACTTGTGGCCGGTGTCTGGATATACATGGCCCCTTTGCAAAGCTCCCGTGCCTCCATTAATAACATTTTACTTACCGCAGACTCGCTTTTGCACGTACACACACATAAATATATTTCTCAAATAGTCAAATTAAGCTTTTTGTGTTGCAAAGATGAGGGCGAAATTGCGACGGTTGAGTCCGAGTATTTTTAATTATTCAATGTGAGAAACATTTTTTTTTGTCATACCAGATTTAGCGTTGTGCAATTTAGAAAGTCTGAAATTGTGAGTTCCCTGGGTTTTGTCGAGTCTGAACGAAAGAGGTTTGTGATTTTTGTGTCTTGACTTTTACAGAAAGAGCCTGACACGTCTCTTTTCAATTTGGTCCGTACGAAATATGACCTTTCAAATATGTCTGGATTTTTCTTAAATGTTTGAATAGTGTATACTTTTCACATACGCACTTTCAGCGCAAACGAGACGTCGTGCGACCGAAATGTGTTTTCACTGGAGAAATAAAAGAAAAAGTCAAGTGGTTTAAATTTGTTTTGGAGTTTATTTTAACTAGAAACTTTTTGTCGGGGTATTTTATACCGGTGGTTTTCATCTCTAAGCCGAGGTAAATACCGTTCTCCCGCTTCGGTATTGAGATCCGAAATAAAGATACGCGAGATGGTGGAATTGACGCGGGAACTGACTAGTGATACTGATCAAGATTCGGTCAGACGTACGAGCTCATTTTATCATAACTCTCATCTTTACAGACTTTTTTCGCTCTTCACTTGTAGTTTTTCTTTTCGTTTGATCGTGAAAGAGATTGGAGGTAATTTCGTTCTCGTTATCGCGAATAATTGTGATTGAATCAATTGAAAGAAAGTCATGCGCTCGAAGCAGACGAAATTTGTTGTGATAATTTGGGTGCGTCAATTTTCGTCGGCGATTTTCGGCGAGCAAACTTTGCGAGTGTTGTTATTATGAAAATTAAAGTTATTTTTTTTAATGAGTGCATACTCGTGAATTGAGGCGAACTCTCGGCTGATTGATTTTCTTGAAATATTCATGAAGTCAAACTTTTAACTGGCGCAGTAATTTGTCAAGCTTAACGTGGGTCCAAATTTTCTAAATCTAACTACCATCCAAACTACGAAATTCATTGACGATTGAATAACGTACGCAAATCCGAGTTTATGTGCTAATTAATCAGCTTTTCCTTTCCATCTTCATTGTTCGTCCAGTTTTTTTTGGCCCGATTAAAACAATTATTCGAATTATTTGAATCATCGTATCTTCAATGTAATACCATTACTGTTGCATTTCCAACCAGTTTATTTTTCGATTCCGTCGTTGGAAATAACGAGATTATTGCTACTACCGCGATGTTTTTCATTTGTAAAGTTTGAAATAAATTGTTGAGGGAAAAAATTCTCCTTTTAAAAGACGTTGCTGTAATTTCGTTCAATCATTCAATAACATTTCTTGGTCGTCATTAAATCAACTTTCGTCAAAGTAGAAATTTTCAACTCAGTGGTAAAAATAATACGCCATTTATACATCCAGATACAAGCAACGAGGGACGGTTTTTTTTTCTGCGCGTTAAATCTGTTGCGAAAGCAACCGAAAGGTAGCTGAAAGAGAGAAGAACAAATTAGATGGTTTTATGTTATATTATTAAGTGTGCTTTTTTGATAAAGGACTGCACTGACGCAGAGACCGCGCGTCAGCTCACAAGGCATGCTTCATGAAAAGGCTTAGAGGGGACATCTGAAAGATACACGTTTACCAAACGCGATTGAATTATACAGACGTTTCGGCACATCATGTACGGCTCTTCTTTTCAAAGCTAAATCTCTGAATCGAGTTTCTTTCGCTCAAGGGATTTCGACACCTTTGTAAAACATACTATTATTATTAGATGTATGTGCCGTGTACCAAATCTCGTTTTATGGACCAAAAGAAACACTAAAATATTTCGGATGTTGCGAAAACAGTGACAAACTGCATAAAGAAAAATTCAGTCTTTATTATTTTTCTCTTCTGTGCTGTTGGATTTGAATCTTTTTTTTTCTTTCAATAAATTCAAGTTAATCTTCATTGTTTCTATCGAAAAGTTTTTCGTTCTCTTAATTTCGTATTCTAACTCAACGAGATGTAATATTCAAACAATTTGCAGACCAATTTCGATCAATTAATTGGTTTGTAACAAACAAGAATGTAAAGCTAATATTAACAATGTATGTTTGATTTTGAATTGATAGGAAATCGAATATGAAATAACTTCAGTGAAAGATCTGAGATCTAATTAGGTATGCTTCAGTTAAACAGGTAAAATCAGTGTGGGATATCGTTAATTATGGAGCGTCACAGTTTCTCATCAATCGTCAATTCTGCGAGCAAGCCAGCGGGACAAATAATCATTGATAAATATGGGAAATTAGCACGGTTGTTCAACAGTTTACAGGACGAAGATTTAGAATATCGTATTGTTGAGGATAGTGAGTGAACATTATTAATTAGAATAGCGTAATCAAATTGCCACTGAGTTAACAATTCATTCTGACCGCAATCTAATTTTAAGACTATCTGCATTGCTGTCTCGATAAATGCTTGCGCTCCTGTAATTTACTCTATCTTAGTTACAGATTTAATCATATTAGTTAAATGAAGACTTTTAGGAAAATTAATAGTATGGGCTTTTTTTACAATTTTTTTAATAATTGGAGCTCTCGCGGCTGCGCCTGGCAAAGTTCGATACTAATTTTGAATGATAATTGATGGATTAAAAATTTTAATTTAAAATTGTGCTGATTATTGAGATTTAAATTGGTTATTTTTTTGTAATATATTCTAATCAAAATCGCTTCTATTCAATTTTACATGAAATGAAGCAGACATTTTTGCGGAAAGTTAAAAATGTATGAAAACCGAGGTGAATAATAAATAAGTTTATTGAAAATTTGATAAGTGAAACAAACAATGTGACAATCGAATTTCAAAATTGAAATGTATGTGAACTCCGAATCGAAATTCTGCTATTAATTAATGGTTACATTTTGGTTTAATTCTAAACAAACTCGTTTCAATTTAGGAAACTAAAGTACAGCTCGATTGGGCTCTGGAATAACAATTGTTAAAAAAATTTGATCAATATTTTTTTTCAGAAATCAAAATCGAGCTTTTTTCAAATGAACACTTAATGTAACGAGCTGAGTGCAAATTAAGCTACAAATATCCGTAGTAGTTACAAGATACAACTCGAGTAAGATATGTAGTATTGCATAATTTAGTTACTCATTTTACCCCTTTTTAAGCGAGTTTATAAACTATGATTAACGTTAGGTATTTTAGCGAACGTTTTGCAATAATGAACCTCTAACAATCAGACGCTTTCAAAACCACTAAATTACTTAGTTCGAAGAACAGGCTAAATCTAATGGATTTGTTTTATGAATTCGGCGAATTGTTTAATGAATGTTAATTACCAAAATAGTAATTCCGTTTCATAAGCTGTTAAACTGACTAAACTTTCAAAATAACGATTACTACGAACAAATGTTTATAAAAATTTGAAAACATCTATTTCCAAACGCGAGACCTACAATATTGTAACTAAATGTCGTTCATTAGGAATTCATTTATCAAATTGAAATTCAGGAACTGTGTCAGAGAACCTATACGCAGAAATGGAACACATTTCTTAATTCACATTACAACTATAATAAATGTTCGAGTTGTGAAAGTAGTAATTATTTAACGTCGCGACACTTGTGCAGAGCGAATGATTTGCATGCAACGTCAAGAAATGTCAACGTCAGTTCTGAAATATATGTGTTACACATTTTGAGATACAAAAAGTGCGACTGCCAGCGGCGATAATCAGTTGAATTCTCCAGTGCATTAGAATTCATTCTTCGTTGTATTACAAATCATAGAAACAGCAATTACGTAACACACCGCTCCATAACATTTATGCGCACAACCATCACACCCAGTACGATTTCAATCTCGCTCTGACTGTAATCGTAATCGCCCCGGTTGTGTATAATTTCCTGGGTCTATCAAGTTATCTTAACAATTTCATTACAAACGGCCGTGTAACGTGAGTTTGTTACACACAGCTCCGTGTCACGCAGCACGAACGTCAGATGCTTTTTTTTTCCAACCCCTTCAGCATAATGAAAACGAGATTGTAATTTTTAATCGTCCAAGATATCAAAGAACTCGTCATTGTTCACGAGCTGTTAATTCGATCGTGTTTGCTAATTGAATGAACATTTCAAAAAAGATAACTCGTAAAAAATAATCGCTGAATAAACCAACTTGATTATTAATATTCTTTTCGCAGCGAAACACAAATACTTGAATCCCGCGAAACGCTCTTCTTGAATTATTTAAAATTTTCGTTCTCTCGAAATAGCATAAAACACTTCAATTCGGGTGCAATTTTTAATCAGCATATGGAAAAACGGAGTCTGTCCATTTTTTTGCATACGCAAAAGCGCGGCATAACAATTGCATAATAATTTCGCCCGCGGAGAAACACTCGGTCGCATAATTGCGCGAAACTTTTCAAATATATAACTGCGCGCTCGAAGTTGGGCGCAGTTTTATGTAAATGCCACGTAGTTCTTAGAAAATTACAACACTTAACACAGGTCGCGCGGCGGCTTTGACTATCTGCGTTCGTTTTCTGAGAGACTGCTTTTCACGTCGAGTTAGGCAATAAAAAAAACCAACTTTTTGTCGATCAATATTGCCTTACGAGGGACGGATGGTATGAAAAAAAAAAGAAAGTGAAACCACGCGCGATAGCCATAATTGCGCCATTAAAAAGTCTACGAACGAAAGTGATATTTGCAGTCTAAAAGGGTGGGTCCTTTTGATTTTTAACCCTTTCAAGTTTTGCAGCCATCTTCATTCGGTGTGCGACGTGCAAACGCGTGTATTTGTACTTGTACATAAACAGGGCATTCATGGCTGCGCGTCTAGGTAACCAGGCGGTCGACGAGCCAACTCCCTCTCGCAGAAATGACGAAGCCAGCCACAAACTAATTGCGACCCCGGGGCACGCCGTTGCCGCAAGGAGAGAAAGAGCAGGCGGGCGCTAGACAATGACGCCGCTGCCCAACGAGAGAGACAACCAAGGTGCGAGCCTAGACATGAGGTTGGGGCTTACCGGCTGTATCAACATCAAGCAATACCGTGCCTGCTTATAGTAACTACCTTTAAGTGCCAAAGTTTCGCCACCTTCCCAGCCAGTTTTCGTCATTCGCTCGGGCGTTTTCATCCCGACCAAAACCCAACTCGCAATGTAATTTACCAACATTTAATTAGCCGACAATTCTAGCCTTGGACATCCTTTTACTAGGTGAGAATCCCGTAGTGACAGTTATGCTCGTGATTCTAAGGGCCGACGCAATCTGATTACCTCTCGTCATTGCAAAGTCATAAAGTCAGAAATAATGCCACAAAAGGTGTCGTAACTTTTTGAGTTCAAGCTTGTTCACTTTGTTTTAAGGTTTTTTCAAGTTTAGTTTTATGTGAAAACACTCGGGGTACTTGTTGGTGCAACTATTTTTTTTTTTTAATTCAACTTTGTCGGCTTTAAATGATTGAAAAAGATGACTCAAGTTTGTTTATTCGTCCTTCTTTACTTTTATTTCAAGGGTCTCTGAAGTCGGCGTTTGAATGAAAACACTTTGGGGATTTTTTTTATCGCATTGATAAGAAAATCGTAATCAAAAGCAATTTCATTTGCTTTTTGGAATTTTCATCTCAAACTTTTCGTGGTTTTGATTCCTTGGATGAAACTCGCTCGGATTTTTAGTGCGACATTTTGTTTCATTTCAATTGCTAGAGCACTAATTTTCATGCAAAAAGTTGTCCTTAAAATGAAGTCCATCTCACTTTTACTGCCAACTCGACGAAGGTTAAGACGAACAAACTCAATTGTACGACTTAGTCAATCTCGATTTTATGCCCCACCGAATCAACGGACTTGCTGAGATGAAAAAACATTTTTTTTCGGAGGTATGTAGAAGCACCTGTTTCTTTTATTGGAAACGACGAACGAGTGTAAACCCTCCTTGCCGAAAGACTAATAAAGATTTAATAACTGACTTGTCATTTGTCGCAGAGAATCGATGGGATTGAATTTTCATTTACGCCGAGTGTATTATTAAGCAACATTTTCTTGAGCAGTTTCAGCGAAGAATTGACGTTTAGTTTGAACAGCCCATTATGAAGCATTGTCGGTCTTGTGACAAGTCCTTTTTTCATGGTGTCATCTTTTCGACTGCTTTGCTTTTCACGTCGAAACTTAACGAACCTTTCCAATGTCCGGACAAAGTTATCGAATTTTCTTTCGATCGAATATTCGTACTCATTAAATATGACTCAAAATACCAACCGAAAAAACAAAAGAAGGAGAAAACATCGTGTCAATGTTTTTTAGAAGATTTTTTTAAATTGCATATCGAAACTTGTTATGTTGTTTTGAGCTGGTTTAGTTAAATTTTTTTGTCAATTTTTATCCGTTAAATTTTTATTCGTACGATTGACGTGTCGATGAACTGGAAGCAATTTACTCCAGACAGTGAGCATCGACAGTGAGTCTCAAGTGCCATGGACATTGATGGAAAGAAATGAACCGATGACCCGGATCACAAGCGCACCGATGCAACTGGTATAATGGCGTCATGAAACACTCTCAAGGCATAAAAGAAAAATGATTCGCGAACGTTCCGCAGTGAACATGATAGTCACGATGATGCATGACCAGGCTTGTACCCGACTGTCGGATTTACTCAAAGGATTACAGATCTTGTAATATTTCTGCTAGATTGACTACCAAAAGCACGAAACACTCAGCCCCGCGATCCGCTACTGTTTTAAATAAATGAAATACGACTCCAACTCATGTTACTATATCCGCGAATTTTCTACGCCAAATTAAACTTGTTGCTTGAAAAAAAGAAACCCATTTTTTAGACATAGTTTTTTTCATTTTTCAGCAGATGAATGTTTGCGAAATTTATGAAAAATCGACTTTTAATTCTGGTTCTAATTATTTACGACCGTTTCGGAAACTGCAAGTAAAGAAACGCGTGGCTTAAATCCGTAATTTTTATACGGCTTAATGATTTTTTTATCACTCCTATTACCGTCAATATCAAGTCTAAACAGCGTCTAAGAGCCGTGTTTATGATGTCATTCGCTTGCAGGCTAACTTTTTCTGACAGAATTGCGTGCCGAGCGGGTTCTAATCTTGGATAAATCTTTTTTCAGCCTCTGACGTTATTCTAATTTTGTTTTGTCACTGTTCGCTGAGATCGATGCAAAAGGAAACGGAATTTCCGTGTACATTGCATTTAGAAATTCCAAATAATAACGATGGTTAATAATTAATAGTACTTTATATTTTTGCTCAACTTTGGACGTCTGAAAATAGTTGACTCGTTTAATTGGTGATTAAACTGGTATCAAGGTAAGAAGTGAAGCCGATATGAAAAAGTTACTAATTCTGTAATTAAGTGCCTGAGTCAGGTAAGCAGGCTTATGTCTCGATGAAGTCTTCTTCTATAATGTCTGCGAAGGAGAAATACAGAAACGGAATTATGACGTGGCGAAAGCAATCTGCTTGTCAATTAAGAGAAAAAAATTTTTTTCCACGTTAAAGCACTTAGAGTCTTTTCGGGAGAAAAAAAATGTGCAAGAAAATTTATGGTTGAGAGGGATTTATCGAGCGAATTATCAAGATATAGTCGAATCATCTTTCCGAGCACGCCCGGGACTGAGTTTGTTTTCGCGACTCACTTACTATCGCGACTGAAAATTACTGAATTCTAGCCCGCAGAATTTGTAATGGTATCTGTTTGATCAAAGCCAAAGTGGCTATTGTTATGGCATTGATAATGCAGAATCCTATGATATTTCAGAGCAAATTTTGAAAAATTTATCAAATGTGTTTCGTTTCGTTTTTTTTTTCGTTTCGAAAATTTTTTGTTCAGTAATACTGCAATTTTTACGATGCACTCAAACGCCCAGAATGCTAAAAATCGTTCGGCCAAAAGGTGAGAGTAATATGAAGTTGCTACGACGAGTAATCCCAAAAACGCCAATCGACGACAGAAACGATACAAAGTGCGTTACTCCAAAGGCACTAAAAACGTTCTGGTTTGAGTACTTGTTTCGATTTGTTTCGATCGAAAAGTGACCAGCTTGATATGACAGTTGACCAGACGTTTATATATACAAAATTGTTTTTGTATAATCGAAAAATGCAATAAGGAATGTAAACACTGGGTTATTTTTGAACAATTTAGTCGTTTCCATGTGCAGATTGTATAATATCAAAGTTGTATTTGTATGCTTCATGATCATTAAGTTGTTTAAATCCGCAAGTTTCGAGTTACTTTTTACGTCAATGCGATTCAATGAAATACATAATTTAACAATTTAAACCATTCGACAGGTTTCAATTGTTCGTGCGAATGCACGATTTTGTAATTTCATCGTATGATGAAACTGGGATTTACCTCAAAATCGTCATTTTATCAAAAACAGACGCGTTCATAATATATTGAAACGAAACATATTTTACGTCAAGAGTCAAGTGTCCTTCAAATCAACGAATTTATCATTTTATACATTTCCAAATCTCTTTTCATTGCGAATCAGCTATTGGAAGTAACATAAAGGATTTTGAACATAATGCAAAACGCTATAGACGTAACAGAAAAGTGCTTTTTGAAAATGCTCTGGTTTATTTTTAATTTAAATATTCCATTAAAAATTGTATTTGCTTCAAAAATTTGGTTTTTGCAAAAAAAAAAAAATTTTCCATAATTGAAACAAATTCATACGAACGATTTCATACGAAGTTGCAGATTCAAAATTACATAAATCAATTTCTTCAGTGGAGTAGAAAAAAACTTAAAAATGCAACGAAACATCGCTCGAAACGTATTGGACGATGAGAACCAAATTATTCGTAAAAGCTGAGACGAAGAAACAGTGTCCATTCTTCTGGACGTTGGAATCTTGCCATTATGAAGAAAAAGTACAACGAAATCGTTAACACTATCATTCGTTCACAATTCAGTCTCTCTATTGGTCGATAATGAAACTGAGAAAAAAAAAATAAAAAGTATCAAACAAAACAAACTGAACTAAAAAGTATAGTCCGTTTCGTGCCGTTGTCGTGAATTAGTGATGCAGCGCAAGATGCAGCAAAGAAATACATTGAAAAAAAAAGTGTATGGTTTTTGTGCCGAGCAGAGAGTCGTGTCAGGCGCGATGCCGCGCGACGAAGAAGCCGAAATTAAATTCAGCTCTTGGTCCGCGAAACTCATGATGTATAACCCGCCTCGCTTCTCCCTGACGACGGAAGAAAGTTATGAAAAAGTCGTTCGTTCTTTTTGGCGCGCGGATAAATTTACAAAATAGGTACGTGACGCGACGACAAAAAATCACGTCCCAACATTTCGACAAAATATTTAAATCACCGCAGGCTCTTCTAATATCGAAATATATGAAAATATGAAGTACGACGAGAAAGAAAGTCAATTTCGTCGCGCTAAAACTGTCGAAGCGAATCTCAAAGTTTCCGACTTAAACAACAAAATAAAAGCCAATAAACAATTCGACGCAAAAATTTCGATAACATTTTTTATTAACAATGAAAATTGTAGAAGTCAAATAAATGTTCTGAAATATCACGAACTGCGGCCAATTTTGTAAGACGTAAATTTCTACACGAGTAAATTTCGTGTCTGGAAAATCGTCTCCCCCGCAGCTCTTTACAAGATAATCTTCTACTTGGTTCTTTATGACGTATATTTTTAAAAGAGACATTTAGCAAACTTTCTCTTGGGGTGCATTTGTATCCCACGCTTGAAACGGAACACATTTGTCCTCCCACTTTCGCGATTAACATTGAGATTGGATTTTCGTATTTGGGACGGCGATGCACTTTTGAGTTCTCACGTGCATAAGACAAAAAAAAAGCTACACAAATTATTTCCCCATTCTCCTCACTTTTTTTCAGACGGATACAAAGTGAATTGTCAGATTTCACGGGCGATTATAAAACCGTCACTTGTTTGGCCTCTAGGAGCATGCGGTGAATTTTACATGAAATTAATAAAGAAAAACATTTTGACGTCGCGGCAATATGTTGCGAGGGTATTCTAAACAGCGCTATTGAATAAATCAGGTTGCATGTGAGCCGGCGCTGTCTTCGGGAAGAGTATTAAAGTCAGACTGTAATCGTTTTGCGTGTCGCTCCCTTTTTGTTGGAACGAGAGGAAACGGGCACAATCGGTGTGAGAAATTTCCTTTGCGAGCAATATTCTTTCAATTTTGTCGCGCCCGCGTGACACCCTTTTGCTCACGGCGACGACCTTTGTGACGCGAAAATGTGTGTCGAGTTTCAGTTCTTTTTATCAAATAACGATAGAGCGTCAAATATTTACTTCTCCAGGGGGGAAAAAAATTTTTTTTTTGAATATAAACAAAAAAGCAGTGAAAAACGTTGACTGCACGATTTATTCGGCGACACATTTTATTCATCTTTCAATTAAGCTTTTTGGATGCACATTCACACTGTTGACGCGCTTTTTGATGCCGTTTGTTATTAGCGCGTACGTAATAGTTCGCGGGAAAGGGCATTGAAAAGTGCGCCGCGCGATCTAACCGGTCGGCCGTTTGTGCTGCTCGCTCGCTCAAAACAAAATCATAATGGGGCCGGCATAATTGCGTTACGATTTCTCCAAATGTCGAATCGATTCGACACAGTTGAAAATATTGGCTTAACAGTTGCAGTTGAACAAATTTTCTTCTGCAATTTGTGATAAGCTTTTTTTCCTGTAGCTTGAAACGTGCGATTTTGATTGATTTGCTTTGTTGATTCAAAAAGCATTAAAACGCGTATGAAATTCTCAATTTCGTGGAAAATATTTTTAAAATCCCCTTTTTTTCCGTTTACTACATTTCGTACTTTATTATAACGTTTAAGAATAGCAGATGAAAATGTTGGAACAAATTTGTAAACAGTTCTGAATACATTTTCAAGTGATTCAATCATGAGTTAAATTATGCGAAGGAAATATAATCCGCGTGGAGAAATAAAAATTGCCTCGATGTACATGTGTGCGTTGCAATTAATTCCGTCAGTCAGGTATATTAATTTCCACACGACGGGATCCTAATTGGATTTTTTTTAGAACAATTTCGCGCGAACAAAAAGTGCTTTTTCATTGGGATTTCGCGAGGGAATCTAAAACCGTCCCATCGAACTGTTTTGAATATAGATAGATGAATAGATAATTTTGCATCGAGCAGCGAAGCGTAGTTGAAAAAAAACGCATGTTTCGATTTCCGTGCCATATTGTTTTGAATAGTAGACTTCCACTTTTATTCTCTTCTCTCATTATCCTTTGCAAACTTTCAATAAGAAAATTTGTTCGAACGAAAATTTATGGTCGTTTAATATTTGACACTTTACTGACACAAGAAAGAGCAAATCAACGTCACTTTAAAGTTACTATAAAATATTCAACGTTACTTGACGTTACTTCAAAGTTACTATAAATTATTAACCGGTACTAAACGTTACTTTAAAGTTACTCTAAATTCTGAATCGTTACTTTAAAGTTACTCTAAATTATTAACCGTTACTTCAAAGTTACTCCAAGTAATTAACCGTTAGTTTAAAGTTAGATTAAAAAACGTGATGCTGGTCTATTTCACCAGGGATATGACATATAAAACTTGTGTCATTTGTAAAAAGTCGATATAAATAATTGGTGGAGCTCGCAGGATGAATACACTGAGTGGACTAGTGGGGCAATGCGGCGCTACGGGTTGGCCCAATTTCCTCGCAAGAATCGATGAAAGGGTGCGAGCGAAAGGACTTGCCGACAAAATCAGCAAGTTATCCGAGGCAAAGAGAGGAGCATTGACCGCGCTGGTGAATCCGCAGCTCTAGACCTTGTCTCCGAAAATGTTTTCTGATTTCGAGCATTTTTCACGCCGACTTCAAAGGGATGGGCGGCGCTTTGATGTTACGCTATAACTCCTCCGATTCGACTGAATGCAAAGTTGGCTGTTCGACGCTGACACCCCCGATTACCCTCGCGCGAATTCTCCGACATGTGCAACTGACACAACTCGAAAGCTTAAATGCGATTGAAAATATCTTATGGGAATATCAATGTGCATGCTGTGCCTGATTTGTTGTTAGCACGGGACATCATTTAACATTCGCAAATCGCCCATTTACTCATGATTTATTCTTATTAAAAATCATTCCCATTGGTTCTCGCTTTACCATTCAAATTTATGCCAGTGTCTTAAACGCTATTTTCGGATGCAGTTTTTTTTACAAAATGAACTAGCCGCTTTTTGCTACTTTATTTGCGGATGAACATTTTAGTTACGATTCCAGGTCATATTTTAATACAGAGATGAAAATATCTATTGAAATTTATTAGTGATTAATGGTACTTGATTAGATATTGAGTAAATTTAGTAATTTCGGTTATATTTTCAGTTTGAGTATTTTGACTAAAAACAAAATTCGATTAATTTATGCAATTTCGAGGTATTTACTGCTTTCTGGTGATTATCCATTTGTAGGTCAGGTGTCCTGGAAATCCAGATATATATAAGATTCTATTATCATAATACAATTCCAGTTGATTAAGGCTAATTCAAAATTGGATATGAAATGCCAGTGACACTAATTGTGAGCATTGTCGTAAAATTAACTTTTGCGTTGGGAAATATATAATGCTGACACAACACTTTGTCCATTGTGACTCCACTGAAATGCAATTTGCACGTTCAAAAAATAATCGATCCTCCAAACAGTCTTCAACTAAAATAACAATCAATAACAACATTAAATTCAAACACACACAACGTCACTACTTCAACAAAAAGGATCAAAACAAATTTAACTTTCACAGTTGTCTCATACCCGCGTTATTTTTACGCTATCGACTTTTATTGTTAAAAAATTCGGACAAATTGAAATCGCATTATTCTTGACGCGAGCAAAAGAAGGGCTTGGAAATTTGCAAGCCCGAATATTGCAAGCATGTTTAACTTTTGCATTCACCGTGGGGGCTTAGAACTTATCAACTTTCAGTACGTGAAAGGTTTAAATCGGATATGCATAGGAGGAATGTCAGTTCCGTTTTGTGTACTGAGATAATCGAATATGTGCTCGTTGCCTGCGAGCGCGATTCTAGCCTTGGGGCTGAAACCGCAGGAATTACACGCCTCGGCCATGCTCATCGCTCGCCCTGCCACGCTCGCAATACATCCTTGCTTTTCACGGTTTACGACATTATCCAATATAACATTTGAATCACGTAGCACAGTTTTGCGGCCGATTATTCATATGCCTATCTGCAGCTGTGTCGAGACCAATGTCTACGTAATTCGACATATGTACCAACCGCTTGTTTGCACAAGGGTCATGGACTCGAGTACTCAGCCAGCTACTTTGAAGCATTCGCACTGATCCAAACGCGTGTATGCAAATCAGCGACGAGTATAACAGATATCGTTTTGCTGCTACATTCGATTGTGTCCGATACTAAACTTAGTACCATCCCCTCTTCAGCTCATCAACTCTTTCATACTATCCTGAAATTAGCACAAACTTAATGCACGAATGGTATTCGAAATTTTGAAAGGTTCAATTTAATCGTTAAACTCCAGATTTGGCAAGTGTGATAATTGTGATTTCGAAAATGTTTGGTAAAACCAGTTTTAAATATGAAATGAGGTATGCACACAAAAAATTAAATTGTGTGGTATGAATATTGAAGTGGTCAATTGCCAACCTCAAAAACCACTTACTGATTCACTTTCATACATAAAAGCTTTGTATTAAAGCTCAGTTTCTCGTCTCTCGCCTATCCTTCGAAAATATCTTGTGTTGTCGCGCGCCCGAACCCATTAGCAGAATCGCAGATAAAAAATTCAGACGCTTTGTCGCGTTTTAAAGGCTGGGGGATGCGACCCCTGAACTGATAATAAAAATAAAACGCAGCCACTTAAGACAATCTAGTTGAAATGTAGCGTCATTTAACTGATGAACCATCGTCCATAAATTATCCAATTTTACGTTTTCCTAATTCCGGTTCATTAGGAAAAATTACGTTATCATTGGCGCGAAGGGCGACTGCATTTTTTATTTGATTATTAAATGAGATCGAAGATAGCTTTGTGAGGACAAAAAAAAGAGGGCCGATATCAAACCGAGATGTAATTAAACAGACTGCAACTGTGAGTGGCACGTAAAAACGTAATTACCGACGAAAAAGGCAAGAAAAAATTGGGATAAGAAAATTACCAGGTTTTTACGAGCAGAAAATAGTATAACAAATGGTATTTCAACCGAGCTAATAAGGTAGACGGTGGTCTTTACTACTTCAGCAATGGCTGACTAGACCGAGAATTACTACTTCGAAGGTGCATACTAACTAAGACGCGAGTTCATTTGTAAATAGAATTTGTAGAAATTTATAGAATCCACTGATTTGGAATAGGAACCTGTCATGTAATTAAATTAACATTTATTTTTAAAGGTAACAGTGAAAATTTTTTTTCGTAATCTTTTTAAAAATGAATCTTGATGAAAACGTACCTTTACTCTGCGTAATTAGCAGACGTTTTGCTTCATTTTATAATCATGATTTTTGTTGAATGTAAATTACTCGCCGTGCAATTTATTCGGAACGTGAAGAATAATAATGTTAATATGTAGCATACCGCCGGAAAGTCATTAGCAATTTTATATATTGATTCTGTACATTTCGAATGTAATCAACATTTTGTAATTTCACATTTCACAGAATAATTCGAATTGAACACTCAAATAACCGTCATAAACGATATGAATTTTAATTAAACCGCTCTTGAACCCCAGAGTGCACTTCGAAGCTATACTGGAAAGACCCGCAAAATCATTAAACGCTATTTTTTGTTTACGCAAGGCAAAAAAGTCTTGTGCATCGTATCGACAGACCGTATTCTGCGGTCTGTCAACCTTCAGTTCGAGAATTCTTTATTTGCATCGATATTTCAAAGGAAAAACTACAAAATGCAAAGTACAAACGTAATAACAAATAATTTTATATACAAACAGATGGATACAAAGTACAAAATACAAAATACAAGGAATACAAATACAAAATGGACATAATATAAAATTCAAAGTAAAAAAGAATTGAACAAAAATCAAATTTGAAGGATTAAATGTAAAAGTTAAAAAAACACGAAATACGGGATTTAAAGTAAAAAATAGCCGGTTAGAAAATACAAAATGCGTGTGCAGAATACAAGGAACAAAATAAATAGTGCGAAATATAAATACAAAGTGCAAAACACAAAGTTGAAAACAGGTAGTATATCTTGCGTGCCACTACAGATCTCTAATTCAAAATTGTCGTTGGAACGAGCGGAACGATAATTCAAAAGCATAAACAACACAATGTGTAACACGCGGAATGAACAAAGGATATATTCGCGGCGTTTCTGCAAACAGTGCACTCTCTCGCGATTTGAGGTACGTCTCATTTGAACGTCGCGGAATAAACGTTTTTCTCGCGGTTTATATTTCAAAGTAGATTTACCCGGCTCTTTATTCCAGGCCGAGCACGCCGCTTTTATTCCGCTTGTTTGCAAAACTTTCGGGGGTATATTACCTGCGTTCCTTGAATGCGACTGCACAACTTGCACAAGCCAGACTCGTCCCGCGGGACTCGCTCGCGCGCAATTTTCTGCGTGTTATATTTCCTCGCAACTGACGTTAGTCGCGCTAGAAGAATACCGGGATAACGACGCCAACGACGAAAAGCGCCGGGGCTTAATGTTGCACGCGGAATAACGCCGTTGCAATGCAACGACACATAATATGCTATAAATATCGTTCGCGCAAATCCGGTTATTTTCTCGAACAGCGTGTTGCGCTGCGACTTTTTGCATCGCTGGGGACCCGCGCTGGACCACGCAAATGCACCTTTTTGGGTTTCATTCATTTACATAAGTGGTCGTTGCAGCGACATCAAGACGTGTTATTACTCCTGTACTAAATAGTATTGTTATCGCGTCAGTTTCGTACCAAGGACTTTGCCTCGAAACCGGAGCCAACTGCTGCGTGGGTGTGTCGCCCAGACATCTTGATTCGACGTCTTGCGAGCGCCATCCACCGACACTCTACCAACACCCAACTACATTAAGGAAACGGTTATTAAACGTTTAACTTTATTAGCAACTACGTTGTCGCTCTACAAAACATCGTAAATTTTTACCCCTCCCCCTCTTTCCCCGTTCCCCTCGTCTCCCGACGACGTCTTTTCGTCTCGCAAAATTAATTACCCGGCGCACTTATGGCTTTCGAATGAAACAGTTATCATTTATAGTTTTAATTAGATTCGTAATTGTCCGAGAGCTCGTGACGCGAATCAGAGATTTTTTTTTTCATTTTTTTTGTAAGTCCTTCTTTTCACATTAACGCTCTAAGCGTTTTGTGATAAGAACTTTTTATTAGTCAAGAAGAACGAGATCGGTTTGCATTTGAGTCTCGTTGGTAGGTATTTTGTATGTTTTTTTTTCGTAGCTGGTTGAATAATTTGTGATCGAGTGAATAGGTTGATGGAATTTCTGTAGAACAAAAGTTACAGTCTTAATTGGTTCAACTGACGATATTTCATCTGCGAGGTAAAATTTTCAATTAGAAACGTTGAAAAAACAATCATAACTTTCGGCAATACTTGCGCTCTGTTGAGAATAGTTTGATTATTGTTATTTATGCATCTGGGCATTTACTGCAGCTGAGTAGAATTTTAGCAAATTTGTAAGCAAGCTCACTATTTTTATGAACCAATTAAGCAGATTACCTGAGGGATGAACCGGTGATGTTTTATTGTTTGTTTCACTCAGCATCACTTTTTAACTCGGATTAAACGAAATTGCATTGAATTTGTGTTTAAAACAGAACTTAAATTCAAAATAATGCAAACTAAATTTTAATCATAATAGTTGCATTCAATCAGTTGTAATAAACAATTTACTCGATCAATGTTTATTACGCTCGTTAAACAACGACGTTGCATCGAAGTTTAGAATAATAAAAACGAATTTTGTTACTATAATCGCATCATACGAGCTTTCATAAACAATGTACTCGATCAATATTTTATTTCATTTGTTACACAACAAAGTTGTATCCAAACCAACACAAGCGATTCGTTCAAATAACATTTAATCTGTAAACTACATGTTCAAATGTAATTAGTTTACATTTTCTACAGAATTAATATTTGCCCATGACCAACACACTCTATTATAGAAATCTTTATTCATAAACTTATATTACAATGTAAATCAACCAAATTGCTAATATTCCACCCAGATCTTTATTCAAATGACTGAAACAAAAATTTGTGTAACAGAAAAAAATGTATATGAATATTCTGATGAAAATTTCGTACGTCGGTAACTGTCGTCAATTTTTGACGGACTCAATTATCGTCACCTCTATATTGCACATGTATTAAATTTCTATCTACACCTGATTCGATGAATAGTCGAGCGCATAAATAACGCGCGCAAAATCAATATAATGTCTGCTCCGATGAATCCCTTCGTTAAGGCAATCGAATAAAAATAAATATGATGAAAATGCGAGGCTCATGAACAGAGATAAATTAGTCGACTTCGATCGTTGCAGCCGATTCCGTAATCCAGACTCCTTTTATGTCCCGACCGAAGCACAGTATTTACGTGCACACACTCGCTCCCTCCTTCCGGGCTCGGTGTCAGTATACAGATGACATGTGTACGTTGATGTTCAAGCCGAGGTAGAAAGAGATAGAGCGAACGATGTGCACAAGCCATGCCCCGGTGCTATGTTCAAGGGATTCTCGATGGCCAACCGTCTGTCCTACATTTACAACTTCGCTCAAGATAAAGCAAGATGGAACGACTCGCTGAACGCGAACGAACGATTCTCCGCTGCAAACACAACGCTGGCATTCTCATCTGTCTCAGTCCGAATACCGTTGATTTCTGTAAATAAAAACTGTCATTGAATAATTCACACGAGAAGTTTTTTCACTCGAACAAGTAACATGTGGGCTGCTGCCGTCCTACCACTAACAAAACCAACTATTTATTCTCCCTTCTCGTTATTTTTTTGTTTCCCCAATTTTTCAGCTACGCCTTTTTCGACGGCAACAATGTATGCAAACGTTTTTAATACAAAGTAATACATCTCTGATTCCCCAGAAAACGTCAGAAGAGCAAGGAAAAAAATTTTTCTTTTTTTCAACTACACTTTTTGTAGTTCGAACTCAGTTTTGCTCGGTGTCAGTAAATTTGAATTGTTTGTAAAACAAAAGTGGATTTGAAAAAAGAACGACGTGTAAGAACATCACTTAGAGCCGGAGTTTTTGGCAACGTACAAGAAGTCGTATAAACAGCATTAAAAGGAGGTTCTGCTATTGATAAAATGATAAAATTAATATTCAAAGCGAGCTCGCGGATACAATTCAGAGTTTACACTCTTGCTTGTCGTAAAAGTGTATAGGGGATTGTCTACTATCGCAAACTTATCCGTAATGCAGGTCCGCTGCATACAATTCCGCCGAAATAATAGGTCTCGTAACGCGCAAAATGTTTCCGTAAACAAAGTTGTTCGCGTTACAATGTAGACAACTAGTTAATGCTACATTCATTAATTCAGTATTACGAGTTTTTTGCAGCAGCCTCCCCCCTCCCTCGTTAATAATCGGATCTGCAGTTGCACGGGATAACAGTTTGTTTAGATAATATGTTTATCAAGAGGGTATGGACCCGCAATATTGCGCTGGATTGAAAATTGTTTGTCCAAGCTTTCGGGCTTTGCCAAATAATCCGCTCGGCAAAAATCGTGTTTTTACACGTTTGTTGATTGTGTTTCGCAGTTGTTTATTTTAACTCGCAATCGAGCTTCATTACGAAATCAAAATGATGTTGTTTCAGAAACAATTGACAGTTTTTTTTATTAAACATCCGACATGAATGTTTAAACCAAATGATGGATCAATTTTTACTCGTAAGTAAGGAAACGAGAGATGAAAAAAAAAGTTTAAAAGTTGTTTTCATCAGTTTATTGTAAAATCGCTGAGTCTTGAAAACCGCGTTTTTCGCACGTCAAATTGTCGCTTCGCTGTCTTTTGCAAGCTAATACAAACACCGGTCGACAACATTTCCCACGTGGTCTATGAATTCGGAATTGGAATTCCGTAAGGGAAATAAAGGAACGGGAAGTCGGCGCTTTTATCCGGCGTTCGGATGCTTTTATCCGGGTTTCGGCGTTCTAACGACGTTACACTGATCGATGAATTTAGGGTTTTGCAAGATCCAGTCCGTGAGCAGCCGACGAATACCGTACTCCGCGTGTTTTTCTCGCCGCATTACGCTTCTTTCGATCTCGTTGTTTAAGCACAACCTGACCCGCCAGCACATGGCTCAACCCCCGAGTCGAGTTTATTTCGGGCTAATCTCCAACATGACTTCTCCCGCTCGAAACGAGCTTAGTTAACGTCAGCTCTCTGATTTAACCTAATTTCACATTCAACTGTATTTTATACATCAATTTTAATCATACGCCGAGGAGAATGTATTTATGCTAATTTCACAAGTCGCTTCGAGAGATTTGTGCAGCTCAATTCATTGTTATAACATCGCTCCTAAATTGGTACCTAACGAGACTTCTTATTCACCGTTTCTTTTCTCTTTTTCTTCCTAATCCTCAGCTTCACACTAATCAAAGTATTGAATGAACATCAACTTTGCAAATCCAAATTAAAACTTTGTATTCCCAATGATAACTATTATGTTTGAAAAAAAATTATATTTATGCTTTGAAATGAACATTTATAGATATGATACCTGATCAAAATTTCATGTATCATTCGAAGAATGAATATTCATTTTTGAAAATAAATTTTTAACATGCATTGTATTGCGATCAAGTATTTCCAATCAACACTTCATACATAAAACAGAAAGTACAACTGATACATTTTTAATATTTGATAAAATTGGATCAGTCGTTTTTAAACCCATTATTGAATCAAACACGGATTTCAAATAGCACAAAAAATGACAAAAAAACTCAATCGTATAAATGGCAAATTATAAATATCGATTTCCACTTTATCTTTACGGACTTCCAAAAACAAACTTTATAACCAAACTTATCATAAAATAAAGGGTTTTTTATTTTTCGCACTTGTTACGTTTGAAATTACCAAAGCGAATTCATCTTGAGTCAGAATAATTGAAAACTACACCCATCAAACTGTTCTGCAAATGCCAAGACACGATTTTCATGATAAACCAAAGCCCAAAGCCATTTATTTTGCAAACCCGAACCGAATCGCAAAAACACCGCCGTCGAACATAAAAAATGCAATTATTTTGCTTCCTCCGAGCTTCTTCCATTTTAAACACCGTGCAAGATATTCAAAATCAATTTCAAAAGGGGAACCATTCAGGGATTTAGTTGTGAGAATAAGTCAAGGATGCAACTGGCTTGAGCCGAAGAGTAGCATACGTTAGATCGGATCGGGTTAGCATAAGACGCTTTATCGGAACTCAACACTCGAACTTTTTGTTAGTCGAATGCACGTTCACCCAAACCGGTATTCCGCCGGTGGAAAATAAAAGACCACCTCGCGCAGCCTACTTTTTCCCACATGCACATATTTTTCGTTCGCTTTTCGACGGCTTGCCAAAATTTATGACCCGACGAATCGCGCAACCGCCAAAGTGTATCCAAGTCATTGCCGCAAACGCGTGTTTACTCCGCGAGCCGAGAGGCGGGGCTTTTTTGATCGCGCTATTTACCAGCGCGTGACGCCACGACAAATATTTAGCGAGTTTATTCGCGATAACCCTTGCTGACAGAAAAAAACCTCGATCGAGGGTAATTTCGAGGCTGGAACTTCCACTGATTCAATTACTCGATCACACCTGGCGCGCCAGGAACTCCGCCGTTAAGATACGCGCTGCTGATCGACAATATTTTTCAGCCAAGTTTGAGCTCGGGAACGAGCACGCCCAGGCTATTAGCCTGATGATCATCGGGGTCATGGAGTGGTGCAAACTTTGGATCAAGTATTTTGCGTTGGGTCTCGAGCCCCGGGCTTTGTGCCGAACAATAATGATTTGACGAGGGAGAATGTGAGAAGCTTTTAATATCTGTCGGCTCGAGTTTTCTTCGAGGACTAAACACTGGTCGGCCATTCAGCCGCAGTTGCGCTTTCTTCCGTCCGAGTATTGAAACTCTGATGAGTGCCACTAATCCAATTGTGAGAGTAAAAAAGTATATCAGAGTGGAATATGGCTAAGAGAGTGGCACGAAAAGCACTCTGTCCGAAAATAGCAGGAAATGTTCTTGTCCATTGTTGGCTGTGTAATTTTTACTCGTCTCGTATTTTAACTTCGCGGGGTTTCAAATTAAAACAACAATGTAATTCAAAATGAGAATGAACGACGACAAAAAGGCAGCTTGTTAACTTTTGAAACGAAAACTGCGATTTCATTTACACAATTTGCAAAGTGTTTTTGAATTGAAAAGAGTCGTGTTTTTTTCGAGTGTTAAAACGTGTAACGATTTAGGCTGCAGGAGACTGAACTTTTGGAAATTTGAAAAGTAAATGAGACGATGACTGGGATGAAGTTATCGCCAAGTCCGCGGGGGAAATGGTAAAATTGTTTCGGAATTCTTCGTCTCGTGGCCTTGGGACAAAAGCTAATTGAATTAACGGTAATAAATGTATTAAGAAAAGCACGAATCGGTAAAGAGATAAAGAAGGACGGTAAAAATGAAACTATCCAAGTGCTCGTTACTGACAACAGAATATCAATCGTCCAGCTTTTTTTTTCTCTTCATCTAATTAGGTGGAGGTCTACTTATGTAATATCATTTCTCAGCGGAACTCTGCAGCTGATGATTATTGAAAATTGAATGGGAATATCAATGCCCAGGCAAATGAATTCCAGGGTAAAATTGAATGAAAATTATAATGTCGTTTGATTTCCCAATTTGACATGGAGCCAAATTTTTATAATCTGATATTGCAAATCTGTTGATTAAAATTCATTAGATTGGGATACAAAAACCAATCTGTTGTTCATACGAGAGAGTTTATTTTTTGTTACTTTTTAAAACCTCCGATGATTTAATTAAACCAATCAAACCAATGGTAGACTAAACAATGAACTTTTCTTTTGATTAGTTTCTTTTGTATTTTGCAGAACGGTTTAACTACAATGAACTTAGTTATTTCAGAGATGCATGTTTCTCGTTAATCTACATATTATGTCAAGAACAAAACTTCTTTTTCCATAAACTGCAATTAACAGTTGTTAGCACAGTATCACACAGTCAAAGTTACGGGCTTTGGTGTACGCATTAAGTGGCGCTATTAAGCACTTCGAATCAAAGAACTTGCGCCGGAATTTGGGAGAGAGAGGATCTCTTCTCATTTTGCAACGGCGAGAATTCGTGTAGCTTTCGCTGGATATGAATATCCAGTAACTTTTGTGTGTGTAGCCCGACTGTGTGTTATATAAACCTCCAAGGCACACACGCAAACAGACGTTGCTTCGAGTATACATCCAAACGAAAAGTACCATCCGGCACGAGAAAAAATATACTCTTTTGCATATTTAACCGCCATTAAAGCTTCCATCATTTGTAATTCTGCCTCATCATTACAACTATTTATTCACCATTTCGAGTATAAATTTTGTTTGCAAAAAAGTACGCACGATATATCATTCGCGTCACACGAGTTTTTTTCGCCATAACAAACAGTAATAACTTGCTCGGCAACATTCTAAAATCCAGCGTTTCCAATTTTGTGTGTTCAAATAAAAGATATTCATCTTAGGACGAAATTGCAGTTGGATATCATAAACTGCGCGAGGAAAAATTTAATAAGATATAAGACACAAATGTACACCGACCTCGTGTGTACCAGTAAGTCATAATAAATGTCGCGTGCAATATTTTTTGCACCTTTGTATAACTGTCTCATAGGGTTTTCAACGCCGACACATACTCGACAGATAAATACTGTCTTAACACGCGATACCTTTGGCGGTTTATTGCTTGAGGTTTACTACTTGAAACGTTGAAAGGGTATTTTCGGGGTGTTGCATAATTGAAGAACAATGCCCTTTCATGTAATGAACGTTCTTGTAATTCCGCGATTACTGATAACAAATTCAAAAAGTGAACAACAAAGTCATAACATTTAATGCAATACCATTTACAGATATGTATGTTAATAATAGTTTCACCTCTGGCTTGGGCGTTTCAGAGTTGAAATTTTCAGTGTAGTATTAACCTACGTTTATTTGTACTGAAACTTCGCCTTAGGAAAATAACAGCACATTTATGTCTTTGCCGACTAAATTGCTTTTTGATATGCGAGAAATTTTGACAAAGGCGCTCGAAAAATAGTTGTAAATAATTTGATGCTGTTTTGTTTCTCGCTGATGATCAGAATGCAAACCAAAAGAATGTTTAAGTTTAATCGAAACAAATGAATTCGACAAACGAAAATGTTTCATACTTTTCTCTCTGCAACGACGGAGCTTAAATATAACGTAATAAAAAAGTTGAAACATCGCTGCAACAACGATCAAAATTGCACCGAGGAGGTAACAAGTTTTATTTACGTGGTATTTTTTAGTAAACGAAATTGGATTTTATTTGTATACAAATGAAATCCAATCTAATTAGTAATTCATTACAAAATTAACCAATAGTAATTATGTTTCTTTGAAAAACAAAAGAAGAGGTTAGGTTAATTTATTTAGAATTACATTTATCTTTACCAGAAATAATGAATTGTAATTAGGTTTTTTTTTCATCTCGTTAGGTTTATGTAATTGTGAAATCTTGGAATGAACCGACTCATATAACGCTGATTTACCTCGGGTTTTATTTTTAAGTTGCAAAACATTGAAAGTTGCTTAATTAAATGTACCAGTTGGTAATGCCATTTCAAAGCACCAAACGTATATTCTGCTTGCAATTTCGATCCCTTAAGCCGGGTCGCGGTATCTGCACTCGAAGATACTGGTAAATGAACGCGGTTTTGTCTACATCGGGATACTCTAAGCGTCAAACCGGAATGACATCCGACGAAACCATAAGAGTACCGAGTATTTCCCTTTGATGTTAAAACCAACGTTGAAATTATGGTAGCAAAATCGGGTGAATTTAATCGCTCGTTTTTCATCCGTTCAGATAAAATGTTGACTTTTGAGATGGTAAAAATCTTGCTTCCTCAACTCGCATGTTTTCGAGCTACATTTAATTGAAACGGAATTTGCAATCGTTTTTATTTTATAAAGTACCGTTTTTTCCAGACTGGAAATATGATATTTCCTACAATTACTGAAAACGTGCTGACATAGAATTGACTTTGAGTTAATCTCCGCGGATTTATTTAATCCTCACTGTGATCATCAGACGGGATTTGATCTGAATTTAATTGCATTCTTGTGTAATCATCTGAGAATTCGTGTTCCCTTCTTAATAATTCTTACCACTCAGAACTAATCTTCAAATCTTCTATCTATTCGAATTTTGTGTCGGAAACATTTTAAAACAAAATCCCTTTTCGTTTTTCGGTTGAACAAAAGTTGGAACTTTCCGTAAAACTGTTGTTCAAAAATGTCGTTTGTTTTCAAATGAAGAAAAATGAAACCACTTGAATTGCCAATCTAATCATACGTAATGCACAGTGGACCACTCAGAAGTTGAAAAATCACAGAGCAAAATGCAAATCTGTTGGCATCGTCGGTTTAATAGATACAAAGCTATTTGATTACTGTAATATTGTTTCAGCGATGATAGCACGAACGAATATACAAACATACAGGTATCTAAACAGCACAGACAAATACTGCTGTAAGTGCGTTTACACTGGTAAACCTAATATACATATATATGCTTAACTGCAACGATTTACGAATCAAAGCGTCACGCTGAAGGTGAAATGAACACACAGCTGTCGCGGTACCGTGTCCGTGTCACAGGAATCAAAATTCATCCAATCAGCGTTCAACATCCAAATCTTTGATTATGCTGTTTTGACTTTCAATTATCTAGCGACCAATTATTTACGATTCCAAATTCAACATTCGCCTAAATAAACGAACGTTAAAAAAACCGTTTTCCTGAACTCTCATAAATCTCAATTTTGAATTATTCAACAAGGTTCAAATCGGAGTGTTTTTTAAACGCCAAAATCCGAACTTTACAGCAAAAATGTTTGTATACAATTTCATTGTCTAGTAACTACAACTTTGAACAAAAAGGTTTGTTGTGTGGAACCAAAATGACACAAAAGGAGGGTGTTGGTTTTTTTGTCTGCTGAAAATTGTCGTTAGATTTGAATGATAATGACTTGTTTTTATAAATCGATCTGTTTGAATAGCGCGTGGTGAACAAACAGCAAAGCTTTTGTTATTTTAATCTCTCGAAAATGGTTGCTGGTCAATTGAAAGTAGAGGGGTTGTAACAAAGTGATGCAATTCGTGAAGGGGGACCAACACCCCAATTTATGATGTGGTGAGATTAAGAGTCACGGAGGGTTGGGAGTTAAAGTGGCTGATTTAGTGAGGACTTAACTTGTAAACGACTGTAATCCTTGGTTATAATGTTCTCAGAAAACTATACGCATTTGGAAAACAGTTTACAAATACCCATTAGTGTTTTAATTGTGACGGCAAACTTTGTGCCCCAATCGATCTCGAGATGCTGGCAGGGAAAAAGGCTCCGTCGTAATTGTAAATCATCGGATGCATTTAAATATTATCGCAGTTTTTCCGCATCTCTGCGTTTCATCATAGGAACTATTGCTCGCAATCAGTTCCAGGTCACCTGATTCGCACTTACCACAAAATGTGGATTTATGACTCAGGGTTACAATCCCAAAGATATAGTAAAGGCTGAAATACAGCTAAGGCCAGGCTCTGTTGTTTCGCCCAAACAAACGGCTTCCACTTTATAATCAATCTAAGTCGAATTCTTAGTTGCAAACAATGCAGCAGTGCTGAAAAATATGAAACTGAAAATTATTTCTTTGCTCACTACTTTAGTACACAAAAATCACGAGCGGTTCGTATAATCGAAAAACAAATTATTCTCCCAATGGAAATGATGTTCTTTTCATATTAGCATGTTGTGACGTTTTAATAAAATTTGAATTTGTTTGAATTTGAAACTTTAATTATGAAAAGTTTGACGTAACATTTGAACATGTACTCCGAGCTTCTCCT
Organism: Telenomus remus; assembly: GCA_020615435.1. Classification (NCBI taxonomy): domain Eukaryota; kingdom Metazoa; phylum Arthropoda; class Insecta; order Hymenoptera; family Scelionidae; genus Telenomus; species Telenomus remus. The sequence goes on along the minus strand of CM036343.1, from coordinate 4,902,833 downwards.
TTTACAGAAATTTCTATTTTAGATTTAAAAAATTGAAAGAGACATACGTCAACGTGAAGTTTGCTAAGAAAAAAGTAACAAACTTTTCAGAAAACCAATAACATACAAATTAGTTTCGTCGGTTTTTCGTTGCTCATTTCACTTTATTTCTATGTAATTACGAAAATAAAATATAACAAATTATAAATCTAAACTGTAAAAGAAAAATAACTTTATCAGTTCCTGATTATCAACTAAAAAGAAGTTACTGTTTTGTTTACCGTAAAATCGGTCTGATATTGAATACGGGTACCTACATTACAATCGAGTTACTTTTCGTTCTCCAAGCCCGTATGGTACGAAACCAAACGGAACGTCTCGTTTCGACGATTTTCTTTCCTTACTCCGTTCAAAAATTACAAAATCTAATTTCTCGCCGAACTTTTTCATCAGTTACTTGATATGTCTCGCACAATCTTCAGCCTGCACTTGCAGAAAAACCCTGCAAAACATGCTGATTAGAGTACCATCTCAACTTATTTAAAAAAAACTCGGCGACTCTTTCATCAACTTCGGCCGAACTTACCCAAAAGAACAACTTATTTCGAAAGTTGAAAAAAAAAATGTTTCCATTCAAAATGTATGTTTTCGTGCGATTGAATAAAACATTAATGAAATAGAATGGCGGAGCAATTGATAAGTTCGGTTCGCAGCTGGAATGCCAAGCAAAAGTTTTAAATATGAAATCGGGAGAGAAAAGGGCGCGCAGATAGCAGCGCGTGGGAAATAAATGGGCGACTCGAGTGAAAAGTGCGGTGCGATGTGGAAAAACACGCACGTACGAGCGTGTCATCATGCAGATACACAAAGAGAAGTCCTTCATGATCGATTTCAACTTGAATCTCGGTTCCTATAGTTACCGTACGTCTTGTTCTGCGGAGAAAGTGGATTATCCCGCGGATGTGACAAGAGCAGATCGTCGGGACCAAACTGCGAGAGAGAAATTCGATCAGGCATCGATATTTCGGATCACGAACGATAAAGCTCACTTTGCAGACGGAGCCGTTTGATTATCCCGATCGCGGAGGTGATTCGGCACCGGAACTAGGACGCCCAGGGCTTTTCGGCTGCTTTAAGAAAAACAAAAAGTCCGCCCCGATAATAATCGCACGTGCATTGTTCCGGCGCTTTCAAGTCGGGCTGAAAACACACCGCGCTTGATGAGAGACGAAAGATAGAACAATAAGCCAGCTCAAGCTAGGTGTAAAGCTCATTATGTTGGATGAATAAAAGATGAAAACTAAGGCCGAGTTGATTTTGCCTTTTTTTTTCTCTTCTGCCGACGCAGAACATTTGCAGATATTTAATTTCTAAGACGCGCTCTCTCTGGCTTGAGAAAACCGGAAGGGAGCCGAAAAAAAATTTTTGTTTCGACGTTGCAAATACTCTCTTGCGACGAAACAAAGGCGTTCTTTTGAGTAACCTATATCTGCGATGAAAGAGCTTCCCGTCCGCCGATTAATGCCGCTGGAAATAAATATTTGCCGAGTTGTACAGAGAGATAATTACTCGATACGGATAATAATTAATCCGTATGCCCGCCGGGCACGAATGTTGTTTTTTTTTCTCTCCTTTTTCGATCTGTGTACACTCTCTTTTTTTATTCGTTTCTGCTTTACCGTTATTTTATGTACGCGAAATCAAAAGCAACGTCGTTTCACAGCAGGTAGATGGTGAACGGAAAGTTATAATAAATGCCTCTATTATTGCACATTATTGCACATCTTATATAACCCAGTTTTAATTTACATTTACCATCGAACTTTCTCATCTTTAGCAAATTGCAGTGCTGCACTCATTATATAAAATTACTTCCAACGTAATTCATTGATGCAAATTTTTACTAATAAAAAACACTTCCCATTGTCAGAAAATAATTGTCCAACAGATTTTGTGCTTTTTTTGCACTTTGCCCCATTTTACTTTTTCACTTTTTCTTCTGCCTTTTTCTGTTTTGCCTTTTTTATTTTTCATTTTTTGTTCTTTTGTAAAGCGATGTCAACGCCGTTCGACGTAACGCATGAATATGAAAATGTTGTGATCATAATCTCGTTATTGCAGTTACGACGCTGCTGTTAATTACTGCTGGCTGATCATTAAATGTGGATGCTCCAATTTTATAATTAGTTGCTCGATTCTTTTAAATGATTCAAACAAGTTCTTTGGCAGTGAACTCATTCAACGCCGATACGAAATTGAAAACCGTCGCGCAGCTAAACAAAACAATATTGACTCAAATAAGCCGAGATCTTTACTTCGCAAGACTTAATTAAAGCTCGAGTAATAAATGACTGGTATAACAGCACAATTTCTGTTCCGCGTATCAGAATATATTTCTCCCTGTCGCTTGTAAGTGATAATTTACCTCAATCAAATTGTCATCAAGTATACTCGTCGAAATTTCGAACTAACTATATCGTACTTGATAATTTGCATAATTTTCTTTATGAATGTTTACTTTTTTCGAAACTTTTTTCAAATGAATTCTTACAGTCAAGTATTTCATAAATTTATGTTCACTAAGTTCAAAGGTTGAAACTTTTGGACGATAAGTTAATGTGAAATAGTTGAATTGAAGTTTGATTTTGAGTAAGACAATGATAGTTGTAAATAAAAACGGGTGAAATTTGAGATTCGGTAGTTTTTGAGTTAATGAGTTGGAGAGTTAGGGAACTTGATTGTTGCATATTCCATTGGTTTAGATTGGCGAACAAGTGTACCGCATAATCTTATTCTACGTGTGTTCAAGACTTGGTTAGACACCTCGAATGATTGGAGGCACCCCAGGGGCTTAAACTCGACTATGCAGAGTGTGACACGAACGCCCCCGCTCTTGCATCGCATTTCCAATGCCGCTATATCGGTACGCACGCGAATTGACACGCGCACATGTACTGGAAAATCGCAGGGAATGAAAAGCAGAGGACGAAACACGAGAGGGGCAGTGAATATAAGAGGGTGGGAACATCCAACGCCCCGACCAACGTAGCGGCTTCGAATGGAATTCCCGGCTTGAATAGCGCACCAAAAAAATACACGACGATGCCGAGAGACGCAGAATCTGCACTTCAATGAGAACGCGATTCAATACTCGCTTTTTTTTATTCCAGTTTGCGATTTCACCAACAACGATGAAATCATCAGAAAGCTAACAATAAAGAATTATAAACGAAATATATTTCAAGTTTCCTCTTTGCAATCGGATTTCACGCCTGCTGAATATTATAAGACGATTAATTTGATTACTTTCAAAGCCGTCCAGCTTTTTATTCCATTTCATTCCTTTCTCGATAATTTATTTGTTTTAACTTTTTATTGTTAATTTGCTTATTGTCAATTGTTTTCTTTTGTTTTCGTTAACATAGATATGGAAAAATAATTATAAGTCGGATCAGGATCCGGTTTCACGTCACTGAATCAGTAGAAAAGGGGGAAAAAAGTCAGCCCTTATTTGACACCGCGAGGGTTGAGATATTCCCCTCATTGATAAACACAAGAACAGAAAAAGCCAGTCGACAAATGGGTATGACTTTCCGCGTCAAAATATATTCGCTATAATTTATCCGGAAATCTCTACTTCGCTATCAATTTGTCAATTAGAAAACAAGAACTGATGAGGGCTTTCGCAACAATTTTCGTCGTAATTACGACGTGGCTGGTTTATTCGTTTTTAACGGAGCCCAGCTGGGGTGCATTATGAGATTCTTCTTTTTTTTTAAATAAAAGCAAAGATTTATCATAACGATCGTCTAAAGATTACGAACGAAACAATACTACACCAGCGGCAAGTTAAAAAAAATAAGACCAGCTGAAACTGGGAAGAATTAAAAACGCATCTGTTTACCTTAGACGTTCATTTTAATCCGCGATTATCTTTTAAATAAATGATTCGCCTTAATCTGGATTGGTTTATTTATGCGCAGCAGTTTGATTAGTTTTGCGTAATAGTATTTCCATAAATACCTATCATCCTCGAGTGTATCGCGCACGTTTTTTGCGTCAATGAATCCAGCTTTTAAAAACTTCAAAAAGTTCTCCCTTCCCGCGGGAAAAAAAATCCAAAAAAATGGAGTCGATGAATAAAAGCGCTCGCGTGTTAAAGTTGTATTAAGTCACCCTCGAATCATCGCTCCTGACGATAACACTCGACGAAATTACGTCGAGGTATCAGCGCGCGGCTTTTTGTAGCCAATTCTTCGTTATCATTTTGTCGATAATTGCGGGTGGCCAACAAAACGCCCGACTTTTTTCTTCTCCGCCGTCGTGCAAACGCACTTAAATATTACAAACGCTCTGCTATTTCGAACCGAGCGGAAACGCGAAATTATCACTTCAACACCGATATTTCCATCGTCGACGAAAAAAAAAAAGAGGAAATAAGAAAAGACATTATTCAAAAATGAGAGCGAAAAATGACTAATCGTTCTTAATAATTAACGAAGAAAGGAAAAAATGTGGAGTCAGAGAAGACGGTCTTGAATCGTGGAACAATTTTATTTACTCTCGGACAATGGCTTGGATGCGACTGAAAAGAACATTAGTTTCGAATACGAAAATTTATTCGTTCGGAATATACATTTTTTGTTCGTTGCGACCGACGTCGAGAATCACGATAAAAGGACTTTTGAGAAACGTTACACAAAGTGAATTAAGAGGACAATAAGAAGATAATTCGAACGATGAAGTGGATAATGGTTCGAAGAGGAACAGCTAGCCGGATAATAGGAAGATCATTATTTTTGCGAACAAAGTCCCGTCACATTCGCTTAAGCGGATCTCAATTAACATCTACCCTAATTAGGACAATCTACGAAACGCGTTTATTTGCAGATTTAACGGGAAATCCTTTTTTTTTCTCACGGCGTATCTTAATTAACGTTAATTTCCAATAAAGGATCAATTCAAACGAACAATAACTGGATCAAATGTTGTGCAACGCTTTTGCGCTGCGAATGGATTGCATCAAAAAAAAATGGATTGTACAGAAAGTGTAAATTCAAATTTGCATCGCGAGAATGTCCGATGAATATTTCAAATTTATAATTCAATTAGAAGTCATGATTTTTGTGACCCATTTAATTGCAAAAGTTTTTGTCGTCGGAACTTTTGTTAGAAATTGAAACTTGGATTTTTCGCTGTTTGGTTACATCGCGTTTTAATTGCACGGCTTTCTTCAACTCTTATTAGATAGTTTAACAGAGTTGAATTTTCACTCGTTTCAGTGTAGAAGGAACATGGCTTTATTTGTATTCGCGAAGGTAAACTTTGGAGCGAAAAAATTCTCGTCAAACTAATATGTAAAATTGTTCGCCAATCGTACGTATCGCTGTGTACCACTTTATTACACATCTCTAGTTTGAGAAATTCATCACACAAAACGAAAGTTAAATTGCTCCGTCGACCGCCCAGTTTAACACAGTACACTACACGTAACTTAAATATTAAACTGATATTTAGATAACTATCGGTTAAGCTCCTCCGAGAGAAAGTTAATACTTCAGAAACGGAACAACCGTTTTGTAAAAAAAAAGCCCCACGTAGATAATAGCGTTCAAGTAAATATCGTTCGAGTATTATCAGACTTTACAAACTTGGATGTAAATTCGCTGTTGAATTATCAGATTCGTTTTTCGAGATCCATACCAAATAAGTTTAACTTTCTCGTTAACTTTGTGCAGCTCTTAAACTCATTACTTTTTTTAATTTCCATCAAATTTAATCGCAATATCTTCCATAATTCATTGACAAGATTACATTTTTTCACCATCTCAAATGAAAGCTCATAACTTTCAAAACCAACTTTCAAAATTGTAATTCAACGTTTAACATTTTTATTTACATCCAAAAAGATTTCCAAAAGAGGCTCGTTCAACTTTTTCAAAAACTTATTCTCAAATGTATCGTTAACTTAAGCCGGCCTTTTTAACAAACCGGATCAACTAAAACTAACCTAGACGCGAAAGACCAGCGTCATTTTTGCTCGAGCGCGACTAGGTCCTAATTCGACGATGTTGTCCGGCGAGTCGCGGCAAATCCCAAAGCAAATTGATTCAAAAATAAACGCTCATAAATATTGAAGAGTTTTTCTTTCGCCGGGCGTGCATTGGTCGCTCGATCGATGCTGGTATCGCTTGTTCTTGAGCTCGGTACATGTATTTTTACTGCACACGACTTGTATCGATTATGACTCGCTGTTTAATTAGATGTTCTTTCGCGTGTCGAGCGTAGCAGATAGACGATGCTCGCTCGAACACAACAACCGGTGTAATGAATTCCTCGGCTGTTCGATACCCGGCCCTTGCAAAGTGTACTCTTGTAAAATCACTTCGTTTTTGCATCGTTTATCATTTTTGCGAACAATTACATCTCCGAGCGATAATATCGTTACCTTAAAGCTGTCGCTTGATAAATGATAGTACCCCGAGCATGCTGCCAACCAAACGACATATTTAGACGTTATTTCACAACTAGAACTCTCTCGATAATAAATCGGTACAAATAAGTTGTTTATTGTTTATTGGTTATTGGTACTTTTCGATATTCATCTGTTCACGATTGTTTTTGAGTTTCTTGTTTATAGATAGTACATAGTTGTATATAGTTGTACATAGTTGTACATAAACAGACTTTTGTAGATAGGTTTTTGGTTCAATAATCAATTGGTTCGATGAGACAATCTGCAAGTGACAAACAGAAGAATGTGTCTCGAAAAAAGTCCTCTATTTCAACTAATCAGATCGTTTTATGTCGAGAGAGAAGGTTTTGTTATATGGCGCGGTAATACACAATGGATAAATCAATTTGATGCTAGGATTGTTTGGTATCTGGTTTAGAGTTCCAGTTATCGACGACTTTAGTGCACGGTGCTTTGATAGTAGTTAAATTACACAAAAGCTTCGGGTATTATATATTTTTCCTCGATTCCTCCTCCATACGTTTTCAACTAGACTTTTATATATGACGCGAGAGGCGGACAAAATTTGATCCACATTCTCAAATTGAAATCCCCGTTTTTTTCATCGACTTCAACTTTGATTCAAGAACCTTTGAATTTTGACACGAAATTGATAATTGCAATGGAAAATTTGCAATTTTATTCTATTTGTTTTATCAATCAGTGGGATAATTTTTCATAATCGAAAGTTGATTTGCGTTGCGAAAAAAAAAAAACAGACGCGAATTGGAAGCGTAAGAGAAAATCGTATATATTCGCGTTGCACAAGTGCACTCAACAATGTATAATTCATTTTCATTTTGAAAATTCAACGAGCATCGCGCACACATCACAGCCGTGAAAATAAATACGTTGCACTTGTCATAAATCACAAAGGCCCTCGACGCGTAGCTCGCGCGCGCAAAGGATAACCAAAAATCGAGTTTTTTGCCTTTTCGCGTAATAAAATTTACAAACTCCAAGTGGAAAGAGGCACTCGCTCGCAGATGCCGTGAAAGCTAAGAGCCATGATTCACTCGAGACGAGAAGAGAAAGAGGCAACTTAAAAACTTCGCCACACGGCACCGCTATCGATTTGGCCTTCAATCATACCACCTTGCGTGCCAAATCTCGAAGTGCTTCATCGCAACCGTAGCCTATCAGAACTCATATTTAGATAAATGCGTCGAAGTGCCTTTCCAGCCAATTTTTCTGATCCGATTCTTCCCAACGGAAATCCATACAAAGCAACTTTATTTATTCACGCAAGTCTCACTCCATCTTCATTTACCTCATTTTTTGTTACGCAAAATTTTTCTTTTTTATAATTCCATTTTAACAACCGTTCAGAACAGTTTCATTGATAAACTGTCACTTGTGCTTATGTTAACCTTAATTTTAAAGTCCGCTCAACTAGTCAAAATAAAGTATTCCATTTTTTTAGTGTGGACCTTTTTTTTTGAAATAATGCGTTATCAATTGGAATTTGAAAAGAATTTGTTTTCGCAGTGATCGTATTGTGAATATTAAGTTGTATACTTGAGAGAATGAGGAGCAGGGTTTCCAAAGCCAAACACAACAAGTCTAAGGAACATTATGGTTTAATCATGCCCTGCTGGCCTGTCTTGGCGTAACTAGAAGTGGACAAAGTTAAGTTGCAGGAGCAAATTTGGTTACAGTAAACAGTCAAACGTAAAGCTATATTTTGCAATACGAGAGGCAACTTTGATGTGAGAATGCACGTTCCATCGGTTGCTCGATTCAGGCCATTAGTCAGTCTTTGATAAAATCAATTAGTTCACGTCTTACCAGCGACCCTAAATTAACCCTTTTTTGCATCACCATGTAAAGTTCATCAGCGTTAACAAAAACTCAATTAAATTATTTAATGAGACTAGAAATGACAACTTAATCGATGTGAAGTCACATAATAATTTTAGTTTCTGCAATAAAAGATCAGTTTGATTCGTCGGTTGGAGTGATATCAATAATTCAATCAAGCTTTAACCTCCATGTCAAAGTATCTGAAAACTTGACGGGCTTTTTTTGTTAACATTTGAGGTGACTTATTATTAATTAAGAGCAAAATAAGATTTAAAATTGAGTGTCGAAAAAACGACGATTTTGAATAGAATTGAGAATCAATACGTCAATGTGATAGTGGATAAGTGTGTTTGGAAGAAAAAAGGTTTCCATTTATCAGTCAAGCTGATCCAAAACACCTCGTCGATTTATAGTTTAATAAATTGTTCGCTAATGCTAATACATCGGACCATTAATTTAAAGTGGTGAAAACATTATCGTAATCATAAATTCTGCCCTCGAAGCCCAATAAAACTCAAAACCATAATAATCAATAACAACACTGTAATTATCGACAAAGCATCAATAGACGTCTGACGGGCTGTACAATAGATCTTACCTTACAAACTCAGCGCCCCCAAGTTTGCCGTTGAATTACCATAATGACACACGTGATTCCCCCTGTTTTCAATGACAAAAAGAATATTAATGACGCGCGTGTCTGAAAATGGCGGAATTAATAGTCGTCGCTATTATCATACACCACACCTAAACCATTACCACCCCGTATTGCTCTAACCAGCTGTGAACAAATTTCACTGATTCTCCTCCACGTTCATTCAATTTAGTCTCATTACTATCAGTCATTTTTGTTTGACCTTTTTTGCTACCAAATTCAACATTTTATTATTGTTTTATTCATTTCATTAATTTAGAGCTTGTCTCGTCTTAAACAGTCAATGCAAAGTCAAGGTTTGAAAGTACCTTCGAAAAAAGAATCAAACATTTTATGTATTAAAAAACTGGTGATTAGAAAGTATTGATAAGTCAAAAATTAGATTGAGTTACAAGATTTTGATACTAGGAATTTTAGAAATACAAAATGTTTTGTGTTAGTTAGAATTTAGTGGAAGTAAACAAAAAAAAATAGTTGGATTTGTTAGGTTAAATTGCCAGTGATTGTGTATCGTTGTAGAAGCCATTTTGCATGAAGATCCCTCGACCAAGTGTTCATCGAGATAGTTGACGATAAACAGAGGGAGAGCGTGGCTGACAATGTTATCGGCAAGCCAGAAGCCCTCGAAAGTGACCGAAAAATATCCACTCGGCAGGGGTCAAGAGTGAAAGAGAGACCACAAGTTGAGCGTCTCTCGTGCTTTCACCGGCGAATAAAATAATTTTCAAATCCGCGTTAAGCCGCGGCTATTGTGCACACTCGCCGTGCGATTCTGAAAGGAGTTCATATATCGGACTCGCGAGACCCAGCTGTACCGGATAAGCTGTATTTATTTTTTCCCCCCTGTTGCCGAATATAACCGTTCTCGCCTCGTAATTGTGATTAACGGTGCATTGGCAATTTTTGAGGTCGAGGTATCAAACTCGATTTGCCGCGCAGCAAGCGGAAAAATGTTTTAACACAATAACGACGTGGCTTAGCTCGCCTTTTTTTCTCCGTTTTCGCTCTCCCCCTCGCCCGCACTTTCGCAACTGCGGGAAAAATTAACCACGCCAAAGAAAATCTCGCAAACTAGAATGTTGCGAATGAACGCCAGCGACCAAACTGGATTTAGCTTGTATTTTTCTTTGCGATAATTCGTTCGACGGTCTGACGCTAAACTATTTGCTGCCGCACGCGCAGTTATTAGGTTTATTCCCGTTCAATTGAGTATAGATTAAAAATTTCTCAACGAACAAGAGCAAAGAAATCTCATCGCGCAGTTATATTTCAAATTGGGCTTTCGAAAGTTACGTTCGATATTGCATCACGTTCGGAGTTACTTACGGAAAGCATGAAAAAATCAAGATACATTTCTTGCGCTTCTATTATTTTTTTATTACTTTTTTTTTCTTCTCAAATGGAGTGTTTTCAGACGATAAAGAGACAAACATGATTGTGTACAGAAAAAATCTCCAACATAAGTGTTTACAGGAAAATATAATAAAGTACAAAACAAATTGACAAAAGAAACAACTATTAAAACAGTCTGTTTTCGATTTAAAGCTTAGGAAAAGGTAACAAAATATTGACTGAAATACAGCATCGGAATGCCGTCATAATAAAACGTAAGTTCAATTTAAACAAACGTTTGGACGGAGGGAAAAAAACGACTGAGACCGAATTTGCGGTCTGAATTTATTTTATTGAAACATAAATTATAAAAATGACCTTAATCCGTATTAAAAATCAGAAGAAATATCCATCCCGACGGTTTCGGCTCGGTGTATATAATTTACGACGCGGATCGAAATTTTATATCCCGGTTTCTAATCTGTCGATAAATCGATCCGGTCAACTTCGATGACGTGATTTTTAAGAAAGTAATAATATACCTTTTGCGTTTATTATCATGAAATGCCAACATTTATCAAACACGCGAGCTCTCAACGCGCCATAAATATCGCAAATGTCGAGCCATTCTCTTCCACTTACCATTTCGACGCAGTCATCTTAAAATACTACGTGCTCGGATTGTCGTTGCGTGTCACTCGGCCTGGCAAACAAACTTTTCTCACCCTCGAAAATCTTCTCGTTCGACAGTTGAAAGCAACGCCGTAACATGTTGATATGAAAATTCGTCGCCGACAGGTACGATTTGACGCGAAATTTCGCTTTGCAAGACACAGAGTTTCGTGAAAACGAAAGTGCAACGCTGAGTTGCAAGTTTTTTTTTCCAGCGAGACGATAAATTGTAACATATGTTTTTTCGTTTCGCGAATGTTCGATAATGATTTATTCGAGGCGGAAATGCTTGGCTATCAAAAACACGATGTTTATGTTCGATCGTCGGTCTACTTGAACCCCGCAAGACCTTTTTTTTCCTCGTTCTCCCGTCATGTTTCGATACTCGTTCGATTTGACACTGATAATTTGATGGGAGAACAAAAAGCAAGTAGATACAAAACGAAACTGATTTGAAAAGAGCGACTGGAATTGTTTTCTTGTCATTTGAACTGACAGGAATTGATCATTTCAGATTGTAATAATTGTTGAAAGGTCAGTGGAATTGTTTGTTATTATTAATCAATCAGGCGTGCACGAGCGCACGAAACGGCATTATTTGCAGATTTTCGACGTTCGAATTTATACGGTTTGTTACAGTTCTAGATGCCTGAGATAATAGTAATTATTTATTTTGATCCCACTGTGTGGGTAATCAGTGCCGTATTATGCGAATTTAATTGGACGCTTTCGGCTGGAAACGACCAACTTCGTTGCACGACAGAAATTAAAATTTTCGTTTATAAATTAGTAACCGGCAACAATTTAAGATTTAGACGACATGTGTATAATTAAATGCTGAAATCGCGCTGATTCGGCCAACACGAGACAATGAATTAATCACAAATTGTTAATTATTCATGAATGTACTTTTATAATTTAATCGTTACTTTATCGAGGTTTTATTGGTCACTCTTTTTCACTTTCACTTTGTTTTTATTTTATTTTATTTTTTTTTTTTTTTGATCAAATCAAAGCCAGCCACTCAATGTGTGATTTTTTCGGTGACGTTTTTTTTCGTGTATTCGAATATACTGAGCATCGGCGAAAAAAAAAGGTTCAGCAATTCTGTCGCTCAAGTCACCGAAAATCCGTCAAACCGTTGCAAGCGCGAAATGCAACCAAATTGCGTTATCTTTCATCAAAGCATTGTAGCCGTGCCTCTGAATAGATTTGTCTGACTGTAACATCAGTTTATCATACAAAATCAATCAAACGATTCCGAGAATACTAATTTGCCAAGTTCATAGAATACCGGCACACGTTTGTTTGATTTCTTTTTTATTAAAAAAAGGTCGTTCTGTTGCTTGTCCGATGCTTTTTTCGATTGGAAACAAGGTTTATATTTTTTTCGAAATTTACATATCCGTGTGATCACAAATACGTAAGCACGAAATGATTTGGATGGAAAAAACAACGTTAAATAAATCCGAGTAGGTGGTAAAATATTAAGTGGTTTACGCAAACCGAAATAGTTCTTTAATGAAAATACTGACTCAAAGAGAGAATTTTTTTTTGAAGTTTTATGGATAAAATTTAAGTTATTATATCAAATCATTTTTGAATAGCAAAAGACATAGTTTTGTGATAGGATTACAAAAAGTCACTATAATATATTTGTTCGTGTTTAAAGTTTATCGATCAAACTTCGTGTTTGAAAATGTTTTAAATGATTTCAAATTGTTTTAAATTAATAACGTTTTTGTTCAAATGAATGAAATTCGAACGTTCGCATAATTTCGAAAACAAATAAACCTAATGGAGGGAAAATAAAAAAATTGATCAGCGGTTGAAACGGTCGCGCAGTGAAATAGCCGCATATTTGTGCCGACACGTACCGTATGTGAGATTTAGCGTTCGTAGAAATATTATAAATACCTGTTTTACATTCCACCAATTGATCAACTTGTTATAATTTACGATTCCAGATAGACGCTCGTAGCATGCACAATCGTCGTCATTCGTAAAATTCTAACAATCAATTAATGACATACTATTACGGCAAAAAAAACTACGCTCATCGAAACAACCATTTAACCGATCAAGCAAACCTCAGGTAGATGTATTAAATCACTCGAAAATTGATACCGCTCAACACCATATCATACCAATACTCGGTATTGTAACGTCTATTGTAGAAATTTTGAAATTTAATCACTGAGAAATTGATTCACGAAGTGTATCGTTACGATATATCTCGTGGAATCTGTAATCTGCACTCTCTTCAGCAAGATAAAAAAATTCATGATGCAAATTAAAAGCGAATAAAAGTCGTCTGAATAAAATCCCATTCCATGTTCCATCAATGAAAGAGAGCCTTTCTTGTATCCCGAAGAATCAAAGCTCGTATCAGTTGTTTCAAAACTCGACTCTCATTTGAGCCTTGCGGATATTCATTTCAGCGCACGTCGCGATCGTTTTTCGTCGCTGTGGCCCAGTGGCGGAGTAAACAAACAAGTCGCTGACACGGCGATGATCAAATAAAATAGCAATAAGCAGTGCCATAAGAGATCCGCCGCAAAGGAGAATGTGCCGCATGTTGAACGAACGGCATCACGTCGAGGAAGAAGGGTAGATCAGAAAAAAAGGAAGGGGGGAGAACGGGATGAGGCGAAAAAAGTAAAGCCGAGAAAAAAGACAGGGCCGGGGGGGAAGATGGCTAAAGGGAGAGACAGTGAGAAGGCCGCGGGGTCAAGGGGTACGCCAACCGAAGAGCGCACCGAAAGAAAGAAATACACGCAAGTGCCGAAGCAAAAGAGAGTCGAGGGTGTGTGTGGGAGAGTTAGCGCAAGAGGGGGGACGGCAAAGCGAGTGAGCTCCGAGACAGAGAGCGATGGAATAAGCGAGAGAGGAGGCTGACTTGGAAGCGAAGTGTGAGCACGCTTGCGCGAATCCCGGGCGGGCGCGGGCAGTGCCACTGGAGCCCGGCAGCAGGGTTCGTAGAGCTTCGCCCGGGCCGTCACGACGACGAGCTTAACCCTTGTGTGACGTCGTCTGGCTTACGTCGAGACTCGATTATTTCGTGCCACGCCGTGCTGAAGCGCCGAGAGGAATAGCCGAGTAGGGAAAAAATTTTTTTTCGCCACGAAAACCTGTGCCGCAAGACTATGTGATTGTGCGTCCCGTCCTGGGGTGTTTGAACACACGCAACATGAGGGAGACCGATTAGGTCGCCCCGGCGTGAGTTTTCCGTTGGTTCATGCCTTTTTTTTGGATGTGTCGGAGTGACAGTGATGGACGGGACATTGACGCGAAGATTGGTACCAGCGAGGATAAGCGGCTTCTGAGATGCCAGTAGGATCAGCCTGCGGTCATCGTCGCCATGAGGACCTTCGCTTATGTTAACTACTACGTTTTGTGTCTGGTCTGCTGGATTCTCTTGGGAATCACCGGTAAGACGCTGTGAATATTGCGCCACCGTGTCGGCAATCAAGGGGAATCCCCCGATCCGGTCCGGTAACTTGATGCTCAAAGTCGTGCGCCACACCGGCAACGGCTTCTTCGTGCCAATTGACCGTTGGCTTTTGTTTGAAGGTCAGGTTTCCGCTCGTGTCACGATAGCCCTGCCAGCTCTCTTGTGTGGATTACCGCAATTTCACGATGGCTCTTTTGATTTGGTGATTTGTCAGCCTGTGTGAATTCAAAACCGAGTGCGAACACACGATTCTGTTCAAACGCCTAGTTTACTTCATTTTCAACATTACAAAAGTGCCAATTTAGACTTTTTGTTGTTCACTTCTATTACAACATTGTCATAGTGATTTGTTTAAGTTTCGTTGGTAAATTGTTTCTTGTTATTGTTTGTTTGATTTCGTGTGTTTATTAGTGTTTGGAAGATACCGTTTGTTTATTTTTGTTCGCTGGATTTCGTTTGTTTACTTTTATTTGAGTTCATTGTCACTGTCTATTTTTAGTTTTTGTTCATAAATTCCTATTGTTTATTCGATCCTGGTATTTAGTTCATCCAACTTGTCTAACTTTGTTCGTTCATAGAATTTGGTTTTTGTTTTCACACTAACTTTTTATTTGCATTTTCGTGAGCTGTGTTATTGTTTACCTAATTTTGTTCGTTCGTTCATGTCTATTGAATTTGGTGTATTCAATTTTCTTATTTGTTTTTGGTTCATACAATTCAGTTTGTTTATTTGCGTATATTTTTCATTGCCATTTATCTTCTGCAATTTTTCGTTCCGAAAATTTGATTCGTTCTTTTTCTGCTACTGCTTTTGTACATTATTTTCCATAGTCCAATCGGGAAACAAATTTCAGTATCGCAAAACACAATTCGTATCATAAAAATAAAGCATTTGTGGAGCGAAGAATACGTGGCCGGATTTTCGATCAGAAGCAAATGACAACCGGGAGAGGAAACAGTTTAAGAGATTTGGTATCCCGAGACCTGCAGAATTCGGCATAATAACTATTAAAACGTTGATGGAAATTGGATTACGCGGCTGGAGAGTTGCGCCGGGAGAAATGCTAAAACAGAGACACGTTCATAAATTTAGTATAAAACGGACGGTGCGCACATTTGTGAGGAATGCTACCATAATGATTTCGCGGGGTTACACCTCGAGACCCAGTTTTACGTCGGCGGTAGACTTTCATCTCTGCTCCACATTTTCTCTAGATTGCTTCTGAAATGTTTAATTTCGCCTTTAATTGGCGAGGGAATTAGCGGCGAATTTTGCGTCGAGTGATGAGTACAATTCGCAGACAAGAATTTCTCGCGCGGGGTCTTTTCTTTTTGTTTTACGCAAGTAGTCCGGCGCGAAATGCCTTTTGGCAAAATACCAAAAGATCTTATAGCGTGCTTACGATAAATCGTCATTTTTAATAGACTTTGAAATAAAATTGAAATCAATGAATTTAAAACGAACAGTCGTTTTCGAACGTCTTACATGTTTTTATAATGAATGAACTACGGGATTTCCAGTTCGAGACACGAAAATTCTGTAAGAATCGTGTATTGAAAATAATTAACCGTTTGAAAATGAAAATTAGTTTGTTTATCACGACTGAGAAAAGTTTACTACTTAAGGAACAATGGAAAAAGTTGAGCAGGTCGAAAATACTTTGGTACCAATACAAAAGACTGCGAGCTGTTATTAATACATCGACTGTTTTTGAGTTGAATTTCGCCGACTTTTTCATCGTTCAAAAAGTTGCTTTGACGACCAAGTTGCTCAAGTTGGCTAGCAGTAATTTATCCAATTATACCTTGTGGAATTTTCGTTCATACACTCTGATTACGTAAATGATTAGTCTTGACACATTTGTTCAATTATTTCGTCAAGGATCTACAATTTCTTAGGCCACAAAACCGCGTCATAAAATTATCAACGACAAAATTTCGTCGCTGGTTGGAATTTAAACTCATTTCTTAATTCATTAGTCGACAAATTCCAGGGGGAAATGATATCAAAAATTTAATACTTCATACAAGAGATGTGCAAATAAAACATCAAAGTCTGGATAGAGCATGTTATTACTCATTAGCTCGTTTTGAGGATTTAATTAATTCATGAGCAGAAACCGTAGGAATGAAAATAAAAAGCTCGCGTTAAGCTTGCAGTGGGAAAAAATATGGCGAATCTGACGTTTCAAGAAGTTTCATTGTTTCCGTTTGAGTGAAAAAAAAAGTTCTCGCCCACATGAATATCATAGCTTATCAACGCTTGCTTGATTATTTTACGACTGGAGATAAAAATCAGAGGAAAAGTTTCCAAAAATTGTGCGATACAGAGAATCGATGCGCAATTTTGTACTGTGTAATTTTGGTTCTTTCTTTTTTATCGTGCTCACATTGACTTAATTTACGGCTCGACTGAATGAGCAAATCTGATAAGCGTCCGTCGTTTCAGCTATTTTTTCCCAGGATTCATTTAATTCCGCTTATAAACATTTGTTTTTATTTTTTTAAATTGCAAGAAATAGTAATGACACATTTTTACCTAAGTGTCCGTCCGAATTTTCCGCCGCGGTTTTATACCCCCTTTTATTCCGGACGTTAGTTGAATGGTTCGACAAAAAAATGCAATCCGGATTGAAAAGTTGACTGCGAATTTATTAATCCTTTAGATGTCGAAAATTTTTTATGTTTAAGTTACTTGAGACTTTTCATGCCTGATCCTATCAAAGTTGCTGGAACTTTTATTGTGATGTTGACAAGCAGATTTAATAAGGATTATTCTGACTAAATCTATCAGGAAGGCCATTCATCAAACACAAGTTTCAAGCTAGTTAGGAAAGAATTTGCAGCTTTTCAACAGAACGGACAATTAGCAAACGCGAAACGATAACTGATTGTAGTACCTAATTTGACTTGAAACCCTTTTGAAACATAATCTGAGCTAATTATTTTGGTAATGACGAGACTGCGTGCGACTGCATTTTCATTCATATCTACAAAACAAAGACAGGATAATTTCGAATGTATTTGTTTATAAATTTCAACACTGCGGATATGCTAGATGCATTAAATTGTGCTTCTATAAATCTGTACCATTTTTCATACTGACTCTCTCAAGTAAAACGATTAATTATGTGTCTTATAGGATGGTTTTTGGCACAATGCCACCAACATATTTTACATCGACTGTAATTTATACGTCACTATGAAAGCCAAGTTTCGTATAAATATTATTTTATCTCTTTACACGTTTACAATTAATTGTAATGACAGAAAAAATTAGTCGTTATTAATTTTACAATTAATTAATACAATTTATTGTTTCCTTTTAATCTACTTGTTCAGAGCAGAAAAAGCAAGAACTAAAAAACAACGCCGTTTTTGTTTCGCATTTTTTTTCGAGTCTTTCAAAAGAATAGAGAAAAATACGGTTTACAATTTTTTGCACCCAAATTTTTGATCGCTAAACCGTTTAATTTCAACCCGGTTTGTTTACAGGTCCAAAAAAAAAGTGGTGAAAAAATGTTTTCAAAAAAGTACGGACAAAAAGTTGGAGTTTATGAGAGCCGTTTATTCTCTTCCGCGAAAATGACACGTTTGTAATCATTTTTAAAAATTTTGCAACCGTGTGCACATTAAGGGTTTTTTTTTTCTTCAAAAATATGTGAACGTAGAGCACCGTCGACATTTACATACAGATTACAAAAGGAAGTCGAGTCAAAGCGTATAATTAATTTACCGAAACTCGATTATTTATTTTGATATTACGAAAGTACTTCGCAATTTGACAGTCAGAAAAAAAACGAAGAGCGAACAGCCGTTCAATTTCGCATGTAAAGCTCTCTTAATATGCATAATTAAGCTTCCATTTGTGCAACAACCTAACATTGCATCATGTTTTGATCACAGGAAGTGACAGCGTAAAGATCCATTATCGACCCATTAAGGCGCAGATATTGCATTATCTTGTAAAGCGAAATAGTTTTTATTATCAAAATTTCAAAATTGACTGACTATTGATATCGATTTTATATCCCACGAATAAACTAATTCAATCAAAATCTACAACCGAGTTGCAACATTTTCGCAATCTCTGAACTGTTTATCTGATCTTTGATAATTTACGATTGAAAAAATGTTTGAAAGTCCATTTAGTGGAAAACCAGCAGAATGTGGTTTGAAAATTGAACGAGCATTAAACGGTGGAGGTGAATTCGTAAATTGAGCCCAATTGAATATTGAATGAAAAAACATTGTAACCAGCAGAAAAGAGCGGGGGTGGAGGATTAATTAAAAAATAACAGTTTGTCAGACGATGAAAATTTTAATGAGAATCCGCGTGATAACGCGAAGCCGACAATTTTGTTTGAAAAAAAATGAATATCGGCGCCTGTGTAAGGAGCATCGATTGCATTTACCGGCGGGCGTCTACTTAACCATAATAAATTGCAAAATTCAGTACGATGGAGCGTTCAATTAAGTTGGGTACAGTTACGATGATGTCTTCATTCATGCGGGATGTCAAACGTGTTCACGGCTGTGTACTGGAATGACGGCCCAGGGGGGATCGATACCGGTCGGCAGAGTCACATGCATGGGCACATTCTTGTGGGCGGCGCTTATTCAATCTCGATTTTCTCTACATCTGCGGCAGCCGGAACTTAATCGAGGATGAACTGCATTTTGTTTGTATCTCAAAAGTTGTGCAGTACTTTCTATCAAATTTCGTATCAGTTTATCAGTTTCCTGAACATCCTGTCAGCCAATCATAATATATCTTTTGATCGACAAAATTAGATTTTCCATTTTATTAGAACATCTCCACTGATTTATAGGATAACGTCGTCAACTTCAATCATTCCCTTGGAAATCAGCTTTTCATTAGTGTATAATATCCTGAACTTGCACGAGAAGCAAGCGTTTAACAAGTTTATATATGATTCCATTTATTACTTACTTTTCAGCAATACTTTTTTATGAAATTTTTTATATTTCGTATCGAGCTTTTAGTTTACTTTGCAAATTTAATAACTTGTTGTTTTCATAAAAATTGTTGACGTTCTCGTGTAGTTTACAGTTTAATCGCAGTTCAAGTTAAGCAATAATTATTGTTGTTGTTTTCTGTTATTTTTGTAACGATTCGGCAGTTCGTTTTTATTAGTTAGATATCTCGATTTATAGTTCTAAACATACGTTTTCATTTATGTTTTAATACTTGCATGTATTCATTTTTTACCGTCGACAAAAAAAGGTTTCAAAAGTTTCGTCATCAAGTTTTCATATCTGATGGAAAAGGCAGAAAAAAAATGGAAACTGCATATTTTACGGCCGATTTGCATCCCGCAGCACTATCGCTTATCGGAGTCGTAACACAGTCGTCATCAGTGAGAAAAATATGTGTCATTCCAGCTGTGAAATTCGAGGCAAAAATTATCGGTCACTAATCATCATACATCACTTGAACTTCTCGTCCAATTTTCATTTGTAAAAATCGAAATTAACCCTCAGCATAATCTTGAATCAAAACTGAAACAGCAAGAATTTGCATGTCTCGTCTCTGGAGGACGAAATTCGGTATTGTCGCGCGCAAGCATATATTCAAAGTTATAATAAAGCGGAAGTGGGAAGCATCCCCGGGACCTCAAATTCCGACGTGTTTTCGCGGGGGTGTCGTACGAGTCGAAAGCTCGCGACTACTATTCCGTTCGGTCAAAGGGACGGCATACCAGCACGCATACTTATGCAAAGAAGGCCCGGCTATTGTTCTAACGAGCCTGAACAGCCGAATTGCGTGACCGGTGCATTAGTTTGATTCGCGACATGATAAATCCGCGACACCCACAGACGTCATGTTTTACGCAAATGTTATTGCCCCCCATGACAAAACCCCACGAAAACTTGTATGTACCAATCAAACTAAACAAATCCGGCTGTCTGATCAATCTCAAACTCTGGATAAAAATCGTCAAGTTTAATTTCAAGCAGGAAAAAGTATTAGCATAAAATATCTGGAAGGGTTGCTGTTTTTTCGTCGGTCTTGGTTGGTTCTGGATCAATTTAAAATAAATGAATATCAATTATCTATATCACCACTCGGATATCTGAATAATAAAATTTGTTCGCTAGAGCAGATACTGTCTAATTAGATTTAATCTCTCTGATTTAAATTCGGTTGGATTTTCAATTAAATTTCGTGTCAGAATCAGATTTTTATTTCACGTCGAGGTAAAACACGGACTTGAATATATTTATACTGATATTTATGATGCTGTTTTTGAATTAAAATCGCTTGTAAAAACGGACGTGTTCACGTTTAAAGATGTATGGAATGAAAATATAGAGTAATAATTTATTGGGAAATATTGTAACTAGTTTGTTTCGACTTGTCCAATGAATGTTTAAAAATTGTGACGAAACAAAAATCTCGATGCACAGCGAGCTTGTAAATTATCTTTTACGTTTGCTGTTTGAGTTTGCAAAAGTTAGCTATGCTGTTACAAAGTGACTGATTATGTCTCGGGGTTTGAATTTCGTGAGTATGTGAAAGAGGTCACTAAACAGCAACGAACAGTGTCAACTTGACCGTCAAACAGACGACTTTGAGCATAATTTATTCGTGTGTTTAACTTACTTACTAACTCTTCAAGTCAAACGATCGCAGCGCACGTATAAGTAGACTGAACAGAGATTTGCATAAATGATTCCTGCCTAAATCTGGCGCTTCTCTGACAATCACTGTCCCAACCAGGTCACTCATTGTCACCAATCAAAATTCTTTAAGCAATCCAAAAACCAACTCTCGCTTTGTTTCCATTTTTATCTTTTTCCTTATCGATCTCCATCTTGACTGAAATTTGAATAAATTTCAACTTGCATTTCATTTCATAATCTAACAATAATTTTAGGACGATTGTAGCGTTTCAATATTCAATTTTTTCATAGATAAAGCATATTTCATGAAAAGTTCATTTTACAATCTTAAGTTTATCACACGCTCGCTACTGTGCTCTACTTTGAACCTATTCCATATTCAAATCTTGTTCTGCATACATTCAGTGCATTCTGTTATGAAATTTCAATATTTCAAAAACAGCGCTTAGGTATGTTGGCACACTTGCAGCCTTTAAATACGTTATGACAAGTCCAAAATAAAACGATAACTTTTATTTGAACCGTAAAACATGTTACTTTGTTTTTTTTTTCAAGAAAAAAATTCTTCTGCAAATCTAATTTTAACTCATTTTTTGCTACGCATTGGAAAGGTAAATTTCCCAGTGTTCTAGAACGTTGTCTAGAAATAGAAAATTATGTAACACGTTTATTCTGCAATAACAATGAGACTGAAAGAATAAGTTGGACAACAAATATTGAAAATGACGTGAAGTAAAGGTTTTAAAAAATAGGTTAAGAGTTAAATGTGATTGCAAACTAACTTGAATTCAGTGTGTTACAAATTATGAATTCAGCATCTTGAATTCAAATGCAAATATTTACAGAACAATAACAACAATTATTATCTCCCGCGTACAATTTGCATGAAGAAATACAATAATTCCAACGCAGCGTGTGATTTTGCAAGAGTTAAATGTTGATTGTGACACGACTTAAAAGTTTCTTTCAGCCGTCTCGTTTATATTATTTCATGAATGCGCGAACTTTTGACGTCGCGTTTTGTCGCATCTCATGATTCAAAGTTGTTGAGGAAACAAATAGAAAAAAAAGGGAGAATGGCAAAAGTTTTACACAAAAATTAAGACAACAAGTAAAACAGTTTGCGCGGTTTATGCAGCCATCAAGTGCAGCAAATTTGCAGTCGCTTTTATGCAGCCGAGGATATTGTCGGCGAGGCTTAATAACGAAACTGTCAATGAGAGCGAACTTAAGTTGTTGTCAACGACCTGATACTTCGATTCTCGTTATAAATACCCGGCTAATGGAAAATATGTTCGTACAAGAAAAGCGCAGTATTAATGTCTGATTTATTCGTCAATAAATTTCATCTGTGGCTTATACTTGTAATTTACACCACGTAGACTTTGTTTTGCGCACACGAACGCGCACCTACTATTGAACATCCTTTGTGGTAGATAATTACGGGTACAATTTCTTTTATGATTTATGGGACGTTCATAGTGCTCCCCTTCTCTCTAGTCAATGATTTTGTCGCTATTACCAGGAACGTGACTTTACTCAAACTAATAATTGAGCATCATTTGATATCCACGATACTAATCTTGACCCAGAAATAAAAATTTCTTATTTCTGTTTTGTTCTATTCCTTCCATGTCTCTCGTTCTAGCATGAAACCATATATTGATTCAGATATGAGTTGTATATAAAGCGTACGGTGAAACGAGATGTTTTGAATTGTGGTCCTGTTGGTTTATGAGATTATATACATGTCGGATATATATTTTTTTGTGCAGTATATGTTTGGTTATTGTAAATCGGATTAATTTCGTATTGTCGCTGTTTGAGAGATTTGTATGATAAATGACTATTATGTTGAAGACCGACAATTGAGACAAATCAAGGAACGATTGACGATATAACGCAGTTAGATTTCCACATTTAGTGCTAGGGAAATTAGACAGGCTATATTCATCTCGGTTGATTAGACGTACAATGGATGCTGCAGCATATACGTCTAAGCGCGTTTTCAATAAAACTAACTGCTTGTGCAACATGACAAGAGATGTTTCATCAATTACGTTGTTTGGCTTTGTTTCACTGGCGACTGTTATTGTATACTGCAATTATTGATTTGTTCAATCAATTATTTCTGTCCAAAGTGACTAAAAACTAAAACAAGAGTGAAAGCCGTGTTTCAAAAAAGTGAATATCATTTTCCGTCGAAATCATTTCGAATTTGTAATTCTAAACAGGTCTTTTTCGGAAAGGTGCTTTTCTGGACGAAAAAACATGTTTATGCAACCGAAAATGCAAAATTCGGATTCACGAAAGTTTTCGAGATTCAATCAAAACAATAGCACGAAAGGGGAAGATCGCAAATTTGCCAGTCGAATACGAGCGCGGTTAATATTGGGGTATTGAAAAACAAAATCGATAGCAAAGTATTTGAAATTTACATTTCTATGTCAGGTCGTGAACTCGTCTGACATCTGGCAAGCGCAGAGGCACAGCCACGACCCGAGCTGTTCATTACATGGAAAACATAACTTGGCGAAATTTATTCGAAGGAAGATAAAAAAGTGATCGTCCCCCGGTAGTTACACGCCCAACAAATGTATTAATCAAATATACCCCAGACTCTTTTTGGCTCGGCAGACTTTATCAGCTGAGAAAAAGCAACGAGCTTGAATGTTTATCCGCCTTCAATTTGTACCCTCCGGAGACACAAATTGACAATACTTTTATTATTAAGTTACTAGATATAATCTCTGTTTGAACACCAAAATGGTCGGTGAAAAATTCAAATTGATTAATGGACGAGGAGTATATTGTGGACGTATATTGGAAAACGATGTTTGATGTATATTTGGGGTGAATTCGACCCATCAAAATCATAATCAAAGTTGGATCGAAAATGTTTGCGTTGCCTCTAAACGGTTGAATATTTCGATAATGGTTTATACAATTTGCTCGCATTAATTTCACTATTAAAACAATCGTGGAATAGTATGGAAACAACGCTTTTGCAAAACAAATGTCGTCCTGAGAGCAATCTGCGACTGTCGTTTGGCTACGAAATTACGCAGTTGTGAGCGCCGTAATTACATCGTAATCGTTACAATTAAGAACTTCAATTATCGCGATTACTGTTCGGGGGCGCAGAGGTGCATAGACATGTCAATTGAGCGTTTCTTCCTCGTGGCTCTGTCTTGCGACACGGAAATACATCGGCACGAACAAGTAATCTCCGGTTATATATTTTGTTCAGGGCTTGAAACTGTAGCGCGTTTAAAAATCTGTAACAAATAGTGCTTTATCCTGACAAAGTGTTGGTGTCCGACAGAACCTAGACCTAGACCACTAGATTAGTGTCAGGTTTCCTTCGCCAGACTAGTTCACGGATTATCACAAAGTTGCTCGCACAGTTGATGTAGTTCAAAAGCAGTATCCGTAATATTTATTATATTCCGAGCAAGTTTCGCCAACAAACTCCTGACTTATTTATCACCCCCGAAGATAGTTAAAGAAACTTCAAATAGTTCCAATTCAATTTTTTTTTCTCTCTCGCAGACCAATTTTTCATCGCTTTTTTGCAAAGTAGAATTTGTATTTTATGGAAAAAGTAAGGGGATTTACGTGTACCAGAAAGTCAACGATGAATTTCCATACATTGATTTAATGTAAATTCGTACGCGGAATGTTGACAGGAATTTATTAATTCGCATGTTTTGGCTTGGGGAAAAAATATCATCTTTGACAAATTTTTCATATCGGCTTTCGCGTCAGACCCAAAGCTTATTTTTCGGTTTGATTAAAACAGAGGAAAACGAAGCGGGAATAAAAATCATAATTTAAAAGGATACGCGATATGCAACGAAGATCATTTTAATTTTTATTTTTCAGCGTGATGAAAAATTCTGCGAACGTCTATGAAATATGATAAGAAATAACTTTGGTTTATCGCATAACAGATTAATGAAGTATTGAGCGGGCGCGCTTCCTATGAAAAGAGAAAAAATAACCCAAGCACCGAAAGAGAGAATTGAAGCAAAATCAATCATCGTAGATTAAAAATTGAAACTTTTAAAAACGGCAAATTGAATTTTGCCTCTTCGTGAAGTTGAAAAGTTAAACTTCCAGTTTGGTGCAACTTTATCCGAAACATTTCTTTCGTACGATGGAAAAAAAAGGAGAAACTTCGCCTGGTGCAAATAAATTTTACAATTTTCTCGAGTTTTGTTTAACGTGAAACTCATCGCGCAAAGATTTCACGCTGTAAAAAGGAAGGTAGAAAAAAAAAAGAGGTATTCAATGTTTGATCACGAGCAAAACAAACGTCATAACGACGCAGGAACGAATTTCTTGTACTTTTTGCTCGAAACCGCGGTGCAATTTTTCATAAACCGTTCCGTGGTTCTAGTAATTTCGCTTCTTACGTATTCAAAAGTAACATTGTATACGTAATACGAAGTTATACGCTGCTTATTATTCATGATTTTTAACGCGATTCAAAAGTTGAGGGTACAGCTCACTTCTCTAAGTATAGGTAGATTTAGATTATTCGCACGCTATCGCAAAACATACTGCGTTCTCTTGAAATTGTACATTGATGAATTAAATACGGTTCTAAATAAACACCGTGGCGGCAAATTTTTTATCAGGCGTGAAATATATTATTTCTTATGAACTCAGCTTCGAAATCGCCGAATAATTTTTCTTTCTTATTATACGTTGTATTTTTCAATTTTTTCCCGTCAAGCAAACATGAAATACAACATGCACATTACATAATCACTGTCAGATTTATTATACTGAATTTGGTTACAAATTTGCAGACATTTTTCAGAATCAAGTTTCACTGTTTTTTAAAAAACTTTAAAATTATGTGGTTGTTTTATGCAGAAGCAAATTATTTTTAATAAAAATTGTTAGTACTGCAACCAAGTTTTGGATGAGTAATTATGGAATTCGGATTTGGACTTATCTAATAAAAGGTCGAAAATGATGATGGCATTGAAGCAGGACCATCTCCAAATCGAACGGCATAAATCACAAATCTCGAATATTGCTTGTATGCAGATTCGGAGCACTTAATTACTGTGGCATCGAAACGATAAGGTGTGCATCACAAGCATTATAGTTGGTAACGAATAGACTATCGATATTATCCTAATACCACATAAAACTAAACTTCCGAAATTCCGCAATGTCGCATTAATCATTAAATTACTCCTTTTCAAGTCAACTCTGAATTCCTTCAGTTTCTTCATTTTTCATTCGTTTATCTGTTTATGAACCATTATTCTTTCTAACTTTGAAGTCGGATCTTTTGAAAGTTCAAAATCACGTCAGTTCTCTTCACAACAGTGAATATAATCAGTCTCCATAAGTCTGTTTCAAGAAAGTTGCCACTGATTTTCATCCCGACAATTGAATTTTACGTTTTTATTCAACCTTTTGTTCGTCCTGTCAATCTTTTGATTTCTTTGCGCGCCGAAATCGCCTCAAGAGATCTGTTGTACTTCGTCTTGACGAAATGACAAGCGATCGCATTTGAATTCATTTCAAAGTAAAACCTTGTGTGTCTAACAAAAGTTTTCAAAATCTGCCACCGCTCAGCTCAAAACCCAAAGATAGAGCTTTCAGCGAGATACATTTTGCAAATCTTTTTTCATGTCAAATCTGGTTTTTTTCACTCTTATAAAAAAGGGAGTACAATTGAAAGTTTCCATTGTTCATTAAAAATTTATATACAGATTAATCAAAACTAATTTTTCAGACTAAAATGAGATTAAAATTTAACCAGAGGTAGAGGCTAGTTCAATCGGCTCAGCTTGGACCAGAATGTTATATGTTGAAATCGTGGTTACAAGTTGTAATTAGGAATAAGTTATAGTTGAAACTTGAAATGTCGAATAAACTAACGTTCGAGCGAGATTTATTGACATTAGACCAGAACTAATGGGGGGACAGGATATAACAACATGATCGAATTAATGGAGCACGAAAAATGTGCGTACGTGCTCGTGCACTTTTTGCGTAGATTAATCAAATTATCGATGGTAGGGCATGATCAGAATTAATAATCCCGCGGTGCAGTTGCATACACAACATTATTACTCATTATCGACATTTACACTTTCGCGTTAACGTCCAAACGTCCACTTCGTTCTTAAACCCTCGTCGATAACAATAAAGCGTTGATTATTTTGCGAATGAAAAAAAGCTTTTTTTTATTTCTTCAACAACCGCAAGATAATTGCACGATTAACATTGTGTATGATATTGCGACCGAATTACACTCGATGGAAATTCATGAAAATGACTGTCATTTAATCAAATCGTATGGACCAGGTGCCGCGCGGGGTCGACATCAGTTTGTGATGCAAATACTCCCAATTATTTAGTTGATAATGAATTATTGTCCAGTGCGACGGATTGTATTATTATTTTCACCCGAGGTGTTAATTAATCTACCGTTTTTGAACTTTGCAAATGTGGTTGCATAGGAATATGCAATTAGTTTAGATGAATTCTTCAGCATTCCAACAGTTTGGTTGTCTCAATTTTTTTCGGTATTTCAGACAACACGTGCAAAGTTAATATCGATGTATGACCGTTGTTAATGTAGATTATCACGCTTCGCAACTTTTAGGTCATAAAATATTGCAGCGGAGAATTTAATAATTCATAATAGCGTCAGTGAATTAAAAAAAGGCAGAAATGAGACTCACACAAGGAACGTGGCGCATCCGTTCGGAAAACCGGACCACGATTTGCTGAAATTGAAAATTTGTTTCGTCCTCTTTTTATTGCACCCGTGACCTACATATCGAACTGATACAGTGCAAATTGACGGATAAGCTCGGATGTGGTGTAAAATAAACGAGAACAGCTATTTGACGTGAAAGAGAGAGAGAGGGGAAAAAACTAAAAGTGGAAAAAGAAAAGTTTATGATTCAATGATTCGATTAATACTCACTTATACCAACGATCCAAACAACGTCTCAAACAAAAGTTGGCGAACAAGTTTTAGCCGTTAATGGGTTAATCTGATCTGAAATTCTATTCACCTTCGTAAGTATTTATGAACGAGATAAATTGCACAGAAAATCAATTTGATAGTCAGAAAGCTTCGCAAAACTTGGAGAATCTGGTAATAAGACGCGGCGCAATCTAATGCGAGGCTCTTATGTATTTCATAAAATATCGGTAATTGGTATGTTTAACCCAAATAACTCGCGCGCATTTGAACTCGAGATGTGTGCCAAATCGGGCAAAAAACCAGGATCCATCATTAAAGAGCTGCAATTTCCTAATGACAAAAAATACATGATCGCACTAATATTTAATCGCCGATTGACAGCTCAACAAGTTTTCTTTTATTTTTCATTTTGCGATGCAGTTTTTGAACGTTACTCGGTGCTTGAAATTTGTCAAAGCTTGAAAGTGGAAATTTCAGATGATTCCACGAAATAATTGATGAAAACAAATACCAATAGGGCAATAAAACTGCATCGAACTTTTTTTGTACGTATTGATTTAGGCAATAAAAAAAATTTGTTCATATAAAATACATCGCGAATCAGTGGCGCGTACAAACAACTGGCTTTAATTTCCTCCCGAGCTATTTTCCATTTCAGCGTCGAAATAAAAACTATTAAAAAAGGGGAAGAACAAAAAAGGGGTCAACCGGACCAAAATAATACGAAATGACGAAAACAAATAGATGTAAAAATAGTCGTACAGTGTAAATTCAAAAGTGGTAATTTTTTTGCAGACGAAAAATGGTTTAATTTTGTCTTTGCTTTTTGTGCGCAGGAGTTAGTACCAGATCTCATTCGATAGTGAAGAGATACAACGGGATTTACACCGGACCATTCTTTGACAATGACAAGCCGATAAATATCTCCGCTCAGCTCGGTTCTCCAGCCTTTTTACCCTGCAAAATTCGTCAACTGGGAAACAAATCAGTAAGTGTTTTCAGCAGCTCGCAAACTTTTTGTTTCTTCTTTGCGAATATATTCTTTTTTTTTATTCTTTATTTCGTAACATTTTTCCTCCGACCCAAGTGATAAATGCATCTTTTAAAACTTTTCACATAGATAAATCAAACTTGTTGGTGGTGGTGAAAAGAACGATCCCTGACCTAATTTACGAAATCGCTGTTTTTTGTACTTCGACCGTTAAAGATTGGCTGCAATCGATAAAAAATTGTTTTGACAAATTATTCGCCATAAATTTCACGATAAAACGAGTAAAAAGCGGGTCTTTTGACTAGAAAGAAAAAACAAATTATTACAGTTCGCGACAATCTCAAAGTGTATTTACTAACTAAATAAGTTTCAACGTGCTGCAGGAGTGTCGGCTGAGTTTCATTAAAGAAGCACGACTGAAAAAAGGAGGGCTCTTATTTCAGTTTCAGTTGAAATTCCATCTTAATTGGGTTACATTCAATTATTAATCTCGTCGAAACAAAACGCACGACCCAAAGAACGTCCTTCTGAAACACTCATTCGCATGATAAATTATTCATTGAATCACGCGTCTGCTCATTCTCACATACAGTCATAAAAAGCGTATAATTTTTCGACATTATGCGCCCGAGATTTCGCAAATATGTATAATTTCATCGTTTTGTATTTTTTTTTTCACCAACCGCTATGTTTCAGCTTTTTTATTTTCACCCTCATTTTCTTTTTTGTTTTAATTAGGATGGTATCTTTTTTTCCACCACTTCTCACTTGGATGAAGAAAAAAAAGGGAGAGACGTAATTACGCGAATAATTGAATATGCTAACAAACTATGCTCTAAACGAATACGCGAGTAAAATAATAACTTAATCGCGACAAAACTGTTCGGTGACACGCAATTCTTATAATTACCATACGACTTCGCATACGCAATTATGTGCCATGTTCAGACACTATCTCAACGAATTAACGCATTCTTATAGCTTCCGTCGAACGGGAATACGAAATTAATTGCTGAATAATCATACTCACAAGACTTTTCACCACAGCGATTCACACTTTTTTGGATGTTTAAACCAAAGTTTTTTAGGGTCTTTTTTTTCAACGTTTAAAACAAAGTTAGGAAAATACTTTTTTGTTGGATCAAAAATTTCAGACAAAATTGGTTACATCATTATAAATAATTATGTATGGGAAAAGTTAAAAAACGATTTTCGACTTGGGTTTCAACATAGTGATCTAATTTCAAAGGTTTCCTGGATCAGAAGGAGGGACGCACACATCCTGTCGGTGGACAGAACGATGTTCATTCCAGATGAGAGGTTTCAAGCTACCTACGTCGAAAGTACAGAAACTTGGAACCTACAAGTAAAGTATGTGCAAGCACGAGATGAGGGCCAATACGAATGTCAAATCTCGACGGAGCCGAAGATGAGTAAAATTGTCAATCTAAATATCGTCGGTAAGTTTTTCTTCATCATTAAAACACGTTTATTTTTTCTATTCATAAACAATTTTCAATTCAAACGAGAAATTAAAATTTAGTCAAAAGAAACTTTCATTTTGCTTGGACAAACTTAATACTAATGGATCGTCGTGTTAATAAATGCTACATATTTTTTTCATTAGTCCAAGCACACTTGTCACACAAAGGACCCGACTCGTTATTAGGCCATTAAATAAATGACGCACATTGAATGTTGAATCTTTATTACATCTCGCGAGAGCATTTTCACGTGTCCCAAATGGCCGGAATTTTTCAGCTCGAAATTTTAGTGGCCCGGAATAAAATGAACGACAATCAACGAACGACCGCGATCTTTTTTCGAGCCTGTCTAGGCAGATCTCGAGGCCTCGAATTCGTGATTGATCGATCGAGCGAATTGTTGCGAGTAATTGGAACATAATCGAGCACTCAAACTGTGTAATAACATGCTAAAGATAAACGATTGATATGGCTCTGCGTATTCAAAATTTGATTTGTATTGATTGCGCTGAAGAGCTTGTTTACATGCTCAATCATCGTTGCAATCACGAAAATTGGAAAATAAAAAAGACACGCGGATAACGAACTTGGAGGCGCAAAAAATGTTACATTTTGCAGGCACAATTTCCTTCGGTTATTCATTCGATTAATTCCGCTCTATTTGAACTGTCCAAATCGTTCAATTTACTTGATAACAAACTAACAGACAAAATAATTACATTTAATTCAAGCACTGAAACTCAAGTTGTTCGAGGATACAAAATTGTTGGGTATTTTTTTTCGGTTTTTTCTTTGATAGTTGAATGGCAAAATGGAATTTGTGATTGTACTAAAGAAATTGTGTATCGTTTTGTTCGAACAGTGCCAAAAATTGAAATAATGGGCGATCACGACATGTACGTAAAAACTGGTAGCACAGTCACTCTTCGTTGCGTGATCAAGCAGTCAGTCGAAGTGCCATTATATGTGTTTTGGTACCACGAAGGAAATCGCGTGCTGGACTATCAGCCGGCCGTTCCAGTTATTGAAACGAAACACGACGACAGCCAGGACACCGTCGTCAGCAAGCTCATCATTCAAAACGCTAAGAAGGAAGACGAGGGCAACTACACCTGCAGTCCCAGCAACCTCCATAGTGCAAGTGTACAGCTACATGTTCTCAATGGTAATTTCAAACCGAAATATTAAAAAAAAGAATTTTTTTTTAGAGAAAAAAAAGTGATTTCTTTTGTGACATTTCACGTCAAAGCTGTCTTATGTAAGGAGTTCAAACAATATTTTCATCTCAAAAGTCTCGACTTTTTCATTGACTTGAGAAAGTAAGAAGAAAAGAGTATTTTTCGTAATTGCTTTAGCGTACAAAAAGTATTTCATAAAATTCGATTATTTTAGTAACCGTTCCACAACAAGATATTATAAGCTCGGGGGAAAAAAATTGCTTTTTATCCGTGTTATCTTGAGTATACAAGCCCGTTTACAACATACACTTTACGCTTGGGAATAAATGTTATCGCATCACTTTGCTGTATTTTATATGTAAAGTATTCATATATTATTAATCTGCCATCGTTGTGTTGTCTTTTCGCCGGCCACAAATAGAGTGAAATTCAAATTCTAAAAAGGGACATTATGATCAATTTTATTTACATTCTTTTTTCTTGGAATTTATTTTTAATTGGGATGAATAAAAAACTTTTCAATTTGGTTATAAAACAATGAAGTGAAAAATTGCAATAAAGAGTAATTAACAGAAAATTAGTCAGTTGAAAATGCATCATTAATAGCGTGAAACCTAAGCTAGCTGGAAACAGTTTGGAATCTATGACGGAAATTGGAGTTATCCAAAGTGTATCGAATAACAAATTAAACTAAATTATTAATTTTAAAACTGAGAGGTGAAACTGAAAACTTTGTTTGAAATTTGAATTTTTCTATTGACAAAAATTCGGTGCATATGAAAACGCACAATCAAATTGTTTGCTAATGTTCTGTTCAATTAATAGATAATTTCTAGGCGCCATTGTTGTCCACGACCACTTGTTCAGAACTGCTTCATTTTGAAACAATATCTGTTGAATTATAACTCCGCTCCATTTGATTTTCCGTTCCGATAATGTTTCAATTGATTTATGCAAGCTACGTTCTAAGTTTGATCTAAAGAGAAACAGTTTCATAGACTCTATTATTGTAATACATAGCAAAGTGCTTTATTCAATCCAGCGAGCACATTTATTCCAAACCGGTTATACAACAAAAATATTATACCCGATTCGTCAATAATGCATCAATAACGCACCGAAATATACCTTCAAGATGTTCAACTCCCAATATTACAAGTCAAGAAACACGATTTTCAACGCTCTGTCAGTTTTACCTACTTTTAATTTTCACGAGCGAAAATTATTTACAACTCCCGTCGTTTACACCTGGCAAACAGCATTTTGTTTACAGTTGAATTTAATTAACCGTCTCTCGTGCGACAAACGCGCCCTGTTTTTCGTCTCGCAAAATCAATACCAAAGCAAAGACCTCACAATTCAACCAGCGCGAAATTTGCAATAAAAATTTGTCGACCTCGAAAACGTACTTTTGTATACAAAGTTGTTTGTTGTTCGTGCAGGTGAGCATCCAGCAGCAATACAGAGAGGGCAGAGCTCGGTACCGGGCTGTTGCGGGTTCCTTTGGTGGTTCGTCGGCGCTGTCACGCTTTACCCATGCAGCTGCGAGAGGTCGTTTCTTCTCTTCTTAACAATCTTAAGTCTCGTTCTCGTCCAGAACTATGTACCTAGTACCGAAGCGATCGAGATACCGCGATAGACGGCAGCATCAGCGTCAGTGTCCTCGTCGAGCAAAGAGAATGGTGTCAGCGTGACTGCGAACCCAACATAAACTTGACTGTGCAACGAAAGACAGAAACAACTCGATATTCAATAACTGTAAGGCGTCACAATCAACAAAATGCAACATTCCATCTGATACGTAATCAACTTTTCTTTATGAACATTCACGTACAACTCCATACATGATTTATACATGGTCCATATCTGATATATGGTCTCATATAAAGCTTTTATACGACACCAGATGTGGTTCATATATGACTCCATATGGATCCATATAGATTTTATACGACTCCATATATGGTTCCAATTGTAGTTCATATATGTAGCCCATTCATATATGACTCCATATATGATTTATACTTGACTTTATAAATGGTTTCGTGTATGGTTACATATATAAATCATATAAATGGGTGGAAATACAAATGTTCACTTAAGATAAGTGGTTTTGGAGTTGGTGCCAATGGTTGGTTTCGCCCTTTTTTATGCAACCTGGAGACGCAAATGAATGGAAAACACATTCGATTGGAATCGGCGTCATAAATAGCACGGCTAGTGACGACGAATGAACTAATGCATTAGCCGCGCTACCGATACCCAACACAAATGAGCAATTACTTGGTACCGTTTGGAGTATAATACACGCGCTAATCGCTCTTGTCATTGCACGCTAGCAGTCGTCGTAATTCTGATAATCAGCAGCCGATCAATACCAAAGCGTTGGTCGCGGCGTGTCGAACTCGGCCAATACTCACTTGACGAAAATAACAAAGACGAAAATTAAAAACGCCAGAGCGACGGCCGCGTCGGTGGTTATTTACGCTTTTAGCGCAATGCCATCAGGCTGATAGCGACGAAACTTGTACACAATGCGGTGATTTTTATCGGCGCGCAGATTCGATGGTGGAAACGCAAAAACGAAAGCGAGGAAGAAGCACTTTTCGAGTTCGTTAAATCGTTCTGCGCCGTTTCTCTCGATATGATACTTTTGAATGAAATCTTGCGCGAGGTAAAAGCCGCCTCTTCTGAATCGCACACCAGGTCATTAAATTTTCACTCCGCGGATCTGTGTATGGCCTTATAAACGTTGATCCGATTGTGGTTTATTGATTTAACAGGCAACTTCTTCGAGCTTTCAAGTGATCGCACATTTTTATCGCGTCTTCTACGCCAGATGTCTTGGAATAAATCTTGTAATGTGCAATTCACATTTTTTTTTGCCTCTTCCTTTTAGAAAGAAACAACAAAGTGAAAAGTTTTCAACTCCATTGTCATTTTTATACTCGTTGATTCCAATCGAATCGCAACTTTTAATTAGAGCGAATTTTCGCGATTTGTTATTTTGTC
The DNA here is from genome assembly GCA_020615435.1 of Telenomus remus. Classification (NCBI taxonomy): domain Eukaryota; kingdom Metazoa; phylum Arthropoda; class Insecta; order Hymenoptera; family Scelionidae; genus Telenomus; species Telenomus remus. The sequence continues at coordinate 4,868,144 of CM036343.1, read as the reverse complement.
AAAAATGCTCGAACTTGTCCATTCATCGGTCTCGAGAGTTGATAAAAGCAGGGCAAAAAGGGAACCGAAAAATTGAAAGACATAGAATGGCGAGCGTAAGTCGTTGGCAGTTTTACGCTTAAAAGTGTTCTTCAATCTCAAGATAGTCTGTTCCGGCCGTTAGTGTGTAGTGATTAGCTGATTTGATGATTTTCAGTGACGCAGATTTGATGCAAATTGCGACCAGAGATTGTCGAGAGACAAAAGAAGAAGGATCGAGAAGTAAAAGAAGTGACATCGAAGAAGAAGAAACTTTGTCGGAGGCGTCGCGCCCATTTATAATAACGCATAATGATCAAACTTCGGGAAATCAGGTCGCCGCAGTACAGCAGGCACATTACAATGCGGCTATGAAAATAGTGCTTGCGGCGCGGCCCGACGCACATGTGCACGAGCGAATGTGCCATTTGCGCCCGCGGTCTCTCGCGTTTCCACGTCACATTAGTTTCTTCTTCCTAATCACCGGCAAATTAGCACGTAATCATAAGCGCCTCGCGTCTGCGTCACTGCCTCGACGACGTTCTTTTCTACTATTTTTTGATATATTGTGACAAAAGCAAACCCGAGACGAGGCCGAAGCACAAAGACAACAAAGTCGAAGGCATATTTCGATCGCTCACTAACTGTTGTTTATGCTTTTTTTTATTTTTTTTTTTTTTTGTATTTGTTCTATTCAGTAGAGTTCTGTGTCGACGAATTTTAATGGCAAAAATATGCTGTTGATATTTGCTCGTTGAAATATGAAATGAGATTAGCATGAAACTTTTGCAGCGACGAAAAGTTGCAGCGGGGAAATGTGCAAACGAAAGTGCACGTGACATCTGAAACTAACAGGGAACCTTAATTAGTTGTTATTCGGAAGTTTATGTTGCGCGCGAGTTGTCACACTTAAACGTAACTTTATTTAATTGGGCTAACAAATATTTCGACTAATCATAAAATTAAACTGATAATTTCATAACGAAAGTTCTCCCCTGGTGCCCTCGCGCGAACATTTCACGCTAGTCGCGCGGAATTTCACAAACTAATCGAATCATAAGTCGTAAAGGTTGAAAATAATTGCGCCCGAGAATTCGCTTTAAAACCGCTAACTCGGTCTGATTTATTAGTCCAGTCGAGGCGTGCAAAAAATTAACAGAGCCCAGCAATCGATCAAACAATTATACTTCGAGAGATTTATCGCTAACCGACTCCAGCACACCGAGGAGGTGGAGGAGAGAGAGAAAAAAAATTTATTTTCTCCGCTGTACCTCTGGCCTCGTAAAACTCGGTACAGTGAAATCTTAACGTCGAATCTCGCGACTTCAATAAATCAATCTCCACGATAAGGAAGACAAAAAAGCACCCGATCGCCCGCATAATGAATCGAACAAAACGTATTGTCCCTACCGAAAAAGACCGGGCTGTCATCAATCACGAGCAAAAGAGCTCCTGCAATCATGCAAAACAAAAGCTGACGCGCATTTCTTTGGGTCTGATGGATGTCCTCGGATCCCGATTACCAAGTCATTTTCTACGCTAATTTTTTTATTCTCTAACAAAAAACTTCCAACCAAGTTTCAATCTTCAAAACTCTCAAGTCATTTCGTTGCTTAACAATTCGTTTATACGAAATTGGTCATCGATAATTCTATATGTAATCTCATACATCAATTAGAGAATTGCACTGCAGTTTGAATGGTTTCGAAAAGTGCCTTGAAAATGCCTTCACTTTGTAAACCGGAATCGATTGATCAATTAGAATCGGTTCCTTGGGTTTAATTTCGTCCCCCAAGAGAGAGAAAAAAAAACTCCTTTCTTCAGGTCACGAACTCTTTGTACGTTTTTTTTGTTACTTTTTTTTGTGAGTCAAGAATCAGCTTAGTTGAAGGTGCCTGAAAAATTGTCCATCCAGCTCCTCCCAATTCGCCTTCGGCCTTATCTCGGCGGCAAAAGCAAATACTCGCGAGACAAATAATCGATAACAATACGACCTATCGATTCGTATTGTGGTCGAGACGCGTTATTTACAATTTATATTCGACTGCATTGGGACGAAGAAATTCAAGTAGAAACTTTGCTCTCTGCGTCCCCACGATTTGAATTGAAACTTGTTCGATGTGTTTTGCGCGGGATCGTGCGGTTATTCATCGGATAAACTTGTGTCGTGTAATTGATACTTTGAGAACCAGAAGTTTTGTTTGATATCGATACTCGGGCGGAGTTTATAAAGAGTTGTGACCAATAAAAAAATCCCCCCGGGGGTTGACAAAACGGAGAGAAAAAAATGCCACTGTGTACCCCTCTGACAACAAACAAAACTTTTGAGTCTCGCTATCGCGAAATCCGATTTGACATGGTTGCTTTTTTTCAAACCAGACAAAAACTCAAAACTAGATACTCTTACTGTAACTAATACGTTTTACCAGTTTTTGATCAAAATTGTTGCAATTAATCAAATGTTTTGTAACTAAGACTGTTCTCTCGTGTTCATATCAAAGGACATTTTTTGCAATCCAATTTTGTCAGTTCTTTTGTATCCGTTTTCCGTTACACTGCCTGTGAAAGACTTATTTTCAACAACAACAAAGTCTGACTCGATAGATTCTTTTAGTTATAGAAATTACAAAAAAAAACACGAAACTTTGTAGCCATTTTTTAACCAACTTCTCTGTCATCTCTAACAGACATATTGAACGACAAAACTGTCACCTTTGCTTTTTTTGATAAAAAGAATTGAACAAGTTTCAGCTCGCGTAGGAAAAAAGGCGAACGAAAAAAAAATTGAAGAGTTTAATGTTATGAATAATAAAGAAACGAAGCTCATGCAAAAGTAAGTAATTGCGAACGAGGAACAGGAGCGAGAGACGAGAGAACGTTTGTGGGATGTTCGCGAGGATAACAGAAAAATGCGCTAACGTAAGAAGAAAGAGAAAGAAGTTAATAGCAAAACCGAAGAATCGCGGTAGAACAGGGACGAATAAACTATACGAACGATAATAGAATATCTACGATTCATGTGATTGTCTGTAAATAACTAGCGTAAGTACATTATGATAATTATGGCATGCCATACGTGTTACATTAAACAAGAAAAAAAAAGAAGAAAACAAAAACAGAACAAAAAAACCAGAATAACGTTAATGTGTAATTTTTGACTCTTAAGTGCATCGGAATGGTCTGGCCGCCTCTGCTAGACAGTTCGAACGTGACACAGGGACAGGCGACGAAGCCGCAAAGCCATCCAATATATCGCATTCAACGATGAATAACAAAACTATCCATGTAACAATCACGGACAAATGTTTAATTTCCTCTGACCATTTTTCGTCTGGTTTTCAATTCGTTTGAACATCGTCGGTTCAATCAAAGTACAACTTTTTCGATTCAATTTCATTTCAATGCATTGTTTTAGCTTCAACTAAAAAATATCATATCGCCGAAATTGTTTTTAACACGTCAAAGACAATTTAATTGAAAAACAATTTTTTTGTCCCACTTTAAAAGCTGTTTTCTCTGACACCCTTAACTGCGACTTTTTCACTTTGAAAATCTTTGATAAGATTAAAATGTAGCGAGAAAAAACGCGCTGATTGAAAAAAAAAAACGAGAAACTTGGAGTGCGAAAAGAGTCGAGGGTAGCATGGGCAGGCCACACAAAATAGATGTAACACTAATTAAAGCATAGTTATGACGTAAGAGGTAAATTGAAAAGCGAAGGGTAAAAGGCACCTATACTGTCTTTGATAAAACAAAATTATATATACATATACATGGAGTATAAATGCCGCGTTGTATGTATATATGATGCCTAGTGTGAAGCGCAACAGAGAGGTTCGTTGGACTGACGTTGCGAGCGTTGGTCGAATGACGCACTTAAAAGTTGTAAAGGGGCGACTGGGACCCCACGACTCTTTGCCTTCGTTCGAGAGGACCAACTCAAGTCAAGCACCCCGTCAGATCAAATCCAGTTTTTAACGCTGCAATAATTCAAGATTCATACAATCCAAAAGTGCCAGATTCTTTTCTTCCATTTCGTTGTTTTGTTCTCGCGAATTTTCACTATTGTCAGCACTTTGATCAACCTTTTAGTCACTCAACTTTTAAACACTGCTTAGTAATGTCTAACTCTCAATTTTTGATTCAATTCTTTTTACTAGAAAATGTTTTGATGTTTTTTTTTGTTTATGATTTTTCGTTTGTTCATGAAATGGAGCCACTCGATTCGAAAATAAAGAGATCACGTCCTAGTTGCTCCTTTGACTAAGTATCGTCCTAGGATATCAGCATTGAATTTGCATCAGCTGTGTTGAATTTTTGTACCGATGTCTATTTGTAGTCGTCAGAGATGTCAGAATGTTGTCTTACGTTTGTTCGCCCGAAAAATGTTTCGTGCTGTAGCGCGAGAAAATACGCGACCCAAGGTACGATCACGACGTTATTTTTTTAATATTCAGAGCGTACTCCCGAGAACTGTGTCTGAATGTTGATTCGTTCTCATATTAGAGTTCGAGTGGCCTTTCGTTGTCGACGTGCAGAAATATTGTTTTTTCCTTGTGCCTTACTTTGCGCCGCCGTTCTATATCGAATGTGTGTTGGTCTTCGTGTCGGTGTTCTTCACCCGTTTTATATATACTTTTCTCCTATTTTCGGCACACCGAATATGCAGAATGAATCGACCCTGTAGATAAGCAGTTTTGACCAAGGTGGATCTAAAAAAGTGCAAAAACGAATAGATCAATTCCAAAACTGAGAGAATGAGAAAAATAAAAAAAAAGAAACAAATAAAAGACAAACATCAAAAGTAGTTTTTATACGTCACCACGAAGAGCTTATTACAATTGCAAAAAAAAATGAAACAAAAAAATGGATACTTAGAGCATCGCACTGTCGGCCATTAAATGCTATGATAAAAAGTGTATGCGACCAGCAGCAAAATAACTTCTCTGTTCTCAGCAGCGACTTTTTTTACCATCGTGTATAATTCTTATCGTCGTTCCTCTCTAAACTGTCTGAACGAAAAAAATGATTCGTTTTCTTGTGCAGATCCATTCTTGTTCAAATCATTGTGCAGAACGTTAAAGAGAAAAAATTTTTTTGTTCGAACGAGATGAAAAATTGATGTCCTAATGTACATTTAATGATCGTATCACGATTGTTTCGTTTCGCGCTGGAAATCCCTCTCGAACGGCATCGAACAACGAAGTTCTCGGGACGACGTAAATGCAGCTACGTCGACCCTCCCGTCCGCTGAACAAATTTCGACGTCATTCAAAAAAAAAAAGAGTGAACACAAATTAAAATTAGCGATTAAACATTTTAAAAGAAAACTGCAAAGAACAATTGACATTTTATTTGTTAACGTTGAATTCTCTTTTTCTTGCAAGTGGAAAAAAACTGACATGATGAAATGTTGGCGTTAAGTTTGATGAATTTCGAAAAGCTCGCGGTTAATCTAGTTATTGCTCTCAATAACGTATTTAATATAGCGATGGGTCTTAATCGATCGTTAATGAGGGATAAGAAGAGCCGAAGGCGCTAATCAATTTGAACGCTCGACGATGATGAAATTGCGTCTGTTGAAATGAAAAAAAAAAAAAAAAAAAAACGTCCCAACGAGCATCGCAGACTTGTCGAGTGGACGAATCAGAGCGCGAAAAAGAAGAGAAAAGGGAGAAATACCACGCACCTTTTTTTTCGCACGCTTTGTCTTGCAGATTTTTCGACGCGCTCTCGTCTTTATTTTTTCCGGCGGCGCGCGAGCAATCATATCCTCCTGTTTCTGTTGGTTGTTACGTTTTTGAATTCATTGTTTTCGCCCAGCCGCCCGGGGTTGACTTCGGACAAAAGCCGGACGAGATTCCAAGCGGGGACAAAAATTTGTAAGACGATGCCTTAAACAAAAAAATAAAAGAACAACTTGGAACAAGTGGACGTGCGAGTGATCGCAAGATGAAAGACTGAGGACAAAAGAGTGTTGTGTTTTCGAGTGCGAGTGTGTGCGAATGGTTAATAAATAAATGTTATATGATCATTACCATCACGATTCCGAGACAAATTTTATTTACCCGAATTGGAATTTGGATTTTGGTCGACGAAGTCGAGCGAGAAAAATCGAAATACAAATGTTGGTTCGGGTAACTTTGAGCTTGAGTTGTCGAGGAAATGTAGCCTGGCTCTTAGAATCTCTTGTGATCTCGATAAAACTCTTGGTTTTGTGATGATTGTGTTTTTTGTTCTCTTTTGGAATGTGATTCGATGGAAAAACGTGGTTTGAGACACAAGAGATTCGCGAGCGCAAGCTTTGTTTTAATGTAAAATACAATTCGTTTACTTCGCAAGAGAAAGTTCTGTTGTAAAAGAAAGAGGAGGATGAAAAATGAAAGGAGAGAAAAAATAATGAAATTGAAATAAAAAAAAAACGAAGAAATAACAAAATGTGGCAAAACCATGAGGGCGAAGAACTGCTCCGCTCTGTGTGTGTAAAAACCGTACAGCTTATGACGAACATTATACTATGACTTTACGGGATACTAAATAAAAGTAAACCACATCGTTAACAAAATTAATTCCAGCGTTTTCTTTGACAGTTTGTGTTGTTGTAATGCAGTAATACAGAAGTAAGAGAACAAGAAAATATAAACTGAAGCATTGACGAGAAAACGTTCCTTTAACATTCATATCACAAAATTATTTTGTTTTGTTTCTAGATCTATCATTATTCCAAGCTGTTCCATTAAAGCTGATATTTTTGCGTGACGTTTATTTTGCACGTTTGCAAAAACATGATAAACATTTGTATGATTTCATAACTTGCTTTGTCTTTGTGCATTTGTCGAAAATAGAACAGCATTTTTAAACTTGTCTCTGCAATTCGAACATTCTATTCCTTTTCTTGTCTGTTTTATTTGCCGTTCTTTTTTCTTTCTTTTTTTCCAAGCAGTTAGATATTATTTGAAAGAACGAGCTGAAATGAAATGTGCTGACAAATCTAAAGAGTCCCATTAGCGTGACCTGGTGGAGAAGCTTGTACATAGGCATGACTAGAGACGACCCGGCGCATAATACACTTAACATGAAACCTTCCGTACCAACAGCGAAACCAGTTCTTCCAGCCTGAAAAATAATCATAAATGGTTTTATTTTCGTTTTATCCTAATTCCTTGTTATTTATCAACAAATATTTTTAATTGAAAAAAGTAGAATAATAGGTGCAATGATGACTTGAAGAGAATATTAAGAAAGTTTAGTTGAAGAGCTTACCAATGCATCATCAAGGAGACTCGCCCTACAGCTATATCAGATGAACGGACAAGTTTAGCAGGATTTGAGATCAATTCCATTTCCTCTGGCTCGCTTCTTCAATATCAAATCCAAGAGTGTCAGTACCAGGAGACTAACACATTGTTACAGAAATAGGTATCATACAGAAACAATTCGGAATTCAAGCTCAAAGCTAATCTTTGCAGATTGAACTTAGTACTGCAATATGCTGATAGAACGTGGAAAATAGTAGACGATTCATTTTCCCATTTCATGTCCTCTTTCAACCATGTACAGTAAATACACATTAAACTTGCAAAAAAAATAAGAAATACTTTCAGTTTCATGTTTCTTGATAACAAATAAATTTTTAATATAGAAAAATAAAGAATCTTAATTAATAAACTGACTTTATTATTTTGTAATTGCTTATGTATCAGCCTCACTGAAAATGCTTGGGATGAAATTCCCTCTCTTCCTGATTTAATCCTGAAGGTAATGGTTTTAACACAATAGACCGTTCCCAAGAAATTGAGTTTTATCATATAGTCCTGATCCTTATCATTTTGTATCCTCGATCGTTCCACAAATTGCGATATCAAGACAATTTACTGACGTATAAATAAGATTCGCATCATCTGCTTCAATGAGTGCTTCTTCGATTGTTTCATGCAGTTTCATAGTTAGTAGTCACATCAAATGAAATTATATTTCAATAAGAGGAATAAAGAAGATATTTTAGTTAAATTAGTTTGAACGTCAAGAAAAATACAAAATTTTTAAAAAACAATAATGTATTATTCCCGACTTTGTTGATAATAAACAATTTATAATTATGAATTCTAACGAAATTTAATCGGAGTAAATTTAACGCAAAGTATCCTAATTGCAAAATATAAACTTGATAGCCACTTCGTCCAGAGCTGCCAGCAGAAATTCAGGTATGGATTTTGACTTGTTATACGTTTAACTTTTACGAACTTAAAATTTGAATTATAAATTTTTACTATCTATTCATACGAAATGTAACGTATCAAGACAAAAATACGATAAAAAATCAATTGAAATCGTTAAATTTTTGCATATTTTTGTGTTACGTTAGTTGGGGGCGCAAAGTCAACTAGACACATCCCTGGTATAGCTGCTGGTACGTTTTCGCGCAAGAGTGAGAATAGTATACACCGTATACACTGCCAACTGACGTCGCCATCTTGAGTTTCTATGTTTTTCATCTGCGCGATATATTGGTGAAAACTACATACAAACAGATCCCTGTAAATCCAGCAAGTTGCATAAAACGTGCGTTTTCCAATATGAACGAAAGTATATCAGTTGAGTTGAACACGATACATAAACCACAGTATAACGAATCATAGTGACTGTACAATTAAAAAAGTGTGAAAAATCGTTTGGTGCAGGAAGTGTCACAATCATTGTTTCAGGCCTTGTCAGCGTGGTGCTGTTTGTTTTGTTTTGTTCATTGCTGTCATCAAATAATCGCAGTGCAAGTTATAACCAAACTGAACTGAACGTTTTGTGTGAATTCGAACTGACAGGTTAGAGTCAAGGTTTCCATGCGTTGTTCTTCTATGGTGAAGGAATATTCGCAACATGGAGAAAATTCGTACTGCCAAGAAATCATGACGTGTAATTATACACTTGTTTATAAACTATCTTCAGTCAAAATCATGGTATGTGGTCTACCTGTCAAACTCCTGAGCCCCTTAATATTGATTTTTTGGGATTAACTTTTTTCCATGTTTTTATACGTTTATTTTGAGTTAAGTTGATTTGACAAAAACAGAAAACAAACTAATAATGGATTGTTATGAAAAAATTATCTGTTATTATTAATTTTTTCAATCCTGCAATTAAAGATATCAAATTTACAGATATATTGATAAATAGTAAACAATTTCTTTTGGAATTTCTCAGTATCAGGTACGCTTTTTCTTTTCAAAAAAAGGTAAATTTTTCTACATACATTATATACTCGATGACATTCTGGGATTTAAGTATGTTATTTTTAATTCGGAAGTTTTGTTCAAGTCAAAAGGAAAATTCTTGCGAGCACTTTCTTACAAGATTCAATTCGACGAAAATTGTCTTAGGATATTTCTGTTACAAATTTCAGTACGGTTTATTCTTTGTTGTAGTGCACGGATATTTAACTCAGGTAAAACAATATATAAAGGATTCACAGGAAGTGTCTTTTAAACGAAGTCAAAGCTTACGTTAACAAAGCAATTCCAAGTTGTACCAGAAGTAGAAACTAGACCTAATGTTCTGTAAATAAAAAAATTATGGATCGGTAATTTTTTTGTAAAAATATAACTAGACTCTTCGGTCCCATGATTTCATGTGGATCAGGTTACAAAAAATTTTTTCGCAATTTTCGAAACTATCTTTATTTTATCTTCTAAAAATGTTACGGTTTACATACATACGGTTTTATTTTGACATAGGTATTATAGATTTGATCATTCTGAAACTTTGAGCGCTACGCCAGTTATTTCACAGTTGCATTATTGTCTTGCACAGCTACCTCCAAAGGCCCGCATCTACTAAATCCTTATACCCTAAGGTACCCCGTTTATAACTCGCGTAAAACCGCCGCCAGATACTACTTCACATGAAGCTGCCAGGCTAGTTTTAGTCCCTTCGCAAAATTTTTCTCTGCATGCACTTGGTGTTCACTTTTCACATTTGGCATTACTGAAATCGAATTTTGTGGTTACGACGATGATACAAACTCAGTTTTGGCCACATTGGCGCTGTCAGACTTAGCCTAGTCGTCTGCTTTACCTCTTGCTGCCCCTGGTGTAGAAGCCGTGTCGATAAAAATTTATCCTCGGCTTGTGATTGGTTTTAGAATTCTTCACCGATGTTATTGGAGTCATCATCTTTCGTTTTATCGATATAGGTATTTCTACGTATCTACGCTAAGACTGAAGTATTTCTAAAACGAAGTACTAGAGATTGAAATCAATGACTCTTGACCTTAAAGCATGAACAAATTTTATCCTGGAAACAAGCACTAAACGCTTGAATAAATTTTTTACGTTAACTTGTGAATTTAATTTTTTTTTTCGTTTTCTCTCTTGCCGGCCACAATGCTTGTATTTTTTTAGGATTGGTTCAGAGCATATTCGCTGAGTAAAAGTTCGAATCGCAATGCACTGCCATACGGATGAACACAGAATAGAAAGGTTATATATTTTTTTCACTCGGCCTCTTACAAACGTAACTTGAAAGCGTCCGAAACCGTCTGTCTCATCGAATTCTTTTGTAACATTTTTTCTTTGGTTAAGAGTCCAGGCTCTCACGTTCATGTGTTTTTCTAACTCAGATGCCTATATAAAAAACTAGCAATACGTAATTGGTACAGAATTTACAATACACTTTTTTGCGTTTGTAATTTCATTAAGATACGAAAGGGAAAATATATTCGATCTCTTAAATTTAAATGCTAACCGCCATCTTAGTTCAGTGAATGCGTCATGTATTGAATCAGCCATATCTTCTTTTGTCAGCTGTCATTCAGCTTTAGTCCGTAGTGTTTCATCTAACTGAAATAGTATCGTTTTTTTTTAAGTTTATCAACTGTTTTCCCTGAAAAGTAGATCTTTTGTACTGGAATGGCTGTTACTATACGACTCAAATTCCTAGTTCGCAACATAGAGAAATGTATTGTCGCATCGAAGCCTAGAACAGAAGGTTCGAAAAACAACAAGACTGCTATTACTTCTTATGAAAAATGGCCTGAAGATAACTTGGCTGGAATCTTACACACAATCACCTCTTTGTTCGGAATAAAACATCTATAATAAACAAACCAAACCTTTACTTAAGATACTCTACGTGTATACATTCAAGAAAACAATTTCCACATCCAATAATGAAGTAAAACTTTATCAATCAGCTAAATATACGGATAAACCCTACAACTTGAGGCGAATGATTTGAATTTTGCATTCACTTTTTCACCTAGGTAGAGTTAGGTGAAATTCTGTAAAAAATTCTATGATGGATTGACATTTTCCCAACGATTAAAAAGGTTAAGAAACAAAAAACGATTGCTGACACAGCAATATAGACATCCGTCGCAATAGCTGTTATTAAGAAACTAGCAACATCAGCAAACTCACGACTTACAGCAAGCGAAAAATTGGAAATTTCAACGAAACTGCTTATCGATACTCATTTAGAAGAACGTTGCCACGTGTTTAACTGATTCCCGTCAAAAACATACAATTTTGTCGTTTCTGTGAATTTCTATAGTTGTGTGCATGTGTCAACCAATAAGATATCATGAAAATTTGCTGACAATCTCTCTTAGAGCGAATGCGCATCACGTGACAAAACACTGGCAAATGCAACACAAGCTTTCCTGTGTAACTCCGCCTCTCGACATGCACACACTCACAGTGAGTCTAGATGGTGCTAGTTGTATTGACGAGAATCGTAAAAAAGTATACGATTCTATAGTTGGACTTCAAAAGAAATCATCAAGGAAAAAAGAACGAACTATTAAGTCTAAATTTCTGCAAAATCTGCAGTATTCTGAAGAGAATTCCTCGAATTTGAAGGTTAGATCCAAGAATAACTATTCTGCAAATGTTCATGAGGTTTACACTGTAATCCATCATAGATTTTCAATGTAATCTTGATGTGTAAAAAAAATTTATGTTAAAGTATTCGCTATTCCACTTTTCCTTTCGATCGATATTTCTTTTTAACTTGGCGAATTCGAATTTTTATATTAATCGTAACCTCGTAGAATGAAATTTTTACGTTATTGATATTTGGAGGTTATGAGAACAGACCAAGATAAATTTTATATTTGAGACAGCAGAATCTGTTCTTTTGTCAACTAAGTTTAGCTTTCCTTTTCCGAAAACTAAGTTACTTGCCAAAAAAGGAAAAACTGCTTGCCGAGTAAGCCGAAAGAACGGTTTATCTTTTAGTCTGGCTCGGCAAAAGCACTCCCCTCTTCTTCGACATGACGATTGTTTGGTCAAAAGATAAAAATAGAATAGAACAACACTGTGATTGTAACTAATGAAATTCCAAGAAAATGTCACGTGACCCACTACACATTCACAGATCGCTTGTTCATTGGTATTGCCACACCCATGGTATTTTCGGCAGCTACATAGCTGAAGTCTCCAGCTCCATTTTTGATACTTCATAACTTCATCACTTGTGGAACTGAAACTTACATCAGTAACTTGTTTTTCAAGCGTATTCTTAACCTCAATTTCGATTCCGATTTTTGAATTCACATCGTGTAGCTAGATTTAAATTTTCAAAGGGTTGCCCAAAAACGAAGTATATTATTTTTAATTTTTTACGAGTAAAAAATAAATACGAGTATTTGCACAAAGCCAGGAGTTTCATTTACTTTCTATGAAGAAAGGAAGACCAATCAGCATCATTGAACTTAGTTATTGTCACTACTTACAGATTTCACAATCTGATTGTTACAGAGTAAATCGGATAAAAAGCGAAGAAAGAACCTCGCACACAAAGAGAATGTAAACTTTTGAAGTAAGTATTTCCATGATGTTGATAATTGTAACAGTTAGCTTTTACATTGGCTAGAAAATTACGTTTCTTTTTCTTTTTGTTTTATTTACAAAAATATTAATAAATTAAAAAAATCGATTTCAATCCTCTTATTAATCAACTGTATTGGTTTAGATTATAAATTAAAGTGAGTACAATGTACATCGTTAATATTACGATTCACTTCGTAAAATTTACAATAGAAATCGTGATTTATACAATTCAAAGTAAAAATTAAAAGCCAGATATCAAACAGAACACGTTTAAAAAACATTTAACTTGCCAACATTTTCATCAAAAATACGATTTTGATTGTTTGAATAATTTCGCTTTTTTTGTTTCAAGGTGGTTTGCAAAAAGAATCATGTTACAACAAATCGATGTCTTATCCAATTCACCGACAATTTTCTACATTTGAGAATTCGAGTATGGACTTACCCGACAAAAAATGAAACTTTACTTCGTTCAGGACGAAAACTACGGTGGTTACGGCGCCTTGGATGGCAGCGTGTCCTGGATGAACATGCCAGTCCATGGAGATTTGTACACCAACGTCGGTGAGGACGGGGAAACCGGTGCCGACGACTCGATGATATCTAATCTTCCACTTCTTTTCGCTAATGGATATCCAACATCTCTCGACAAAATTACATTAGTATGTAATTTGCCAAAATAAAAAGTGCAAAAAAAACACTTGAAAAAATTTGTTCGTCTACTATTTTCATCTAAACCATTTTTTGTTACAGCCGGAACTCGAGCGGTTTATCACTTTCATGGTACAATGTTCCCAGAGTGCAAATTCAAATGGTCAATTGTGTGAACCGCAGTGGTGGCCTAAAGAAGTTCCATTCACGATTCCACTTGTGCGACCTCAGAAAATGACTGACTCAAGTGTGGGTGTCATTAAACTACCAGAAATTATGAAACATCTTTGAAACTGAACGCAAAATGTAAAAAACGATTGAATTGATTTTGTAGATCTGGATGGGGAACCTTCAAAAGTTGGTGTATCGATGTTACACTTACCACCGAAGCGAGTATTTGCTTCGGTTTTGTTCTTACATATCCCAGTTTCCTACGAACAAATTGGAGTTTGTAAACAACTGGGATACAACCACCAGCCTTTTTATCAGAGGTTCAGAAAGGCTACTTGTCACGTTTCGCAATGAAAATATGGTAAAAATCTAAAATCCAACAACAGATGACAATTTAAAATATAGTCTATCTACCATTGTTAAAATGAAAAAACTTTTCTTCATAGAATTATGACAAACGAATTGAGAGTCCCAGGAAATCTCTATTACCCCCGAACAACGCTGGGTCCTATGGAAAACCACTGAAACGTCTGAAACAACAACTATGTCCACCAGTTACAATTGTACCACCATCAGATGACATTTATCTGTGCGACAACTGCGATGCAGAACTCGTGGGATACGAGCAGATGAAAGTAAGAAATAACTTTGTTCAAAAACATAAAGAAAGAAAGAGACTATCCAGTAATTTTCAGACTAAAATCTAAAATGTTTTGACGAATTTTGTATTGCACATTAAATTTAAACTTCAGACTTGAATATCTCAAATACTTTGTTCAACTTTCAACTGTTGAGAGTTGTTTATTTAATAGCAGTTATGTGAAATAACATTTCCTTACAATTAATTAAATAGATCAAATTATACTCGTTGAACTGGATAGTAATCCCCTTCAGAGACCTTGATTAAAATTCAAACATTCAATTTCAGGCTCATGAAAGATCGTGCTGTGAACGAGAACAGAGCTCTTCCCGACCAGTAACTCCCGAAGAGATCAGTTTACCAGAAGTAAAACAGGATCAGTTTTTAGAGTACTTCAAGCTTTACACCTCGAAGCCTCTACCGTCCAGCAATTCTGAGCAGACCGAGCCGAACTCACCACAGAAGCGTCCAGCACAGAGAAGTTCCAAACGATACCGAGGCACCTTCAACTTGACTCGTTACGCGTCCATCCCCTTTTCCTCACCAGCAGGGATGTATTTGTCAAAAAAGGCAAAGACGATCACCGAAGACGTGCAGATGGAACGGTTGGATCGAGTGGAAAGACACTTGACCGCTCCTGCACTGAATGGTGCAACTCGGCCTAAATGGCTCGATCGAATCGATGGCTACCAAGGTTGGGTTGTCACACACAAACCGAATCGTGAAAAGTTCACCTACATTCACCAGTACAATTTCAAACCCTACCGAAGAAAGCCTGGTGGGTATCCGAAACTATTTTTTTAATGTTTTGAAATCGAACGAATATTGTCATTTTTTTTAATTTGCAGTACTGGATTTAAACTCACAACTGTTGTACATAGCTGTGAACTACCGAGAAATTTGCGTTGCACTGACTCGGTACACGGAGAACCAACTGGCCATCCTGAAACAGAATCCCATGACGTATACGAAGTATGAAAAATGTTTGAGACGACCGGTACAACTTCGGCGACGACCAAAACCGGCCTTGAGACGTTTAAAACGGGCTTTGACAACGTCGCCGATTGGTGACGAGACTGAACCGATCGTCATTGATGACGAAAGAGAACAGAATAATAATAATCCAGTTACCAACAACATTTTTTGGGGCAGACGAACTGTACAGCCCAGATTGTCGAATGGCCGGTTTATGAAGAACACTTTGGGCTCTGAGAGATCTGTTGGGGAAAAAAGTAGCACTGCCAGTGACGTTATTGTTGTCGATCTCTGCTCTTCGGACGAAGAGCAAAGCAAACGAGAAAATCGTGGGGAACGAATTTTGTCGTTCTCGCCGAACTGAAACGAAATAGAACTTGAGATTTGGAAAAGTTGAACAGTTGAAGAAAAGGAGGGCGAGCTTGATAAAATTATGCATTGCTGAATCATTGTTCCTACTTAATCGATGCTTTCTTAATTTAAATAGCAATTTTTTAATTTAATCTTACATTATTTCAGGGAATGAAACATGTAGAAATATAGAAAATGTGTCAACCGTTTCAAAAAACCGGTTAAAACTGTTAACCGTTTCATTTTGGTTATCGGTGTTGGTTTTTTCTCGATTTGAAAATAACAGTTTCGATTACGGTTACTGTTTTTGAAAATGAATTGGTTTTAATCGGTTTTCAGTTACGGTTAGTGTTTCAATCCCTGCATTATTTTTTGCTTTTTTTCTTCTTATCGAAAATAAAAACGTGATAAGGACAACTTGTGACAGCGTATTTTTGGTTTTGCATTAGTTTGAATTTAAAATTTATTTAAATTTAAAATTTATTTTTTATGAAAAAGAAATAATAAGAGAGACTATAAATGAGTTGTAAGTGTTACCTTCATTTTTGAATGATTGAATTTTGAAGATTGAAATACCAAAAATTGGATTCGACTTGGAATCTTATTGTATACATTGGTAGACATATTGAACGTTATCTGTGTTGATTAGTGTAACGAAAAAAACATAACATAAGTATAAAATTAATAATTAATGATCATATTTGTCGGTTTAGAGAGAAAGAAACATATTTTGTTAAGAATGTGAAATTCTTATTGGTTTATGTATATATTGTAAAATATTTTAAAGTTATGTTCGCCACTTGTTATCAAATTGTAAGACTTATATCGTACACAATGCAAACAAATCGATTCTTCGCTTGGTTTTTTTTGTCTTGAATTATGTTAAAAAACGTTGATTATATTCTTTGTCATAATTCGATTCGTTTGCTTTGTATTTAAATTGAGATTTTTTTCATTTGTTTCTTATTTTTTATGTTCATTTAAGAAATTGCTTTTAACAAAGATATGCAATAGAACTGCAACTGAGCAACTGTAGGGTGATTTTGGTATAGGTATCCATTGTCTATACTCATGTGATAAAATGTACCACATTGGACTTTTTTTTCTTTCATAATACTAAGGCATAATAGTTTATTTATTATCTTTATTTTCCACTAGATTTAAATGATTAATTTATTCTTAAACAATAAGTCATCAGCTGAAAATGAGATAATTTTGAGACTGAATTTTTTCAATACTTAGAACAATGTTCGAAATTAAAATATTCGAATTGTTATACAACAGCTTCACAAAGATTTAAAGGTACTTAACAAATTAAATTCATCAAAGTAAAAAATGAATTCAAAGTAAAACATTTCAAAAATGTTTTGATTGTTCAAATGATTGGGAATTGCAAAATTGAAAATTGTAAACAATTATTGATTGTCGTTATGTTCATTATCATTATTATTGTCATTATGATTATACTACATTTCATCCAAATCATAAAATGATTTAAGAGAAGACATGTGAGAAATAACAAATGTCATCGATAATTAGCATTAATATAAAAAGTGAGAATTGAGTCCTTGTTTTGTTAACTGGTAAAATAGCGATGAAAAAAGAAATTCATATAGTTGGAACATCAGAAAATACTGTCAACCCTGAAATACTTTGTGTACAAAAGTTTTTACTCTTCTTTATGAAATGTTGTTTGAATCTATGACACACATCGATATGCATAAGAGTCTCGCTTATTTCCATATAGCACAATTTCGTAAATACTGTTGTAAAACAAAAAACTCTTTAAAAAAAACATTGTCAAACTTTGATGTTTCTTGTTATATATGGAAATATATGCAATTCACATTATTATATACACATAGAGCCAATTTTTATTTATTAATTTATTTTATTGAGAAGTAAAAAAACTTGAGAGATGGATTTGTCGATGCGCAAATGTGTATCTGTAAATTTTCATTAAACAAATATTGTAGGTTTAAGTTTTGCAAGAATAAAATATCAAATTTGTAGTAAAACTTCTGATTCTTTTTAAATATCCCAACTTTTTGTTACTTTTTTGCACTTTATTTATTATTATTTTAATCGTACTGATGTTTTTTAGATGAGAAAATAAAAGCATTTAAAAACTAAAATAATTCGTTTGTTTACTTCTTTAATTGCAAAGTTATTCATGCATTTTCATAGAGTAATTTATTTAAATGTACCTTTATTCCACTTTCGGTGTAGACAGTCTTTTAAATCCAGCTTCCTGAGCGAACATAAGGTGTAGATAACCAAACAATCAACAGGTGTTTTCAGTCGCACATCTGACATGTCAGCGCGCTGTTCTCTCCTCGTGTTCAAAATCAAAATTGTTTAAAAAAAATGTTTGTCAACAAATCGGTACATCATGTTGAACCCATAGGAATTCTCAAAAAAACAAACCACCACTTAAAAAGATAAACCATCATGAAATAGTAAGAAAACAACACAACAATGAAAGAACTTCACACAAAAACCATTTTCACCTTTATGATTGGATTTTTTATGGGCATCAATTTTGCGATACTTCATCACTTTTCGTACATATTCCAACCTGATTGTGATGTAAACAATGATAATTCCGACCAAAAATACTCTGTTTTTCACCTGCCAACAATGAAAAGTTATGAAAAATGGCTGGAAAAACAACATCTCACTCGATCAAGTTTGAATTTGGATTTCGATTTGTACGGTCCAAAACTTGACACTATCAAGGACGAATATCACTCCAAGGTCATTGAATCTGACTGGCTGAAAAAAAAAGTTCATGTGACATGTGTAGTTTTTATCGAAAAAGTGAAAATGATGAAAGCGATAAGGAACACCTGGGGAAGTCGATGCAACAAGTTGTTGTTTATTGGAAAAAGAAAGTTAAAAATTAAAAAAGCTGAAGATTCGGAACCAGTGATTTTGTTTGATCGCAGGGTCACATCTTCGTGGCAGCTTCTTTGTGAGACATTTAATATTGTTTGGAAAGAGGAAAAGACTGAGAGGAAACAATATTTGGAATGGATCATTTTTGTTAATGAGGACACCATGATTGTACCAGAAAATTTGAGGTTTTTGGTTGCAAAGTTGGACTTTAATGATGATTATTATTTAGGACACCCAATTACAATGTGGCGACAAAAATACAACGTTGCTGAGGCTGGAATCGTTTTGAGTAGACGAACTTTAAACAAACTTGTTGATAAATTTAACAGCTCGGACGTTTGTTCAAAAGGTGGCAGGTTTTGGAAAATGGAAGATTTTTATCTTGGTAAGTAAACTAAAAACTTTTTTTATTTACTTTTGTTTTTGTTATTTAAATTTGTTGTCTGTTTACTTTTTTAGGACAACATTTGGAATCATTAAATGTCCATCCGTCTGACACAAGAGACAGAAAACTGCGAGGCATTTTTCATGGCTATTCATTGCAAATACTTATGTGGGGAATTGCTCGACCAACAAATTATTGGACCAAGGCATTGTACCCTATAGGAACAGCTGGATGTTGTTCGCCAATGTCAGTTACATTCTCAGTTAGCGAAGCTGACAAATTATATACTCTGAATTATTTGATGTACCATCTACGAGTTCATCAGAATTTCGGAATTTATGGAAATAAACCAGCTCCAACTCCAGTTCCTGAAGAACAGGTAAGCACCATACAATTCAAATTATAGTGATTTTAATAATAAAACTATAAACGAATGAAACTCTAATTTTTCATTTCTTTCGTGTCTTAGGTGTGGAAAGAGACATTGAAGAAAGAATTTGGACTGGATAACTTCACAGAAATCTCTAGCCAGCAGTACTATGACATTTGGAGATCCATGTACTCCGAACCTGAGGAATTCTTTGCGAAAAAATTCCATCCACCTAATGAATTGAAGTATTCTCAAAACACAAATTAGATTATTTATTCTAATTATTGTAACGAATCGTTTTGTATATTTTTGTATAAAAAGTACGTGCAATAAAAATTATTTCTGTGCTCAAACAGAACAAACAGTCTTTTAATTTTGACATTTTACGACGTTATTTTTATTAATTTTATTTAGATAAACAAACAAGTAATTATTTGTATTTACATTGTTTATTTATAATGTGTTTCAAATCAAAATTAAAACTAAAATTTTTTTATTCCACTTATATTTATCTTCGGTGTAAACGTACTACAACTGTTTTTTTCAGTTTTGCCGCCAAGGGGCGCCACCATCGACATTGAAACGTTCGATTCAATTTAAATTGTAACCGAAACGAGCGGCAATGGCAAGATTCACGCGACACAAAAAGGCGCCTCGCGTGAAGTAATTAACGTGAAATTTTGTGAAAAACAAATTGTATTGACGATAACAACATTACGAGATCAACTAGACACGCCCTGAGATTAGATTGAAAAGAAAAACCGTAAGTCATTAGCCATCACTTACGTATTTGTGCCAGTGCAAAAATATTTAGGACGAAACTTCCACTGTTGTCATGCGACTTTTAAATAGTCGTAAATTTCGTTTCTTTTCTTGACAAACGACATTTTATGAATTTTGAAGTGAAGTCGCAGCCCAATAGTGAACGATAGTTTTCAAAATCAACTTTTTTATCATCCCGAACGGTTGACACAAAAATGTAAACAACCCGCGCTTGCTTATTTTGTTTACACGTTCATATTTCTTTGAAATATCGAGCACATTGGAGTTTCGTGATTCTAAGGGTTTGAAATTTGTCTTTTTAGTTTTCTAGAAATATGAAAAACGTAAAAGAAAACGTTATTAAAAAAATTTTAGAACTTTTTAATCTAATCAAAGTTGATTATACTATCATGATTAAAGTTTCATTATATTGAAAAACAATATTCTTTTTTTTAATGATATCGAAGATTTCAAAATAAGTTAAAAAACCACTTTTTTCATTTTCAACTCATTGAATCGAAAGAATAAAAAAATTAGATTAGACAATTAATGCTCTTTCATACAAAGTCATAAAAGTTGAAGTAAAACTCTGTTACTTGAATTCACTTTACATTATTTTCAGATTGACTTTGAAAAGCAAAAGAAAAGACTTCAGGATGGATCAGTGGGACGAAATTCCAGCTCCACAGTGGAACGACTTCCAAAGTCCTATGTGCAACGAGTCCTACTTTAGCATGGTCCAAGACGACACAATTCAAGAACTGGAATCATCATACATGAGTGAAACAATCACTGAAAAAAGTCCCCTTCGTGAAAAACCACTTTCAACCAACTTCATCGATGAGATTGACAAGGTCAAGATGACCCCGATCCACATAATCTCACCCAACAAGAAAAACAAAGAAAACGTCGTGACAGAGACAACCTACGAGGATTTCCTGGCCAAACGTGTTCGCGAAATTCATCTAGATTCAGCGCGGAAAAGTGCGAGGAAAAGTATGAAAAACACACCGAACAAGGACCGAGTTTCAAACGACCAATACTTCACACCAAGCGACAGACTTTTGTCGCCTGAAGATCTGAAAAAGCAGTTGAGCAAAAGTTTGAGGACGAAACTCAACTTTTTGGAAGTCGATCAGGTACCTGACTTGAATTTGGAGACGAAAAATGAGGAGGAAGAGATGAAAGAGGATAAGAAGGAGGAGAAAAAAGATGAAGAAGTTAAAGAAGTTGAAGTTGCTCAAAAAGAAGAAAAAGAAGAGACTGAAGAAGTTAAGAAAGAAGATAACGTTTTAAAGCCGAAGTTGATAACAGACAGATTCACTTTGAAAAATCCGTCTAAAGTACCAACAGTTGCGAAGGTGAAGACACAAAAAGTTCTGCCGTATCAGAATCGTAGACTGAGCATGAAAATGGTGAAGAAACCCGAGACAAAGATGCCGCCAAAACCGTTTGTTAGCACTGCAGAAGCAGTTGCAAAGTTTCAGGCTGGAACTCCAAAACGGTTCAGATCAGTTGGTGCGAAACCAGAGAAACCAAGCGTCTTGAGCAAATTTACAGCTAAGCAGTTGACCCAGGCTGTTTCTCCTGCTTTAATATCGAAAAACAGGGTTCGTACATTCGCCAAAACTAAAAATTAAATTACACTGTTTAAAGTTATTATTTTTAACAAATGTTAAAATTTTTGAAATTTTTTAGGTTCGCAGAACAGCAATTCTAAGCCAAGCCGAGCGAGACGAAATAGAGATGGAAAAGTTCCGAGCAAATCCGATCAAAGCCAACCCAATAAAGAATTTGAAAAAACCCGAAAATCTGAAAAAAGTCGAGAAGAAACCTTCAACCATTCCAGAACCTTTCAAACTTACTGAAGTGAGGAAAACTCAAGTAGCACTGCAACCACCACAACCACAAACTTCAAAAGTTCCAACCTTGAAAAAAGCAGTCAGTCAAGAACTCTTAAAGAAACCAACAACTCAAACAACCACAGCCAAACGAACGTCGGTTGCGTCAGGGTTGAAACGTCCAACCTCAGTGGACTTTGGCAAACTGAAGAAGTCAAATTCGATGACTCTCTGCGACGTAGTGAAGATGCCCGAGTTCAGAAAACCTATCCAGGAAATCAGTGTGAAAAAAGCGGTCAGTGGTAAGATCACTCGAGTGACCCGATCTTTGGCGCCAGCGAATTCCACTGCGGTCAAAAACACTGTTCCAGTCGTCGTAAAATCGGATGGACAAGCAATCACTGTGCAGGAAAAAGAAGTCACTCATTTTGGAATCAAGATCGCTCAACAAAAACATTTGAAACACAAAGCTGTTCCTTTCAGTTTTGACAAACGAACTAAAGAGTTTCAGGTACAACTAATTATGAAATAACATTGCAAAATATTTATTATTTTTGTACAAATTGTTTTTCTGATGTTTGGAATTTGTTTGTTTGTTTAGGAAAAGAAGCAACAAAAGTTGAAACAACTCCAGGAGGAGCAGTTACAGAAACAGAAGACTGATTTTCACGCTAAGCCCGTGCCAGTTTTCAAGAGGAGTAACAGCACACCGCAGCTGAGCAGTAAAACCGTCAGCGTAACAAAAACCCAAACGACGCCTCAACCGTTCAGTTTCGAGCAAAGAGATAAACTGTTTTTGAAGAAGAAACAGGAGAACCAAAAACAAGCCCAGGAAGTGGACGCAAAGGCGAGACTGTTTCATGCAAATCCAGTGCCAAATTTCAAGCCTGTTGCTGTGAGCACGCAGTTCAAGATCAATTCGAAAAAGCAGCCTGTGATCAACAAAAATCAACCGCTCAAGGCCCTGCCAGCTGTGAAAAGGGAGGAGAGAAAATCGCCAAAAAAGTCGCCAATAAAAAAGGATCCGAACAAGTTCAAAAGAAGTGTGCCAAAATTTGAGTTGCATTCGGACAAACGAGCCAGGGAACGAAAGGAGTTTGATGAAAAGTGTAAGCAGAAGTTGATGGAAGAGGAAGAAATGAAGAAAAAAGTTTTGGAGGATAAAAATGAGAAGGAAAAGGAAATGGAGTCGGTGCTAAGGAAACAGATGCAGATGAAGGCCAGGCCAATGCCGGATTTCAAACCTTTGCCAGCAATCAGTTCGGCTAAACAACTTACGAGTCCACACAGCCCAGCTTGGGCGATGAAAAACAAAGTTACAAAGGATGAGAAATGAAAGATGAGATGAAATCAGTTAGGAGAAAGTCTTTTTTTGTCATTTGATAATTTATTTATTGCAAATTGTCTGAAAAAACATTTGTCGTTGAGTTTAAGATTATATAGTATTTAAATTGAATCAGTTGTCTCAATGGGAGATGAATTTGGACGCACGTTTTGCTGGTTTTAACGCACTTTTTTTCTTCGGTGTACAAAATTATGGAAATTAGTTTTTTTATCATTGTCTTATAAATTAATTCAGTTTCTTTGCAGTAGCAGCGGTGGGTGTCAAAGTTAAGATAATTCTTTTTGTATTTACTTTTTCGTAGATTTTTAAGTTTGATTCTGTATTCTGTGCTAATGAATGTATAGCTGTTTCTACAATTTTCGTTTTGATTTATTTACCTTCAAAAAATTCTTGTACTTCATATAAATAATACTTTTGGCGAATTGAAAATTGCACAAGTTCACTTTCAAAAACATAATTTTTTGTTATTTGCAAAAGTTTGTTTACGATTTTTCATGATTTTTTGAGTAAATTAGAAAAATGATAAAGTCATTTTGAATTGTTTTTTGACACAAAGAATATATATAAAAAGCCAGAAAGTATTTCTGTCTCGAAATTTCCGACTAGCAAGAGAGAGATGCTCCAAAAGAGATCAACGAAAACAAAACAATCCTATTTGTCTCTGAGACCAAGAGACCAAGACGAGTGGAAAATTTTTCTCGTCTTATTTTTTGCTCACTTTGTCTTTTTCAGTCCAAAAATCTATATTGCTCCTAGAAATTAACTGTTTAGAAGTGTTGTAAACATGAAAAACTAACCTCAAAATTACAGCAAGACATAGTGCGTGTTTGACATGGTAATGTCAAACGAATTTGCAGACCATATTTTTTATGGTTGTGTTATTATTGGACAACAAAAACTGCGTTATCCGTCGTTGATTGATCAGTTTGTGCACGTACAGATGTTATAAGCGACGTAGAAAATTGTGTCCCTTTGTTTTTCTTTGTATTGTTGACATTGTGATTGATCCAATCAAATTGTTTTTTTATAACTACTGACTGTCTTCGTGTCTGAATGAATCGTATTTTTGCCATTGTTTTACTAAAAATGTGATTCTTTTTGGGAGGATTGTAAGGCAAGTTACATGTCAACCATAAAAAATCAATCAAATGGTTGTTACTAATTAACTCTTTTGGTGTAAACAGCAATTTTTGGTAAGTCAATTTTTTTGCAACAATTTTTTTTGCAAAAAATTGTTGTTTGTTTGTTTTAATGGTAATCATTCGCTATTTAGTCCGTGCGTTTTTTGAAATTTCAGAAAAAATAAGTTGAAATGGATAGTCTGTTTACACAAAATGTTTTGGATGAAGTGGATGACATACCATATACTCAAGAACCAGTTTGGATACTTGGCAAAAAATATAATGCCATAAAAGGTAAACTGTGACAAATACTTTTTTTCTGTTTTGACCCATCTTTTTTTAATAATTTTATAAAAGTTTTAAAAAATTGTGTTTCTGGTAATTTAGAACTGGAGCAAATCCGAAAAGAGATCAGATCAAAACTATGGTTCACCTATAGAAAAGGGTTTGTGCCAATCGGTGGTTTTGGTTCGAACATTACATCTGACAAAGGTTGGGGATGTATGTTAAGATGTGGACAGATGGTACTTGGACAGGCGTTCATATCATTACACTTAGGTGATTTAAAAACTCGTCAATTTATACTGTTTATTTTGTTATTATCTAATTTAACATTCATAAGTTTTAAATTTGCGAAAAGAAATAAAGAAAAATACGTTTTTTTGATAGGCCAAAATTGGCAGTGGTCGCCAGAAACGAGAGACGAAATTTATTTGAGAATATTGAACAATTTTGAAGACCGACGAGCTGCACCGTACTCGATCCATCAGATCGCACTTACTGGAGCATCAGAAGGAAAGGAAGTTGGTCAGTGGTTTGGTCCCAACACTATTGCTCAAGTGTTAAAGTGGGTAACAAAACAAAAAAATAAAATAAACTCATAACAACATTTAAATTTGGTCGTGAACTTTTTAAAACTGTACTTTATTTTGTTTTGCAGAAAATTAGTAGTTTATGATGATTGGGGTTCGATTACAATTCACGTTGCCTTAGACAACGCACTGATTATAAACGATGTTTGTAAGTTAAAATTGTTAGTCAAAGAGTATAAAAAAATGTTCAACCTTTGAATATTGTTTCTGAATTTGGTTTGTATTTTATTTTCAGTGAGACAATGTCGGGTGGAACGAGGCACAGCCGTTGAAGATGACGACGAGCACACGCTAAAAGTACAAAACCAATGGAAACCATTATTGCTGTTGATACCTCTACGATTGGGTCTGAACGAAATTAATCCAGTTTATATCAACGGACTGAAGGTGAACGTTGCAACAATCAAATTAATTATTCATGATCCAATTCTCGTTCGTTCAACAGGAAACTCATTCATTCGATGTTGAAATTTGCTTTTTCAGACTTCGTTTCAGTTACCGCAATCGTTAGGGGCTATCGGTGGCAAACCGAATCATGCATTATATTTTATTGGATGCGTTGGTATGTAAAAGAATTTGTTAAATATTTTTCGAAAGTTAATTACTTTCTCAAAACATTTTTTTCGTTCAAAAAATTGATTTTGAAATTAAATTTGGTTGTTTGGTTTTAGGTGACGAAGTAATTTACCTAGATCCACACACAACACAGCTGGCTGGATCGGTGCACCAAAAACTAGACGAAAATGAGATCGAGATGGACGCAACTTATCACTGTAAATATGCAAGTCGGATTCCTATAACTGGGATGGACCCCTCAGTCGCTCTCGTAAGTAAAGAACAAATCACAAAATCTCAAAATCTGTCTTAATCGAAGTCAATTCAATAGAATAAACTAAAATCGATATACATTTCGCAGTGTTTTCTCTGCAAAGAAGAAGCCGATTTTTTATCGTTATGTAAAATGATGCAAGAACGACTTAACGCACCCGGAAAACAACCTTTGTTCGAATTATGCACAGAGAGAAATCCCCATTGGTCTCCTAGTAAAAACGTTGATAGGGTTGAACCTTTGGAAGAAACTCCTACTGAAAGTAAGCGAAAAACAAATTTGAAGTCTTCAATTTAAAGTTTCTTTTTTAAAATGTATGTTGAAATAAAAAAAAATATCGAAATTTCAGCGGTTGATAGAGTGGATCGTCAATACGATACTTCAGACGAAGAGTTTGAGCTGCTCGGTTAACTGCGAAAAAGTGAAAACTCGTTTCTACTGCCTAACTGTTGATGCTGTGTTACTCATAACTTTTTTTCTTGAATTGTCAACAGAACTGGTTATGAAAAATTGATGAAGAGATATAATATTTATACAGATGGGATCCATCAATTATTGTCACCAATCAACTTGCGTAAACACTTTTGTATTTTAATATATTAACAAAGAGCGCGTGCAACTTGCAGTTTAATATATAATGTATTTATTGTATCACTGAGATCGTGTTTGTCACAGTTTATTGATTAAGAATTATGAATTAACAAGTTTGATCGTCACAACAGTTGAAAAAACAAAGCAAAATTATAGCAATTTAAAAGAAATACAGAAAATTATCAAAGATTTAAATTTATGAGTGTAGTTACTTTTTTTTATTTCCTTTTTTATAAATTCTGTGTTGCATATTAATCTATGATTTAAAGCTACATACAAACCTGTCTCTTTTGTTTTGCACACAGTGAGCTGTTTCAATCAGATGTAATACGTGAAACCAAATAAATTTATGAAAAACATAATACAGATTTTTGTTCTTTAAAAATTTGATAAGAATGAAGCAAAGTGTAAGAACATCACATAACGGTTGTTTTTTAGTGAATAAAAACAAATTCTGGTTTTGATACTTTTTTTTCGACTTTAGTCTATTATTGTAAAATATCGTTTTGGTTGTACATAGAAGTTTTCATCTTTTGACAAGAAAAACGATGTATTTGGTACGGTATTGACGTTACAATCGCAATTTAGTTTATAGAAATCTATTAGTTTTTTTTGTTTTTTCACCTATCATAAATTTAACATTTGCAATATATCGAACGCATTTTCAAATAAATAACAAAGATGTATAAAAACTATCGCGCAAGAGAAATGCACTCGGGTTAAGGCTGCTCCCGATCTGAAATTTAAATTTGAAACAAACTTTTGTTTGGCAAAATTTTTCAGCTTCTAAAACGAAATGCAAGAAAACTGTTCGAGTTACCAAACGTCCATTTTTGTAATTGTCTATAAAATGTTTGAAAACAAAATTCCGATTGGGCAACAACTTTATTTTAAATTGTTTTTAATAAAAATGTACAGAGCACCGATGATATTAAATTTGTTGTATTACAAACTACTTTTCTTTCTATCTACAAATGTGATATCAACGAAATGGGTTTGTTTTAAGGACAAAGCTCGCGCGAGATCGAGAACAGCCTTAATGCTTAAAATTATCTACTGTTTATTATACTCAACTAGACGAAATATATAAAAATCTAATCACCCTAAATTGTGTTACATGATGTTCTTTGTAAGGTATTTGTGAAGAGACCGATAATGTCATTAAAAAAATCATAATTCCTCAAAAACCAAATCATTTTTCAAATCATTCGAAATTCAAAACCTTAACAAGTTTAAAAATCAAGACAATTTCAACTGATAAAAAGTTAGCAAAAACAGTTTGCAAGATGGAACAAATGAAAAAGGGGAAAAATAAATAAATTACAAAAGAAATTGTTTCATGAATTATCAGTCCCTCTAAAGATAATACAATTGTAAGATGAAATTAAACGACGATAAAATCTTTATTGCATTTTAAATGTCCGCGATTATTAGAAGAGGCTGGGAGTACCCTGACCCAGTGCAATTTACCAAGCATCATTCACACATGTACTTGTTTGGTTTAATTTCTCATTTGATTCTATTAACATGCACACAAACCCACACGTACGATTAACATGCGCGCGTAAATTCTCAATCGCGAAATTGTATTCACATTCGCACATTAAGCAAAACAAACAAACGATCGCGTTACAGTCACACTCGCGATATCCTTAATGTGTTTCTTTTTTTTTTGTTATTTTATCATTGTTTAAATTAATTATCCCCGTTCGGTTCTTTCACAAGTCGAATAATAATTCATTGAAAAATTTATTTATAATTCTTTCATCTGTCGTCTCTTCGTGTTCCTATTTTTTTGTTCTCTTTGTAATAGATATTTTTTGTTTCTTCTTGTTTGTTAAATTTTTTATTTGTTGCAGTTATTAAATATTTACCGTTTGAGAGTGCGAATGATGCTCGAGCTTGTTTGAAAAGTATTGCGGAGTATTTTGTTTATCGTTTATAATCTTATGCGAGATGTATCGTTCATTAAATCTGTTTCGATTTATCAGCAAACTAAGACGTGACAATTTGAAGGTCAATAAAGTACAAAATTAAGTTAGACCTCTCGTGTACAAGTGATTTTATAGGTAATTGAATCATTTTTCTTCTTTTTGTTTTATTACGTCGCATTCATTCGATGAAGATATCGTCGGTGATGTTACAAAATATTTGATGAGTAACTTTCCCCTTTAGACGCAAATCAACCGATTTCCTTTTTTTTTGGTTTTTGGTTCTTAACATTGGTTTTCGTTTTTTTCTCAACAATCTTGTTCCACCAAAAACAAAAATTTCACAGCCAATGAAATCAACAGGTTTTGAGTTCATAAATCTTTTTGAGTAAAAAAAACCGTCGGTTTTGCATACAAACGTATTTTCCTCTGCCATCTTAATTTTCTCATCATAAGTATTGTATAACATTTTAAGTGTCTTATCATTCAAGTTACAATAACTTTTTTTATCTTTTCTTACTCATTTTTTTGGTTTTTTTTTTTATTTTGTATTTCTTCTTTACGTCTCTGCAGTGAATCTTGAGTTTAAATATCCTTGCAACAACGCGTGGTTTCATTTGTATCTCGCATTGTCTGAAGAGCCGGTGAAATAATCAGGACAATTGGTAATCGTGTTCGATGATAAAATATATCTAGTTACAGAGTTACACGTACGGCAATCTCGGTACAATTATATTATTTTTCCTCGGCTCAGTCGGCTCCTAATGACACGATCGTACAGTCGATTAAAAGGCAACTTGTTAGAGGAATTTGTTTTCTTTTTTTTTTCTTTACAACTATAAGGCTGTTAAATTTTACAATATTACTGGCTTATTTCGGCTCGTTGGCTCGCATGGTCATGACGGTTTGTTACAACTTTTAGTTTTGTTTTTGTTTGGACAGGCGCACCACGGCTGCCGCGGCTGATGGCTCGCCGAAGGGACTCACGCTCTTCAGAACACATTCGAATTGTAAATTGTTTGTTCTTAAAATTTGTTTCTTAATTTTTCTCATTTTTTTTCGTTTAATTCAAACATAACATTGGATATTCGCTAATTGTTGTTTTTTTTAATAAGAGACGTTTTAATACAGATACTTTTTTTCGTTACAGTTTGGGTTTTCAAAGTAGAAAAACATTTATCAATCAGGTGTGCACAACCGGACAGTTATATTACAACGTAGAAATTGCATGTGAGACAGAGCGCGAAAAGCGTCGATAAAAAATTGGATGCCAAGGCGGTACTCTGACCGAACGCGGTTTATGCGCAAAATATTTACAAGTCGCGGCGATATAAAAATGTTGTACGTTACGCGATGGACCGTTTTTTTTCCATCGCCCATCTTGTGCGGATTTACGTTTTTTTTTCTTAATGAGCGTTTTACAAAAATGAGTCTCGCGGAATTGTGTTTACTTCAAGGTTTACGTTTCAAGTAAAAGGTAAAATTTCTATTTGGGATCTGTTCAATTTTTACTTATATTTCGTTTTTTTTGTCATATAAAACCTGTCTTAGAAAATGTCAACGCAGGTCTGTTCAATTTCGAGCGTGAGCGCCGATTCGGACATTCCATTCGAAATCGCTTTTATTTTATTACAAACCCTGGACAAAGTATGAAATCCAAGTTTCAATCATCATTTTCTACTAGTTTAAATTTATAATTTACAAAAAAAAATCCATTTTTCAAAAACCATTCTTCACTAATACAAAAAGTCCAACTGAGTGGCGGAAACAGAACACAAATTTTCAACTGAAAAGTTGGAAACCCCAGCCTTAAACAAAAGAAGAAATGAAAAGTTGATAAAAAACAACTTTGTCCAAGGTGTCTCAGGGTGTGCGAAAAGAAACAATCTTAAACTCTAAGTAGCAAAGTTGTCGCAGCTGTAGGATGAAAAGGGGTAGGGGGTGGAGGGTGTAGGAAGATTCCAGGGTTTATGGATGAAAATTCGCGACACCCTGAGACTGAGCGAGTTACGGATGGTGAGCGATAAGCTGCGGCTGGTCCGTGTCTCAGACATCCGCGGTGCGCGAAGTGGCGCTGGGCGAGCTGCTGTGGATGACGACGCGATGGCCGTTCTTTGTGACGAATCCGTCGCTTTCGACGAGGACGGCGGTCTGTCTGCCTCTGGGGTCGGTGTCCGGGTCGTCACTCTCCTCGCTGGGACCGCCTAGGCGTTGCTGCTTATGCTTCCGCCAGGCGTTCTGTATCAATCTGGCGCAGTACTCCTCTCGCTGGCGCCATAGAGTGGACGACACTTGCTCGTAGCCGACCTCGCCGGCGCGCGGATTCACGTCCCCGAGCTCGGCCGTCTCTTCAATGGGGTTGCCCTTTCTCGCAAAGAAGTCCTTGGTGAGTGCGTCGAGGATATCCACGCAAAACATAAGGTCGCCCTTACATATGGGAATGTCCATCGATACAATCTTGTATTTATTTGGCTTGTGAATCTGGAGAGGCGGCTCGAGAACGTCCAGGAATTGAGACAGCTGGTCGTAGCGGATGTACTGGGTGCCGTCAGGGTCGAACTGCTGCCAGATCTCGTAGTACATGTCGTAGTCGTCGTCTGTGAGACCCTCTTGCACGTCCTCGGTCGCTTGTGAGTAATTCTCGAGAATCACAGCGATGTACATGTTTATCACGATCAGGAAACTGATCACCAGGTAGGACAGCAGGTACGCGATCCCTATTGTTGACGAGCCACAGTTCCCCGGGTAACCGATCTCGTTATTTGGCTCGTTGCACTCCTCCTCGTTGATTATCCCGTCTAGGACACCGTCCCAACCAGCTGATGTTGACATCTATCAAAATTGATAACCAACATTTTTAGTATCATGGTTTATTATTTCAGTGACGATTTGCAGTAACACGTCAACTTCTTTTTAAAGTTACACTTGTTGAAAATAAAAACTTTACTGTTAATTTGAATATTTATGAAACGACTGAGTTTGTTGAAAATTTCAGTTAGATGGTTATTGCAAATTACAACAGATTTTGTAAGGAACCCTCGAGTGAACTTGGGAAGCCATGAAAAATACGTTTTTTGGGGGTTGAAAAGTAGGGCTGTTTTGGATTGAGGACATAGTTTAAAATCGACTGAGTTGACTTTTTTGTTTTTGTAAGATTTTTTTTTAGTTCACTTGAGGGTGAAAGAGACACGTCGACTCACTTGAAACAGCAGAATCATGGACTGTCCAAAAGTTTTGAAATTGTAAACGTCATCGAGGCCGCTTTTATTTTTAACGTGCATGAAAAAGGACATGCCAAATATGGCAAAGATGAACATCACAAGGAACAACAATAAGCAGATGTTGAATAGCGCCGGCAACGACATAGCCAGCGCAAACAGGAGCGTTCGTATGCCTTTGGCTCCTTTTACTAATCGGAGCACTCGACCGACTTTGGCAACCCGCACCACACGAAGCAGCGTGGGCGATACAAAATATTTCTCGATTATGTCACTCAGCACCAAGCCTAAAAAAGACCACAAATCAGTTAATAATTTTCTCACAACAATTTTTCATTTATTTTTAATAGCAGATGTTCGAAAATGTCTACACGATGCAATGTCTTGGCATGTCATACAGATGTAAAAAAATCTTTTGACTTCACACGTGTAAGAATCAAAAGTTGGTGTTCTGAATATTAAGTGAATTTTTGTTTTCATTGTTTTGATACCAAATTGAAAACATGCAGAAGCTTTTTCAGTTCTAAAAAGACTTGAGTGCAAAATGTAAAATTTTAGTGTTTAAATTCCATCAGATCTAAGTTCATCTCGTCTATTCTAGCTGATAAGAAAGAAAAATAATGATTTTCAGTTTTCTAACAAAGCTTGATACTTGTTATGGCCAAATTAGTTTCTATTACTTTCTTGTAAATAAAAAAATTTACAAAAATTCATATCTATCAATTACTTTTGAGCTAGTTTTACGAGATCGTCTAGTTTAGGAATAAGTTCAGAGCAAGTTGATATGGAATTTGGATTTGCAAAAGTTCTAAACTAGGGACTAAAATAAATCATTCGAGAAAAAAAGGTTTTCTCTTCTCTCAAAATTATGAAAAAATTTGATTCTTGGAAAATCTTCTAGACCAGTTGTTTCAAGACTCTCTACTTGGTCGAGTTTCTACTTACTTTAGTGGTCATCAGTCTGTTAATGCGATATTAGAAACTTAAAAGAACAAAAAAAACAAGTTCGCAAATAACAGACCGACCTGCCACAACATAACAACATGTACTCTCAAGTCCAATAAGTCCAGACATTGTCGATAATGATTTGTGAGTGACATCAATGTTCAGGCTATGTAACGTTATGCTTTAATTCGGCTGTTGCGACTTCAAGAAAACGAAGGGCTACTGACTTGACTTTTGTCTAAATTTCTACGCTCAAAAAGTAGAATCGAAAAGTGGAAAAAGAGTCATGCAGGAAGTAGTACGACAGTTTTTGAAAGCAGTTTTGTTACAGAAAGTCAGCAGGGCCTTGTAATCATTCTTTTCAGTTTTCTTGAAGTCATACAGCTGAGTCAACCATAACAGTACATTACCTAATATTGATAATATAACAACAACAAAATCAAAAAGGTTCCAGGGCTCCTTGAAGTAATGGTAGCGCAGGGCGAAAATTTTCATCAAACACTCGCTGGTGAATATCACAATGAATATCATGTTCAGGTAATCCAGCACGTTGCTGAACGTTTGCGTTTGTTGGTAGTGGTCGAGCGTCATGGTCAACATGTTCAAACCGATGAACAACATGATAATCATGTCAAACTTCTTGTCTGTTACTATCTCGAATACTATTGCCTGTGGTCTCCACTAAAATCCAAAAAATTTAAGTACAGTTATTTCCTGCTTTTATTTTGTTTTTTTTTTATTATAAAAAACAACTAGATTTTGATATTTACCCTTGGACGAGGTATGGCTTTGAGTGGTTTTTTGCTACCCATCTTTTTCATGGCGTTGTAATATTTCTTCTGGTCCTCGGTCATGAACATCTCTAGAGAACCTCCGGCTTTCTTCTTTTGCTCGTTGAAGTTATCGATGATAACTCCGATAAATAGATTAAGAGTAAAAAACGATCCAAAGATGATAAAAAATACAAAGTAGAGATACATGTAAATGTTCGTCTCTCGTGATGGTTGCTTATTCACCTACACAATTACAATGTTTTGTTTTTTACAATTCAAAACGTCATTTTTACCGTTTTTTTTCTTTTTTCTTTCAGTTTTTTGATTTTATTTACCTCTCTGGAATCGATGGCATCGTTCATTATTTGAATCCAGCCCTTAAATGTGGCGACTTGGAACAAACACAGATAGGCTTTTCCAACGTGATCAAAGTTCATTGGTGAATTATCCCATGTGTAATTTTCGGCGATGCAGGCGTTTTTGTCAGGGATAATTTCGAAGCTCAGAGTTGTTTTGTTTGCATCTATGCACTGCGAACGAACAATTATAAACATAAGAAACCATTTTTGGAAAGATTAAAAATTTGAAAAATTATTTTTTTAAATATTGTTTATAGTCACGTACCTTATGATACTTTCCAGCAAAAAGTTGCACACCCATTATGGCAAAGATCAACCAGAAGATAAGGCAAACGAGGAGCACGTTGAAGATAGATGGAATGGCCTGAACCAGAGCATTCACGACGACCTGAATAACATTTTCGAATTAACATCCTCCACCTTCGAATCGCCAACATTTTAAATTTGTTCTAATTAAAATTTTACTGTGACTCAAAATATGAACTGTGAGTTGTGGATCAAAGTGAACTTTCTATTTGTCTGTTTAATTGTAATTTTTATTGTAATGAAATTTAAAAACAAAGTTAATTGAACAGTCTATGTTGAATTAGAGAAAATAATGTTTGAAAGACGATAGTTAATGTACAATGTTGGAAGAACTAAACATCTAATGTTGCCCACAAAAGTGCAGTTTGACGCAGGCAGCGTGCAGGCTGTCGAATAAAAAGTCAAGCGAGGCGGTTTTTGGCCATGGAAGAATCTGGCTGTACTCTTGGATGAGGCACAGAGAACATGCAGTAACGTACCAGCCAATGGGTAATCGTATGAGACCAAGAACTGTCTTCAAACCATGCATTTGTATTGTTGTTGATAAACTAGGTACCAGAACTAATCTAACTAATTTCAAATGCGTTAGAAAAGTGTCAGGGGACGGGCATGACTACGACTCTACAACCCAATGTCTCAGCGACCTTCTGGTTTAGGGTTTTTATTTTTCAGCTGGTGTTTTTATTTCTACGTGATTTTTCTAAAATAATTTTCCTCTATGCGGTGCGGTCTTTAACTTTTTTTTTATTTTCAAATACTTTTTATTTAAGTCAGAATTTAATTTGAAAACAACGATGAAAATCAAACTAAAATTGAAGCTTAAGTTTGGTTTTTTTGCGAAAAATTAATTTTTTAACTGAAAGTTTGATCTCTATTTAGCGGTCTAAGTACTACTAATGTCTTGATTTGTGTCAATACAGGAAATGGGATCCGAAAAAGACTTTTCAAAATGTTGTCTTTCTTTTTGATTTGAATTCAAAAATACAAAATCAACTATAAATCGGATCTCATTATCCGTCATGGCAAATCTGATAAAAAGTCGAATATCAAAGATTCACAAAAAAAAATAAATAAAACAAAAAATTGGTTCAGTTTTTGATTAATTTGATTTGAAGATTGTAGTAATAAGAAATTCGACGTTTTAATCAGGTGACCTGATGTTGAATGTTGAGCAAATGTGAATGTAAAAAAGATGTAGGTCAGCTGAGACGGTGGGCTACATACCCGCATTCCCTGCATTCTAGACATCGCCCTGAGCGGCCTAAGGGCCCTTAGGGTCCGCATTGTTTTGAAGGCTTGGATTCCACCCGCTCCGCAGAGCGACGCTACGAAGTTAATGAGAGACACCTGTGTGCGAAAAATGAGAGTGGATCACAGAACACGATACAAGCCACGAAACACCTTGCAACTTCAACTCCTCCTACTAATTTACTATATTTCTTTTCTTTTCTTTCGTTCCTTTTTTACATCATTCAGTTCACTCACAATTGCAAAAATAGACAAGAGATATAAACATAGCGAAAACATTGAAAAAATGTTCAAAGAAGGTCACAAGATTCATTTCAGAGTTAGAAATCTCCTTCATCCTGGAACAGAGAAAGTGTCATCGTTTGTGCCAGTGCAGTCAGACTTTATAAATTTACTTTCAAAATGAAATTTTTAACTGGACTGTTCTTTTAATGTTGATTTTTGTATAAGAAAACATGTTGTTTTCAGTCTGACAGCACTTGGCAAAAGAAACAATTAGACTCAACAATAACCAAACAGGAAAACACAATTTTTACGATCGCCATCAAGCTGCGTATAAAAAATCAGTGAGACCTCAATAGTGCAAGTTCAATTTGCTAACTTATTGATTAACAAAATAATATCTTTTTTTATTTATTTTTTTTCAATGTTTTAATTATTCGAAACTGTTTTGAGTATTTACTTTAAGTTCATCAATAAATCAGCCCATTCATCTTGATACATGACTAAATATTGATTCTGTTAATCGGTCCCTGTTTTAAATACGTCACGATACATTCAAATAATAAAATGGATAAAATGCAATAGAGTCAGGGGATCAAGAGACAACATTCGAGAAAAGGTTTCGTTCCGGCGACAGTCAATCATTCGGGGTTTCTAACTTCTGTTTTTATCCATTTCGTTTAGTTGTCATAGATGTAGAAGAAGAGAATAGATATGTACAACTCATGGATCAGCACTTGAGTTGTACATATTATATTACAGACAAAAAGCTTGTACAACAGAAACTTTGTTCTCATAGTGCAAACATTAAAGAGATTCGGGCGCCAGTGCCTACGCACAGTATTCAAAGCATACGACAGATTGTTACAATGACCTAAGCATCAGCAATTTCTTTTTTCTCATACAATGTTTTTTTTTTAATTTTTCTTATTCCTTGAATCCTTTTTTTCGAGTGAAATACAGAACTTTGCAAATATCAAAAATTGAGACACAATAATGAGACACGATGAAACCGTCAGACACAATTGCTGTAAAACAGTTGGCAAAACGACAAATCCTCGTAGACCAGGGACTTACTTTCATGCCCTCCCAGCGAGAGACAGCTCGCAAGGGCCTCAAGGCCCTAAGTGTTCGCATAGAACGAAAAGCCGGGATATCAGCTGCGCCTGCCCAAGTCGCACCCAGGTTGATCAGCGACAACTAGCATTAGTCACTCACAATGTTTAGCATCAGTTATTTCAAAAGCATTATGTTCTTTTTTTACACTTAAAACTAATTTGTATTATTCGATCGGAAAATCACTCAATTCGGAGTTAGTTACAGACATTGTTTTGATTAACTGAGTTTCAAGGAGTGATTTTCGGATCGGTTGGTTCCTGCTGACTTAATTAAGATAGGGATCAGTGGTAGTAATTCAATCTAGATCTGAGCATTCTCTAATCTTGAGTTGGTAGGTGGTAGCGGATTAGAATTAGGCTTACCATTACAATGATGAAATCAAGCCAGCACCAAGCGTTTGTGAAGTACTTCTTAAAGCCTAACGCCAACCACTTGATTAACATCTCGATGAAAAATATCACCGTGAAAATACGGTCCATGTAGTACAAAATGTCCTGGAGAATGGGTCGGTGCTGAAGATGAACGTCTTCCAGTGCCTAAAATTCGTATAAAATCAGTTTTTATTCGAAATTGGCTTCAATTTTTGATAGTTTTTTTGTTTGGCTGACACTTACAAGTGCTAAACTACTTAGCAGGATCATAGTAATAACGGCAGTTTCAAAGTATTTATTTTCGATGAGTTGAAAAGTTCGCAGACGAAGGTTCGCCCAGCCTTGCCAGAAAGGAGCATCGTCGTCGCCAGCAAGAAAGGGAAACTTCTTGTAGCAATGGTCAGGGCAACAATCCGCCGGGTAGTCCGCCTCGATCAAGTCGTCATCGACTATTATGTCGGGCAAGATTCCGCCTACAATTTTTACACCTTCCTCCTCCGATTCACCCTCTTCGCCCTCTCTTTCTAAGTCTTCTTTTGAAGCGTCTTTTTTCTCTTCTCCATTTAGAGAATCCATACTCCCCTTGTGACTTTCGTCTTTGAAGGATCGGTTTTTGTGACTACCATACGATCGGTTACTAAAATCAAATTCAAAATTAAATATTGAGTATCATTTATTTTCCAATTTTCAGTCTAGATTTATTCTTTGAATGCAAAACTGGGTTGATTCAATGCACTTTCATTTAAAAAGTTGATACCTGATTGTATCATCCTCGTTATGACTCAAAAAATCATTATTCATCATGTAATCGTGGTGGTTGATCGAGTTCAGCATCGATCTGGCGTTCATGCTTATGCCATCTTTCCTCAATTTATTTTTCAAGTCTCCTAAAGAAGAAAGAGATTGTTACATGTTTAAATTTGCATAATCCGACGAATGGCAAAAAAGTTGATAAAAAAGACTGATTTTACCATGAATTGTAAATTCCATTCCTTCGCCAATAGTAACTTCGTACTGATTCTGAAGCTCTTTGACGCTTTTCTTGTCGCGATATCCGTCCAGGTCGCCATCTGTGAGACTCAAAATTCCGTCGCGGTCGATCGCATCTATGAACGATACACCAAGTTTAATTCTAATACAAGACCATTGTGCAAAAGTGTACGGTAATAAATATAACATCTCTCGTATTGCACCACACTTAGTTTTTTAAAACTACTTTTATTTAGCATACGCACTGCAATCGTTATTGAAAATAACCACATTTTTATCCATTCTTATTTTTTCTTATTTGTTTAATTGTTTTTTGGGTTGAAAACATAATTTTACAAAATTCGTCGATTTTCACATTTGTTGGTTTACAAAAACCGATTGATTTATTGCGAATTTTAAGAAACCAATTTGCGTGCAGTTACGTTTGTGCTAAGTGCGATCAATCAAAGATGCGTGCCTTGTTAGATGTAAGTTGCGTGCAAAGGTTGTCACGTATTTTTTATGAATTGAAAACGAATTTGGTGTAGCGTTGCACCATCTGGTCTTTATTCAATTTTGTTTTATAAATGTATAATATTCAAAATAAAAATTACTGGAGCAAGTTTTATGAACAATATTTAAAATTTTTTTCACTTTTGTTTCTACATTCAATCAAATGCAAAATTTGTTCATAAAGTTAATGAGATTTCAGACCAACTGATGCAACGGGTTATTTGAGCGTGAATTTTCAAGGAACGTTCACACGTGAGTATTATTTGTATAAAGTAAATATTAATTGTATCGTTGTATCTGTATTATTGAAAAAACTGGGTATTTGTCATCTACATGTTTAATTAATCATAAAAAGTAAAACAAAAAGTACCAAATAAAAAGAATATGAAACAGAAAAAGTAACAAATTAAGAAATAAAACAACTTGTAGTACAAAAATTGGTCTTTGCGTCTATCTGCAAAGACAATCAAAAAAACGTTTATATCAATTTAGTCATTGCAACTGTACTCGTTAACGTTACGAAAATCGTCTATGATCCGAGACTGGCCAGACATTATTTGACAAACGTATCCCTGAAAAATGACGATGATGAACCATTGACGTTAAGCCCAACTTTGGTTACCGATTTATCAAATCACCAAAACAATATTTTTACAAATCAATACCTTTTTAACTTTACTACTACATTTTTCTTAACATTGTTTACATTTCTATTTGATAAGTTAAACTTTTTCTTACTGCAAAATTTTTAATTACAAAAATTACATTGAACGTAGAGTAACAATAAAATAGAAAAACGAAATGCTAGTTTTCATTAAGGACAATTAGTTCTTGGAAATTTGAGTGATTGTTACAATAAAAATGTTGAAAGTACAAATCAGTTATTACAATTCTGAATGAAAAAGTCAGACGATATCAGTGAGCCAAAGTTGGGTGAGATCTTCGATGAAAATAGTGTCACACAAACTACATAGCGTACACAGCAAGCAATCTGATTTGATATAAACCTTCTTTCCAACTGTTGGACGGTCCCTCACCTGGCGCCTGATCGGAAATCTGGTTGGTGAGTTTCGCTCGTATCATCTTAAAGAAATTCGCAATATTAAGCTTAATCCACGCAATAAAGCGTGCAATACGATCGATTGCCTCTGTAATTTTGTTCGTGTCGTTGTCTGCCGTCGGCGCTGACAAATTGGACGAACCAAAGTTACTCAAAAGCAAGGCTAAGAAGAGATTCAGCACCTGTATTCAAAACCAACCACAAATTAATTTCGAATTTGCTTTCTCGTTTTTTACAATGTTGTTCCTTTGTTTAAAATACATACGACTAAATTGCCAATTACGACAGTGGCCAAGAAAAAGGGAATGCAAGAAACGTCGCCGACTCGCATGCAGTCCCACATGGACTCGATCCATTCTCCGCATAGAACGCGAAAAACGATCATGAACGAGTGCATAAAGTCCGTGAAGTTCCATCGGGGCAGATCGCCGCCCGGGAACAGATGAACATTGTCGGTGTAATTTTTGCCGAAGAGCTGCATCCCCATCACGGCGAAGATGAATATGATGATGCACAACACGAAGGTCAGGTTACCCAATGCACCCACCGTTCGACCCATGATGGAAATCAATAAATTGAGCGTTGGCCAGGATTTAGCTAGTTTGAACACTCGCAACTGCAAGGCAACATTTAAACAACATTAATATCATGTTTAAAATTCAACAACCAAAATGTAATTTAAAATTGTCTTAAAATATTACCAATCTGAACGACCGCAACACGGACAACCCTTGAACCCCTTCCAGACCCAACTCCAACAAGGAGAGTGCCACAATGATGAAGTCGAAAATGTTCCAACCTTCTTGAAAGTAGTACTTTGGACTCATGGCCATCAACTTCATCGTGGCTTCGATTCCAAATGTTGCAGTGAAGAACTAAATGAAGAACAATATTTTTATTCCATTTTTTTTTCATTTTTTAATCGTCTGTTGTTTTTTAAGGTAAATTTGTGTAATCTTACATAGTTTCCAGACTTGAGTACTTTTTCCATATTTTTGTCCATGTCGTAGTGATCCAAGGCCATGAAAAGTGTATTAACAACGATACAAAGTGTGATGAACAATTCAACAAAGGGATCGAACACAATCAATCTGACGTATTTTTGAAATAGCAGCCACGCAGAACAGCAGTCCCAGACGCAGAAGATGTCGATGCCCTTGAGGAACAGCTCGATCGCCTTCTCCTTCGCCGTTGGACCGTCCTCGTCGTCATCTGAGTAATAATAATCGTCTGAGAGATTTTGTAGTCATAGTTTTTCAAACTGCACAACATTTCACACGGATTTTCTTTCCAAATCCAACATTTATTGGAAACAAAATCCGTGTTGAAATCAAGTCGAGAAAGGAACATTTTTTTGGACTTTTGAAATGTCGATCCTCACCACGGTGTTCTGTTTCCGCACTCTGACGACCAGCAGCTTGCTCAATGATTTCGTTCAGTACCATGACATCTAAACAAAATATCGAATTTAGAAGTCGTTTTGTTGAAACAAAAACTGAAAACAGATGTTTACAAAATAATTGCAAATTTTACCTTTCATATCAACAACTGCATGCTGCTGTGTAGCTTCTATAAAAGGATTGTCTTGCTGTTTAGTTTTGCCAAACGAATCATCCGTGTCTCCATCCTGAAATATCAAACGTCAATGTAACGAAATTTTTAATTAGAAAAGAACTAGAAACCATTTTTTGTTAGTTTTCACTCACATAATGATATTTCATAGGTTCCATGACATGGCCATTAGGCGGCGGTGCTTTCGCAGATTTG
Organism: Telenomus remus; assembly: GCA_020615435.1. Taxonomy (NCBI): domain Eukaryota; kingdom Metazoa; phylum Arthropoda; class Insecta; order Hymenoptera; family Scelionidae; genus Telenomus; species Telenomus remus. The sequence goes on along the minus strand of CM036343.1, from coordinate 4,826,699 downwards.
CTACGCAGTTTGCTCTCCTTAGTGACGGTTTTGCCCGCACTTGTGATACCACTAAGAAGATCGCCGTGCGACGTGTATGACAATCTAGAAGTGTGCGAAGTGTAGGACGAGTGCCTCGACCCCAGACTCGGATAGTACCCTGGTACCACAATGGTTCCGTTCTCTTCAGACATGGGTGTCACCGCGTTCGAGTCGTCCGCGTACGGAAGGTGTTCCTGTGCGTCCAAGTACGTTGATAAAACCAGTGGTTTTCGATCCCCACCTGGTGGACCAACGAACCGACCACGAGCTGTACGCATTGTAAACTGGTGACTCCCTCGACTGCCTCTTCGTAAGTTGAATGGCGAACCGGGCAAACTCAAACTTGCCTACAAACATTTTCCAGTTTTAAAAATTGAAAAAAAAATCTGGGAGGATTTGTTACTGATGAAGTTTGTACGTTTTGACAACTTACAGTGCTAACTTTGCGTGCCTTGACAGCCGAAGTAGCATGATTGTTATTAAAGATTTTGGCTTTGTGCTCGCTGACGGATTCGATGGACCGATTGCTGACTCTTTCCTTGTTGTTATCGTAGTTTCCCTTCTCCTGATCGCCAAAATGCAAAAACTCATAACTCTGGCAAGATAAGTCCGAAGGCGACTTGACAATCTGATCTGCAGCTGCCGCCGCAGCTGCGTTAGCAGCATTCTCAGCTCGTACCGCCGCTCGTTCTTCAGCTCTCGCGACTTTTGCCAAAGCTGCTTCTTCAGCTTCCTAAAATCAGACCGACAAAATTTCAATAATTCCATACCAAATATTGTTCTTTCTTTTTGATTGTTTGTTATTTTGTGTTTATAAACAAATTTCAAACTGACTCGTATGGCTTCTTCCTCAGCAGCTTCCTCTTCCTCGGCTTTCTTCTGTAGCTCGTCGTATGACATCGCGACAATAGCGAGGATCAAGTTCACAAGATAGAACGAGCCGAGGAAGATGATGACGATGAAAAACAACATGTGCCAGGGACCCGCCGAACGCAGCACCAGCTGATATAGGTTCTCCCAGTAGTCCTGGGTCATCAAACGAAACGCAGAAAGAAGCGCCCAACCGAACGTGTCGAAGCTTGTGTAACCGTAATTTGGATTCTCTCCGTACCCTTGTAAACAAACGTAATCCGGAGGACACATTCTGGAATGGAGAAATTTACATTTTACTCACTTTGTTTTCTTTTTCAGTGCAATTTCAAGAGTGAGATTTTACGTACCCTGCTCCTGATGAATTACCACATAAGGGGTATGTATCCGTCTCATCAATATACCAGTTTGCTGTAAAAGAAATAAGATTTCCAAATTAATTGATTTGAAAAAGAGAAAAATTTGGAAACGTTGTTAATTTAAAATGAAATGAAAAAATGTAATTTGTACTTACTACTGTTACTGTTGAATTTATGCCAATTTTCATGAGTCAAGTTGCCCCAAGATCCATCATCCGGGAAAACTCTGATGCACTTTTGCGTCAGCACGCCCATATAAATTTGAAGACCCATCAGTGCAAAGACGGACAGGGAGAACATTGTTAGGATTATCACATCGCGTAGATTCTTAACTGATTCTATCACAGCGCCGACAATGGTTTTGAGACCTGGACAGGCAAAATGACATGAAACCTCAGCAGTTGATCGTAACCAAAATTGTCTATCAAGTTTCCCAATTATTATTCCCAATCAAAAGTCTGTGTTGTTTTGTTATTGTTATCACTAGTCAAGTTCTAAAATCTAACTTGTAATTTGACTAAATTTTACTAAATTGAACCAACCCATGCTGGAGAATTGTCAAAATTTTCAAAGAGTTACTATTTCAAATTGTGAGTTACTATTGAGAATTTGAAAACAATAAAAATGAAAAGTCGATTGGCAAACTATGTAACTAGTTCTACGTCATTCTAAATCACTAAAGCATACCTGGTACAATAGCGACAGTCTTCAAGGCTCGGAGGACTCGAAATGTCCTGAGAGCAGCAAGGTTGCCTAGATCTATTCCCATCGTCACATAACTGCAATACACCCGAACATCACACACATTACAGTAATAAAAAATAGATAGACGAAAGTATAATAAAACAAGAAAAAAAAGTGAAAAAAAAAGAAAGAAAAAGAAATCATGTCGAAGTGATGAAACGTTAAACGCAAGAATAAATGAACAAATCGATAATACAGCTCAAATAATTGTCTTTTATCTACGTCCTATGGCCTACCATGTATCATATTATTGACATTGTTAATTTAAGGGTCTATTACTGCATGCGAGTACAAAAATGTTGGATTTTGCTTGTTGAATGCGCTTGAGCCATTTCTTTCAAATCACAATTTCGTTCTTTGTTTTATTTTTTAAAAACAACGACTAAATTATTGTTGTTTTTTTTTTATTGAAACTGAGAAAAAAATAGGTCAGATTATTATCACAATGACTAGCTGCAGCGCCTTCAACACAAATCATTATTCTCCATGAATTATTGTTTACTCAAATTGAAAAATGTTAAAATACTATCGTACCGAAAAATGTTACGTATTACGAAATAGTAGTAATTACTAGTCTACTTTTGAATTGTCTACCTATCCTATTGGACCACAAAGATAGATAGAAAACCTGAAATATCGATGGTACAAGATAAAAGTCTGGAATTCTATGAAAATTATTATAATAAAATAAACAAAAGTCAAAAATGTACTATTGTTCTAATAATAATTATTGTTCTTGTACGTTTCTATGCTGGTGATAAAGCGACTTCTGAAATACTGATCTAATTTCAATTGGCAGCTCAAAATGTAAACGTGAACCAGTTTACAGTCATTTTTTTTCTAGAGAGCTGAAATTAAAAGTTGGGAAAGTGACAATTTTGAGTCGCCTGATGAATCTTCTAAGTGACTGAGCGCTATGTAAATTTCTAACTCTGTTGAATGTTGTTGAAAAACCTATTTCTGATTTCTGTTTTCTAATACAGATAACTGTTCAAGATTAACAAATATGATTAAGTAATTCGCACTCATGGTCTCGTCCAGTGGCTGGGCCGCAATTTATGAAAACCATCAATCGGTCTTGTTTCGAGAACCGATTCGTCGGTGACTATTTGAGTTTCTCAGTCTTCCAAATAAGCGTCAGAATTGGCTCATTGACTATTTTCGCTATAAACATGTTATGTTATGAAATTATGTTGGTTTCCTGATTTTTTTCTTCTTTTCGCATTTCTTATCATTTGAAAGAGACAATTGAATTTGTTCTTTGCAGTGAATGTAACAAAAGGGGACATTGGGTCATCCCAAAATGCAACATGAATGAAGATTAAGCGTGATAAAAAACCTTCCTACTTCTTATGATACGGGGACAACAAGTTTTGAAAGTTTGACAAATTTTCGTTCAGTCGTTTTGCTCGTAGGAAACAATTTTACTGGTGGAATTGATTAATTACTTTAGTCGGATCAATAAGTAATGATATAGAAATATAACAACTTTGTCTACTCACGCTAAAGCTATAACTACGAAGTCGAGCCAATTCCATGCATCTCTAAGATAGGTAAAAGGCTGCAGAATGAAACCCCTCGCCATCACCTTAACCGCCGATTCAAATGTATAAATGCCGGTGAATAAGACTCTGTAACATTTCCAGTTGATTAATGGTCGTATTTTTTTTAATTAGCTGTTTTAAGAGTTTAATTTTATCATTTCATAGAAATGTTAGTCTCCTTCAAAAATTAATTGAAATGTTATTTGAAAAAATTTGTTTGTCATTTCTTACTCGGTGGACTCAATGGTGGGCGTAGTAGGCATGATCATGAGTATGCAGTTAACCAAAATTGTTGTGATGATGAAGACAGAAAATAACGGATGCACGAGGATATAGATGGCCACTCGTCGAATTGGATTGAACGGATCGAGGATCCACATCGCATCCGTTGCTGAGAATCTGTAAATGTCCTTCCCTCTGCTGATAACCACGAATGTCTGCAAAAACCATTTATTTTTCATTGTCAAAGTCACCTTTTTGCAAAAATACATAAAAATGAAAAAATGGTCAGTGATGATGCGTACCCTTTGATTGTGGTAAAAACTATCAATATCCTCAAGAGGTATGGAGGCCAACTCTGGAGGAAATTCGTTGTGCAGTCGGACCGGAATGGGTGCTCCTTGTTCGAACATTGGATCTGGTTGAGGACCCTCATCTTCATCTTCATCATCGTATCGCACCTACAACCACAATCAGCCATTACAACAAAGTCCAATCCCAACATCGTGCTAAATCTTCCTAAATCTGTATCTTCATGACTTTGGCTTTATTGTGATCACTAAGAGACAAAATACAAATCAAAATTGCTCTTATATCTCTAGTAAGCAGTTCATTCAAATGCAAAATTCGTGTGTTTTGTGTGGAAACAATTGCTCGCTCGTATCTGATTAATTTTCATAGCTCTATCTTCGTTTCTAGGTTTTCTAAGTCAAAAAGGATGCATTTTGCGTGACAGTGTTGGATCTTATCTAAGATACTGTGAGTTGTGTACTCTTGACTTTTATGATCAATCAATCATTTTTCAACCTGCGATATTTTGGATCATTAATTTTTTTTTCATTAACTCAATTTCACTTACTAATTTTTATCAAATTAGGTTTTGTGAGTTTACTCTTGACATACAAAAATTTTTGAGTTCATTCAATATAAATTGCGTGACATGATAGTTTGTTTCGCCTAATAAAGGGATAGTAAGTAAAAAAAGGTTCTTCTAATTTTCGTAATTCTTAATTGAAATTATTGTATGTTTTTAATTTCATTATTTGTGACTTCACCTTCTTGTTTAAGACCTAAATGAAAATTCATGATTAATGTCATGTTCCATGCATGTAAACCGAAATTGCCCCACTTGGTTGCATATCCTTGGTACAAAATGTATTATCCATCTTACAATTCGTTTTCTTTCGATCTTCGCAGCTCCTGCAAGTGTTAGCCTACATATTTTATTAGCCTACATATTTCGTTTTGGTATTTTATGCCCTTTTTTAAGATTTTCTTATGACCAAAAGCCCACAACGTCTTCCTCCTCGATAAAGTCAATACTTTTTTTCATTAATTTTTTGTTTGATCGTGGAATTGCTTACCTTGCATAAATTTAAAAAATTTCATTAAAAAAAGGGTTGAGGCATTTAATAAACCGTGGGAGAGAAAAAAAATATTACTAGGATCAAGAAAAAAGAACTAGTTGTATCTAAAATGTGATCTAGATTATCTATGATAATCGTCACTAGTAAAGTTTTTGGACGGGTTTTCTTGTCATTCAGCTAACGTGCATTTATCAAGTCTCTTAGACTATTCATGCTGCAGTCCTGCAAAACATGAGAGCAAAAGACGATATGACTTTTTGCATTTTTATTTTTCAGGTTTGATCATTTTTAGTTGCTAATTTTTATTTTTAATAATCCGAAAAGATAAACAAACTCAGAAAAGGAAAATAAGAGAATTAATTTAAATTTTAGTTACAGAATCGGAACTCTTTAGTATTCAATAAGTTGGCAAATAATTGAAAATGAAATTTCAAATAAAATTGGAAGTTTCAGAGGAACTAATAATAAAGAAGAATGAATAGATGAGAAAAAAAGGGGGAAAATAGATTTTCAACTGTAACAATGACGGTGGATCTGAGCAATGGAAAAAAGAAAAAGTTATTGGGGGGGAAAAAAGGCGACAGTTTCGCTACGACAAGTTGATTAAGTTTTACAGCAATTGCGGACTTTAGTCACGAATTATCGATTTGTCAAATTCAGGCTAGAAGCGAGCGCACGACGACGGAGCCGCACACAACCTTTATGCATTTCTCGGCTCACTTTTATGCGGCTCTAGTAAAACAATCGTGGCTCATTTATAGTTCCAAGAGATGGCCGATTTCAAACAGTTATCAACAGAAAATTTTCAACCGCTGAATATTGTTGCATGTTTCCATTTTTTGAACAAACATTTGTTCTTACTTTTGTTTCATTTAGTAAATCGTGATTGGAAAATCACGAGTTTCGACACAAGTTAGAATTTTTCGTTTCTTTGACAAAGTTTTCGAGTTTTCAATTTCGTTTAACGATTCTCGACTTGACCCATTTGCAATTCGTGCAAACAATATCTGTAATTGGATAATCACAAATAATTGTTTCTCTCGGTTCACGCTATTTTTTAGTCGCATTTAATTTCTCACATTATTTTATTTTATTTTTCAGGAACAAAATATAAGCGGTTTGGCTCATCATTTAGCGTACACAAAATGTCTGCAAATAGACGGGAACGTTTAAAAATTGATGAAATCAATGAAAATGAAACGACGGCCAAAGTAATATCAATTTATTATCCACAAAGTTTGTAACAACATCGCAATTTTGAACGAATAATTTAGTTTCTTCTATTTTTCTATTTTTTTTTTTTTTCGCTAAACGATTTCCAAGTTTTGTGTTAATTTTATCCCCAAAGTTTGATGAAGAATCAAAATCGATTTTTTATTCAACTTTTCTCAAGTCTCGATCAATATAAAGTGCATAAGTGTAATAAATAAGCTCACAAGTCCAGTGGGAAATAACGTTCGAACTTCTTTTTTTTACCAAACTTACATCTGACGATAGAAACGTACTTTTTATATCAGTAGAGAAAAATTTTAACAAATTTCATTCACCAATAAATTTCGATGATTTGTAATTCAAACTTTTTAGATACCATACAAAAAGTAAAGAAAAAGAGTGAACAGACAAATCGAGAATCAAAAATAAAACCGTTGATAAATTGAGCTGAAAGTTGAAATCTTTTTCGTGAAAAAAAAAAGATCTAACTTTGCGAGAGAATTTCTTTTATTTGCAGTATAAAAATTGATGACAAATCAAAAAATTGTGGATGAATATAAATAAATGGCAACGCTGTGCAGCGGCCATCAATGGGCGCCTTTTTACTGTGAATCATATCGACAGTGTTAAAGCTCTTGAACAAAGCGCTAAAGCTATACGACTATAAGGAACAATAAGCGGTGGTTTTTGTTATTTACAGTCAGTACTCGCGAGGTGAAACAATGTTTCAAAGTTCCATCACGATAACCATTTGGATTCGAACATGCAATTTTGTGAATTCCTTAAGGGGTTCATCCTTAAGGGACCTCACCTCGAACAAATTGTTATTATCAAAGGAAATCTGACTTTAAACATTAAAAAAATGGATTTTTCGATCACGGAACATTGATACATTGTTGATCATTATTTTTCTCAAGTGAATCTAGTATGCTTGGTACTAATAGAAACAATACATCTCAAAAGATACAAATGTGAAATCAATAATAAAGTTGAGGAAGAATGATGAGCGTTATTACATAGCATGGCACAACATCTTACTTCTTTTTTCTTTTTCTTCCGTCCATAACCTCCCTGTAAATCGAGAATGAAGAAATAGTCGTTACATAAACATACCTATAGATCAAAGAGAAAGAGAGAAAAAGAGAGAGAGAAAGAAAGTGATAGCGCGAGATAGAGAGAGATTGGAGAAATTTTTTTCTTTTCTTTGAAAATTCAGATGCAACCAATGCTACCAGATTTATTTTTTCCATTCAAATATAACTTAACAACTTTTGCAGTTGAAAAATCTAAACATAAATATGAAAAATCTGGTAACATCGTGAACTCGGGAGGAAGGACACATCTACTGAGGTCAGAGTTGATAGATTTGCTAAAAAGTTGTTTTACTCATTGAGTACATATCTATAGCTAAATTTCACTTTTTTTGATACACAGTTATAAAAAATAGGTCTTGACATTCAGTACACTGTCGTTCGTGATGAGAGACCGAGTGTTTGAGTTCTGTTCAGGCATGAAAATGTACACAGATAGCAATTACTCGATACGAATAGGTATTATGGATTGAGTGATGATGATGAGATAGATATTTCTATACTTGTCTTCTACAATGACACTGATAACTTTGCAATTGAAAAGTAATACTCAAATCCATTTCACAAAAAGTTTGGCAACCAATCCAAATGCGGAAAGTAACATTTTTTTTTTTGGTTTTTTTCTTGTCCTTTCCAGAGAACCATTTTTATCGTGGAAGGGAAAGAGGAACTGAAACAAACTGGTTATGATCTTGTTAGAGGAGATAAAATTGGTTCTGTGAATGGCAAAACAGGCAGAGCGTTTAACATCTGATGAACATCAAGCTAGCATTGTACAGATGATGTAAGAGAACACAGGGAAAATATAAAAAAACATGGTCCCAAACGGAATACAACAAGTTACAAAAACCAGTTTCAAAATCAAGGGTCAATCTTACAACATCAACTTTTGCAAGTCGAGTAACTACTGATTTGATTTAAACTTTTTCTTTATGATGTGATGTTGCATTTTTTGTATTGGTCGGTAGAAAAATCGGTTTGATTCCTTACAGTCTAAGTCAACCAAACTGTTTGCGATTGAAAACCTTGTATTTTCGATTGATCGCTGAGTTGTATCTAGAAAAACTTGAGCAACGATTGGACGACGTGGTGCCATCATGAGTCGATGATCTGAATGAATTCACGAGTCGGTTTTGATCTTAACTTCTGTTTTTTTTTCGTTTTTTAATGTTATAAAGTAATTTTGGATTGGTTTCAATAAGATGACTTACCTCGCTTTCCGCTCTCTTTCTTTCGAATTCTTTCTGTTTAGCGTCTTCTTCGGCAATGCGAGTTTCGATTGCAACTAGAGATTCTCGTGTGAACGGACGGAACAAGCTTCGTTCTTCTTCTGATTCAGAGAGTGAAAGTTCGGACATTGTCTAAACTGCACAGTTCCGAGCCACCTTTCTGTAATGGAAACGCACAACTTTTGTTAAAACAATTTGAAAACAATTTGTTGAGGAATTTTTTTAAATATTCAACGAAAAAGAGCCTCAAAGTTGTAAGCATGATTTAAAAATAGAAGTTGACTTGTGAGGATTAAAAGTTGGTTTGAAAAATTACGACAGAAGGTTGTGAAGTTACATAAATTGATGCATCGTTTGGAAAGTAATGATTTAGAAGGATATTAAAAATTGATTCAACTTAACAAGTTGATAAGCAAAGAGTTATTAAATGTAACAGAAAAAAAACGTCGCATAATGCGGTCAATAACATTGTCTACTTTAGCGACCAATCAATGTCTACATTGTGTATAGCCTATTATTTCTATATCGAATTCAAACTTGAGCTGCGATCAACTTGAACTTTATAATTTCGCAAAGCACATTATTAAAGTGCATTCTTATAAGGTCTATTTTTAAATTGATATGGTTGAAAATTAAACTCGAAAGATGAACATTCAACTCTATCAGTGTGAAAATCTAATTTGAATAATTCATAAAATGCATAACGACATTAGTTCCGTTAATTACGAAAATTGCAAAAGGTACGTATTTTTTTCACTTTTGATGGGCACCTCAGGTGTCGCACCTGAAGGTTGCAAATTACTTTGAAATTTGTTACCAAGTACAGTTCCCAGTTTGCTGAGTGGTTTATTATATTATGTGAAATCAGTTTGGAACTACGAGTTGTACTATTCGCAACTAACGTTGTGAGAATTTTAGTGTTTGTATTAGTTCCGATGCAATCCGATAAAGTAATTTATCACACATTGAGAGTAATTAATTTGTGTAAAGGCGTAGAATAGAAAATGACCGAATTAGTCATGTTTTAGACAGTTCTTATTGAGTGAAAAATTAACCAAACTTAATTCAAAAACACTGGTCGTAATAGCTTCGCTAATGAATGGCAACAAAGAAAAGTTGAAGAGTTGAGACTGACATGAGATGAATTTTAATGCGAGTTAATTTATGTTAGTTAGATTCAATTCACCAAATACTAAAAATGAAAAAGTTAGACCAAATTGAAATTGTCAGTTTGTTTTTCTCAATTCTTTTTATTTCCTCTGGACGTTGAACTTGTTTGGCATCCGATTTCTTAAAATCAGTTAAATTTTTTGTCTTTCCATTTTTCAATCAATTTAGTTCTCAGCCTAGACTGGCGAGTGATTTTGCAACGATTAAATAATTAATGAGCAAAACGTGGATGCGAAAAAAAATTGTGACTGTCGATGAGTCAAACCGAAAGATTTTAATTTTAGATAAACGAAATCAATAAATTACACATGCTTGATAGGTTTCGTTATAAATACATCATTTTCTGCTCGATGAAAAGCATTTATGACTTTTATTCCAAACGATTTTATTAGAATAATAAACAAGAAAAATCATGACCCAAATTGTTTAAAACAATACTTTTATGATATTCACATATTAGATCCAAATTTTGATAAACATTTTATCGCTCAAAGTTAACATTTAAGCGTGTTTGAAATTGAATAATAATTGAAAATATGATTAAAAGATGGGATGTGACAAACCTTGCTATCGGTGCTAACAATTTGCTCGTAAACGACGTCTTGTGTGTTGTGTAGGATAAACAAATTGGCGTCGAGGATCAAGTCGAAATCGGGACTCGTGGTAGCCACTGTTGTCTAGTAGTCTTTGTGAAGATGTTTTGTATGATCGGACGGATAATGGTTTTTGAACCGTATTGCTCCGCGATTTTCGATTCTCGATATCGGTTCTCCTCTTGTACCTCCAGTCGTATTTGTCACTCTTTATTCGAAAATACTTGTTCGCTGAAATAGCTACGTCTAGTAACGACTGTGTTGCGGCAGTGCGTGATATAGTGGCTTCCGTCCAGCTTGAACCAAGATTTTTCATGTCCGACCTAAAACAAACCAAACAACTATCTTAATCCACAAATTCAAACTCAAAACATTCAATTGTCCCATCTCTTAAACTTCCAACTGCAATTTTTTTTAATTATTCACATTCTATTTCAGAGATAGCCCACTGTTCTTACAATTACAATGTAAAATACTCTTATTTATAAACATAACTTTATTATTTGCAAAATTATGTTAATGGAAAAACTCATATTAAATATCAAATTTGAATTTAAAATGTCAATGAAAGAATGCGAAATAATAACAATTCGAAATTTTGAAAATTTGTTCATTTTTGTTCCAATTAAAGTTTGAGGAGGCGACGAAAAAAACTGTTACAATTTGTAAATAATTAAAAACGTGCATAAAAAGGGTTTATGGTGACTAAGAACATGATCATTTTTGATGAGGTGAAGCTTAGGTCAGAAAACGATCCGAAAAATTGTATGTAGAACGAGAGAAGCTATATTCTATAGGTACAACACACAGACACACACACAGGTTTGGTTTCCCTAGAAGCCATCGATCTGTTAAAGCCCGCAATGCGTGTGCGCCTCTCCGCTCTCGGTACATGTGCACTGTTATACCAAAGCAGACTCCAAGGCGCACATGCTCTACCGCAACACCAACCACTCGGTGTCTACGTTCATTTTACTACGTTTGCTCTTTTCCATATTTTCTTTCTTTTTTATTGAATCAAATTTGCATCGCAATTCTTCATTGCGTAACATAAGTCTTTTGTACGATATTTACAAAATTGGAAAAAGTGTTTTAAAAAAAAGAAACAAAAATGAACCACAGACGTTTTTCGTCGTCGAGAATTAGTTAGAATGAAAATTTCAAGATTGCAGATTTTAAGATTGAGATTGAAAAGATATGGTAATGTTATTGGGTCAATGATTGTCTTCTTCAAGGTGTGCGATTTTTGTTACGTATCACTTTTTGTAGTAAACAGTTTACATAAAAAAATGAGTTTGGCCATTATCTGTCTATCTATTAGACAATGGAATTCACTTGAGTTGAATGTATGCAATTCAATTTTGAAGATAAACTAACGACCTTGGTTCCACTTTTAAAAATAATCTTCAAGCAAGTTGTAAATGGCAAGTGTAAAGTTAACATTGTTTGCAGTTTTTTACAATGAAGTTATTTTTGGTTTCTGCACAGCTGAGAATTGAATAAAAAAGAAGAACAAAAACAATGAACAAGAACAGAATAAATTTTGTTCGAAGAAGATATTTTTTTTTATTTGAAGTTAGAATTTCTTTATGAATTTGATTTGTCTCTTTACGATTGTGCAATTTGGTGTCACAAGTGATGTCAATAAAAACGGTTTTGGTGCAACATTGCAGAAACTGTGAAACATTTCTTGTAACGTTGGGCAACAATGCACCAACTGTGCAGGCAAATTTTTTTTTTTCGTCGGAGAAAATCGTTATTTTCACGATTCATAAAAAACTGCAATTCAATTATTTTGCAAAGACAAAAAAATTTATATCTTATTTTATATCTTTATTACTTTCTTTTATTGTCACACTAAGATTTAAAATGAACGTTTTTTCTTTCGTTCATTTTTCATTTGAACAATCAGGTCAATTTTGTCAAACTGACAATGATGAATTGTTGATAGAAAATGCATTGCAAACATTTTCGACTTTCAACAGGATTAATTGTTGCAGCAGATCATGAATCTTGTTAATGCCATTACAAGCTCTCGTGTGAATGAACTCCACGTTATAACAACTTGTGAAATTCACCTGGAAATTAGTTGATCAAATAAAAATTCATGTCAAACGAAGTCAGATCTGTTAATCTCATTATTCGTTATTAACTTTGAAGTTTTGTTCGAACAAAGTTGTAAAGTACTAAACAATAAATGGTTTATAAAAATAATTATTTAATAATTCTCTGGAATGTTTTTTTTTCTACGTGATTTAGCAATGAACAAAAAATGTTGAAACTACTAGTATTTTTGGTTTCTAAAAAGTTTCATCTGCAGAAAGAAAATAACAACGACCGATTTAAACAAAAACATGTTTGCGTGTCGCATAAATCTTGGCTGCACATGCTTCATGAATTAAAGGTCGAGGTGTACACGATGTTGCGAGTGACAATATTAGTGTTTTTAGACTTTCAATACATTAAATTCAAACTTTTCCTAGAAATTTCAACAACCAATCGCAATGAAATCCTTACAAAATTCAACAATCATTTTCTCACTTATTTTAATTTTTGATCAACAAAATAAAATAAAAACATTTCGTCCAACGTCTGTTTCGTTTCAGTACAATAAATCTTAATTTTCCCCTTGAAAGTCTGTCTTTCTCTATCGTTTCTAAAGAAATTAAACTAAAGTAACAAGTTATTATCTTTTTTGTCTTTTTCTTACTTATTTTTTGTATACAAAAAAAGTAAAAATAAAAAAGAGCAGGTGCAAAACTTTGACAAATTGCATAGGGCTCATAATACAAGCGTTCGAATTATCGACCAGTCGGCAAATAGACGTTGGTACGTCAGAAGTTACACTGCAATGACTTATTTATTTTCCTTGACCTTATATATACGCTCACTTTGGACTTGTTCTTGTTAACTCGCGAAACCCAACCGAACAAATTTCGAAGAAATCACAACAATAGGTGCAAAATACATGAAGAGCATCGAAATTCGTGACAAATGTTGATTGTTAGCATTAGCAAGTAGTCGAGGCAACGTTTCGTCATACAAGTGGTTAGGACCGAGTTTGGTCAGACGCATAGAAATTTTCACTTTTTTTCTCTGCACTGTATTTTATGCATAATTTTCTAGGTTTTAATGAAAATAGAATATTTGTGGAATAAGATTTAATAATTTCTCATGTCAAAGGGTGCGTTGTAAGATAAGTGCAACGGCTTCCGTGACTGCTGTTGATGTAGCAACGTAACCTCTTGTTTTGTTTTTGTTTGGCCGGTTAATTATCTTCAATTTAAAAAATTTAAATTCGAAAATTCGCACGAAAAATATTTCATCTCTTAGAAAACTGCCTGAAAAACAAACAAATTATAAATGATCGTGATTCTGTTCAGTTATTTTCCAAATATTGATTCAATCTTCCAGTAATCTTCCAGTTGTTTTTCCACTGTTTGTCTTCTGTTTGCTTAATCCAGAAGAAACGAATTGAAACTGTTTCCACAAAAACTGTAGACTTTTTTTTGAACATTTTACTTTTTTCAGGGACTTAAATCCTTACTTAGTTTCGTCTGACAGTCTTAGTTGCAAAGAAAAAATGACACGTGCAAAAGAACAAAAAGTGTATGTGTCTGGTTTACGAAAAAAACGAACCGAAAAAAATTTAAAGATCTGTCCGTGCCTGACCTTATCGCGACAAATAAGTACGTTGGCAAACAAAAAATAAAATAATGTCAAACGGGAAATCAATGTTGAAAAACAAGTAAGTAATTTTCCTATGAACAATTATGAACAAAAACACATGTCAAATAAAACATTCTAATAATAGTGAAAGGAAACTATTTTGCAAAACGCCAAACAAACGTTTGTCAACACATCACTGGGCTGAATTTATTGTATTAGTTAGTTACATAATGGTCAACTTGTAAATTTCGTCTATTGATGAATTTTATGCAATTTTGTGCAATTTCCAGTCTGAGTCTTGTTTATCGAATTTTTTAAAGGATTAAATTAAAATGTTCAAAGTAAAAGTTTTTTAAATAATTTTTTTTACTTCCAAGTACTTAATTTATTCAACTTAATATTATAAAAGAGACACATTTTTGTAGCACTAAAGTTTTAAAAAGTTAACAACATGAATCAAAATGATGACAAATATCACGAGTCGGAGTGTTTTCCAAACGTCAAAAAACGAATACGAAACTTCAAGTTAACGTTTCCAGGATTATTTATACCATTTTCACCATGTACATCCATTAAAACGTGAACTCTAAAACTAAACTTTGTGTCAACCAGCAAAAAGCCATAATTCATAACTGACATCTGTCCAATTTGCATCAATATTTGGGTCTCTCAGACCCAACCTGTGCTCTTGAAGATTGTAAGTGTATCGACGTTGCAGTTGTGAGTGTATTGTTATTGATCATAACTGTTTCAAGCCACCGTTACAACAATTTCGAAAACGTCACTTGTACGTAAAAGCAAGGAAACAACAAGACAATAAAAAAAGAAGACATAAGTGTAGCCAACAAAAAAGACATGTAAAAAAAGGTGTCAAAATGTAAACGCATGGTAGTCCAGCTGGTGGGAAGGGATTCGGTGGAGGTTGTCAGATAGAATCTAACGGCTGACTGGTTTATCGATCTCGGTGTGAAAATGGGGCCGATATACTCACGGGCAAGTTCTGCTGCGACTTGGTGCACAGGCGAAGATGAATTCTGCAGGCGGAAGACAGGCACTGATGTTAGGGTGCGCGGGGCATCTGGGGGCCCCGAACCGCCGCGGCGACGACGCTGCTAATGACTCGTGGACACTGAGCAGTGTCGGGGCTTGAGCCGGTGCGCCACCATGGGCTGCGTCATGACCTCGACTATCGGGGCACCATCGGAGCCCGGGCGCCCGTGGCAAGCAACGACCCGCCGAACGACTCCTGGCGTTTAGTTGGCTCGAAAGCGATGCCCTAGTCGCGGAGGTTAGTGTCCAAAAGTTACGTCGGCAAGCCCACCGAGTCGAGGGCCAGCGCAGATAATACCGCAGCGCGCCGCGCCAAACCGCGCAGTGGACAACCCGCGCACTACGTTAGAACGCCTGCCCCACCCCCAACCCCCGAGGACGCGCCGTCACAAATCCTCGCCACGCCTGGTTTTGCCCTACAAACCCCGTTTAAACACTTCAACATAACGCCCCCGAGATCATACATACACCGAGACCTACTCTCCCTCGATACTCTCCAAGGTCAGGGCGAACGGCCACCGACACAACACCAATCATCCTTTCTTCTTATTTCTCTTCTTTTTCTTTCTTTCGTTTGATCACAATTTTTGTTTGCTAATGTCAACAATCAAAACAGTCAATCATCATTCAAACAGTCATCGAAACAACAATGAAAATAATGACGACGCAGTTTTATTTTCAAACACGCTTTTTTTAGTCTTTGTCACACAAACCTTTTCCTTCCCCTAATTTTCTAACTTGTTATTTTTTTTTCAAATTAACATATGTGAAGGGAAGTTGATGAGACAAAAATTAAATGACAAAACATGTTTGCATATAAAGAAACATTGTTCGGAGCATTAATCATAATTTTCAAGTTTTTTTATGAGATTTCAGTTTCTTACAAACAGCTTATAGGGTAGAATAACAAGGTTAACCTAAAAGTAAGGTTAGGTAGGTTGTAACTTCAATCATAAAATGAAATTTGATTTTAAAAAACTTCATGAAATGTCGAGTTTATTAACTTTGCTTCTGTACAACGTATGTAGAAACTATTGCTGGTAAAGGGGACCTTGTTTCACAAGTGTTTAATATTGCTTCATATAAGTTTATGAAACTTATTATATAAAGTTATTTACGTAAGTTTTCTCAGAAATAATTAGTAGAAAGGTAAATAAGCAGGCTAACCTAAAAGCTAAGTTAGTTGGATCTTACTTACGAAGTTATTAGCGCTAATTAGTTCAAACGATTGCGGTTCGAACAGAAAACTGATTATGTTGATAGAAGCATGAAAAGTATGTTTATTTAAATAAGAAAAATATCGCATCGTACATTATAGGTGAACACTGTCAAGTATTAGGATATGTTGATCAATCCCCAACTTTATAAATAAACAGACAAACAATAACAAAAACATTATTTATATTTACAGAAATACAATTACAATCAACTAATAATTAAAATAGTAGAAACATAATGATGATCAGAACTCAATTTTGCGAAAGAAATTTTGAGTTTTGATCACCACAAAAAAATAAGCACAAACAGATATGAAGTTCAAAGACCACGCGGACTCTTGACCAGGAGACTAATACCATTATCTGAACGATAAAATTAATTCAAACATTTGACTCTGTTTTCTGAAAAGAGATGTATTTTCCGATCAATTAGATAAAGTGGTGTTGATAAACTAGAATAACGTATGGCAGAGAAAAAAAAGAAGGAACAAAAACTGATCGATTTATCAGAACGCGTGCAATAGTTCGATTGTAACGGTCGAATCAAAAAAGGCGAAAAAAATTAAAAGGTCGAAGAAACAAATGTAGGCTGAGTTTAGGGAACGGAAAAAAAAGTGGACCAAGATTGGTGTGTGAAAAAAGTAGCGCCAAGTCGAAGAATCGAGGATTTGGTAAGGCGCGTGCTTTTTCCTTCTGTGCCACGGATGGATCAATGAAAATATACCCCTCCTATGCCATCACCTCATTTCAATGCTCCCACCCGATATCGCGACGCTCTCTCTCGGACTTGATATCACTCTTCACACAACTCGACTGACACTGTGTCGTACCGCGCCAGTCGAAAACGACAACTTTTGTCAACAGCCGACTGTCATTATAATTGACATCGTTCCGATGAACAGAAACGCATTGTTCGTTTGATATCTGTATCCTCATTATGAAATACAATTTGTGTGATGGAAATCTAATTTCAAACGCAAATAAAACCTTTATATTATAGACTGAAAGAGTTCTTTTAGTATTCACTTTTTCGCAATCGTACTGAAACAAAAAATTTTCGACGTTTGCACAGTTGAAAAAAAAGAAAAAGTACATTATTCGGTACAAAAAAGATGAGTTGAGATGAAGTACTCAAATGGTTAATGTCAATAAAAAATATATTTTTAAAATTTACAAAATTGTATTGTATATCGTCAAATTTGAAACTAGATAAGTAACGTTATAATTTCATTCGATCCGTTGCACTCATCAATACTGTGTAACATACATATAGAAAAGTTTCAGAATTTGTAACTACGCGGTAATAAAAAATAATAAATTGAACTAAAAATCGAACCGTCACGTCAATTGGCGTCGAGAAAAAACGAGTGACTTTTGTAGTCCCTAAACTTTGGCTCTTCTAGTCGTTGTTCTGTTACGCAGATGTCGTTTTTTATTTCTGCTATGAGGGCGTCTGCGAAAAAAATGAAATTGATAATTGACATAAATTCACGGATGAAATACAATGGAAACAAGTCAATAAACAATCTTACCAATAGAAGTAAAATCTTTCTCTTGACGTATATAGTCTAGAACAACAACCTTCATCTTTTCACCATACAAATCGTTATCGAATTTATGAAGAACGTGTACTTCCTATAATGAAAAAAAGTAATTAAAAAATAATTTAAATGTTTGACCGATAATGAATTCCGATAATTTTTTTACAATGGAATTTTTACCATTGACTTTTCGATATTTTTGTAAAACGGATTCCATCCTATACTCATAACCATCTTGTGAACGTTTCCTCTCACAGATGCCCATCCACAATAGATTCCAGTGTCAAAATCAGGCGGCAGTGCGTCTACGACATCTTTTGGAAAATTTGCTAAAACAATAATAATGATAATAAACGTTTGACATTAAAATTCTAACTATTTGTGATTCGTTTGAATTGTACAAAATTTGCAGTAAATACCTGTAGGAATACCTAAGGCTTTGGACCCTCTTCCAAAACCTTTAACGATTATACCTTCAGAAAAGTATGGTAACGATGCTCTCATAGACATTTCGGTTATCCTAAAACAAGGAGGTTCTTTTTTAATTTTTTTAAAATCAACCAAAATTGTAAATGCAGAATAAAAAGTTTGTGAAATGAAATAAACAAAATTTTGCGTATATCTTAAACTTATTTCAACTAGCAATAACGCAATTTTATCGTTAAATGTTAAAAATTTGCGTTTTTAATTTTTGCCTTGATCTTTCAGATCCAAGTTGTGCACTGGAGAGTTAAGTAAAATAATTGAACAGTTGTCCATCTATCAACACGAATGAAAAACAAAAATACATGTACAATGCTGTGTTATATAATATTACGAATCCCTTCTTCTAAGACATATTTAATGAGCCGTCAATTCTCAACTGTTTTGTATTAACAAAAAATATCACTTTTAACATTACACCATTTGTTGACATAAAAGTAAAGTGTCATTGATTATCTTAACAATTTCGAAATTACATCACGATTAATCAAAGATATTAAGCAACATTTTTCTATTAATCTAACACTAGAAAATCCAGTAGGAATTTACATCATCTACACATGTTCGACTCTGATGACAGATAACAATATTTAGAAATTAAAAATCGGTGATTGTCAATTAAAAACGGTTCAATGAATAAATACTTGCCTACACAATACGTGCACTATTTCCTGTAATCTCAGCGTTCATAGACCAAGTGAAAAATGACTCGTGTGATACGATCGAAAGTACACTGAATGACTGGATGATTATCATATCTATCCTATACGTTTGTCACGATACTAAAATCATAAATCGTTTATAGACTTTGTCATACATAAACAAACTCACTGATAAACATTTTCCTTGAGGAACATTTTTGTCATTCATCATTGTTTCATGATAGCCCGTCAACGTGCAATTTATTTCGCCTTGCAATGACAGATGCTCGTTGTGTACTTCCTTTTCTGTTGAAAATAAAACCTTGTCACTTTTGAGGTTATGTTGCCCCAAATTGAAATTGTGTCAGATAAGAGAGAAATCAGACGACAAAAAAGTGAGATAGTAGGAGAAAATTTGAAACGTTGCTCACTGTCTATGATCAGTCCGATGTTATAATTGAAACTAATTCAATTATAATCACTGGGAATAGTGGAAACGGAACAATTTGAATTATAGGTTAAACACGCCGGTGTTTGTTTACAATTGTTTTTCTTTTGGCAATCAATTTTTGTTTCGTTTTTTTTCTATCATGGGACGAAACAGAAAACGGAAGCATCCAACAGATATACGACCTCAAACAGAAAAAGAAAATGTTATTCCTATTCAAAATTTGCCAGAAAATTATTTGAGTATTAAGGTAAACAATTTTATGATTGTTTAACAATTATTGTGTGTTGTCATTGTTTGAAATTCTGAATTTTGACTATTGTTTCGTTTGTAGCTGAGAAAAAAGCAAGTGAAGATGAAGAATTTATTGACATATGCATTTGACAAATGTCAAAATCACGAAGGAGTTTTGTGGAGTGCCACAGGAGATGGGATAGAAAAGTTGATCTCCTTAGTAGAAATATTTAAACGAACGAAAACAGAATTTCAAAACCAAATTAACAAATTGAGGTATGATTTTGTTGCACTTATTTAAAAACCATCAATAATAAATGATTGTTAGAAATAATTGTTTATTTTAGATACACAAAAATGGAAGTGCAAAAAACTGAAAACGATGAAACGGAACTGAAAAATATTCCTGAGATGTTTATATATCTGTCCAGGTAAATTTTGGATTTTTTGCGAAATTTTAATTCTAAAAAAATACAGCAATATAAGTGGTTGTCATGCTTTATTGTGTTACAGTAACAACTGTAAAATCGAAAACAATAATAATTTGTGACTGTTAAAATTTCGACTTTTATAAAATTGTTATTACGTTTGTTACATCAACAATACAATTTCGTACATTTCTTTCACAGAGAAACAAAAGAAGAAACGAAAACTGTTTTAGACAATTCAAAAACTCTAACAAATGAGACAATGAGATCGCTTGCCGGACTCAATCTAAAACTCGGACAAAAAAGACCGTCGAATGATAATCCGTCGAACAGAAAAAGAGATAAGAAAAAACGGAGATCAAATCAAAACAGATGATACCTTTGTTACTTTCTCCGATCTTGTAAATAAAAAGAAACCATAAAAAAAGAATTAAAGAATAAAAGGAATATAAAAGAAAATAAAAAAAATTATAAGGAAGAAACGTAGTGATGTTTTTTTCGTATTTTTCGTGTATCGAGAAGTATATTTTCGGGTGGATAAGAGTCTACTGCAGTTAATTGGATCAACCGTGACCAATCAGCTTATTGATTTTGACGTCTTCGAGCCGCTCGTTGTTTGTCAAAACGCAGTTCCATCTCTTCCAAAACTCTCGGAGTGTAGCGCACAATCAGCTTGACTGAATTTTGAGCTTGCTTTAGCAAGTCGACAGCTTTCTCATGATTTTCACCTTCGACGCACTGTAACAATTAATATTCAACGTTATAACAAACTAAAAAATCTGCCTAATTTAGAGTTTTTCATTTATAACTTTTTTTGAAAACAAAAAAAATAAATGTTGAGATATTGATTATAATACTGACCACTCCATTAACAGACAGTAATTGGTCCCCTCGTTTCAAACCGCCATGACGATCGGCTACACCTCCAGGAATGATTCTGGAGATGTAGATGGGAGAGTTTTGTTCCCTGCCACCCATCACGTTAAAACCCAATCCTTCCTCTGTTTTCGGAAGCTCCACGACTCGAGGATGAGCATGTCCTTCACTTGCAGCAAAAGCTGCCACTGTCGCTTTGGCAGTTGCTGAAGCTCTTACATCTTGAGATCCCTTCAAAAATTGAACAAATTAAACTCGAACCCTTTTTATTTACTTTCTATTTAATTTTCTCATAGTTTTAGGACATTTCATAACTCACTTGAATGTCCACCGTTTCATAAACATGCTCATAAACTTCCCTGACAGCGTTAAGGAAATCACTTTGCAATACTTTTTGTAAAGCTGCGAGTTTCGTTATTGGCAAATCTCCGCCTAGAAACACAAAATAAAATAATGAAAATAGACTATTGAACTATTTTACACTATTTACCGATGGGAAATTCAAGATTGTTTGTCTCACTTACTCTTCTGAAGTTTTTCCAATAACTCAATAGACCTTTTTATATCTGCAGAGAAAACATTGTTAATTATTAACATTTCATTGTTCAATCATTGAGATAATGAAATAACAATAATGGCCACTCCAACGGGTGGATTGTTTCCAGAAAACATTTAAAGAGACAAATGAATTTTCATAAACGTCGCAGAAAAAAACAATGAAACTGCTGAGGCGTAAAGATTTTGTTGATGGGGTGTGTCATACCTTTTTCTAGAGTCAGTGGTTCTCCGATTGTCGCCATTTTTGTTGTTAAAACACAAACAAAAAACACCTGTCAGACACACCAAATTGTTCACTTTTTATTTTTGACAATTCGTTCCGAACCCAATATGACAGATGGGCGTTAAAACAGAAATGAACAAAGATGTCGATCGAAGTTTCGTTTTTCACCTGCTGATTTCAGCGCTACCTCGTGGCAGTGAGTAGAAATATAATTTTTATAAATTAAATGACAGCATAAACATTTGAAGATGTGGTTTTTTATAAAATATTTCAAGTATGTTTTGTTTGGTTATTCGTTGAAATAATTTTAAAATTGTTTAGTCAGATATTTTTTATTCGTCACACAAAAATATCTTAAACAAGGTACGTTTCACAAGTTCACATAATAATAATCACTTTCGTCGTATAAAAATAAATCAGAAATTAACGAAATATGTAGCAATACATTTCATCTTAAATGTCACAACATGGCTTCTAAAATTATACTTATGAAGAGAAAGGAAGTAATTGATCTAAAATGTTATTGTCATTAATTGTAAAACTGAGATTACGGAATTGTTGATCGAAAAGAAAAAATACTTCCATAGCCAAATGATTCTTTACCATACATTTTATCAGTGAGAATCATGGTTTTCATGAGGTATTTGATATTATTTGATCTTATTTGAACTATAATTGAAGTACTTATCTAGCTAAAAGTCTTATCGTTTTTGGCAAAAGTTGAGCTTCACATGACACAGCACTTTTCTTCTCCTTGTGAGTCATTCTGCAAAATATACAAATATAAACAAAACATATGAAAAGCATATTTCAGAATCTTACAAACTATTTTGTAAAGTCATATTTACCGGTTGGTATCCTTTTGGAGGATTGAACCTATAACCACTATGACGCGACGAACTCAAAGAATAATCTTGTTTGATCCACTCCGAAGTGGCCATCTCCTAAAAAACCGTTTTAACAAAATTAAACTTATTGTTTCACACTCAATTAAACTTTTTAGAGGCTTTTTAATATCAAAAAATATACCTCTCCCTCGTTGCTAATTAGCAAAGTCACCATGTTATCTCCCACAGGCCACTTTTGAGTTTTCATAACAATATTTGAAGGAGGATTGTGAGTCGCGCCACAATCTACGGACCATACACAAACATCACCACCAGCTTCGATCTTGACCGTGCGATTAAACTTGTAAATTGTTTCCAAATCCTTTACTCTGCGTGCTACTTGCCATCCGCTTAGACTAATTTCCTAGAAATTAAAATGTTTATAAAATTAAGTTTGACTTTCTTCGAATAAAATAAGGAGTTTATAAAATTCAATTTACCCTGTCTCCTTTGTTTGTCAGTTTTACAAACTTTCCTTCAGGATCAACGTCGGAAATCTCAACGTCCCCTTTGGCAGAGTTTGAAATACTGAAATCATGATTTCGTTGCTCGTTTTCTTCTACAAGTGTTCGCTTTCTTTTCACAGCACGGAGGGGAGTTGCTCGGGAAGGTGTTCCTGCGCGGCCTGAGATTTCTGTTGGTTGCGATCCCGGAGTGATATTCAATCTTAATAGAAATTATAATGAATTAATAATTTCTAGAATGAAACACCTACTTCTTTTAATGTCTCGTTAAATTTGTAACATTTCTTTTTTGTTTACCTCGCTTCTTCAGATTCCAAGAGTTTGCTATAAGCTGCGATTTCAAGGTCGAGTGCTACCCTAATATCCATAAGATCTTGGTACTCCTGCAATAGTTGCGATATTTCTTCGCGCATCCTAGCAAGTTCTGCTTCCAAAGTGGCTAAATCTTCTGCGTGTCTGACTTTCTCCATGTCACGCAAGTTTTCCAGTTCTCTGTTAGAAAGAACAAGTTTTTTTTAATCGTTTGTGTAATACTTTTTCAAATAACTTGAAATTTGAGTATTGAAAAAATTGATCTAAATGATAAAATTACCTGATTTTACATTTCAGAGCATTGTTACCAGATTCCAATTCGACGATTCTCTCATTTAAAGCATCAATTTTAGCCCTGGTCTGACGGAGCTCCTCGACTGCCATAGAAGCAGCGCCACTGTTGCGATTTGCATGTTGCTGCAGAGTTTTTATCTTGTTTTCATACAGCGCCTCGATTTCCTCTCGATTTGATCGCATCTGCGCCTCGTACTGATCACGTATTTCTTGTAACGACGCTTTCATTTTTGCCTCGTACTTTTCAGCCAACCTATGGAAAATATTTACAATCACATGTATATAAAAAAAATGTTTCAAAACATTTCCTCAACATTCCAGACTCAAAATTTCTTTAAAATATATTTATAACAAACCTTCCATCGATCTCCGAAATGTCAACAGTGCGTCTTGTGCGCGACTCGGAAAGTTCCTGTTGGAAAACTTGATCTTTGAATGTAGCTTCCTCTTTCAAACTTTGGATATGATTCTCAAGGTCGATCCGATGTAGTGTCTCTTCCTCAAGGTGATTTCTCACGTCATCCAGCTGGGTCTGCAAGCGCGCGTTTTCTTTCTCAAGGTCTTCAACTCTTTGGGACGAGTTTTTCTTATCCGCTAACAGATGGTTGTATTGTACTTGTAACTCGTTGAACTTTTTTTCGTAATTTATCAGGGCATTCTCTGCTGTTTGGCAGTCTTTACTTTTCTTTTCAAATCTGAAAATATAAAGAACAAGAAAAATGTAAACATTCAATTGTAAACAAATAAAACAAAATGAATAAAAAATTGTTATAACAACATCTTACTTTGTTTTAAGAACTTCGCAGTCATCCCAAAGTCGTTTGATATCGATCTCTAATTTTGCGCGCTCTTTAGCAGTTTCATCCAAAAGTCTCCTCGCGTCAGTCAGCTCGTTGTCATAAATAGCCTTGATATTCGAAATTTCCCTAGTGATGTTCTCCTCTTTGGTCTGCACTTCTCTGTTCAACCGAGAGTTCTCGGTTTCGAGCCGGCGAACCTTGTCGATGTAACAGGCAAGCCGGTCGTTCAAATTTTGGAGATCATGCTTTTCCTGCAACCGGGAGAACCTGTTGGTGGGGCTCAACGGACTCCCCGCACGGCGGCTCACCGGCGTCGATGAAGCCGAACTTAGCTGTGAGCTCGACGAAGAAGCTTTTTTGTTCATCTTTGTTGACATTGTTGTTGCTATTTTGAATGTTTCAAAAAAGTGAGGTTAAGTTGGCCCTTTTGCCACCAGTTTTTTTTAATCTCTTCAGCCGACCGAATACAAACTAAAAGCTTGAATTAACAACTAAAAACTGATTACATCGGCTTGAAAAGTGTCGGCAACTCCAAAAATACACAACAATTGAAGATAATTTGAAGAAAAGAAGCTAAGATTTTCTGGTGCTTGTTTTTCTGGCGGCAGAAATCGAGATTATCTGATATTCTGATTGGCTATTGGCTATTGATGAAAACTCGCCTTTAAAACCTAACCTCAACTGACTGTGAAAATCCGCCTTAAACCTAACCTTTACATTTATGAAACACTCGTTGACTCGTGAATGCTCTGATTGAAACAAGATTTTTGTTTAGTTTTGTTTAATTTCCACTCTTAATTTTGTATACAAATCGTTCTAAAAATGGCTGCGAGTAAAACGCTTTTGTTGCCGCGTTTTACAATCAATGCCTTCAAAAATATCCTTTACCCTAGGCAAGTTTGATTTAAAAAACATAACCTTTGCTTTTGTTTATCTTTTGTTTAAACGCATTAAATAATTTTATACTGAAATTTGATGTATATTAAAATTTTCATTGTATTTTGTCATCTCTTTCATTCAATTTTCGGTTCAACGACACTATAATCATGTAACTAATGTTTCATTTTTATAAAACTATATTTCATTTTTGCAGGACACTCAGTGTAAATTACGTGCAAACCGAATCTATATCGAACAAAATCTCTGAAAAATTGGGCCTTCCAGAAAAACCACGAAAACCTTTATCGCCATATTTCCGGTTTATTGCTAAAGAAAGACCGGCGTTGTCAAAAGTGTATACTGGCCATCCACAGAATTTGCTCCGAGTAATTGCCGAGAAATGGAAAGCAACGGATGAACAGACAAAGAATGAGCTCAGAAGTCAGTACAATCTGGAAATGGTTGATTATGTTAAGAATATAATCAAGTACGAGAAGTCACTGACAAGCGAGCAAAAAGAACTGCTGAAAAATTACAAAAAGGAGAAGAAAATAATCGATGACAAAAGAGAACACAGAAAAGTAAACAAATATAATTACAAACGAACAGAAGACAAAAAATGTATACTCATTTTTTACATTTATTTTCTCCGATTTGTTTCAGAAACAAAGGTCACTAAACAAACCAAAAAGGCCAGCCAATCCGTTCCTCCGTTTTATGTCAGAAAAGAATGCTTTAAGAGATCCAAAAGAAGATCACATGGTAAATACTTCAAACAATATCTAAAGTACTTGAAACTTTAAATTGTACAAGATAAAATATATAATATAATATTTTTTAGGAGTTCCGCCGGAAGGCAGTAGAAATGTGGAAATCAATGTCTGAGGAGGAGAAAGCAAAGTACAAGAAACTGTTCGACGCTGAAATGGAGGAATTCAAGAAAGAAATCATTAAATGGGAGGCAGAGATGATTCGATCTGGCAACAATGATTTAATCCGTACAAAATCTCTTGTTGAGAAACAAAAGGCTAACAAAAATCACAAAGATGAAGACTTTTAACTTGACTTTTGGCAGCTGTTAATTTTTTTGTAACAATTAAGTCGAGTGTGTTCAAAAACTTTAGATTTTAAAGTTGCATTTCTGTTCCGACGGTTAGGAAAGGTTCCTTTTTTCCTTAAACATTTTTTGTATTGCGAACGTGAAGAAGCATGAAAATAATAAAGAAGAGACTGAAAGAGTAAAACTTGTTATAAATATATCTTTATTAGTAATATTTCTTTTTATCAGTCCATTTTTTACAAAACATTCGCATAATCTAAACGCAATTGATATCACTACTCTCAAAGGACCAGTATCTGAATTAAGTATTAAAATTCGAGCCAAAGACCAGTACAAGTGAAAATTTTCGTCAACAATTTGGCTGGAATTTTAAGCTTATACTGAAATACTGGGCCTAAAATGAACGCAAATTGAAACATCGGGCGTTTTTATTTTGTTTTTAATCAAAACTCGATAACTTTCGCATTGGCACACGCACACACGCATTTACTCATCTTTTTATACGCCGTCCTCGCGAATCGGTTGTAAATTTTATTTAAAATAAATAATAATTTAATGCTTCGTGGGTAAATGGGGTGGGAAATGTTTAAAAAGAGAGAGAAAGAGAAGAGTCTACAGATTATTCACAGAGATTATCTGGTTGATCCAGCCGATGAACGCGGATACTTTGACATAAACTCCAGGCACGTCTACGCGGCCACAACCAAATCCCCAAGAAACGAGACCAGCCAACTCATAAAATCCGTCGTCTTGGCAAACCAACGGTCCACCGCCGTCACCCTGAAAAATGAACAAAGAAATTGTGTTTAGCTATTTATGTAAAAATCGTTCTCATTTTTTGAACACAGTTTCTTTTTAATTACCTGGCAAGCATCATTTCCTTGTTCACCACCAGCGCAAAAACTACTTGCCGGCAGGATGAAAATCTTCTCTGTAACTGCGTTCACTTTTCTTAAACACTCAGCGTCGCTTACAATAGGAATCTCAGCCTCTCGTACACGTAACGGAATCGGTCCAGCTGAAAAAAAAAATGATTTTCATATCCAATTTTTATTGATCAATTGTGACAACACGTGTGCCTCTAAAAATGTGTTTTTCAGTAACCAGTGTAATTACCTTCGCCCATATAGCCATACCCGGTAACCGTACACCGTTTACCAGCCGTGTGACTGACTCCTCGAGCCGGAAGGCATACCAGACAAACGCCGTCCTTCAGCTCAGCCTGACCTTGAAGTTTCAGCAGAGCTATGTCGTTGTCCAAGGTCTGGCTGTTGTGATTGTGGTGGATATAAGTCGTGGCAACTCGCAAGGTTTGAGCTCCAGGACTTCCGTACTTGCGAGTAAGGTCGTGATCGCCCACCCTCACGTAAATTGCGTCTCCTGATCTAACAATACTAAACAAGAAAAAATCAATAAGAAAAATATTCAGATGAAAATTTAAACAATAGTTTGAACATAAGTACGAAAAAGCATACTTTGTGACGCAGTGGGCAGCTGTAAGGACCCATTGTGTACCAATGAGCGCACCCCCACAAAGATATTGGTTAAGGGAGTTGATGAGAGCGACTTGCCAACACCATTCGTTGGCATCTGCGTCGGAACCACCGACCACACGACCGTTCCTGTCGTACCGAGCTTGTATACCCCCTCGAGACGTTCCCTTGACACCGCAAACGTACTTACTATAAACAGGACTCTTTGTTGTGGTAAGTGGTGATATTGTCGTTGTAACTGGTGTAAGGAATGTTGGCAGTTCGTCTGCGACAAAAAATAAAACTCAATTATCAAGACGTCGAGCGGTAAAGTTGAATTTGAAGTTGTTTTCAAGATTCAGTTCTGAGATTGATGCCAAATGGTGACCCAAGTGATGTTAAAAAATCCGATTGATTGCAGTAGAAAATAGTGTTTATTGGAATTTAAAAATAGCAACGTTAATGTTTTTAGATTTGAGCTTGAAAAATTAAATTAATGAAGTGAAAAATTGATAGAAAATGAAAACTTACAAGAGTTGGGCATAGGGGAGGTAGTGTACGGTCGATTCGAGAATACTGGATTGTAGCCATCGCCCTTGTTGCTCAAAATTGGTTCCTCGCTTGAACTGTTGCCATGAAGTTCTCTAATAGACGATTTTGGTGCGCAACATCTGTGGCCTAACTTTTTGCATTTGAATAAGTTAGTCATCTCAGCGTTACCTGAATAACAAGATAATTAAAACTTGATTAGATTTAGAACGTTCAAATTCGAACTTTACAAAATGTAACTTGCAAGATCAAAACTTACGGAAACAAGTGAAGGATAAGTAAGAAACTATACAAGATCCTGGACACTCAGGACGTGGGTCAGGGGGCAAAGCTGGAGTGGTTGTTATAGGTCTCGGTGGTGTTGTCTTCGGTCTCGGCCTAGTAGTCTGAAAGTTTGTAAACAAATAAAATAAAACAAATAATCAAACACAATCAATTCGTTTTGTCTTTTTTCAAATTTTTAATTCCTACCTGAACTTCACTTCTGGTATTATCACAGCACACCTGTCCAGAATCGCAAGACGTATCCCAAAGTAATACGTTTGGTTTGTTACACAGTCCCGACATGATTGGAAACACGCAAAATCCTGGACAGGGTCTGAGCTTCGGTCTCGGTTTTGTTACAGGTCGTGAAGTTGTCGTTGGAGATTGTTCCTAAACAAGGAATAAAATATCGTCAATTAATAACTCTTCCAAACAAAACCTTGAAAAAATATTTCAAATTTTGTTACCGTTTTAACAGATTCTGTAATACAGCAAGACTCCTCATTAGGGCAGAATGCGTCCAAATCAATGTTGTCACAGAACAAAGCTACCAATCCATTCACACAGTCTCCCTCACAAGTTTTCTTAGGAGTAAATGTGGTTGGTCTCGGCCGAGGGGTAGTTGGAGGGTAGGGAGTGGTATGCGGCCTAGTAGTCGGCGGTTTAGCCGGCCTCCTGGTGGTGGTTGTCGTTCTGTGCGTCGTCGACAAGAAATTGCTCTTCTCCTCAGTTTTGACAGGAGCGCTGGTTGTCCGAGGCGGTTCGAGCGTCGTGGTGTTTGATTTTGTCCGTTCAATCAACAGCAGTTCCGGTGGAGGATCCTCCACGAAGAGATCTCTCGTGACGCAACACTGCTGACCGGATTTGCAGAGATTCGTGATGTTCAGAATCGCGTCGCAGTATTCCGCTATGCGCTCTGGCATGCATAGGCCACGAATATCAGCGCAGTTTTTTTCTACAAAATAAAAATTCAATGACAAACCAAAATTACATGTTTTTGTTCTTAATTTTGTAGTTAAGCTTTTGGAAATACCCACCAGGTGGCTTCGCAGTTTTCTTGTCGTCCTTTTTCTTTTCCTAAAATAATCAAATTTTTAGTTTTGAAATTAAAATATTATAAACATTGTTTTACTTGGATACTTGTGTTTTTTTAGATTTTGACTTACAGTAGTGACCAGAGCAGTGGTCGAGTTATTATTATCAGTAACAGCAGAGATGATGGCCTCGGCAGTTGTTTGCAAACTGGAGGCAATATCCGCGAAGCTAGTGATGGCAGCGCTGCTGCTGGTACTTGGGCTTGTACTGGTGATATTGGGGGCGATATACTGGGACGGAACTGTGGGCAACGAGGTGGTTGTGGTGAGCTCCGTGCTCTGTATGGCGAGGGTTTCATCCTCTGTCGAATTGAGTGGCGCCTCCACGCAACATCGCATACTCGACGAAGGACATTGCACCTCTTCCAACACCTCGTAGCATATTAGCGTGGCAAGCGCGTGTACACAGTACCCCGGGCAGTCAACTGTGTTTGCTGTACTTGTTATCGAGTCGAAGAGACCTGCAATTTAACACGAAATTAGTCTTTTTGCTTTGTTAACTTGGTTAAATGTTTAATTTTCAAATTTTTATAGTTTTCTGAAGTTGAAACGTGTTGAAACAAGATGTAATTAGTCTGAACTTGATTGAGACATGTCGAAACTTGTCTAGCTTTGTTCTAAAAAGGTCTGAACTAGTTCGACCTGGTTTCAACATGTCTGAACTTATACGAACATGTTCATACATGTCACGAAACATTTTGAGGGAGTTCAAGTAGATCACAACATGTTTTGGATTTGTAATAAATTTGTCAGAACTGGTTTCGAACTCGTTTAAACTTGTTTCAACTTGTTTTGAATATTTTTACATATCTTAACTTGTTAAAACACTTTTGAACATGTCTCCATGTTTAAACATGATTGAAACTTGTTTGAACTCGATGGATTCACTCAAACATGTTCAAATTCGTTCTAACTTGTTTTAATATGTTGAAACTGTTTTTCAACACATTTTTAATAATATTGAAATTCCACGGAAGGTAACTGATAATTCGAGTAGCCTAGAAGGTGCAACAGAAACAATGTTGCATTTTTTACAGATTATTTAGTTAGTGTTTCATATGAGTTATCCCATACGATATCATTGTGGTTGAAATCGTCGGTGTGTGCGTGCGCACATATAGCCACGAATGGCACGCCGAGATTGTAACTGTACAGCGAATAAGGCGGCTGTATACAAATGAGAAAATTCCTGCATACCTAATCGATCGGTTATACATGCAGTGGCGATCGCGCGCCAGGTGACTAAGTCTGATCTTTTTGTGGGCCAACGAACTACAAACGCTTAGCCGACAATTTCCCAATTCTCAGATAATAAATCGAACGAGCGTGCTTGCGATTATGCTAATGTTACTTTCATGCACGACGATTCATCCTCCTCGTGTGATTTTATTTTGGCGTTTTCAGCCGACTAACTACGTACTAATAATAATGGTAATAACAGGCTGCCGCGGCGCTCTTCAATTCCCGTTATGTTTGCGTATGCCGTTATGCCTACCAAAGTGAAACCAGTCGTTGTTATATTAAATATCTTCGCCGATAGTTATAGCCTGCCCGCCTTGCGTCACGTGTTACACAAATGTTTGCAATTCGTCCGAGCATAACTTTCATTACCCGACGACGTCTTCTATCAAGCGCGCTCTCAATGTCAATTATCAAAACGATCCCTCCAACCGCAACTGTCGCCAAAGACACGCTACCTGACCTTCTCTACCTTCTGCGATGTGACATGTCGGAACAGGTCCGACAAAAAATGGATGTGTCAATTTGAGAACAGCTGTACTCTTTGAAAGTCAATGACCAATTTTCTTCCTGGGTGGCGGCGAGGTTTTAATCGCTTTAATGAAATCGGTTACAACTTTGCATCACTTTTTCATTCAACTTTTGCTTAAGCTTTACTTCATTCTTTTCTAACTTTTTATTTAATGATTATTTTGTTATTTGTTGCACTTATTTTGGCATTTTAGAATTATGACAATTTTTGTTTACATCGTTTCTGAAGTAAAAGAACTGGGTTGTGTACATGACTTTTTGATATTTGTTTCTTTTTATTTACAGTTCTGAATTTGAAATGGATATTGTTTACGAAAGCAAACATTTTGTTAATCGTTGAGTCTAAGAAATATTTTTATGAAAAACAAATTTTCTTGTTTATTCTTCTTGTGAATGTCAAAAGAAGATTGTTATTCATATTATAATTATGTTCGATGTTGTCTAAGTTTCTTTCTATTGATCTAGAACAAGGATAGCAAACAAATGGAAACATCATCAAAGACAAATTGGACGTTCGGATTGCTTTCAATGCACAAATTGCACTAAATCGCTGAAAGTAGTCGCGTTGGTTCGTCGGTTATTTTCCGACGAGAAACTTTCCATAGTGTTCCAATACTTTAGAGTGTCATTGTGTCAGCGAATGTGACAAAAAGAAAAGAACTCGCGCAGCGATACACTTTGTGTATGCGCGACTGAAGTAAGGTATTGGGACGCGACATATTATGGCAGCCACGTGCTCTCCACCGGCGCTTCTCGTTGCTCGCAGGTCGCGCGGTTCAAAATTATCTGGAGTATGTCACAACGAAAAACGCTTCACCAAGACGTCGCTGTTGGACGAAAAATCTTTGAGGTTAAGCCGCGAGTCGTGGGAACCAGTGTCCAGACAGCTCAAAACCTGTTTACCCGGTCCAACTTTTGGATCTTGTGTTACCCAATTCTCGGAATTGGTTCAAGGTTGGGTTAAACCAAGGTCAAATAAGGGCGAAGAAGACTCAACTGAATCTTCGTTGCTCTCTCTTTTTAATTCAATAATTTTTGGTCAACTTTTGTAAACGAAAAATGAAATGAGATATGTTGATCATTTTTTATTTAATGTCTTTTAAATTTTTGGTTTATTCATGGTTCACCGAAATTTCCCTTTCAGTTTGAAAAATGAAAACAAACAGATAAAGTTGCAAATAAAACAAGATACGGTCGTGTTTGTTTACAAATGTATGTTTGTACTTTATGATTATTTGTAAATTGTCGTTTAACTGACTTGTCAGTTTATGTTCGACAGATCAAGTAGATTGTTTTTCAACCTAGTGTGTACGGAAACGAAGACGTTAAGAGACGGTTGTCTTTTTATAGATGATGATACCTAACTAAACTGGAACCATATCCTGACTCACTTTCTGCAACAAGAATGAAAGCAGTTTTTGCTACGTTTGTCACAGAATAACGAAAAGAATCGAACGAAGTGCAAATTTTTGAACTTGTTTTGGACTTTTCCAAACTAGTACGAACTCGTTCGAAGGATGTCTGAACATGTCATAAGACACCTGAACTTGTTCGAACTTGTTTCAACTTTTGTTCGGTTTTAATGTTGCAATGTTATAAAAAGTAATGAAAATGGAAGAAAAATAACAAAAAACTAAAAGAAAGAAAAAAGGTGGTATTTGTTGAACCTACGGTCATTAAGTAAAGGTGCGCGCGAAAATGTAAATGATAGCGATTGGGTGTTGTTAGTTAGATATACCGTTGCGTAGTTTTGAAGCGGATAGCGGTCCGCTCATAAGCCCGAGACATGCTCATAGCGTTGCGGGGCGCCCGAAGTAGGACGCGGCCGCATCCTTTGAGATGCGCCGGCCGTGCATGCCCGCCTATACTAGTTGCGCGTCGAAGAGAAATTTCTCTATTTCTTGAAATCTCGCGACAGAGTCGCGCGCGCTATCATACCGACGTGACATTCCACGAATTCAGCGCGCGACAAACAAAATGAAATACGACAACACAAACGCACAGACGCGCGCACGCACAAATTCAGACCTATTTTCCCTCCCGGCTACTTTTGTTTACGACGTTTCTTCACCAATTAACATTCTGACAAAGTACTGCTCAGCAAAGAGAGAGACGGACAAAAAAACCAAGAATCTCAAAACAACAGTTCAAAAAGTACTCTGTTTGTTTGGTCTCGTCTTCCCTTGCTTAACTTTTTTGAATTTTGGCGGGAAAAGTTGCGAAATGTTACTGAGAAAAAAATGACGTTGCCGTTGCTTGAGTCACTCGAAACAATCATTAATTTTCCTGTCGTTAGAGCCCGAAGATTTTACCTCGGTATTCCCACCTGTTCGCTTGTCCAATCTGTCATTTTTCATTCCGTCAGTCGTTTATTTTCTTCATTAATAAATAAATAAACTTGAAAGAGAGTCATTTTGTTCGTCGTTTCTTGGAATTCAAAAGGAAGTCAATGAAAAATAAAAAGATATACAAAATGCATATAAAAGGTACACTGAACTCGAGGGTGAACTTTAACGAAAAAGTTCTTGAACAGCAAATTGTAAACAAACGTTCTTTTATAAATGTAAACAATGTCTTTTGCAAAACACTTACAAACACATTCTTACACAAAACTGTCTAAACATTTGTTTTCTAAACATCTTTTTTAAAAATCGTAAACAAAATTATTCAAAAAGCAACAATAACAATAATTGTAAACAAACAGTTTCAAATAAACTGTCTTACAGTGAAAGACTTAACTTCCGGTTTCTGAATTCTCCAACCCTTGAGAGTACCGGAAGTCATCTTCGATACCAAAGTAAAAAGAAGTTTTTAAACATAATAAAGTTATGAATAATCTTAGGTAGTAAGTATGATTTGAGCGGTCTTTAAATCTTCAACCCTCGAGAAAACCGGAAGTCATCTTCTTAGCCAAAGAAAAGAAGTTTCTGTAACGCTATTTGATATCATTTTTTATCTAAATAGAATTTCATATTTTCATCTTTGTCGCACAACGTTACACAATTAATGCATGGCCCGAAAAAAGAAAGAAGGAAAAAAAGAAGAAATTGGTACCTGACAAGAAGCTGCCGGCGAGGGAGTCCTCGTCCTGATCCTGCGCGACGACGTGGATGGCGAACGCGACGAGGACGACGACGAGGGCGCGCAGGAAACGATTTGTGTGGTCCATCCTCGTGGTTATTGCTGGTGTAAGCGACCTGGTCGCGGAAGCGTCCTTGTCCTTATCCGTTCGAGGCTGTTGTCACTCCGCCACGGGTTTGGCGAGCTTGATCGCGCGGAGCCTCATCGCCTTACTGACAGCGCCGCCGATTCGTCCCTGACTCTGCTCTTCAGCTCTTCTCTGGGTGCGCGAGTGCAGCCATTCTTACCGGCCGTCGGGGGCCCAAGAGGAACGATCGGGCGCGAGAGAGATGAACGAACGAGTCAAACAAGTCCCCCCCGGGAGCCAACACAACTCCTCCTTAATTCCTTCCTTTCGACCTCTTATCGCTCATCATTCATACCTCCGATTTTTTTCTCTTCCCCGCTTCAAAATCAGCCCAAAATTTATCAATGAATCGTCGCAGGTGTCAGCAACCGCCACCGGCGTCTTTGTTTCTCTCTTTGTTGTCTTTGTTTTTTTCTCCTTTTAATAAATTAGGTAATCTCCCTTGAAATGTTTTATTTGTTCCCAAACAGGATTTTGACCTGATCGGATGCTTTTCAAAGGGTCTCAGCTCTCTTGAGAGGTAGAAAGTTTTTCTGACCCTTTGATACCTTTATTCAAGGAAAATGAAACTTTTCAAATATCATCGTTCGGTTGAACAAACAAGATTTTGGTTCCTCTTCAATGTATCCAAAACCATTCTTTACAAAAATTACAAAGTTCATTTAAAGACAAAAAAGTTAACGAGTTGAAACGATGTTACAACAAAAAATGAATTGCTTCTTTTTCGTTAGTCATTTTTTAAAAATAACTTCTGAAATTTACCTTCATTGTCAGACAATAAAACTGTCCGAAATAAGAAACAGGATCAGTTGCAAAAAGTACGAAAAAAGTGTGTTTTTTTGCAAAGGCATGTCTTAAAATAGAAGCCAAAACGTTTGGGTTGAAAATTTATGAATGAGTCCTGCGGAGAGGCTGCCAAAGAGATAAGCTGCAAAGTTATGTGAGAGGGCGCGACTCGGATCGGTAATTTTAGCTCTCGCAACAAAAGTAATTAATTCTCCGAGCTCGAGATTTGGGTTTTTCGAATTTGTTTACAGCCGGGCGGTTTCATAATTTTTCTCTCTCTCGCACTCGGCGTGGATTTTTATTTCGTTTACTATATCTCCATTGCTCGTCTTGCCTCGGCCCAACACACGTTTGTTCTCTTTTTCATTCACGCGCCTCTTGCGTGTATGCGGGATTAGCGGTACTTGCCCCATAAACACAAGCGATACCGTACTACGAGCTAGAGTGTCATACGATTCAAGGATCGAGAGTGATTCGCCGATCGGGAAACTTGAAACTGATACGCCCGTTTCTTTATCTTTGTTTTTATTTGTCTGTATCAAAAATTAAACTCAATTTTTATTTTGGTAAACAGTAAATTCAATTCTTTATCGAAAAAAGTAAGATTATTGAAAAGAAAGTTGTTCAATTTAGAATAATGATTATTTAAAATCGTTTTCTTCGTTAATTTGTCTTTTACAAATTGAAACTCAATTTCTATTTTAGTCAGAAGCAAATTAAAGTTTTTTTATTGAAAAAATAAAAAAAGTTGTTGAATTAAGTATGATGATTGTTGAAAATGAGATTTTTTTGAGCAGGCAAAAGAACTTTATTGCTTAAATTAAATTGGCATGATAAATTAATAAACCCTTTCTGAGAAAGAGATAAGTTGCTTAATGTCAGTCTACCTCCTCTGGTCGCACGGGATGTGAGAGCGGAATCATCGATTTTTTCTTAAAGTCCCTCGAGAGCGCCTTTCTCATATCTGAAAAATGCAAAACGAGAATCGTTTAATTTTTCTTTCCTTTGAAATTTTGATAGAAAAAAAGCAGAAAATTTACCATATGCATCCTCATCTGGATCTCCACTGTAATATTCTAAAACTGTCCTGTAAACGACGTAACCAAGTTGTTGGTACATTTTGATTGCTATTTTGTTTGTCACCCTCACGAAAAGGTCCACAAAGTATGCTTGTTTCCTAATAACAAAGAAAGATCATTTAAGCAAACGTTTTTCTCTTTTGAATGTCTTTTTTAGACTACTTTTTTTATATCAAACTTGTTCTTTTACTTTTCTGAAACATCCTCAAGAAATTTCATCAACGTTGCTGCTAATCCTAATCTTCTATAAGTTGGAGCAACTGTCAGGGCAGTGACATGGCCATGCCAATATTCTCCATGACCTTCTGCTTTTCCCATAACTGAAAAATTGAAATGGTTGTAAATTTTAGTTTCGTTTGAAACACTTTTTTCAAGACTTGAAATTGTGTGAAAGTAAAAATGTATAATTAAAAACGAATCTGATTGTAGACCTTGGAAAAAAAAGTTTCCAATGATGAAATAATAGTTACATAAAATTGGTACGGTTTTAATTTGAAAACCGTTATAACAACGCTCCGCGTGTCAATAACACGGAAACTAAGGATGGGAATTACGAAATAATTTTATTAATTACCATATCCCATGATTTCCCCACTCGGTGATTCAGCTACTTGAAAATATTCTGGCCAGTGCGCCAAGTATTGCATATAAAAATATACTCCATACTGTGACAGTTATTGTATTAAGAAAAATATCAACTTTATAAATTTTACTTTTAATTTTACTCACTAACATAAAATTGTGATTGTTTCAAATTCTTTTTTCTGATTACTATCGCAATTTAAAAAAATTCACATAAAAACAGAAACCTTTGTTATGTTATTAAACAATCGTTTGTTTACATTTTTGCAAGTTTTCTGAATTATAAATTTTCAATGTAACAATGATCGAAATTGTGACATTTTTCGATAAAAAGGATACAGTTTCAGTCAAAGGGTCTAAATTCCTGAAAATTCAAAAAAAGTAATTTTTAGAATAATATTGATGATTATCAATTAAGAAATCTATACATGAAATTTAAGTTTTGAGGTTATGTTTACAGCTGATTGGTACTCTGAAACTGAAATAAACAACTTACACGTTATTATATTTGAACAGATCGTTACACGTGAATGGTCTAAGGATTGACATGGTTTTTTAATAATTGTCAAGTTGAATTTCCAGTAGAGTAAGTGTAAATTCGGATTGTATTTATTGGAAACACTCGTTTCCCTATTGGGGCCCTCTCGGATTGTTTGGAATTTGGAACGCAACTGAACTGCGCACGCGCGAAAAGTCGCAAAGTTTAAAAAATCTTTTCTAAACAATTGTTTAAAACTTCATTTTAACCTTTTTGTTGATTTAAAGGAAATTCCAATGTATACCACAATTGCATATTTTATATAAATTAAGATTTATTCTTAATTATTAACAGTCTTGTAAAAACACACAAAAACATTTGTAATTCCAAGCAGATTCTTAAACTTATATGAAACCAGAATGTT
This sequence comes from Telenomus remus, assembly GCA_020615435.1. Taxonomy (NCBI): domain Eukaryota; kingdom Metazoa; phylum Arthropoda; class Insecta; order Hymenoptera; family Scelionidae; genus Telenomus; species Telenomus remus. The sequence goes on along the minus strand of CM036343.1, from coordinate 4,788,510 downwards.
CATAACAATAAAAAACAATTACAAAACTGGGTAGGAAAATTTCCGACTGGAAATACAAGTTTTAAATATTTAACAATTCCTATTCAAAGTACTTGAAAATAACGAAGTAACAATATTGAAAATCTTCCCTGAAATTGCTCACAAATGGCAAAATATTTTTTGAACAATCAGTTTGAAACGAAAAATTTCCTTTGTTCATCGACGATTTCGATTGAACTTTTCTATGACAAATTCATTTTCCTTCTTAAAAAATTATTTACAGTCGAAGTTGAAATAAAAAATCTTTGGTTTTTAAAATGTGCTAAGATTACAAACAACTTGTATCATTGATAATGCTAGAAGTGAGCATTTTATCGCTGAGAGCTGCGTTCAGTTGATCCTGATCCCATACCAGGCCGATTTTCGATAACTGTTTGTCCTTTTTCGAAATCACTTTGATAATTCCGCGACTTTCAATCAGAGAGCAGAAACTCACAAATTCCGGGATATCGACGAAGCTGATACGTCTTTTCAAACACACTTTTTTGTATACTGTGTACAGCTGAAATAAAAATTTTTCACAATTAAAACATTTTTATTTTAAAAATTGTTTGTAAAAGTTTTTGATGTTTTAGAGTAATTAATTACCCTGCTGATTGTAACATCTTTATTTTTTCCATTGTTGAGTAAAAGCATGAGTGAACAGAGCAGTAACTTTTGTTGCAACGGGAACTTGTCCTCTGCTTCATCAATATTTTGTGACCCTCCATAAACCTGATTTAAAATCGACAAAACTTCCTTCACATCTACTTTTTTCAGCTCGCTTGAACTGTTCTCTGAAAACAAAAAAGAAACAATTGATCAACATTAAATAAGAGTAAAATATATTGTATCATAATTAGAATTTATTTACAATTTTAGATACCTTTTTGCAAAACATTTCTCTGTGTTTCAGCTATCTCAAACAGCCTCCTGCAAATATCCAGTGTTTTTCTAATATCTCCAGAAATGGCCGAAATTTTTTTCGCAAGGAAAATGAGCGCGTTTTCAGTGAAAATTTCGTGCACGTTTGTCTGCTTTAGTCGATCAGTAATGATCGAAACGATTTGCTCATTTGTATACGGTTTAAAGTGCATGACTTCTGGTTTAACTTCGCTCCTGAAAAATAAAATCAACATTTAAAATCATGTTTCTAAGTAAAATTTTGAATAACAAGAAACATATTTTTTGTTCTTACCTCGCCTGCAGTCTCGGTAAAATCCTATCAGTCAAATCCAAAGTATTTGAAATCCCAATCAAAATGAGTTTCGACTTGGGAAAATTTGGCCACTCGAAAATAGTGTAAAGAACCGACTGGTTTTTGCTCTCCAAATTGTCAATCTCATCTAAAACCATCAAAATTGGTTTGCTCCTAGGATGACTTGTCTGGAAATATTTCGCAGCAACATTTTTGCTATCCTTCTCGTCACTCTGAAGTTTCAATTCCTCGCAGATCCTCATATAAATTGCATTAGGTGATTTCAACGACGTGCAATTGACATAAACTTGAGCAACATTTTTCGGCAACTTTTCGACAATCTTCGAAAGGGCCGCTGTTTTGCCAGTCCCAGGTGGACCAGAAATGTAAATCGAACCTGGGCGTTTGCTTTTTACATGCTCATTAATGTAGTTTACGAGAAAACCAACTTCTTCATCACGACCCACCAGGTTTGTTGGAACAGAACTGTGCAGGGCCAACCTTGCCTCGGAATAATTTTCCGCGAACAGATTTTTACGAGGACGTGTTGTAGATTTTTTGGTAGATTTTTTTGGAGATAGTTCGAGGTTGCTCATTTGCGTCGATGGAGTTTCTGCCTTTCTTTGACGAGTTAATCGACTGGAAACTGGAGTTGACAAGGTGGAGACTTTTCTGCCTGGTGTCTTTTTGGGCGATGGTACATGTTTTCTCTGTTTTGGAGGACTTGCACCTAAAAAGTCATTTTTTATAATAGTTCATTCTTTCGTAATTCACAACATTTTTAACTTATTTTGATTTTGAATTAGAATTTGAATCTATCTTTAACCCAATTAAAAATCGAAGAATCAGAGAAATATTTAATGTAATTTTAAAAACACATTATTTCAAGAATGAAATTATTACATCATTAGATCTGAGTAATCTCATTTCTTAAAAATAAACAATCATTTAAAAGACACGTCTACAATATACCCGAACAAGAACGAATGAAAATTCCAAATTTGTAAATAAACAAACATTATAATTTTCAAAAAAGTAAACAAATAAAACCTCACCATTGTTAACATTTTCCTGGTCGCTGTTATTGATTGCTCTTTTATTTTTCACGACAAAATTCGAATCTGAATCTGAATCAGACTCATCGCTGCTCAATAAAATCATCTTCTTCACAGTTGGCGTGTAAACCGTTTGTGACACTAAATTCGCTGTGAATATTTTTAACGGCGAAACTTCTGTCTTCTTTCCATAAAACGACTTCACTGCCGAAGTTTTCGGCTTCGCTTGAGGAAACATCTGGTCAATCGTCGGTTGAGACATTGTTTATCCCGAAAAACACGAATTTTAGTAATAAAACTGCCGGCCCAAACTGTTTGGATTTTTGATAAACTATCAGGATAAAACTGTTTGATTTCACGTTGACGAATTTCGAGACGATGATCGAGTTGTTGATTGTTCGATTGGGAGTATTGGGACTAAAAGAATGGCGTTTTCACAACGACCGAAGCGAATAATCTAACGATGACAAAAAGCGAGGGAAAATGTTGCCGAAACATGTGTCGTCGCGCTCGTTTTTAGCGCGGTTTTAGTCTTGTCGAAACTTGGAACCGGACCAAGTAGCAAAAAGAGGGGGGAATTCGAAAGTAATATTGTTTTGATAAATATTTCATTGTATGCGAATATTTTGAAAGTCGTTCTCGTTATTTATATTATTTTATAATTTTGAAATATGAAATAATCTTCTACGTTGGACATTAAGTGAGTAAAAAGATTGTTTAGAATGAACGTTCGCGCATGCGCAGAAACGGTTCATATTTCGGTGTTCCCTAAATTCTAAACCGGACGAGCGAGTCTTCTGTTCTGGAGGCTTCCCTCTTTCTTCTGGAGTTCAACGGATAAGTTGGATCTAAATCCAAGTAATCGAGGAAACCTAGGCAGGTCTAGAGTTTCCAACTCTTGAAAAATGAGAGCTAAGGTAAGATTTTAATTAATAATGTTATTATTTTTACCATTGTTTTGAGTTTATTTCGGTTTTGTGGTTTTAAATACTGACGTTTTCAATCGTAATTTGTCATCGCAAGCACATTTAGAACTTTCATCTAACTTTTTGTTTTATCACATGTTTGCCTATGTTTACACACGTAACAATGCATTATATTGCTTATTATGTATTTGTACTTTTTTATGATTTGTAAATTCTTGTTTATTGTCGATTGAGTTGTGAATTTTGTAGGTTATACATTGTTGACGATGGAAACTTTCCGGGTTGTTTTGCTTCATCACCACAATTTCTATATTGTTCCCCTGTAAACATGTTTTAAATTAAAAAAATGAACGAAAGAAAACTAGTTTTCAACCCGAAGTTAGAGATGAAATCAAAGTTCTATTGTTTTGTATTTTTTTTATTTGTTTGTAGCATTGTCAAGAAATATAATTGTTACAAATGATTGCTTGCCTCGTATGAAAAGTAAATGATTTTTTCTAATAATTGAATTATTGTTTTATTCACAGTGGCGTAAGAAGAGGATGCGCAGGTTGAAGCGTAAAAGGAGGAAGATGCGTGCGAGGTCCAAGTAGACAGCCGTAGAAATCTGTAAGTAAATAAAATATACAAAAAAATCTATTAAAAAAGTTACGACCGAGTTGGATATTAATTTGTTGCCTTCTCTTTTGCAGTTTCCACAAAGATTTCATAAACCACCATTGGAATTCTCGGAACTAACATCTCTCCAGGGACAACTATCGCCACCACATTGACCTTAACTTTCACACGAAAATTATAGACAAAAACTTTTTGATATTCTTGCTCTATTAATAAAATGGTTCAAGAACTGATAATATGAGATTTTGAATTTGTACCTGTACCTCATGCATTTGCATTTTTATTCTGCATTTTTATTAAAAATTATCTATAAATATCAAATTGTTACTTAATTTCGTAGGAAAATTATTAACTAAATTGGAATCTTTACTAACTTAGGTGTTAACAACGATGTTAACTCATTTTTGCCGCCGTAAAAAGTCTTGTCGGCAAGGAAGATATTCTATCGATGTAACAGTTTATCTCCCGGTCTCGGTTTGACAGTTTTGCACCCTCCAAAACAACGATCTAAACACCCTTTAAAAAATGTCAAGTCTTATCAAATGACTACAAAAGCCACTAACTTTTAATCGTTTTTTAACAAATTTTCATTAGAGTTAGTTAACATTCAGCGAATCGTCCAAATAGTATTATAAATGAACGAAAATAAACAAAGAGATAGGTTAGGTTGTCTAAAAAGTGTAATACGATTTTGACAATTGGTTCAAAAATCAGTAGTCGTCGAAAACCAAAAATCAAACAGATGAGAACAAATTGTAATACTTTAAAATGAACGATTTTTTCGTAATCTTCATTTTTATCTCGCTAGTTTCTGGGACTTGTGCGTACAGTCCCAGTGATAGCTTCGATGAGGAACTGTTCTTGAAGCCGCTTCCCAGTGGTCATGTTTACGCTTATTTTCAATTCACTACCCTCTGGGAAACGCATAACAGTCCTGAAGTTTGTAAGTATTTATTTACATTTGTGTTTACAATCAGTGTTTCGTTTGTTTAGTTTTAAATTTGCAATTTCATGAATATTCGGTTAAAATTTTGCAGTACAACATTCGAGATTATTTCCAAGAGGTCTCAGTGAGATAATAAGTCGACACAATGTTGAGGAGCTGCATGTGACACTCACACAGGGACTGTGGAAGTACAAAAATTGGGGATATCCTTTCCACGATGCTGGTCCAGGTGCTGAAGTTACTGCCTGGTTTAATGAAAATGTTGACGAGTAAGTATAATTTACAAGAAAATCAAATCAACACAAACATGCTCTTATTTCTCTTAATTTTGTTTGTTGTTTTTTAGTGTTGATAAACAATGGAAGAAACTCACAAACGCTCTGGCAGGTCTGCTTTGTGCATCGCTAAATTTTGTCGATACAACTAATACTTTGTCTCCAGAATTTAGTTTTCGACCAACAGGAGCTTTTGCAAAACCGCCAAACTCGACATTTTTACGCTACGCTTCCCTGCCCAGGGAAACTGTCTGTACTGAAAATTTAACTCCATTCAAAAAACTGCTGCCTTGTGATTCGAAGGTAATTGATTCTCTTCGCCCTTTCGATATTCTACGAACTTTTGCTAAATAAAATCATTAATTTGTATTTACCTTTTTCAGAAAGGTTTGGCCACGCTACTGGTTATCACCAATTCAAACTACCTCTCCCTGGGAATCAATTTCCGGACCGTTTGCAGAAACCAAGATTGTACTCGAGTGTCCCTCGAACTTCGTCAGACTGTTTCTCTTGTTTATGATACTGTCCTCCACGATGTCCAGGTTCATTTTCAAAATCAAAACACGAAAAAATATAATTGTCATCATTTAAAAATTGTTTTTCATCAAACTTTTTTCATTTCAGAACTGGTCTTTCCCGAGGTTTTTCGGGTCCGGGTTGAAAGGTGCTTGTCCCTTGGCGACTTTGAGTAACATCTATGTCGATATCAGCAGTAATAATACTGTGCACACTTACGAACTGGTACCACCGCCTACGATGGAAACTACAAGCTACAGGGGAGGACAGAAAAATAAAATTGCCGTTTATGATGTACGATCTCATACCAAGGACGGCATGTTCACTATTGTTTCTGTTTGTAAAAAGAAAACCATGGCTAGTGTTAGTTATCCTTCTATCTTGTATGCTAACAGATATATCGTTGGTTAGTATTTCTTTTCTGTCAGCCTTAATTTCTCTTGAATTTAGTAAAATTTGGAAATTTCACATTTTAATATCTTTTCTAGGATACGGACAGGAACGAGGCAGCTTAGTAACAAAATTGCACAACAATCACTGGAAACCCTTAGATATAATTCTGCTAGAAAACGTCCCTTGGTACCTCCCAATGTACTTACATACTATGAAAATAACAAACAATAACAAAAATTTAAGTCCAAGTAAGTGAGAAAATAGTTGGATCACTTTTTAAAATGAAATAAAATGAAACAGACATTTCAATTCAACATTTTTTTCAGTTGTAAAACGGTATATACCAGCAAAAGACCGAGAGCGGCCTCATTATCTGGAGTTGATTTTGCGTCTGCCACCGCACTCAGTGACCGAATTCTCCGTTGAGATAGATTACTCTTTCTTAAAGTGGCAGGAGTATCCGCCAGATGCGAATCATGGATTTTACATCTCGCCTGTAGTTATTACCGCGTCGCTTCCCATTGCTCGGAATTACACTGCGCTGCCAATTGATGGCAGTACTATTACTTCTGTGTAAGATTTCTTCTTTTCAAGTCCTATAGATTTTTTTAATTTCAAGGAAATACAAAAATGTAGAATTCAAAGAAGTAATGATTTATTAATAGAATAACACCATCTGTTAACATTGCAAAATGTGTATTTACTAAATCTAAGACGTTTTTTCATGTTTTTGAAACAGATTCAACGCTTCGCGAGACGGCTACATCGTGGAACTGCGAACAGAAACTCTTCTGATAAGTCTTCCTACGCCTGATTTCAGCATGCCATACAATGTATTATGCCTAACGTGTACCGGAGTAGCGATTGTTTTTGGACCGTTAAGTAACATCACGTCAAAGAGATTGGTACTAAAGCCACAAGGTCCGAGCATGCTCTCCAAATTGACTTCGTTCCTTTCGTTCAAAAAACGAAAACCAGAGGACGAGAAAGAGAAGACAGAGTGATTTGTGGTACAATTTTGATACAGTGTTTCATACCAAATAAATTATCGTCGAACAAAAAGTCGCGTTTTGTCTAGTTTGGCTCTTTTTTCTTCTTTTTATTTTTATTGGTTTGTTATCACCAGACGGAACACTTTTTTACTGGGTTCATTGGTGATCCCAAAGGACACTTGAACACTTGAGAAAATTCTTTAAAATTTGATAGTGTCCCAATCACGCGATATTTTCCAGGCGAATGCACCGCAGATCGAAGTCTGCTAACAGTCGCTTCGGGCCTTAACGATCCACACCAAACTTGAGCAAACGTGAGGAAAAATAGCTGCTTGTTTGTTAGGTTGATCTCCGAAAGTGTTTCTTTACGGTCGCTGTTTTCTTTCAACCAGTGCTCATAAGCCTGAAAAATAAGTCAACATTTAAAGTCATATTCTTTTAATTTTTACAAGATTAATTTCGACATCTTTTATTTTTAATTCTTACACTGTAAGCTTGCTTGATTCCTCCATTATCAGCAATGTTTTCGCCTTGAGTGTTCATCCCATCTACTTTCATGTTTACTTCCGTTACATTATAATTATTGTATTGGTCTGAAATTAATGTAGTGTTTGAAAAAAACATGTTTTTGATGATTTTTATCTTTTTTTATTTTTTGAAGTACAGACCAATCAAACATTGAGCTCTTTCTTCAAATCCTTTTACAGTTTCTTGATCCCACCACTTATTCAAATTTCCATTCTGATCAAAAAGTCGACCCTTATTGTCAAACCCATGAGTTATCTCATGACCAATAATTGCACCTATGCCTCCATAATTCAAACTTTTTGGATAATATTTATGGTAGAAAGGCGGTTGCAAAATACCAGCAGGAAAAACTGAAAATCAATGTTGATTTCGTAAATTTAATAATCACAAAATGCTTGAGTAGCCAGATAAAAAATTGTTGAATGGTTTTAATTCTGTTTTACTTATTTGGTTTTTGTAACGACTATAATAAGCATTGACAATTGTCGGAGGTGTGTTCCACAGAGTTTTATTCACAGGAGTGCCAAGTTGCCTTTGTTCAACTCTCGTTAGATATTTTAGGATTTCAAGGGTGTTCTCGAAGTATTTATCTGGATGGATAACGACCTAAAATGCAGATTAAAACTACCTTTCGATAAATTTCTACAACAAAAAAGTTATTCATCTCTTCACTCTTTGAACTAAACTATAAAAAAAGTGAAAAACAAAGTTGATTTTTTCGCAATTGTCTTTTTTTTGCAGACTTAAAAACTTACATCTTTGTAACACTCGTTGAGCTGGTTCAGGTCCAAAATGTAATCTGGGTATCCAATTTTCAACAGCATCAGCTCGACTTTTTTCATCGCAAGGTCTTTTGTCACTTCGTCGAGCCAACAGGTTTCGTTTAGTATCTCCTTGAATGATTCTTGGAGTTCTCTCATCATTGTGAGTGTCTAAAATAAAACGAAAAATACATTTCCAATTACTTTTTACAACTTGAGGCAAATTTTCATTTTATCATAAAAATAGCTTACATCATTTTTACTATTCTCATCGAAATATCTCCTGACAAACAAATTTCCAACAGCCATTCCCATATTGGAATTAACTTGCGAAACGCAAATTTTCCATCGCGGTGGCATTTGTTCTCTGCCAAACAGCGTGTAGTAAAATTTTTGTTTCGCATCTTGAAATCTTTCGTCTAAATTGTTCACTCTGAGTCTCACAAATCGCCAAAGCAGATAATTTGATACAATTCTGTTTTCAAAAGAAATAAAAGTTTTTCAAATTGTATAATCAAAGTAACATTTTCTACTTGATCTTTCAACGTTTTTTCACAACTTTTTGAGATGCTAAAATTCACCTGGACGGTGTTTCAGAAAGTAGCGTAACCAAATTCTGAATGTAATTAAATGCAAAAACTACAACTGATTCGTCAAGTTCAACATCGCGCTCTAAAACTATCTTTAAGTAACGTTGCCAGTCAACTTCGGGAATACGTTCTTTCAGTTCGCTAATGTCCATTCGTTGGATCGACTTTGACTCGTTTCGTTTCTCTTCAGACGATGAAGTGATCTAAAATGTAAAAAACAAACTTATAAAAAAACAATTAATTACAAAACATAATGAAAGTTTGAAAAGAAATGTTTTGCCAGTTCGAAAATTGGTCCAGTTACTTTTGCCAGTCGAGTTTCAAATTCGATAATCTCGTTTGCACTGGCAATACTTCTTTCCAGTGACGATCCGAGGTACATTGTTATTTTGATAAAATAATTTCTGTACGCCTCAAGGTACACTCTGTATGCCGGTTGTAAAAAGTATTCTCGAGATGGTAATCCCAGTGACGTTTCGTCAAACTAAAAGAAAAAGCATTTTCAAAATGACTTTCAAATAAAATGATACATTTTTTGAAATGTTGCTGCAAGGTTTTCTAAAAATGTTACCTGGATTACATAACGATCCCCATTGATCATATCATTCAACGGTCCCAAACGTTCCGAAAGAAGAATATTATTATTATAAAGTCTTAATTTAGCAACCAAAGTGATCCAGTCGAACTTATCAGGCTTCCAGTCTGGTCTGAGGATGGGCCAGCCACCCAACTCATCCAGGAGTTTCAGTAACGGTTTTTCTCGACGTTGTTCCAAGATCTCTAGGTCAAAGCAAAAGAGTCAAGATGAGTTTAACAATTCAAAAACCAAAGTTTATTTTTTAACAAAATCTCTCTAACCGTGGTTCATACAACTTTGGTACAAATGTTTAGCCTTGATGACAGCCTGGTTCGACGAGATCCGCGCGCCTCGAACAATCGGCTCCTCCAAAAGCTCCTTTAAGATCAGATCCAAAGACTCTCGCAACATTTCAAAAGTGTCGTAACCAACTTTGTATTTTGGAATTGGATTGTATTTCGCCCAGTTGCCACATGCGTATTTATAAAAATCTTGACAGGGGTTCACTGTTCTGTCCATGTATTTTAACATCATTTTTGCTAAACAAAATTACAAATGAAATAAGATTTAATTTATCAACAAGTTATTGATTGAAGTATTTGAAAAAATGTGCAGTCGTTTAAAGTATTTCAATTTAAAAATTATAGATTTGAATAGTGAGCAAATCTTTGAATTTATCGAATGAAAAATAATTGAGTTTAATTTAAAACTGGTTTAATTTTCTGGTACCCTGTTGTTTTCTAATACTGTGTTCATTTCCCTCTCCTTTCCAGAACGATTGAAATTCCAAATGATCATCAACAGAAACTTCATCGTCCGGCATCCAGGATTCATTCTCAAAAGTGATAATTGGTTCTTCTTCATTTTTGCATGGCGGTACTCGATAGTTTTCATCATCTTCCTCATACTCTTTCTCCTCCTGCCACGAGTGCAGATCTTTCAAATCGTTCGCGAGAGTCTTTGGATCGACTGGCAGTTCATCATCCCTTAAAACATAACATAATAAATCAAACAAATTTTTTACCCTACAACAATTTGCACGACAAATGATCATAAATGAAAAATGTTGAACTTTTAATTAATTTTTGTTTATTTACACATAAATAACATCTTGATCAGTCCTATGAAACTCAGTTGATTCTTCATAGTACTCACAGTTTACTTCATCAGGTTCATTTGACTCTGAATCGTTATTGCCGGTCTATTTTTCGGTCAAAATAAAACTTTTAATTTCAAATAGACTGCAAAAATGTTAGTTGACATTTCATAAAGATTCGTGGAAGAAGCAAACAGAAAATTTGATTTAGTCTTTCTAGTTTTAATCCAACGACTTAGTCAAATTGTTCAGCAAGTGTAACCAGAGAAATTTACTTGCAATTCTTGAAGAACATCGAGATCGTCATCAAACAATGTTTCCAAGTTGAGATTATGTGACGTCAGCTTTGAATAAGGAACATCGCTGTCAGTCGAGTCGTTTTCATCCTGATGCCATTTGAACGAAAAAAACATCATCATCAAATATCAAAAATTACACAATTCAACCAAAAAAGTGAAATCAAAAACTCAAGACTCAAAATTGCAAAAACAAAAAACTTAAAATAAATATGAACTAGAAAAAATTGAAGAAATGAAATTTACCCTGTCAGAAAATCTTTTACGTCGGTCGAAATTGCGTTTGGGTTCTTGAGGTTGAAAAGCCAAGTGGTCGTTTGAATTTGGCACTCTGACCCCCGGATTGGAATTGTCTGCAGCTGCAAAAGGTTTGTGACTGTTCGTTTTGTATTTGTTAATTAGGGCCATTCGATTGATCATGATGGATCACACTTACAAACTAATCGCTGACGATCAACTGCCCCTGGTCGCGAATCACTAGCGTCGTTTTGCGTCGATTGCAACAGATCTCTGCCGCTGGTATTCGTACGAGACAAAACGATGAAGATAATCATTATGGGCAATATTATCGTTGGTATCAATAGCATGTATCTTATACGCGCTCTCCATGCGTCGTTTCCACCCATGCACCATCTATAATTTTTCACATTTTTTTCTCTTTATTTTTTACTTTCCGAAAAACAACTTCCTTCCACTTTATTTTTCACTTTCTAGAATCTGTTTACTTTACTATAAACTACAGTGACAAAATAATAAAATCAGCATTATACATTTTTCATGTCTTAAAAAAACTTTTTTAAATTTAGATAATATTTATTACAATTTCATTTTCTCTGATGAAATCTTTTAAAAATCATAAAATCAAAAGTGTAAGATGATGTCACTGAAAAAAAATTGAATCTGACATACTTCAATCTTCCGGATTCCTTATTGACAGCTAATCTACAAGCAGAGCAAAGAACACCTTGGAGGCAGTCATCGTCGCTGATCTGGCTCGACCGATCGGCGTTTCTCATCTTCTCTGATTCACAAAAAACCAAAAGTAAACCAAAAGAGCGAACAAACTTAAAACAGAAGAAAAAATCATCCAGCTCCAAAAACCGCGACTTTTGCTCGCCAAACGCCAAGCTGCACTTATCGCGCGAAACTGGGACGAGTTGTGGGATCATCGCGTGTGCAAACGAGACGCTGGTAGTCGCGCGCGAAATTAATTGCCACCAAATAGAACAAAAAAAGAGTCCCCGATTTGTCCAATTTTTGTTAGACCGACACTTTGCGATTACGCAATTTCAGTACGCTTCTTTTCATGTCTTTCAGCGAGACCACCGGCATTGAAACTGCCCTCAAATTACACGCCGCTATTATTCTACAAATTACGCGCGCTCCAATTTTTGTAACAATGGTATACCACTTTGTCGTTTAGATCGAGTTTTTTTAACTTTTCAATCCAGAGGGGTACTTACGTTCCGAACCCTGACACGAATCTTTTTTGCGGTCTTGCACAGGTTGGTAAGCAAATTTTTTGGACAGTGAAAAATAAAAAGTTTCAGCCGCGCCCGAGTCTAGGACGGATCTGCAATGTCAATCTGAGCGGTTTCAACCAGTGCCGAGGGAAGCTAGAGAATTAATCTATTGTGGGCTGCACAAGCTCAATGTGATTGTCATTGATAGACAAGTTCATGTTCGCGTCATATTTTGTTTAAATTTTTTTTTTCATCTATCAAAAAACCCTTCCTTTCTTTCTTTTTGAAAACCACAAAGAAGATTCATAAAAATAAAATCTACTTTTCTGTTACAATTTTTAATGTTTGCAAGCATGAATTTAGTTGTTTTTTAGATCTTTTAAGGATTTGTAGTTTTTGAAATTTCAAAAAAGGAAATTTATTGTTGGAATTGTTTGATGAAAGTTTTTAGAAAACGTGGAGAATGTTTGTAACAAGTGTGTAATTAATGTTGATGAAATTTGTTGGAAGTCAGGCATGTTGGAAAACAGCGAGCCAGATGCCCCGTTCACATCACCCACGCTAATGTTGAAAATTAAAGCTATTTAACAAGTTTACCTCCGTCTACCAATCGACCTTAATAATCTATCAGTCCTTCATATTTGCAAAGGCTACGCATAAATCGCGCACTATCAATCGCATCGTGACCATGAAAATTTTGACAATGATCTTAATCATTTCTTTATACGAGTTCAGACTTATAACTAAGTTTACAATATCGTTCTTACATCTTATTTCTCAAGCTATATTTTCAACTTTTCGTATCCATACAAGATTCCTCGCTTTTTTTTTAACTTCTAACTACTTTTTTGCGATTTATAAATTACTTAAGATAAATTTTTGATAGGGAATCGAATTTTTGATAGAAAATTATCATACATTTTTAAAAAAATTATATTGACACATTTTGTAACATTTTTTGTACAATATCGTATCTTCCTACTGTAATTATAAATTATTGTAACATAAAAGTCTTATTTTCGTCATGGAAGCTTAAATTCAAGTTTGTTTATTGTTTAAACTAATAAACTAAACATTACATAATAAAAAGTTAAGCGTCGTCAAATTTGAAAGCATGAACAAATATTGAATAGTGTTTCATCTTTTTACAACCGACTTACTTCGTTGCTTGAACTCAAAATCTTTGTACAAAATTCGTTGTGTGAATGTCCAGTTTGAGCAGTCGTAACTGTCCGGCATGTAGACCAGTTGGCTTTCCCACATTTTTGTTGTTCAATTTCTTCACTGGAGCTCGATCTGAAGTTTGTCAAATCCGAGGTAGTCAAAGGCAGACGATTTGGCAGCTGAAAAATACAAATTTTATTATAAAAACAGTTTTTTGTTATTTCAATTTTCGAATACAAAATGAGTTAATTTGTAAATTAATAAAAAAAATAAGATTATTCAAAATAAAGAGTGAAAAAGCAACAGTGATATTAGTCCAAAAGCACCAAAGGCTCTCACCAATCAAAGAAACAAATTAAATCAGTCGACAGAGGCGTAAAGAGTATTTACAAGAGAAAAGTTGATTAAGAGAACAGAGAAAAAGAGGAGTTACAATTTTGATTTTTTATACAAAAATACTTACACAAGTAAATTCAAGCCCATAACCCAAATTCCATTTTGTTCGTCAGTGTGCTTTTTACAAAAAACCAAAAGAAAAAACAATATAAAAACAAAATTCGTTGAAAAATAAAAATTACAAGTCAGTTTAGAATTGCAAAAAAAGCAAGATTTGAGATTTGTTGATGTATGAAATAACGAGTGATTTATGTATTTGACGTTTTATTGGCGCATGAAGTTTCACTTCAAATGTTTTAATGGCAACATTCATGTACTATACACATAAACGTAGATAATAATACGTTCGTCGTACGAAATAGATATATAATTATTAAATTATAAAACCAGCAATATAAATTGTCCTCTTCATCTCATTGTAAAAAAATCATCGAAAAAATGCATGATAAAAATAAAAAACAATCGTCGGAGGAAGGTAAAAAATTGTATAAATATACAGTCGTCGTAGCAGATATCGAACTGGGATCAATCACGTTTTCCTCTCGAGATATAATTGTATTATAATAATTCATATATAAATTTTAATTGAGTTTGATTATAAGCTTATCCCACGGGGAGAGAATAGTCGAAGAAAACTGTATCAATCGCAGTTCGCATCAAACAAGTACTTAATTGATAATGGAACAGATTGTACGTTTATGTTGCGTTTACTTTTTTGTTTGTACACAGTGATATATTATTTCGGTTTCTTAAAAAATGTTTATAAGAAGGGGGAGGAGTAGATCGTGCTTTCAATTTGTTCACTAGATCGATTCTGAAAACAGTCGTCTCGTTAATGAATTTGCATTTTGTTATAGTTACAATTCTTATTCCGCTTTTTGCCGCTGTTCTCAAAAATTTCGCCTTAAGTATCGTTATTACATCAACATCGGTTACCTTAAAATTACGCTATGAAAATTTGTATTACTTCAAAAATTTTTTGACGCTTCGTGTGGTTTCATTTTTTTGCATTTTTTCCTCGTCGCATATTTTATGCGTTATCAAAAAACTCCACTAAGAAATATATATTTATATTTATATATGTATAATATTTATAAAGTCTTTTTGTTTCATTTCATCTGTTAAGTTTTTTTCCGCTTCTCGTCGCTATTGCCAATTATTATAAAGAAAATCTTCTCAATCGTCGGTCACTGCTTTTACGTATCTTGATTCATCAGCATTGCGTAGCTTCACTTGTGCAAAAAGTGATACTCCAGAATGTCTTCCTCGTCTGTAAAACAAAAATTTTGCATTAACAAATAAAGTTTTCAAACTCTAACAACTTTTACAAAAATTCTTTTCGAGGAAAAAGTTTTATGGCTTGAAAATTTTGTTTCAATTTTTGAGACCTACCTTGAATATGTTTGTAAATGTTGATTTTGTAAATTGAAATATGAAATAGGAAAAACATTGAATCTACATTCAAAAAATGTAAATATGTAATGATAAAAGTACGTTTATATACAAGCCAATCAAGATGCAGGGTGGGCGTTTTATAAAACGAAGAAAATTAATATGAAAATAAAATACTCACAGTTATCAATTATGGTTTCGTCCACCTGGATAATCTGTGTCTGACATTCTTCTTGCGTGCGACGCCCTGCGTTCGCCACCGATGCAGCAAGGCACAAAAATTGGTTTGTTTTTCGTTACATCTCTTTTTGTTTGTTTTTGGTTTTCATTGCAAAATCATTCCTTTGTGTCGAATACGGATAGTGCTCGTAAAGCAAACGTGGGTGTGAAACCAAAGTAAGTTTTTAAATGGCGTTTACGAATCTCGAATGATATTTTCTGTGATTAGTTCAAATTTAATAATATGATTTGCTATTTTTGTTTTACATTTTCAATCGTGATTCATGTTCGAGATTCATAAACGTCTTCACAAAAGTAATACAAAACGTAATTATAAAATGTACAACCATGAAATTTTGACAATGATTTATAATTATAATAAATAGACGCAAATTGTAAATGACAAAATGGTGAAAAATCAATGTGTAATTATAATCGTAACGATGATGAAACAAGATAACGACGAATATATAGAGTAATTGTTGACAAATTCGCAATATTTGATTCATTTTTTGGCCGGAGTGATTTACTCCGGTAAAGTTTAATTATAATAAACGAATAAAAATTGAAAACTTTAGAAATTCAATCAAACTGCCAGAATGCTGTCAATAAAAAAAGCTATAAACTTTATAATTTAAAACTCTATCAAAAACAACTGAAGAAAAACAAACTTTTTGAATGGCTGCAACTTTAAAGTTGCTTTTTGTCTCGAAAATAGTCTCAAACTCAATGAATCTATCATCCGAAAAATCGTCAAATAAATCTTTGAAAAAAATCTGTATAAAAATGCTCCAATCACTCTGACCAAAAAAGTGTTCCCAAAAAGAATGAAAGTCTCAAAAAAGTGGAGCTTAAAAAGGTTCAACAGAACAATAAATCAATACGCACATAAACAACTGAGATACCGCGTTTAAAAGCAGAGACGAAATGTGAACGAAAAAAAAATCACTCGTATACAATGCATTCGCGCCAATTTTTTCTTTTCAATGTTGAGCTCGGTGTATTATTGCTTACGTTTTTTTCAGAATTGTTTTTTAGTTTACGAGATGAGTTGCGTTAGTTAATGGCACATTTACGTTTTAGATAGACAATAATTAATTAATATAATATGTACATTCATTTTGATAACGATATAATAATGATGACGAATAATAATTAATATTTTCGATCAACAACAATTCTTTGATTCGACGAGTCTATTTGTGTGTGTCTGTGTACACATGTGTGTGAACTTGTGTGTGCGCGTTATTACTTTATTTATCGATATTTCATTTTTCAGTCGAGTATATAATTGCATTTATATACGTTCAGTTTCTGATTTTGTTGATATTGATCGTTCTCGAGGTCAAGTGTGTGTTTTTTTTTATAAAAAATTCGTTTTTTGTATTATACATTCCATGGTATTTTAAAGAAATAGTTGTCCCATCGAAGACAGTCCTAAAACGCAATCAATGGAAGAAAATTAATGGCGAGAAATAATGGCGGTGTCAAAATTGTAATAACAAAAAACGAAAATAAAAAATTATTTTCCTTTTTTTCAAAAAACATTAATGTTTGCAAATTGTAATAAAAAAAATTGATGATCATGATTATGATACAAGTTTTGATACAACGATAGACGAGTTTACTGCGGGCATGCACTTAACTGTGTAATCGAGCAGACGTTTTTTGCGTCACTTGACACTACGGACAGGTTTCGTGTTATTTACATTGAAATGGATTTAAAAAAAGGAGAAAAAAATTCATGCGAGTGCTCTCCGATGCTTGAAAAGTTGAAAATCATTCAGAATCAAAAACGGATTGAGCATTAATTGTGAGGGATGGAAAAACAACGTGCAGTGTAAAGACTTTCGCTAATTATACCTTTTGAATTTGTTGTACCATTTTTCATTCACTTGTTACCGTTTTTATTTCAGTTCAAATTTTGTTTTCGGTTTTAAAAAAATGTTACAACACTCAAAGGCAAGTTATATTTCAAACGCTTCGCATGCATAAAATGAGAAACTCAATTGTAAAATCGAGCACTCGTTTCTTGTGCAGAGTCCACGTGTACAAAGAAGGAAAGCATAGCATAGAAAACTTTTAAATTCCAAAATGTTCATCTCAAAACTTTGTAAAACAGAACCAAAAACTATACAAATTGTTAATGCCAGAGGAACGATTAAAATTCAACTTCATTAAAATCAGATCAATTTGATAATCAAAACAAAATTTGTTTTCTGAATTGTTGCAAAAACAAACGAGGCATTAACAGAACAGATGCTCGGACCTTCTTTGTTTTGAGGGTGAGAATGAAAAAAAAAACGAATCAATAATAACCGAACTATGTACAATAGGCAACATCTACTACATGACATCGACAAAAAATTCACAAGGGTTCCCCATCGCAATGCGAAATGACTGTCTACTACCAGATAGATCTTGTTGATTCTGTTGATGCACCGCCGATCCGGTTCCAGTCTGCACCGATTGTTCCGACCCGCTCGAACGACTGCGGCTTCCATTCGAGCGCTTCCCGTTCGAGCCGTTTCCGTTCCCAGCCGTTTTGTTCGGCATTGCCGGCACAGACGGCATGTGCAGCTCGGACTCTGACGCTGAAGAACATGATTTCACATCGTGTATCGGTTCCTTACAGATACGTTCGCTACCGGCACTGCTTCCACCTAAAAAAAGCAATTAAAAAACAACTCAATATCTTCTCTTTTCAACATCTTTTCAACTTCAATTCGTTTTGAAAATTAAAATTGTAAATGTTTTCATAAATAAAATACTGTACAAAAAAGAGTTACCTGAGCTATGAACGCTTTCCTCTCGATGATACCCATAAACCGTAGGTTCATTAGTGAAATTAAATGGCATTGGACTGTACCCTGTCGCCGAATGCGGAGCATAAGTTCCGGAATAAGGCATGTCCCAAGCGCTGGGCGGTGGCAGTGGGCCGACCGTGTCGCAGTCGATCTTCATGTTGCTCATGGCCGAGCAAAGATCGCCAAAGATGTAATAACATTGCTCCGAAAAAGTTATCTTGTTAACCGTGTGTCTTATGAATCCAGCTTTGAGCATTAGCGAGGCGTACTTTCTGGCGTCGCGCCGGTCGATGAATCCCTCCACGTGCGTGTGCAGCCAATCAACCACATCCGCGCCGATGAACGCGTTTGGAATCGTGATCTTCAGCCACATACGATCACGAATCTCCAGGCCAGAATCCGGCCTGGCCATTGCCCGAACTATGCTTGGCATGTCGGTGTTTATGGTCAAGTGCAACTCTTCCAACGGACCTACAAAATCATCAATAAATATTAACACTTTTACATTTTGGAATTTAGTTTTCATTTTCGGTTTTGGGTTTGATGAAAAGAACGTACGTTCAGTGTCTGGAAGAGTACTAGCGAGGCTGCTCGAAGTTGATGTTAGAGTTGTAGCGCTTGGAGGACGAGCAGGAAAAGCCTCGCCTTGAATGGCGGCGGTGTGAGCAACCCATGCACCTGGATCGATTGGACGAACAGGTTCTGTTCGTGGGATTGTAAAGTAACCCTTTGGATTTGGATCCCAGCATTTTGCGACAACCAGTTTAATTGGCCTGAAAATAACAAGTACATTTATTTGTTTTGTTTCATTCATACTTTGATTGTATGATTTTTTATTTTTTGTAATACCAACCCCGGTTTTTGAACAACTTCGCGTAATACCCTGACTGCTTCGTCGTTAGACATATTTTCAAAATTAATATCATTGACTTGTAGAATCATGTCGCCTGGCTCTATTCGACCGTCTAGTGCAACTGCACCCCTGAAGAATGAGATGAATCGAATAGAAATGCAATTTTCATGAATTTTTTTTTAATCAGTAACATTTTTTTAGATTTAAAAAGTAAATACCCCTTCATAATAGAACCAACATAGATGCCTCCATCACCACCTTTATTGCTTTGCCCGACAATGCTGATGCCAAGAAAATTGACAGTATCCATATTAAGCGAGACTGTGATAATATTAAGAGACATAGTGCTATCTGTAATACTGCTGTACGATGACGTTCTCGACATTGGCGGAAGTCTGTGACGTCTTCGTCGTTGCGGTCGACGTCGGTCTGCAATCAAAAACAAACAGGCCAACATTACAGCCTCTCTTATTTGCACTGACAACTTCTGTATTCGATTTTTTAGTAATAACAGTAACCTAAAGTCGCTCGATCCACAGCACTGCTGATGTTAGTGTGTCGTCCAGTGGTCGTGGTAATGTGGCTGCTCACGTCGTCATCTGATTCCAAAAATGTGGTCGTTTCCAAGTCGGAACTTAGAATCGAAGCAGTCTCATAGCCATGACCAGAACGGTGCTTCGAGTGTCCGTTTATACGAAGACCTGAAAACCATTTGATTATTAAATTGTTCGTTTGATGATAAGTTTTGAAAGTTGGGATAGCTTTTTTGTAGATGAGAAACGTACCGTTGTATTTGTTGAACTTTTCATACTTGTCAGTATGGTGTCTGGAACTCTTATTTAAATGATGACCTTGCCTACTACTTATAATACTTTCGGTTTCAGTCAGGGTATCATCATGGGAAAGGGGAAGAGGTGCTGCTCGGTTCGAGTGGTGGCTGGGGGCTACGTGATCCACACGATCATGCTTAGCTTCCAAGTGGGCAACGGAATCTGTGCATTGCGAAACACCGCCGTCTGATACGTTGCTGCCTTCCGCTGATACCAACTGCAAACCATTCAATTTTTTTGTTTAATCATTCTTCAAAACTTTCAGAATAATTTTTCACGCTTTATTTTGTAAATTTCTAACTTGGTTCATTGAATTAAAACTTTTAAAGCGTGTTCTGCGAAAATTTTTAGTTATTGATTTTTTTGCAATTCTTTGATTTTGATTTGAAAACTAGTTTCAAACTAGTTTTTATGAAATTTATAAAGACTAAGAAATACTAAACTCACCCATGAAACCACTCTGCCATTAAAACATGGTAAATGTGCATCATCATCTACAATTTCTTCCTTGACGACACTGTGAACAAAGAAAAAAGATACAATTAGTTTTTGCAAATTCAAGAAATGAGACGTTTCAAAATCTAAAATCAAAACGAGTTTATAAAAGAACTGAAAATTTAAATTAAACAATGTTGAATTAAAAATGAAAAGTTTAAAAGTAAAAGAATGAAAAGGCACGAAGATTTGAAAGATTGTTGAAACGGAAATCAAATTTGCAACCATAGTTAGAACTAGAACGAAAAGAAGATAAAAAAACAGATATTTTATGTGCGTACTCTGATAACATAAGTATCTCGGGTTATATTTTATTCCCGATAAGATAATGCACATCTGATTAAGCCGCCGCTTTAAATAATTGGAAATTTAAATACCCGTTGATCACAGGATGAACAAAGCCGAAGAAAAAAAGAGCTCAAAAATAAATATTGGACTTGTTCATCAATGATTATTATTTAGACGAATAAACAGATTACGTCATTGATTGTTTAAACAAATATTAAACAAAAGTAGCAACAACGAAATTACAAACAGGAGGTTTTGAATTGAATTTTCATTGTAACTGCGAATGAAAGTTCACAATGCTCCCAATGCAAATTGTCAATGGCCTCTAACTCGGCGAATCAGGCAATTTGGAGTCCTCAGTCGTGATTGTTACTCCACAAGTAGATTCAATAATGTGATGGCAGACTAAACATAATAAAACATAAAAAACAACCAGGAACAAAATCACAACAAATGGAAAACACTAATGAAAAAAAAAAAAAAAAAAACAATAACCAAAAACAAAAATTGTACTATGAAAACAATAGATAAACAATAGTTCTTTGACAAAACAAACGAAAGCATACTTGTAAATAATTCCTTTATCAAAAATCAACGACAATAAACAAATATTGGCAAAACTGAACCATAAGAGAAAGATTGCAAAAATTGACAGTTTGTTTTACAAGAAAACCTGAATTGTAAACAAACAATAAACAAGTAAAAGTAAACAATAGCAATAAACAAACAACTACAAGGTCCAAGTTATAAAAATGGTAAACAAAAACTGGTCGACCCCACCTACGTACTTGTCAACAAAAATGTCAATAAAGCCAGTATTCAATTTGCAAAAATCTACGTTTGTCTCATTAGTTCAAACGACTATTGACAATATTCGTGTTAGGTAAACAAGAAATAAAAATGGGATGCAATTGGAAGTTGCGAGGCAAGGAGGTGTTTGCGACAGGTTAGGGAGGAGGGGGAGTGCAAGAGGGCTTGTCAAAACAGCGGCCGGAGGGCGTCGTCGGGACTTACCCGAAATCGTCGTCCATTGACTTGAAAAAGTACTTGTAATTGGGCCGATTGAGGACATTCTTGAAGTCAGCGAGGGTGACTCGCTCCGGCGAGATGTTGAGCTTGACCAGATACGGCGTCTCCTCGTCGTCGATGTGGTAGATTATCTTGGTCTCCTCCATGGCGAGTTCGGCACGGCCGTTACTTCGCCAGGTCCATCAACAGCCGGCCCCGCGCACTTACTTCGTCCACGGCTAACCACGGCGACGACAAAATAATCGTCTTCTCCCTTTTTTTCAAACCAATATGGCGAGCGGTCGCGCGCCCGAGAAGCAACTATTACTGCACGACGGAGAGCACGCGCGCACTCTATCACCGACAGAGAGAGAAAGAGCCGTTGCGCACGCCGGACCTGCTTGACGTTTCGGACCGGCCCTTTTTTCGCTTTCTTCTCGTCGCCTATCTTCTCTCTCGCGCCGCCCTCGCGCGCATTCGGAGACGCCGAGATGATATGACACACCGACAGATCCAACCAGATCCAACTCTCATGCCCTCGACAATCAAACACGTTTTCTCACTCGCCAACCAGTTCTCTGTCCTTCTCCCTCTTTGCCCTTCTCGCAAATTTTTGTTTACTTTTTTGTTTACATTCTTCTTTGTTTTTATTTTTAACAGGTTTAATTTCTGCAAACCAGATTTTGTATAGTTCGATTGGTATTTATTTAATTGAATATTGTTAGGTTTGTTTACACTCGAGAATAAACTGAAAAAAATCATTTACACTGTTTGCAAAGTTTTTATTGAGGGGTAATGTTGCATCCTTGATTGACTCCGATGTTTGTTTATAAAATGCAAACAAGTGTCAAGGTGTCATTCACCTATGTTTCGATTTTTGTTTATTTATAATCAGTCTGATGTTTGGCTTGGTCGGTAAAGAAGAAATTTAGCAAACCAGAGTTTGAAATTTGAGATTTGAGAGAAAGTTCATTGTCAACACAAACCAAAACATCGGATCGTAAGTTTGCGTAAGTTCCACGCGCGTGTTTATTGTAGTAATAAATTGGGGAGCATTTTCAAAGTTGAAACAATAAGAAACAATCCGAGATCCGAGATTTATAAAACTACTACCAACCATTTCCAGGGTAATTAAAATTTTGTTTTTCTCAAAAAATGTCAATGTTTATTTGTTGTTCTTTTATCTTTGTTTCGTGGTTTTGGCGAGACAAAATTTTGTCTAATAATATTGTTTTCAGTGTTGGTGAACGGGATCTAAAAGAAGTCTCAGAATTTCAAATCTTTATTGTTACTTTCTGTTTTTTCTTTTTCAGAATCCCAGTTTTAGTAATGCAATCAATTAAAAATCTTTCATGAATTTTGCGGAATTTTGTCAAACAGACTATCTGACAAATAAACAAAATCTGCTAACTATTTGAGCGATGAGTTTTGAACCTGGATTGACACTTTTCAAAATCCAAAGATTCAGTAGAGTTTTAGCAGACCGAGAATTAATAGTCTCAGACCTCAGTCGTTCGTTAATGGAGGCGATTAGAACTAACGAACAAAACATCAGTATTTTGAAGAGCAGATTATCGATAATCGATGATGATCTGCAGCTTTCCCGGTCCAAAAACTCGACACAAATTCAAAGATGTAATGCAATTTCCACAGATCATAAATTGTCACAAGCAGCGATGGACCTCGATCGGGATAACAACAATTATTATGAAGCGGCGGATAGCACGGTCAAGGTCAAAGAAGAGGTCAATGAGGACGACGAGGTGCAAATCGTCGGAGGCAATTTGATAACTAACAACGAAGTGCCGCAAATATTTTATGATTACATTGTACAGCAGTTGACAGACATTCTACCGAATTTTAGTGAAGATGAGACGAATGAAAGTGACACTGAAAATCGAAGGTACATATAATTTTTCATTTGTTCAACATCAAAAAGACTAGATAAACAAATCTGACAGATTTTAAAATTCATAATACAATAACGTTTTCTTAATTATATATTTTTAGCACTTCAAAAGTTCGAAATGAAAGGGTTGATAAACGTCAAGTACACGAGGTACAATTGGAAATCAAAGAAAGAATGGAAGAGGAAGAAAAACTAAGTGAGCACGAATTAGTTAGCACCTCTCAGCTGATCTTCAATGTGAAAAAATTGGAATCGAGATTAATGAGCATGATCCAAATGTTGGGAGAAAATTCAAATCTTCCAGAAGAAAGTCCGTTGATGAAACTGAAAGCGATGTCCTCGCAGATGCTCCAAACCGGGATGAAAATTCGTGACAAAATCAAGTCATTACAACTGAACAACAGGTCTTAGAATAATCTTTGCCTATAAATAAGAGTTCTTATTTAACATTCAAATTAAAATCTATTTACTTTATTATTGTTATTATTATTAATTATATATTATACAAGACTTTATTTATGTAACCTTTGTACATTGTAAACTTCATAAATTTGATAATTTTGTAATTTTTACAAATTTATCAGGGCATGAAATCTGAACAATTTTTGTAATGAAAGATCATAGTAAACGAGATAGAGAGAAAAATAAATAAGTTCAAAAGCTATAAACCATATGAATATAATAAATTATACAAAAACTGTATTATTCCTACTATTTAGCCCATGATAATTTTCTATACTTCTTCGTTTTTCATCTTTTCTCTTTGACCTCTTTTGACGAACAAGATGAATTATCTTTCGGCGTCTTCTGTCCTTTACCTAAAGTTCGTCCCCTCCCATTTCCACATATCCAAGTTTCCGAGAATCAACACACAGCCGACACTGAGTGCAGTACACACTACACACGGTACACAGCAAGCAGCAAGCATAGAATAGAATCATGGTGGGTGTTATACACAAACTCTAAACTCATATTTTAACCTCAAAAATTTTGTCAGGCGGCATCCTCAAGTCGTAATTAACATCGCTAGACCTTAAAAAAAGACTAAATACGTCATAAATCGGTTTTATCAATCACAACAGAACCTCCTGGTCGAAATTATCATCAAGGACTGATCATTTTTCAACTAATACCAAACGCAATTAAAGCCGCTTCAGGTAGGTATCGAATCTTTCATTAGTCATTAATTTTCGATTAAAAATTGAACAATGAAGATCAATAAACTACCAAGTTCACTGAAAATTTAAGTTCTCGTTTGTTTACATTTTGAATAATCAGCTGATTTTGTTATTGTAAATAAACATTGTTGAAAATTGTTTGTCATTTTTTGTTTTTGTTGCATGTTGTTTACTAACGAGAATAGAAAGTTGTGTTTGTCTTAGGGAAAAACTTTGTTTTCGAAATAATCATATTGATATATGTAAATTAGGCGGACGTGCGATAAAAGGATCCCGAAAATTCCTAATGATACATTCACAATGGAATCCTTAGCTGGCGTCCAGAGAGGTCGAATTACAAAAACCCAACAACAGTTCACTTTGTCACAATTTTGGCCTTTTGTTGAATCTCTATAGCAGAACAGATATGAAAACAAGAAACAATAATTGGAAGGCATTTCAATCGGTTGGGGAGAGATTTTCATACAGTCTTCGGCAAGTGATGCGTCAGGTACGTTGTTTCAAACCAATTTTTCAGTTGAACTAACTGTATACAATGATGAAAAATTTTCATCAGTAAAAATACTAATTTTAGTTCCTAATTTGTTCACTTCATCTTGTTTTCTTCCAAGAAAACGAAACCCGATAAGATAATCACTTAATCAAAGATGATATTTTATTTTTAAAAGCATGGGTTTATTTACATGACCTTGAACAGGTCAAACAAGTTTAAAATCGCTAATTTTACGTTTACCAAGTTCATAAACCTGACCTAATTTAAATTTCTTACTGACTCTTTTGGAAAAGATTGTTTTTACATTTTAGAGGTTAGGATTTCATGAAAACTGTTGTTGTTTTGATCTAGGCTGATTGTTGAGAGAAGGTCGGGTGAAACATAACAACTGATCGCTCATTGTCAGGATAAGGAAGGACAAATTTTGTGAAAGATGTCTGCCGCGTGTTGTGTTTGTTTTAATTATGGCAGGATTACTGCAAGGTTCACTTGCGGACACTTCTCTTGGTGTCAAACATGTGAGGTACACCTGAGATCCATCGACAGCCTTTTGTGCACAATTTGTGGTGTGCACAAAAACATCATTCGGTTTACTGTACAAAATGTTCCTGCAAATGGACCGCCTGGTAAATAATGCTTTAAAGATCCATTACGCTTTGTTTTGAAAAAGAAAAGATCCAAACTATTTTGTTTATTTTTAATGATTTTTCTACTTTTTTGTATTGTTTTGTTTACAATAAAAGAATGACTTTTGTGTTTGATTTGTTTGTGCAGCAGGACTAGACAATCACCAACAATTAGCTCAATTTGTATTACAACCGTCAGCAGTGCCAAACCCCTTGTTAGCTCACACTTCGAATCAAAATTGTAACTTCTGTTGGACACCAAATCGTAACACAGTAGGTACGTCTTGTCTGCACATTGGATGGTGCGAAAGGTGTTCTGCTCAGATGCAGCACGAGACGTCATACCGTTGTCCTTATTGCCAAAGAGACAGAGAAATCGTGACCTATTCAAGGTCATTAACTAATCAAATTAACCCACCTCCTATCTTAACTGTACAACATGCCGCAGGTGAGGATCCAATTTTCATAATTTTGAAATTGTTTGTTATTTTTACAACGATTTTTAATTTTGTACACTGATTATTTGATAGAGAGAAAATTAAAATAAATGTTGATTTTTACAGTCGCCCCTTCAAATCATGTTGCGGATGCTTCCAGAAGGATCTCTTCCGATTCTAGATTACAACAAGGTGATAAAATTAGATCAAATTTTCAAGAATGTTTTATCGCCTTTTCTCTATGTATAATGATTTCATAAATACTTCTTACAGTTCGATCAGCAGTTCTTGTCAGAGATTCTGCTGTAAGATACCGATTGCCAAATGCTCCAAGTAATTTTCCAAGCAGTAGTTAATTTAATTAATTTCAAAAAAACTCGAAATTGAAAACAACGAGATTTTTAGAAGTTAAAAAGTAAATACAATTTTTTATAATGTATTAATAAAATTGAATGTTTGAATTTCGTTTGCAGTTCAACCTCTGAATGAAATCAGCCTGCCGGTAGCCAATGCATTGCCAAGTCATGTGAGAACAAGTGCTCAACATGATGTTTTAGGTAATTGAATAAATTTTTAATGAATGAACTAAATTTTCTTTTTTAAAATGTGTCAACTAAATTTCAATGTTTATAATCGCGCTTAATGTTGTAGGAATTCTTGACTTTCGAACTGGGACTAACAGTCAGCAGGTCCAGCAAAATCTCAGACAGGTGGTTAATCCGATCCAGAGTCAGGTTCACCTAGGGAACAACAAGTGTTGTATCTGTTTTCGGAATGAACGTAACGTGATCACATCTTGTGGGCACGTCGGATGGTGTGTTCGGTGTGTCCAACAGTGGGTGACTGGAAGGAGGCAGTTGTGCCCAGTTTGCGACGGAGAGAGGGATATTATTATTAGTCCGTCTTCTTCTAATCTGAACCCTTATATTGGTACTTGACATTGTTTGAATATCAAAAACAAACTATCTTATAAAAGTTCTGACTATAAAGAATGTCATTTTTCATTTTACAGATTCTGTGCACGATTCTACTAAGAAAAGAAAAATATCAGAGATCGTGGAACAGCCGCCAGGCAAGGTAGAAGTCGAAATATCCGAGGATATGGCTCAGACCTGTTGCGTCTGTCTGGAGAACGAAAGGGACACTGCATTTAATCCTTGCGGACACAGGTGTGTCTGCTCGCACTGTGCTCGCGAAGTGTTTGTGAAAAAACGAGTTTGTCCGTTGTGTCAATCGTCGGCTATAAGCATCCTGCGAATTTATCTGTAACTTTATTTATTCGTCAAACGTCGTGTTGTTACCTTCATTTTTGTATATTTTTTCGTTTTTTTTCAACGTATTGAAGCGAACCGTTCCCGTTGAAAAATGGTTTCAAAGGTGTAAATTTCTTGGTATAGTTAAGATTGCGTAACAATGATTTTGTTCGAGACTTATAGAATAGTAAAATAGTCACCGACGTGTACGATAATTTGGTGCCATACAAATTATATTTTGTACTTTTGATACAAAGCATGTAATTTTATAGCGTCTAATTGAATTGATTATAAGTGCAAATGACGTGGTTTTCGTCTTTTTTAAAATTGCGTTTTTAGAAAAGGTGTGCCTTTATAGTACCTGTACATTTTAAGCAAAAAGAGAAAAGAAAAAAAAAAGGTTCCAGTATTAACTTTTATAAACGAAGGCGTATAGTATTTTCAAGATTTGTATATACCGATAGTGTAGTGTAATAATTTTAGGAACTCAAAAATGTTTGATAACATTTGCAAGATTGGAAAAAAGAAGAACACAAAAAGTAATTGTGACAACCAACTCATTTGCAAAACAAGAAAAGAAAGACAAAATTGAGATGAAAATGTAGCAAATTGTTCTGTGTTTAGTGAAGGCACTAAAATTAAGTTTGTCAAAAGTTCAAAAACTGAGATGCATAATTGTATAATTGTATAATTTGTTTCGTGTAATTAGGCTTTAGAAATAATTAATCGGCAATATAAATTGATACCTACACAGTAGTATACCGATAGTTTTCAGTATTAAGGATGTTTACTAAATTGTTTCGTTTTTTGTCTCGTTTATAAATTAATTTGTTATTGCTACCAACGAACAAAAGAATACAATTCAATTTTTTTCAATATCAAATGAGTTCTCTATTATTTTTCGACATTCTATTTGCAACATTTCTTTTACCATTTTTAAAACTTTTTGCAACATTATTCATGAAAATAAAAATAAAATTTGAATTCAAATCTCCCGCCTTTTATAACTTCAAATTTCCTGCCCAGGTGGCGCCTTTACGCAAACCTAACCTCAGTGTTGTTTTGCAACAAGCGTTTCCTTTCTTCCTCCATTCTCTAATGTGCTGAAATTGAGTTTGTTGAATAATCGTGAACAGAGATTAAAAAAAGTGTCAATCGACTAAACTCTTTAGTTGTCCATTTGTCATCTCGTTTGACGAGGAAACCTCAACCGCCCGGATCGTTTCGATTGTTGGCCTTTTTCAGGCGCATGTTCGGCTAAAAAGTGAGCGGCTGATAGAGTCGCACGCTTTGCCGGACGCCATCCCTGAAAAGACCAGTCTGAAAATCAATTTACCCGCGAAAGTAAAGCCGCCAAGTGAAAAACAACGCTGTGAAGATGATGTACACTGTAAGTTTCTTGTTTGTTGCTTTTTCACGCGGATCGATTGTTTTTGAACTTTTCAAATACCACCGAAGTATATTCGACTCCATTTCAACGAACTTTCCGGCTGTTTCAGGGCACCACCGCGTCTCAGGACACGAGGTTCAGCGACAAGGAGAAGAAACTACTGAAGCAGATGAAGTTCGGAGATTCGCTGTCTCAGAAGGTACTTTTAATCGACAGGTTTTGCTTCAGCCACATTTTCGTTCAATAACAGAATCTTGTTGTTTTATCATTTTTCAGGTTATGTCAAATTTGATTAGTTGTCAAATGGAAATTTTTTGTTTACAATTGTTACTTTCAGTTAATGAGTCACAATTGTTTTGTTATCGCTGGGGAAGAACTAGTTGATATCGATTTTTCGCGAGTAGTATTTGTTTCTATACAAGTCGCAGTATAAACGACTCGCTGTATGTTTATATAAATAAATATATTTTATTAACATACATTTTCTTTAATTTCAGGTCGACATGAGCAAGGTGAAACTGGATGTAATCAAACCATGGATAACAACAAAAATTACTCAAATCCTCGGAATGGAAGACGACGTTGTGGTAGAGTTTGTTTACAATCAATTGGAAGAAAAGGTAAGACTCTTTGGATATACCATCGGTGATTAAAAACAGATGTTATATTCAAATGTGCACAAGCTCAATGATAAAAACAAAAAAAGAGAAATCAATGCATTCACAAGGCTTTTTCCCCTCATCATAGGAATGAAAACCATGCTGTTTCAGCAATCGTATCAAGCTCGTTAAAGAAAACCAAGAAAAAAACAAAATGCTCATCCTAAAATTTTTGTTCACTTTGTTTTTTCTCTGTTCAATTTTATTCATTAATTTTGTTCTCCATCCAGTTATGTTTTCCGTTCATCTTCTAGGTAAACTTATTTGTCTCCAATGTGCATTGGAAAAGAATTATTTTATTCATAATTATTTTCTATTTTGAAAATAAAATGCAGTAAGTTGAATAATTAAAGAAACGGAAAGAAATATCAATAAAAAAAGAGAAAAAATACCATAGAATAGAACTGAAAAATGCTGTCAAATGTATGATTGAAAGTGATTTATCACATGTGTTTGAATTCCCCGTTAGTATAAGTAGAGACCATTGGTGTGGCGCTCAGAGCAACCCTTTAGTCCTTGGCTTTCGGATTTGCTGCTCTTGGCATCCGATTGGCCCTTTCTACCAGCCCGTTAGCGTCGTCGCAAATTCTCCAACTTTTGCTGTCTACGATCTTCTGCGAGCTGCCGACCTTTGTCAACTTTTGTGACCGTCGTCAATCTGCTGCCATGCCGGTGCTGCCATCTTTAAAACTCATCAATCATCAACTTCAGTCAACACTTGTCAACTTGCTGATCAACTTAGTTGCTGTTTCAACTTGACCTTCATCTTCTGCTGACCTTCAACTTGAACTTCAGCTTCAACTTGACCTTCAGCTTCAACTTGACCTTCAGCTGTTCTCTGTGAGCTGATCTTGAGCTTCAACCGAGACAGTGACGCCACCTGGAGTAGCAGTTGCAGATGGCGCCACCTGGGGCTGGTAAACGAGAGGGCGCTGATCGAGAAGGCTTGTTCGAGCGCCACCTACTTGCGTACTCGCAGGCAAGGAGTGTCAGGAGGTACTGTCGAACTTAGCGTGATGAAATGCGCTCGATCGCAACCGCCACTTTTTGGCTGTTGTCGAAATTACATCGAGTACTCGCAGACCTCACGTTACTTATTTCAGAACACATTATTCGAAAAACACATTTTTTCAATTGTTTACAGTTTGTATCATCCGTACTTTTGATCCAAGTTGGATGGAAATAAACTGATTGTTGATAAACAAAATAATCAGAACTGAATTGATCGGATCAGTTTATTTTTTACTGACTGAAAATGAATAACAAAAGACAACTTTCTAATCAAAATTAATACTCCAGTTGTGCAAGATTGAATGATTCTTTTCACAGGTTCAACTTAGGTCCGGCATGGTAAGATTTGTGAAAGGAAAAAAAAAACATTGGTTTGATAATTTGTTATTATTAACGAGTCTGCTTTTTCGAGGGGGAAAAGCAGTTGAGAGTGGAATGTAACTTTTCGATACTTTTTTTTCTCCGTTCTTCATGTTTTGGTTTCTGTTTGTCTCCGTTTTTTACTTCACGCGTTTTTTTATTATGATACTTTTTTTAAAAACCCATAGCTGACTCTATTTAGGTCTTTCTCTTGATGACTATAATTATTCTTGTTTAGTTAAGGGAACAGAGATGAGACATTTGATTAAAAATTAATACATTAAGCATTTTTGAGCTTTTTATAGTATAAGTGAAGATACGTATGTTGAGATATTAAAGTTTGTTTTTTGTTTTTGTTTTTTTTTTTTAATTTTTTCACAGTTTCCGGATCCCAGGAAGATGCAGATCAACTTGACTGGATTCCTCAACGGAAAGAACGCCAGGTCGTTCATGACTGAACTTTGGAATCTACTTGTTTCGGCTCAGGACAACAGCAATGGTATTCCAGAAGCTTTTCTACAACAGAAGAAGGATCAGATTAAAAAACGCCTTGTAAGACAAATATTTTTAAATTTTGAAAATTCAAATGTTGTTTGAAATGAAGCTGAAGGACATTTTTTGATGTTTTTTGTTCATAGGAGGAACAGGAAAAACTTCAAGCTTCGTTGGAAAAAGATAAGGAACGCGATAAGGAGAAGGAAGATGCTGATAAAGTGAAGAAAGAGGACAAAGAGAGAGGCTCTTCTAAAGAACGCAGAAGAGACAGAAGCAGGGATAGGGACAGGTAACAAGCTTGAATTAGTTGTTATACTGACAACAAATGGGTTATTTTAAATGTGACATACTTAATAATGAAATAAAATTGTTTAAATTAAAAAAATTATTTTCAGAAGTAAACGAAGCCGCTCAAGAGACCGTCACAGGGACCGCGACAAGTCGAGTCGTAAGAGGACATCCAACTCTCGATCCCCGACTAAGAATTCAAAGACAAACAACTCTGAAGATTCGCACGACGTGAAATTAGAGCGGGACGATTCTCCCCAACTGGAAAATGCTATTCCAGTGATGCCTATGAAAACTAAACCGTACGTATTTTCTCTTTTCCAACCGGACCAAACAAAAAAACTCAACTTTTTAACTAACATAAAATTTTCAAAATTCAACAGGGAAGCTGCAGTGGCCATCTCCAGACTCCAGGCACGTCTAATGAGCATCGCTGACGCAAAGAAAAAGTCCACTCGATCTCCATCCAGCGAGCAGAACAAGAAATCTCGTTCCAAATCGCCGTTGAGTCGATCCAAAAAGTCTAAATCGAAGTCGCCGGTCTCAAAATCACGTCGATCTCGATCGCCTGTTTCCAGAACAAGAAAATCGCGATCCAAGTCCAGATCTCGTCGATCTCGATCAAAATCTAAATCTCGAAGATCGAAATCACGATCGACAGATCGGAGCAAGTCCAAGCACAGTCCCTCCAAGTCGAAATCCAAGCGATCTCGATCGCGATCCAGGAAATCCAGATCGAAAAGTCGGGACCGAAGCAAGAACCGCAAGTCGAGATCATCTGACTCACGGTCTTCGAAGTCAAGATCAAAGTCGAGATCGAAATCGCGGTCCAAGTCGCCAAACAAAAAGAAGGACGATAATGCCAGTCGTAAGAGGGGAAGTTCGAGTTCAAGCTCTGGCAGTGAGAAGGGGTCGAAGGACAAAAACGACTTCGAGATTAGGAAGAAGAAGGATGGCGTTCAAACTAAACGGTCTTATAGAAAGACTAACAAGGATGAGAGTGGCAGTGACAGCGATTCTAGCAGGGATAGAAAATCGAATGCTAAACGTCGTAGTCCGTCGCCTAGGAAGGATCGAGATCGGTCCAGGGATCGGGATAGGTCTAGAGATCGATCTAGAGACAGGAATAGGAGGTAATTATGTTCAAAAAATAAAGTGATATTTTCTTTCTTTTCAATTTTAGAATCGGTTTACTAATGGGACTTTTTTGTTGTAGTTATTCTTACAGGAGATCATCGCGAGATCGTGATATGGACAGGAGACGAGGCATGGACAGATTTGGAGGAAACATGAGACCACCTTCTGCTCGAAGAGGTCCTGCAAGGAGAAGGTAAGTTCTATTCAAAATTTCATGAAAGGAGTTAACAAATTTAAATATTGCCGTGTTAATTACAGCATCATGTCAAGATTCCCTATAATTAATCAACGCCAGGCCTGCTACTTCTTTTAGTACGAAATTCATCAAGTAAAATTGCAATCAACATTTCAAAGTTTCAGTTTTTGAAACAAAACTTAAGTTTTCGATCTCAACCTCAACCCAATTTACACACAAAATTTCATTTCATGAATTTACCCATTTTAACTCATTCTTTGTTAAACATTGAAAAAAGAATTTTAACACTTGAAACATCTCAAGTTTGTGTATTTAAAGATCAAAGACAATAGATGGGTTAAAAATATTATAAGTTCTTTGCAATTTCAATATAAATGCTGAGTTGTTCATTTTTGTACCAGTCCATTAAGAGGAAGAAGTCCAATGCGGTACAACCGAAGATCGCCAAGTCCAAGACGCAGACGTTCACCAGACCGCAGACGCAGATCACCAGACCGTCGTCGTCGCACACCGGATCGTCGGGACAGTCGTCGTCGTTCACCAGACAGGGACCGCTCCAACCGGTACGACCGAGACAGATCCAACTCCAGGGACAGGTACAAGAGGGACAGATCGCGCGATCGTCGCGACAGGGACCGCCGGTCCAGGTCGCGTGATCGAAAGTCATCATTGGACCGATCCAGGGACGCGAAACGGTCTCCGAATCGTGCGTCTAAGGACATTAAGGATGTCAAGTCGAACGATAAGGCAAAGAAGGTGGACGAGAAACCAACGAAGAAGTCGACCGAGGCGCCACCTAGAAAGGAAGTCAGAAATGGGCGATCCAAATCTAGTAGCTCTCAAAGCAGCGAGAGCAGTTCTTCGAGCGATGAGGAACAGGTTTCTAGGTAAACTAAGGAAATTTCATCATTATTTATTTGCTTTTGAAAGAAAAATTGTTTGTTTAATTGGATTTTGTTTGGTTTTGATTTAGGAAATCGACTGACAAACCAGCGTTGGAGAAGCATGATCAACGGGACAAAGATAGAGATCACGAGGATACAAAGAAGAGGGAAAACGAGCGAGTGACCAAAGAAGAGGTCCTGAAGAAAGGCGATAAAGAGACGAAAAAGGATCTCGGGTTGGCCAAAAAGACAGATCTGTTACCTGCACCGAATGTTGTTGCTGCGACTAACACTGTTTCGCCAAAAAAAGTTCCGGCTTCTTCGCTGCCTATCTCTAGACATAGGGTAATTTGGAAACTTATTTTTATTGAACTGTTTTTTAATTCAGAAATATTAAACTGCATTTTTGAACGTTTCTAGTTTTCAAGAAGTCTATCTCGAACTCCCTCACCATTTAAGAAAACTGAGGACATTATTGCTGCCAGCAAATTCAAACAGATTTCATCCAAGTAAGTTGCGGTTAAAAAGATTAGTAGCCATAGAGAATCAATTTTTATTTTCTGTTCTTTATTTTTTCTTTGTGTTTGATGTTTTAGGGATGAGAATAATAAGATCGCGTCTCCAAGAGTAGCAGAAACTGTTCAAACAGTCGAAATTGCGCTGAGAAAGGACGATAGGATGAGACCTCTGAAACCGGTCGATGATAAAAAGTCCTTGCACAAGCCCGAATCAGCACTGGCCAAAAAGATGATCGAAAGTACAAAGAAAATTCGAAGAGAGAAACGGAACTTGTCGACTGATAGCGAGGATAGCGATGACGGTACAAATTTATTTTTTTTAAGTACAAAAAAATTAAATGAGTCTTTCAAGTTTTACATTTTTACTAATTCGGTATTGTGTTTGCAGAAAAGAAACGACACAAAAAAGTGGACAAAGCTAAGAAGTACAGAAAAACATCCAGCGACGATGACAAGTCTGACAAAAACTCAAGCTCTGATTCTGAAAAAGAGAAGGATAAAAAACGGTCGAAGGATTCCTTGCAGCCAGGTAATCATCAATAAAATGAAAATCTCCTCTTCCCTCTATATAAAAAAATTTCACTGTTACCGTGTCGTCAGTCGCGTTTGATGTAAATTACATGTAATTCACATGTGATCCACATATTCTCACAATAATGCCACTTGCTCAACTATATTTCTACGCGCGCCTCTGAAAAGCTATAACGAAACAATAAATTCTTCGTACATTTTTTGAATTCCTGAAAATAAATAGAAAAAGCACATAAAACCAAGCGAACACCAACACAAAACCATCGCTTAACTATTTTCCTACGCACGCGAACCGCGTTTGATGTTTCATACAGAGGTCTCATGCAGAGTGCGAGGGGAGGGGGCGCGGAGCACTCCCCCCTTCGTAATTAAACATTTCCCAAGAGAAAAAAAACTACAATATGGCTATCGTATTTTGTACATTCATGTTTTATAAAAATCTTCTGAAAAACTAAATATAATTTAAATTTCAAGCTTTAAATTTCAATTTCGGGATATACTGGCCCATGCGTATTCCATGGTGTCGCGAGACTTACTGACCACGCGTACTCGATGGTGTCCCGAGATCTACTGCGCACCCGTACTCGATTGTGGTGCGGGATTTATTGCGCACGCGTACTCGATGGTGTCGCGGGATCTATTGCGCACGCGTATCTAGTGCGCACTCGATGGCGTTGCAGGGTGTACTACACGTCTGCATCCGACAACGTCGGAGTTTATTTAACGCATAGCGGTCTGAAATTGAGGGACCGTCGGGCGCGCTTTGTACCTTGTTGCATAAAAATTAATTTCCATATCGAGTACAACATTTCAAGTTATAACTTTTTTTTTTCAGTTCTTAACGATAGCAGATCTAAAGACCGCAGCAAAGACACTAAAAGACGCGACTCTTATGACGACTCGAAGAAACGTGCCAAGAAAGACCCTGAGGAGGACTCCAAAAAGGTTAGACGATCTCGTAAAAATTCATCTTCTGGTGAGGACGACTTTTCACGCACTGCTAAAAAGGGTTCAAAGCCTGAGGACGAGAAATCCCGATCTCGCAAAACTAGACGTGACTCCAGTTCTGAGGAGGAACCAAAAAAGTCACGCAAACATAAGGATAGCTCGTCCGAAGATGAACGACCTCGGGGAAGGAAGTCTCGCAAGAATTCCACTAGTGAGGACGATAGTCGGTCCAAAGCCAAGAGAAGCAAACGTGCTTCAAGTTCGGACGATGATGAAGTTGCTGAAAAAGATTTAAAAAAGAAACGCAAGAATGACGATAGCAGTGACGAGGAGAAACTGAAAAAGAAGAGGAAGAAGAAGGCTAAAACTAGCACTAGTGAATCTGAGGTACTTTTTGATAATTTATAAAAGTGGTTTGTTTGTTTTTGTCCGAAGAAAATTGTAATGACATATTTTGTTTTTGATTGTTTAATTAGGATAGCGAAATGGAGGAGAAAAAGAAGAAAAAGGAGAAAAAACATAAGAAACACAAAAAACACAAGAAGCACAGGAAACACAAGAAGAAGAAGACGGCAGATTCAGAGGAATCGGATGCCAGCGACGGAAACACCGAGGAGATGGAAAAAAAGTTGCGAGAGAAGGCACTCAAGTCAATGAAAAAGGGACATAGCGTCGAAAGAAGTGATTGAAGAGTTTTCAACTAAACAACACAGCGATTTTATGTCATTTCAATTGGAACTTTTGAGTCTTAGATTGTGCAACCCTTTTTTCTTGTCTTTTTACAGCGTAAGATTTATTGAATTGCGAAAACAAAACTATCGTCTGACTTATCTTAAGATTCGTGTTTTTTTTTTAATCTAAAACATGGTACTTTTTTTCTGCAATTATGCTGTTTCTTTTTGTAATCAAAAATTTAAGATTAGCATATTCGATCCTTTGTTGTAATAACTTTTTCTGTTAAGGAAAAGCTGTGTGACTGAGTGTACAATTAATATTACTGCATTTGCAACTTGCACGATTGTTTGTAACGTGCCTCACACGTTTGGATGGTGCATTTGTGAGTTAAAAATAGAAAGAAAACAAAAACAATGTCATGAAAAAGTTAAAATGATGAATAAGGGAGATGTGAACTGGGCGTGAAGTCAGTACATTTAATATTAGAAGATGTGACGATGCCCTTCAATTACCACGATTGTTTCATTCAATATTACGTCTTATTAATGACGTTCGAACATATTGTAATATGTACTTAGTTTGTATGTATTATGTATTTCGTACACTATGATTTGAATAAAAGATACAAAATCAATTTTCTTTCTGTTTTTTGTTGTTGCAAACCTTATCAACTTCCAGTTCATTCTTTGAGTAACTTTTACTTTTGTTTTTAACTTTATGTTTGCTAATTTTATAGTTCGAATAAAAAATTCTACCTTACCTACAAATTTGGATGGGTGCTCCAAAGCTTGAAGTGTCAACACAAGTTTTTGAGGTTATGAGAAGGAGCGGCAAGCTAAAAAGATATGTCAAACGTGTAAATCTAGTATTGTTATTAAATTTTAAACAATGGGTATTTTAACCGAACCAAAAACAGGGAGTGGAAAGCTAGTTAAGTTTATCACAAAATGGGAAAAACCGATGTGCTACTTCCTTTACATTGCTGGAATTATTTGGCTGATAAACTTAGCGAATCCTGACGTTCACGATTGTAAATATACTTAAATCATTCAAGAAAATAATAATAACATCTCAAAAAACCAATAAAGTTTCGTTTATTGTTTACATAACCTTTTGGTCTTTTTTGCAGATACTTACTTTTCTGAAAACGCTCTTTTACCTGGCCTTGTCAAACGGAGAGCAATTTGAAAGCATCCGCCGAGCGGTTCCACAGAGAATTATCAGCTGAACGAGAAACCCATCCTGACGTCACACCTTACGCTTGGATTTTAGCGAAATTCCATAGTCTGCATTTGGATGTTTATACGCATAATTTTACTTTGAATTATCCGTTTCAGAAGGATCAAAAAGTAAGTTGATTTCAGATGATCGATGCAATTCATTTTTGCAATTAATATTCAAATTTTAGTCGATAGTTTTGTAAACATTTCTTTTCGTGATTGCAGTATTATGGTCAAAATATTTATGGGATTGTTCGAGCTGCAAGAGCTGCAAGCACCGAAGCTATAATCATAAGTGCCCCTTATCGTCCAGTGAGCAGTATCCACCCGGACACAACAGCTTCCATTGCTTTGTTACTTGCCTTTGCTGAATTTTGCCGCAGTAAAACTTTTTGCATTTTATTTCAAATTGGTTTTTTAACTTTAAAGTTAAAATACTATTGTGTTCCTTTGATATTTTGTATAATAATATCGTATCTTATGTTTCAGAACAAAATTACTGGGCAAAAGATATCATTTTTCTCGTAACCGAGCATGAACAGTTGGGAATGCAAGCTTGGTTGGATG
This sequence comes from Telenomus remus, assembly GCA_020615435.1. NCBI lineage: Eukaryota > Metazoa > Arthropoda > Insecta > Hymenoptera > Scelionidae > Telenomus > Telenomus remus. Next base: position 4,750,035 of record CM036343.1, on the reverse strand, counting down.
CCTATCATGGGGTTACGAGTGGGATCGAAGGTGTTTTGGAAGCTGGAGATCTGCCTGGCAGAGCTGGAAGTATTCAAGCAGCCATCAATCTTGAATTCCATGCAATGACAATTTCTTACATCGATGTCAAAGTAATATAGTGTAATTTTGATGATAAGTAAAATTTAAACTTTAAAGATCAACTTGAATTTTGAGAATTAATAAAAAAAATTTTTTCACTTTCAGGTCGAAGGTCTAAACGGTCAACTACCAAACCTGGATCTGTTCAACCTTGTTCAGAACATGATCGTTAAGGAGGAAGTTTACAGATCTTTCCAAGGTCGCATGAGTCCGACCGACCGAGAAACTTTGCGCAGCAAATTCAAAAGTACTATGTACTACTTCCATACGATGATGTCCATGATTTTAAATCAGGCTACTGGGATACCTACTGGGAATCATGGCTTATATCATAGGTGGCAACAAATTTTAGTTTATTAATTTATTAAAAGTTTTTGTGATACTGAGTTATTTGATTTTGAAGCTTTTGTTCGATTTTTTAGATTTGGAATTAGAGGCAGTCACCTTGGAGGGATTCAAAGACACTCAGCCGTATTACAGTTCAAATTTTTACAAAGTGGGCAGGATTGTTGAGAGTATTGTTCGATCCTTGAACAATTTATTGGAACGGTTCCATCAATCTTATTTCTTTTACCTTCTTCTATCTGTTGACAAATACGTTTCGATAGGTATTAATTTGACAAATGGACAATTCTTCATTTGTGACGGGTCCACAAAACACGGCCGCGTCACAAATTACATTTTTCATAACAATATAAAAATCTGATTTTATTTTCAGCTTTATATTTCGTCTCACTCGTACTCATAACTGCTGGTTTATTCATCAAGGGATTTTGTGCCTGGACGAGAATGCAGGATGCTTCTCTAAATGGAACGTCTGCAAAGAAGAAGAAAGACGAAGTTGTTGAAGTACTTTTTTCAACTGATCGAAAAACAGCATTTTTATTTCTCCTCTAATTTTGCTTTGTTTTTATTTTTGCAGCAAGATAAGATGATAACTCAGACAGTCAACTTCGACATGGGAAGCATCGCGTCTGAAATTTTATGGGCTCACATAGCCGGTGCTGCTATAATGACAACATTTCGTACATTCATCTCATACGTAACACGAAATTTCGATATCAAAACCGAAGATGCAATTTTTTATGGCTTTGCCGCAATTACTGTCTTGACGATACTCGTTCCTTTTGTAACAAAACGATGGTAAGGTTTAGATTTCTAAAAGAAATTAGAAAAAAATTTTACCGTGGATTTTCATTTCGAGTTATGATTTTTCATAGGTCACAAAGATACAACAACGTTTCGCTTATCTGCATCTTTACTTCGGTTGAATTTGCAACTGTGCTTTTGTGTACTGCAATGCACAATTTTTCACTCGCTTTGATTGCGGCCATTATTTATATACCTGTGACTCTTATGATGGGACCAAAACCTTTAGAAGGATCTCGAAGGTACTAAAAAGACGCAAAAACAAAATAACAATGAAAAAATAATAAATAACTTATTATTGTAATTTTTCAGGTTTAGAAAGTTGTTATACATCGTCTGGCCACTTCTGCATCCATTCATTGTAGTATCTGTAATAATAGTTAGCTACACTTTCATCAACTATTCCGAGGAACCTTTCATGACAATAATTGTACGAGCGCTGCAAGCTACCAAGCATGCATTTTTGTATTCCTTGATCGATTCCATGGTCTATGGAAACTGGCTGTTCAATATTATTGTCGCTGTGATGCTTCCAATCTGGTCCCTATACTGGAACGTGTTCAATGTCACCATTGCGTCTGAATGATTATTATAAAAATTAAACTGATTTTAAAATAGTTTGCATAAGGAAAAAAGAAAGGCAAAATATCGACGTTTTTTCTCTTCGTCAGTTTAACTGTGCTTCATTCCGATTGTTTTGCAACAGATTCTTCCATTCATTGTATTTTTTGTTGTTCAAATTTTGCAAATGTATTAATAAATTCAAGATGTTGCTTCCACGTTAAGAGACAAAACTTGTAAACTAGTCTTCAGCTTACATAGGATATAAGAATTTAATATTTGTAAATACAAGTACGTTAGCAATATGAATTAAGTTGTATGATTGCTCAGGAAACGATAAACTTTTATAAAATTTGAATAAAATGTGATTTTCAAAGTTACAATTTGTTAGTTACGTGTTCTTACGATTTTCCAATGCGGAAGATCGTGTGAAATGTTTTGGAACAAAGTTCCCTTGAAAAATATCGCGTCTTGCTGTGGCTGGCCAGTATCTCGTGTAATTTGATGCATCTTTGTGGGTTTGAGATAAAAAATGAAATTCTTATAGGAGATCAGATTGACATTTTCTTTTGATCCTAAAGCTGTTAATTCTTCAAAGGTAAAAATTAACGAGTATCAAGTAAGAATTTGTTACGTAAGAAATTTTCAGTTTGGTAGATTAGGAAAGGGAACAGCAAGAAACCACGGAACAAAGGTAGTTTAAGAAAATACACAAGTTGTAATCAAAAGAGAAGCATAATAAATCTTGTTTATCTATGTATTTCGCGAGCTTGCGCAAGTTTCTCTACAAATTACTTCTACAAAATATTTAAATGCGAGAAAAAGTGAATGAAATGAAGTGTACGATTTCAGATATAATTATTTCTAATTGAGATAACTTTTGAAGAATGGACAATTTCAAAACTTTGTTCTTATCATTGAGACGATCGATAAAAGAATAATTTCCAATAATCGCCTCTTAGGCTCGTCGATGGTATCGCGAAAACAATAAGCCTGATTACAACGAGTGTAAAATCCCCTGCCGCTGCTTTGATCAGGCATATATAACGAACAGTCGCAATCTTAGAACTCGATGTTAGATTCTGTCGCCAATAGCGCTCGCCATAAATCTCAAGTATCTTAATTGCTGTCGCTGACCGTATGCAATGTCGTATAAAATAGTGCATGCGTGGGGTTAGTGACAGTCTTTTTCTAAAATTGCCTGGAACTTTACACTTTGCTGTGACTCTCCGCGATTGTGTTTACTACTGTTGTGTTAAAATAAAAAATTTATGCAAAATCAAGTAAAATAGCTGCGTCAGTTTGTAAGTACCAAAGTAAGAGTTGATTTAAAAAAATTGAATCGTGAATTTGAATGTAAATAAATATTTTTGATTTCATATTAAAATTTCGTCAAAATTAGTTGCTTTCATTTAAATAATAATTTATTTAACTATTCATAAAAGAATTGGATTCATATTTGATATCAAGTCATAGATAGATGACGATTCCTATCAAAAATGTGATAAACGTTAATAAGCATGAATGAAAACAAATTGGAAACAAATTAACTGATTTGCTGATTATTCGTTCACTAGCAATTATTATTATACATTGTTTTTACTTTGTTATATTTTATTTCGATAAATAATACACCGAATGACAAACGAATCAAAAAATATTATAATCTGTTTCCAACATATTTAGCAAATATGTTGTTGGAAAAAAACGAAAGTTAACGATTGTTATGTAAGGAAATGTAGATTTGTTTCGTAATGAATTTGACTTATTGAAGTTACTCGGATGACGAAATGAACTATTTGTAGAGAAGAAATTTATCAGTTAGTGCTTGGTAATGTTTGAAAAGATTTTGCGAACTTAAGTTGCCGAATAGTGTAAACAAAAAGATTTTAAAATAACTTTGTAACGTTGTTCAACGTTTCAATAAAGTTGAATGATCGCAGACGAACAAAAGTACAACCATGACAAAAACAACTGCAGCTAGTAACACTCTTATCTTTTACGTCAATGGAAAAGAGGTAATCAAGTTGCATTCCTCAGCAAAAGTGCCTTGATAAACAGCAGGACTCATTGATCAATCGACTTTTTTGCAGGTAATAGATGCTAACATTAACCCAGAATGGACGCTACTTTATTATTTACGCAATAAGTGTATCCTTTGAATACAAAAAGATTACGCCTATTTACGATCTATATTCAAATGTATTGATTAGAGATTGTATGAGAGATTAAAAAATTCTATAATATTTTCCTTGACTATCTCTGCTAGTGCGATTATACGGAACGAAATTGGGTTGCGCTGAAGGAGGATGCGGTGCTTGCACTGTTATGATTTCCAGAGTTGACAGAACAACCAACAAATTGATGTATCCTTTTTTGCAAATGCATCAAAAAATAGGATAAAACATTAACAAAATTGAAATTGCAAAATTTTTTCTTATTAAAAAACGTAGTCATGTAGCTGCAAATGCCTGTCTGACTCCTGTCTGTGGGGTGCATGGCATGGCAGTAACCACAGTGGAGGGAATAGGAAGTACCAGGACGAAACTTCATCCAGTACAAGAAAGGATTGCAAAAGCTCACGGGTCACAATGTGGATTTTGCACACCTGGAATTGTTATGTCCATGTACGCCCTTCTAAGATCCATCCCCAAACCCAGAATGGAAGATTTGGAAGTTGCATTCCAGGGTAAGACGAAAAAATAATCATCCAAAAACCAAAATTGAATTGGAGAAAACTTAATTAGGTAATGTTTATTTATTTCGTAGGAAATCTGTGTCGGTGCACTGGATACAGACCGATCATAGAAGGTTTTCGGACATTCACAGAAGAATGGGAATTGTCTCAAATGAATGCAAAAATTCCTAATGGCCACGCAAAAATGGACGAAAGAGCTTGTGCAATGGGAGATGCGTGTTGTAAAAAAGCCTTCACTTCAGAGCCGACCGAAGTTTTTGATTCGAAAGAATTTCGACCGTATGATCCTTCGCAGGAACCAATTTTTCCTCCCAAATTAAAGGTCTTATTTCAATAAACGAGGAGCCGCTAGTGTATTTTTCCTGAATGTTTTTCATCTTATTGAAATGATTTGTTTATTTAGGTATCTTCAAAATTAGATGAAGAGTATCTTGTTATTAAAGGAAAAGACACAACTTGGTATCGCCCGACCGAACTGCAAGAACTGCTTTCTCTGAAACACCAATTTCCGAATGCGAAGATCATTGTTGGAAATACTGAAGTTGGTATGCATACAATTTAAGGCTTTCCTAGATAGATTATTCTTGTATTTGATAAAGTGAATTTTTTCCTGCGCATCGAAATTAAACTTGCAAATTATTGACAGGTGTTGAAGTGAAATTCAAAAAGGTTTCGTATCCCGTTTTGATCAACCCGTTCCAAGTTCAGGAACTGAGACAAGTAACTGAAACTAATAATGCTTTAAGGATAGGCGCTAGTGTTACTCTAGCTGAAATCGAAGAAGCACTGAAAAAGGAGATCCGTATAAAGCCAGGTATCTTATAATTGTCGTCCAATTTTATTTAGTTGATATAAATGTTATGCATCGGTTTTAACTTAATCTCATCCAATCTTTCAGAATGGAAAACACGAATCTTCAAGTCAATCCTTGGAATGTTACACTGGTTTGCTGGAAAACAAATTCGAAACGTTGCAGTAAGTAAATTTTTATCAAACGATTGTTATCTTCGAGCTGAGTGTTTCGATGTTTGCGATGATCTGTTCCGATAATGTTTGTTGATGATTACTAATCTGCAATCAGGCAGTAGGAGGTAACATAATGACTGGAAGTCCGATTTCCGATCTGAATCCAATCTTCTTAGCAGCTGGTATCAAACTTAATCTACATAGTCTGGCTGGAGGTGCCAGACAAGTTACTATGAATAATGATTTTTTTACTGGATACCGAAGAAATATTGTCGAACCTAGTGAAGTTTTAGTTTCAATCGAAGTGCCCTATACTGAAAAGGTAAATCTCCAAAATATGCAAATTAGCAATGGGAAAACAAAATGGAAACAAATTTTTTGCAAAATCTTTGATTGTTGTTTTTTGTACCATTGCGTGTTTTCAGGATCAATATTTTGTGGCTTACAAGCAAGCAAGACGCCGAGACGACGATATCGCAATAGTGAACATGGCACTGAATGTTACTTTCGAACCTGGTTCAACAACTATCCAAAAATCTGCCATCGCCTATGGAGGAATGGCGCCAGTAACAAAATTAGCAGAAATAACTTCTAATTCCATCATAGGAAAGTGAGTAAATTTCTTTTTCCCCCTCTATAAATAAAATTTCGCTGTTGCCGTGTCGTCAGTCGGGTTTGATGTAAATTACATGTGATTCACATGTGCGAATCACATATAATTCACATGTGGTTCACATGGGAGTCGCGCGGAGGGCGAACCCCCCCCCTCGTGTTTTAAATAATATTATTTTCAATTAAGCAAAAAAATACAATCTTTTGAAGCCCATTAATGAAACATTTTCCTTGAGAAAAAAAATTCTACAATATGGCTATCGTATTTTTTACATTCATGTGTCATAAAAATCTTCTGAAAAACTAAATATAATATAAATTTCAAGCTTACGCGAACAATATGGTCTCAAGAAAACTATGATAATTAAATCGATCTAAAAATGAAAAGTTTGACTGATTAATAAAAATTTGTTGAAATGATTTGGAGTATAAATTCATGAAAATCATAATGTAAAATGAATAAACTCAAAAACAATGTCGTAACAAGTTAAAATATAATCCAAAACAAAACTAATCGCGACTGCAATTGTCTAGACTTTCCCAAAACACCCTTGGAGAGTCTGACGGACAGTTGATGATAGTCAACTGACTGCACTCTGTAGCGAAATGGTCATGAAGCCCAGAAAAGTGCTTTACTTTGTATTAGAAAACGATGCATATTTATCGCGATCAAATTACTTTATATTATAAATCAAACTACTAAACATTGTATTGTTACTATTATTAAAAAGTAAAATTTTCGTACGGAAATAAAACAGATTAAAACTAAATTCGAACTAAAGTTCGAAAAAACTTAATTGATTTAACAACTAAACGTATTAAGTATTTCGAAAGTATTAAGTACTTCCGAAATATATGAAAAATTTTAGAATCACTTCAACATGAATGAAAAAATACAAGCCGATAACAAATGATACACTTTTTCAAGTCATTCAACAATACCATAAAACTAAATGCGATGTAAAGAGCGGAAAAATTGATTACTTACATTACTGGATCTACTGCGGCTGCGGGTCCAATAGAGTCACATGATCGATGGCAGCTGCGGGTCCAGTGATGTCACTCGATCTAATAGGCATGCGTACTCGATGGTGTCGCGAGATGTACTGACCATGCGTACTCAATGGTGTCGCGGGATGTACTGGCCCATGCGTACTCAATGGTGTCCCGAGACCTACTGCGCACCCGTACTTGATTTTGGCGCGGGATCTATTGCGCACGCGTTTTCGATGGTGACGCGAGAACTATTGTGCACGCGTATCCAGTGACGTCACTAGATCTACTACGCATGCGCACTCGATGGCGTTGCAGGCTGTACTGCACGTCCGCATCCGACGACGTCACAGGATATATTGTAGCAATAGATCTAATGACGCGTCTGATGCTATGACTCAAAATTTAAAATATTTAAAAGTTAAAGATTGTTTAACGCATAGCGGTCTGAAATTGAGCGCCCGTCGGGCGAGCTTTGCACCTTTGTTCAAAGAGAAAAATCATTAAAAATTATAATTTGAAACACAGTTTAATCGTGTTGAACTGTTTTTTTCTTAGAGAATGGAATGAAAAGTTAGTGGAATTCATTAATGATAAATTAGCGTCCGAAATGCCTCTATCCGGTGACGCTCCTGGTGGGATGATACTTTATCGTCGATCATTGACTATGAGGTGAAAAACAAGCTTATAAAGTCACAATTGATGTACTTCAAATGCGACGCATAATAAATTTGTATTTTCTTTCCAGTCTGTTCTTCAAAGGTTTCATCAAAATTTCAAAAGAGCTCTCCAAAAATCTGTCACGTTCACTGCCAATCAGAAAAGAGTTGGAAACAGCGTCAGACGAATTCCATTACAAAGCACCAAAAAGTTCGCAGTATTATCAACTGGTACCGAAGGATCAGGACCCAACAGATTTAATTGGCAGACCACTGGTGCATGCGAGTGCGTTCAAACAAGCCACTGGAGAGGCTGTTTACTGTGACGACACGCCTCGCATCGATGGAGAACTCTACATGGCTCTGGTGCTTTCAACCAGACCTCACGCCAGGATTGTCAAGCTTGACCCAACTAAGGCTTTGGCTTCTAAAGGTGTTGTTGATTTTGTTTGTGCTAAGGATGTTCCAAAGGAATGTCTCTTAGTTGGGTCAATCGTTCACGATGAGGAAGTGTTTGCCTCAGAAAAGGTCTGGAAATTGAAAATTTTAACGAGTAATTTCGACCATAACTTGTAAATTGACGAGAGTTATTTTTCGGCTCTTTAGGTTCTATGTGTTGGACAGATTATAGGAGCAGTAATAGCAGAGGACCAGGAAAAAGCTCAGAAAGCTGCAAGGCTAGTTTCGGTGGAATATGAAGATATCAGTCCTGTCATTATTACCATTGAAGTAACTTATTTTCGGTTAAATTTCTTAATTAATTCAAGGTGAAACTTGTTTTTTGAAACACTGAAACGAACGTGTTTTCCAGGACGCCATCAAAGCAAATTCAATCTACCCTAATTATCCAAAGATTATTGAGACTAAAAACGCGGACGAAGAGATGGCCAAGTGTGACCATGTTTTGGAAGGTGAAGTTCGATTTGGGGGTCAGGAGCATTTTTACCTGGAAACGCATGCTGGGATTGCCATTCCCAAGGAAGACGACGAGATGGAATTTATCTGCTCAACTCAACATCCTACTGAGCAACAAAAACTCATTGCCCACGTCCTTAATGTACCGATCAGCAAAATTAATGTTCGTGTAAAACGACTAGGTGGAGGTTTCGGTGGAAAAGAATCTCGAGGCTGTTTGGTTGCCTTACCCTTAGCCGTTGCAGCTAAGAAGTATGTTAAAAATGTTACAAAAATATTGCAACTTCTTTAGCGTTAAAACAACTGTAATAAAAATTATATCATGATTGCAGATTGCAGAGACCAGTAAGATGCATGTTGGATCGAGATGAAGACATGGTAGTGACTGGAGGAAGACATCCGTTCTTATTTAAATACAAAATTGGTTTTACTAAAGATGGCTTATTCAAAGCTCTGGAAGTTCACATCTACAATAATGGTGGAATGTCTTTAGACTTGTCTGGAGCTGTAAGTATTTAAAAGAATAAGATGAGATTGTTGTACAAATTTTTATCAATAAAACTTGGTAAGGAAATGAAGTTTGAAAATTTGTTTAAACGTTTGTTGCGAATTCATAGGTTTTGGAACGCGCGATGTTCCACTGCGAAAACAGCTACAACATCCCATACAAGAAGGTGCTTGGATACGTTTGCAGAACCAATTTACCTTCTAATACTGCTTTTAGAGGTTTCGGTGGGCCGCAGGGAATGTTTGTGGCTGAAACTATGGCACGCCATGTAGCTGAATTTCTCGGGCGTGATATAAAAGAGGTCAATAAAAACTGCAATGCAATTTTTTTCATCGAAAATCTTTTAACATTTTTGTTATTTCGATTTAAAATTGAAATCATTACATCATTTTAATGTTGCTTGCAGATCTCAGAAAAGAATTTGTATAAGGAAGGAGACATCACCCACTATAATCAAGTTCTTGTAAACTGTAATGCAGAACGGTGCTGGAAAGAGTGCTTAAATGCGGCAAACTACGATGAGAGAATGAATTTCATCAAACGTTTTAATAAGTAAATAAACAATAAAAATTTAAATTTATCATATAAATGTTTTTACCCAAATATTTTGGAAATTTCGAAACGAGCACAATATGGGCAATTATCAAATTTATGAATCGTTTTTGAATATTGATGCAAATTTCAGGCAACACAGATACAGAAAACGAGGCATGGCAGTTGTCCCGACAAAGTTTGGCATTGCTTTCACGGTATTGTTTTTAAATCAAGCTGGAGCGTTGGTTCACATTTACACCGATGGTTCTGTTTTGATATCTCACAGTGGTATCGAAATGGGCCAGGGTTTGCATACAAAAATGATTCAGGTAACTGAACGAAAAAGTTGTTTTCAAACAATCAAATTTTTCATCTCTGTAAACTGAATTGAATTTACTTTTTTACTTGTAGGTCGCTAGTAGAGTGCTAAAATGCCATCCATCAAAAATTCACATTTCTGAAACTGCCACTGATAAAGTGCCAAATACATCGGCAACAGCAGCTAGTGTAGGGTCGGATCTGAATGGAATGGCTGTAATGGTAAATAAAAAACTGCTTGAAATGTTGCATTTAACTTTTCATTTTTGACTTTAATGAAACACGTTTCTAGGACGCGTGTACGAAATTAATGAAACGCTTGGAACCCATCATGACAGCAAATCCTAAAGACACTTGGGAACAGTGGATCTTGAAAGCCTACTTTGCACGAATAAGTCTCTCGGCGACTGGATTTCATAAGACTCCCGACATTGGGTACTCGTTTGAAACCAATTCGGGAACAGCGTTTAACTATTACTCATACGGCACTGCCTGCACCGAAGTCGAGATTGATTGTCTTACTGGAGATCACCAAGTAATGTTTATTTTGAATCGATTTCAATGCACTCTAAAAACTTGAAAAAATTGTGCAAACTTGTTTGAATATTAAAATTCATTAAATGCTGTTTAGGTGATTCGAACAGACATAGTTATGGATCTGGGAGAGAGTTTGAATCCAGCAATCGACATTGGCCAGGTGGAGGGTGCCTTTGTTCAGGGATACGGTTTGTTCACTTTGGAACAACTTGTTTATTCCCCAACAGGAATGCTTTACAGCAGAGGTCCGGGCGCTTACAAACTCCCAGGTTTTACTGACATTCCACAAGAATTCAATGTTTCTCTGCTCAAGGGCTCTTCTAATCCCAGAGCTGTTTATTCTTCAAAGGTAAAAGATGACGAGTATTTTGAAAATTTGAATAAAAGTCAAATTGATTCAACAATATTTTGTCATGTTTTTCAGGCTGTGGGAGAACCGCCACTGTTCTTAGCTTCTTCTGCATTTTTTGCGATCAAAGAAGCTATTAAGGCAGCTAGAGCAGACGAAGGTGTAGAGGGATACTTCAGATTGGATTCGCCAGCCACGTCTGCTGAAATTCGAATGGCTTGTGTTGATAACGTAACTAGAAAGGTAAGAAATTATTATGTAAGGAAATAGATATTTTACAACTTATAAGTGGAAATAATTACGAATTTTTCATTTTTGTAGGTTGGACAAGGAGACAACAAGAAGCCATGGAGTGTAGTCGTTTAAGGGATAACAAACTTTGTAACAGTATCAAAAGTAATAAATCGTTTTTATCAATGTGTTTCACCAACTTGTGCAAAGTTTCACCATGAATTATCAGCATTATTCGATAAAACAAAATGAGCAGAACCAAATACGGTTCTCAAAAACTGTTTTTAATTTTGGATTTGTATTTGTAAAGTTGAAGTAACTGATGATCGAGTGAAGAAATGTGTCTTAACAGTAATTATTATTGAATCGGTGATGGTATTGCAAGAAAAAAATATTTACTCAAACATGTATTCGTATGTCTGATTACAACGCGCGTAAGTTCCCCTACTGCTGCTTCGATCGAGAGGATATATAACAAACAGTAGCAAACTTGAAGCTGGATGTGACATTCTGTTGCCAATAGCGCTCTCCATTAATCTCGTGTCTCTTGATTAATGAAGTCAATCGTCATGTAAATCAATGCACACGTGGAGTTTTTTACGGCCTTTTGAATTTGCAGAAAATTATTCGAATTTGATGTGGCTTTCCTCGGATGTGTTCGATATAGTTGTGCCGCAATTTTGAACTATTGTGGATGAAAAAAGAAACAATACATAACAATAATTTGAGTGAAGTTAAATTGATTGGTGTTGTTTTTTGTGAACATTGAATAACAAAATACAATAACAATTGTGCTTACTCGTAAGTTGCGATGGCATTTTCAAATAACTAACTTTCATTAATGAAATTGAACTTATCTGTAAAGAAAAAACATTTATTTACTATAGTAGAGCTTAAAGACAACTATAATACAACAACCATGACCGAAAAAAGTGCGACTAGTAATACTCTCATCATTTATGTCAATGGGAAGGAGGTAAAAAAGATGAATAATAAACTTTTGAAACAGTAATGCCTTGATTAGCAGTTCAATCAAATTTTGAACCATTTTTTGCAGGTAATCGATGCAAAAATTAATCCAGAATGGACGCTTCTTTATTACCTGCGAAACAAGTGTATCCTTATTCTATAAACAATAGTACAACATAAAAAAACTTGAAAAATATTTATAAAATATAAAGATATTTTGTAAAAATCTTAATTTCAATTATTAAAAAGGAAAATTATATTTGAAGCCACACTTGACTTGTGGTTTGGAAAGGTATGCGTATAATGTTACAGCCTTGACAACCTGTTCAAAACTCCCCTGACAAAATGATCAAGATGTTTAAAAACTCAGTAACAACATTCCCTGAATACAGTACGTAGAATGCAAACAAAACAAAACAGTGCACTATGAATTGCGATTGATTTAAATTGTTACTTAATTGTTATTTTCCTCGTTTAGTCGCGGAATCGTGTAACAATCGCAATTGTTGCAATAGTCTGATCACAATTTGCTTCAATTTAAAGAAGTACGCAAGCAACTTTTTTGTACTGTAAATAGTCTTACATTTTTTGCTTTTCATAAGCTTCGAATGAGCCTATCACACAGATAAAACTGACATTTTTCTTGACGATTATCTCCGTTAGTACGATTATGCGGGACAAAATTAGCCTGCGCTGAAGGAGGATGCGGCGCTTGCACTGTTATGGTTTCTAGAGTAGACAGAACAACCAACAAATTGATGTATCCTTTTTTGCAAAAATCTTGTGGAATTGAAACTAAATTTAACTAATTTAGAATTAAAACAAATTGATTGATAATACTATCAATCATAATTAAAAAAGGTTAAGTAATAATTTACAAATTATTATTTCTTTGTTAATTTGATAGAAATAGTAGATTTGTCATTAATCAGTTGCCGTATTTTTCTTATTGAGAATAAAAATAGTCATGTAGCTGTAAACGCTTGTCTGACTCCTGTCTGTGGGGTGCATGGCATGGCAGTAACCACAGTGGAGGGAATAGGAAGTACCAGGACGAAACTTCATCCAGTACAAGAAAGGATTGCAAAAGCTCACGGGTCACAATGTGGATTTTGTACACCTGGAATTGTCATGTCCATGTACGCCCTTCTAAGATCCATCCCCAAACCCAGAATGGAAGATTTGGAAGTTGCATTCCAGGGTAAGACGAAAAAATAATCATCGAAAAACTAAAGTTGAATTGGGGAAAAAATTAAAATAGGTAATGTTTGTTTTATTTCGTAGGAAATCTGTGTCGGTGCACTGGATACAGACCGATCATAGAAGGTTTTCGGACATTCACAGAAGAATGGGAATTGACTCAGATGAATGGAAAAATTCTTAATGGCCACGCAAAAATGGACGAAAGAGCTTGTGCAATGGGAGATGCGTGTTGTAAAAAAGCCTTCACTTCAGAGCCGACCGAAGTTTTTGATTCGAAAGAATTTCGACCGTATGATCCTTCGCAGGAACCAATTTTTCCTCCCAAATTAAAGGTCTTATTTCAATAAACGAGGAGCCGCGAGTGTATTTTTCCTGACTGTTTTTCATCTTATTGAAATGATTTGTTCATTTAGGTATCTTCAAAATTAGATGAAGAGTATCTTGTTATTAAAGGAAAAGACACAACTTGGTATCGCCCGACCCAACTGCAAGAACTGCTTTCTCTGAAAAACCAATTTCCGAATGCGAAGATCATTGTTGGAAATACTGAAGTTGGTATGAAAATTTCAATCCAATTTACATTCAAATATTTTGTTATTTTTGTGATCAACTAGTTGTTAAAAAATGCATACATACTTTGAAGGTGTGGAAGTAAAATTTAAACATGTTTCGTACCCTGTTTTGATCAACCCATTCCAAGTTCATGAACTAAGAGAAATAACTGAGACTAACGTCACTTTGAGGATAGGGGCTAGTGTTACACTAAATGAGATGGAAGAAGCATTGAAAAAGGAAATTGAATCCAAGCCTGGTATTCTTTTTTTATTTGTCTATCGTTTACTTTTAGTATGGATTATCTAGATAATGAAATTAATGTTTTAAAATTCAGAGTGGAAAACCCGAGTCTTCAAATCAATTGTCGGAATGTTGCACTGGTTTGCTGGAAAACAGATTCGAAACGTTGCAGTAAGTTAATCTTTATCAATCGATTGTTGTAGTCGTTATTTTGTTAAGTAAAATTTTTCTTAAATAACTATAGCAAAATCATTTTTTGTATGGTCCAAATCAACTATCAGGCAGTCGGAGGTAACATAATGACTGGAAGTCCGATTTCCGATTTGAATCCAATCTTCTTAGCAGCTGGTATCAAACTTAATCTACGTAGTCTGACTGGAGGTACCAGACAAGTTACTATGAATAATGATTTTTTCACTGGATACCGAAGAAATATTGTCGAACCTAATGAAGTTTTAGTTTCAATCGAAGTGCCCTATACTGAGAAGGTAAATCCTTAAAATATGCAAATTAGCAATGGGAAAACAAAATTGAAACAAATTTTTTTCAAAATCTTTGATTGTTGTTTTTTGTACCATTGCGTGTTTTCAGGATCAATATTTTGTGGCTTACAAGCAAGCAAGACGCCGAGACGACGATATCGCAATAGTGAACATGGCACTGAATGTTACTTTCGAACCTGGTTCAACAACTATCCAAAAATCTGCCATCGCCTATGGAGGAATGGCGCCAGTAACAAAATTAGCGAAAATTACTTCTGATTCCATCATAGGAAAGTGAGTAAACTTCTTTTTCAAAGAAAAAGAATTCGTTCAAAATTATAATCCTCTTCAAACACAATATAATCGTGGTGAACCGTTTTTTCTTAGAGAATGGAATGAACAGTTAGTGGAATTCATTTACGATAAATTAGCATCCGAAATGCCTCTATCCGGTGACGCTCCTGGTGGGATGATACTTTATCGTCGATCATTGATGATGAGGTGAAAAACAAACTTACAAAGTCACAATTAATGTACCTCAAATGCAACACATTATAGATTTGTATTTTCTTTACAGTCTGTTCTTCAAAGGTTTCATCAAAATTTCAAAAGAGCTCTCCAAAAATCTGTCACGTTCACTGTCAATCAAAAAAGAGTTGGAAACAGCGTCGGACGAATTCCATTACAAAGCACCAAAAAGTTCTCAGTATTATCAACTGGTACCGAAGGATCAGGACCCAACAGATTTAATTGGCAGACCACTGGTGCATGCGAGTGCGTTCAAACAAGCCACTGGAGAGGCTGTTTACTGTGACGACACGCCTCGCATCGATGGAGAACTCTACATGGCTTTGGTGCTTTCAACCAGACCTCACGCCAGGATCGTCAAGCTTGACCCAACTAAGGCTTTGGCTCTTGAAGGTGTCGTTGATTTCATCTGTGCTAAGAATGTGCCAAAGGACCGAATGTTAGTTGGTTGTATCGTCCACGATGAGGAAATTTTTGCCTCAGAAAAGGTCAAGACAGTGAAAATGAAAAGTTATTTAGTCAGTACAATTTAATACAACTCAAAAAAATGTTCACTGGTGACAAATATTTGTTCGGTTTTCAGGTGATTTGTATAGGTCAGAACATCGGGGCTATAATAGCAGAAGACAAGGAAACAGCTCAAAAAGCTTCTCAACTAGTTTCAGTCGAATATGAAGATATCAGTCCTGTCGTTATTAGTATTGAAGTAAATTAAATTTATATATTCTATAAATAGCCATCTCTATACTTGAAAAGTCAACAAAGCAAATTTTCGATTCAATAATTCAAAATGGGACGATTCAAATAAAATGCAAATTTGCAGGATGCTATCAGGGAAAATTCATTTTTTCCCGGTTATCCAAAAATGATGGATACTGGAAACGTGGACGAAGAGATGGCCAAGTGTGACCATGTCCTGGAAGGTGAAATTCGATTTGGGAGTCAAGAACATTTTTACCTTGAAACTCATGGCGGAATCGCTATTCCCAAGGAAAACAATGAGATGGAATTAATCCTTTCAACTCAACACCCAACTGAGCAGCAGTCGTTAATAGCTAATGTTCTTGGTGTACCATTTAACAAAATTAATGTTCGTGTAAAACGTATAGGAGGTGGTTTCGGTGGCAAGGAAACTCGAACCACTTTGATTTCCATGCCTTTGGCTATTGCAGCTAATAAGTATGTGAAAAATTACTGTAATTATATTAATAGAACTTAAGAATAACGAAATAAGAACTTCGTAAATTTAGATTGCAAAGACCAGTGAGGTGCATATTAGATCGAGATATTGACATGGTGATATCTGGAAAAAGGCACTCGTTTTATTCTAAGTACAAAATTGGTTTCACAAAAGATGGTCGCTTCCAAGCTCTCGAACTTCATCTTTACAGTAATGGTGGAATATCTTTGGATTTGTCAGGATCTGTGAGTATCACTTTCAATAATAAATAAAATTTTCTTGTCATCAATTAATATTTTTCATTTACATTAATAAAAAAATTGACATCCTTTTTAAGGCTTTGGATCGTGCGATGTTCCACTGCGAAAATAGTTACAAAATCCCACACAAGAAAATTGTTGGATACGTCTGTAAAACCAATTTGCCTTCGAATACAGCCTTTAGAGGATTTGGTGGACCTCAAGGAATGTTCGTGGCAGAAACTGTAGCATGTCATGTTGCTGATTTTCTTGGACTTGATGTAAAAAAGGTCGATAGAATTTATATGAAACCAAATTATTAACACAAGATTAAAAAAAAGTTTTTTTTTTCAATTTAGGAGAGTAAATAAAGCATTAACTTTTTATTACTTTGAAAAGTTCTTTCTCAAGTTGGTTTTTTGCAGATTTCAGAACTGAATTTGTATAAAGAAGGAGACATTACTCACTACAATCAAATTCTTGAACACTGTTATGCAGAACGATGCTGGAATGAGTGCCTAGTAGCAGCGAATTACAACGAACGACTAGAAGCTATCAAACGATTCAATAAGTATGAAAAATGAATTCAAAAAATTATTTTAAACTATTAAGTGAAGCTCATTCAAATACTTATGTTTGCGAATTTCAGGGAACACAGATATAGGAAACGAGGTTTATCAATAATCCCGACAAAGTATGGCATCTCTTTTGGGGCAGTGTTTTTGAACCAAGCTGGAGCTCTTGTTCACATTTACACTGACGGATCAGTTTTAATATCTCACGGTGGAATTGAAATGGGTCAGGGATTGCATACAAAAATGATTCAGGTATATTAAAAACAACTGTTTTGATAAAGTTAGACTTTCCATCCCAGTGTAATAAATTGTACATAATTTTTACTTGCAGGTTGCAAGCAGAGTGTTGAAATGCGATCCGTCAAAAATCCACATTTCTGAAACAGCCACTGATAAAGTACCTAATACATCGGCAACAGCCGCTAGTTTGGGATCTGATTTGAATGGAATGGCTGTAATGGTAATAAAATTTATTTGCAAATTTTTACATTGGAAGTAGTTTTATTTTTAATTTTAATGAAATAGTAAGGACATTCAAATACTTTTTTTTAGGACGCGTGTAATAAATTAATGAATCGCTTGGAACCAATAATGAAAGCAAATCCTAACGATACTTGGGAACAATGGATCGAGAAAGCTTATTTTGACCGAACAAGTCTTTCGGCAACTGGGTTTTACAAAACTCCCGACATTGGATACTCGTTCGAAACCAATACTGGAAAAGCTTTTAACTATTTCACTTACGGCACTGCTTGCACCGAAGTCGAGATTGATTGTCTTACGGGAGATCACCAAGTAATGACTATTTTGAATCGCTTTCAATGCGCTCTAAAAACTTGAAAAAATTGTGCAAACTTGTTTGAATATTAAAATTCATTAAATGCTGTTTAGGTAATACGAACAGACATAGTTATGGATCTGGGACAGAGTATGAATCCAGCAATCGACATTGGCCAGGTGGAGGGTGCCTTTGTTCAGGGATACGGTTTGTTCACTTTGGAACAACTTGTTTATTCGCCTACAGGAATGCTTTACAGCAGAGGTCCGGGCGCTTACAAACTCCCAGGTTTTACTGACATCCCACAAGAATTCAATGTTTCTCTGCTCAAGGGCTCTTCTAATCCCAGAGCTGTTTATTCTTCAAAGGTAAAAGATGACGAGTATTTTGAACATTTGAATAAAAGTCAAATTGATTCAACAATATTTTGTAATGTTTTTCAGGCTGTGGGAGAACCGCCACTGTTCTTAGCTTCTTCTGTATTTTTTGCAATCAAAGAAGCTATTAAGGCAGCTAGAGCAGACGAAGGTGTAGAGGGATATTTCAGATTGGATTCTCCAGCCACGTCTGCTGAAATTCGAATGGCTTGTATTGATAACGTAACAAGAAAGGTAAAGAAAAAATAATCCATAGATTGAAATACTTTTACTTTCTATTCTACAAATGACTATAAAACTGTGTTTGCAGATAGGGGAAGGGGACAAGAAAAAGCCATGGAATTTAGAAGTTTAAACAAACTGGAGCTGAAGGAAATGAATCTCGGATTTAATAATGTAACAGAAAAATGAGAAAACTGTATTATCGTTAAAAACAAATCGCATCTTTATATAATATTTACAACTGTAATCTGTATAATCTAACATTCAGTAAAAAATAAATACAAAATTTATAACTTAAATATTACTGATTCCTGATTTTTCAACCGTTTCTAACAACGATACCAAGTTCGTCTCGAACAATTCACAACGTATTGGCATCTCCAAAGAATAAAACGGATTTTTTAAAGCATAGTCCGCGTACAATTCATATAATCTTTTCGACAACAGTTCCATGTCTGACTGATTGGGATCTGCAATGGTCATAAACTTGACACCTGTCAAAGTTTGGTAACAGTACAGTTTGAATGTGTCCGCCTCGAGCACTTCAATTCCTGAACATCTGGGCTCTGGGCTCAGTTGGCTGGCAATTGCAAAAAGTGGGTAGAACATCGAGGCAAGAAAAATCTTCTCGTTTGTTGTCATTTTTGCTTTGTTAAATTTTAGATTCACCGGGAAATTGCTTTCTTGCTCCAAAAATGACATGACATCCTTACCGTCCGCCAGTTCTCGTCCATTGACAGGTTGTCCGTTGACAGCTGTCAAAACATGACCAACTAAAAGAGAAAAATTGCAATTGTAAACAAAGTAAGCTATATTTAATGTTCAAGATTGTAAACTAATAAAAATTAGTACAACAATTATTTTTGTTGTCTGTTTTTTAATTATTGTTGCAGAATTTCTTACCATTTATACCGTCTCGTTGTCCGAAAGAAACAACAATATTTTTATTTTGGTAGGTTAGTTTGATATCCAATGGAAAATTGAAGGTCTTCTCGTTCTCAATTTTTGGGATATTTTGATCGTGATTGAAAATAAGTCCTCCTGACTTCGAAACTATGTACACACCGTAAATAACCATTTTGACAATCAAACAAAAATCTCTGTCTCAACTTGACATCTCGTTTTTTGACGTAAAATCTCGTCAAATCGTCAAA
This sequence comes from Telenomus remus, assembly GCA_020615435.1. Classification (NCBI taxonomy): domain Eukaryota; kingdom Metazoa; phylum Arthropoda; class Insecta; order Hymenoptera; family Scelionidae; genus Telenomus; species Telenomus remus. The sequence goes on along the minus strand of CM036343.1, from coordinate 4,730,383 downwards.
ACAAACGTTGGCAACGCGCAAGCGCCATTTTGTTTCTGCCAGTGTGGGTAAACTCCCATTTACTCCAATGTAACCGTATTTTCGAGCTGTTCGCAGCGCCGCAGACGTGCGTTTCTAGAACTAATCCGCATTTTTAAATGTTGGTACTAGAGAATTTAAAATGGTGCAATACTGACGATTATACTTTTTCAATAATAAATTTATAATTAATCAATAACAAACAATTGGAAAATTGAAAATTTTTTCATCGATGTTATTTTGAAAGTTTCTATTGAAAATGAGCTTCTGGTGAACGGAGGGAGATTTTTCAACGGAGGGAGTAGAGAAAAATTTTCTAACGAGATCGTCCGGTTTCGCGTTTCTTGACATTGTTTTAGGTGTATGTTTCAAGAGTTAAATCAAGCGTTCTACAGAGTTAAAGACAATTAATCATTGCAAAATTTGAATCCAAAAAAACAAACACAAAAACAATAACAAACAGGGCAAAACTGATCGATCTCAATGCTCGTTGAAAAATCTCCGTCATCAGTTTTCTGCCTTTTGTTATTGTTTTTGGCGTTTGTATTTTTTAGGTTTACAAAAATATCGACCAATTCAAGAAATAAAAATCATTAAAAAAATTTTTTTAATCAAAAAAACAAACTCAACAACAAAAACGAACGGTACAAAGCGGACAGACATTTTTCATCGTGAGGACACAAGTTTTTCAACGCGATTGATCAGTTTTGTTTCGCTTGTTATTGGTTTTGAGTCTGATGTTTTCTCAAGTGATGAAACTTGACAGTGATTTTTGTTCCTGTAAATGGTCGAAATTTTAATAAACAAACGCCAAAAAACAATAACAAGCGGCACAAAACGGACGAAGATTTTCCAACAGTGTGGAGACAAGTTTTCGAAGGAGATCGTTCGGTTTTGCGCTGCTTGATATTGTTTTATACGTTTGTTCTATGAGTTAAATAAAACGTTCCACAAATTTGAAGATAATTAATTGCAAATTGAAAAATTCCTTAAAAAAAAACAAACTCAAAAACTATAACAAGCGGCACAAAACGGACGGCGATTTTTCAACGGAGTGAAGACAAGTTTTCGAATGTTCAGTTTTGCGCTGCTTGATATTGTTTTATATGTTTGTTCTATGAGTTAAATAAAACGTTCGATAAATTTGAAGACAATGACAAAATTAGGAAACCAAAAAAACAAACACAAAAAAAATAACAAGCGGCACAAAACGGACGGCGATTTTTCAACAGTGTGAAGACAAGTTTTCGAATGTTCAGTTTTGCGCTGCTTGATATTGTTTTATATGTTTGTTCTATGAGTTAAATAAAACGTTCGATAAATTTGAAGATAATTAATTGCAAATTGAAAAATTCCTTAAAAAAAACAAACTCAAAAACAATAACAAGCGGCACAAAACGGACGGCGGTTTTTCAACGGAGTGGCGTCAAGATTTCGAAGGAGATCGTTCGGTTTTGCGCTGCTCGATATTGTTTCATGTGTTTGTTTTATGAGTTCAATCAAACGTTGCACAAATTTAAAGACAATGAATCATTGCAAAATTTCTTAAACAAAAAACAAACTTAAAAACAATAACAAGCTGCACAAAACGGACAGAGATTTTTCAAAGTGCTGAGGACGCACGTTTTTCACACGATCAATCAGTTTTTTGCCGTTAGTTATTAGTTTTGAGACTGACGTCTTTCGAAGTTGTAAGCCTTTACAATCAACTTACTCAAGAAATAAACGCGAAAAACAATAACAAGCGGCACAAATCGGATGGATATTTTTGGACAGAGCGGAGACAATTTTTCTGAAAATCTCGTTCACTTTTACGCTGCGTTTGATATTGTTCAAGGAGTCTGCTTGTTGGTATTGGTTTTGGCTCTTTCATAGAATAAAAATTATTGTCAAATTTTAAAAACCAGAAAACCAAACTCAAAAACAGTAACAAACGGGACAAAACTGAACGATCTAGGAAACTTTGAACTTTGAAAACTTGTCCCCGCTTCATTGAAAAATCTTCACCCGTTTTGAACTACTAGTTATTGTGTTAGGCGTTTGTTTTTTTTTTAAGTTAAATGCGTTTGAAAAATTGAAGAACTTATAATCATTACCAAATATTAAATCAGAAAATCAATCTTGAAAACAATAACAAGCGAAGCAAGACTAATGGATTTGGATGGAAAACTTATAGGTGTCTGCTTGTTGAAAAATTTAGGTTCTTTTCATGCCTGACGTTATTGCATTGGAAAAACTGTGGAACTCAAAAAACGAAAATCATTGAAAAATTCTTTTAACCATAAAAAAGAAACTCAAAAACGAAAACAAGCGGCAAAAAAACGGACAAACAATTTTCAACGGAACAGACACAAGTTTACAAAGGAGATCAATCATTTTTGTGCTGCTCATCATATTCTTTCAGGTGTTTGTTCTATGAGTTAAAGAACACTTTCCATGAATTTCGAGACAATTGAACATTGCAAAATTAGAAAACGAAAAAAAACAAACTTAAAAACAATAACAAGCTGCACAAAACGAACGGCGATTTTTCAACAGTGTGGTGCATGTTATTGTTTTTAGCGTTTGTTTTTTAAGTAAGTTGATTGTCATGTTTTACAACTTAAAGAAACTAGGGTCTCAATATCATTAACTGACGGCAAAAAACTGATTGATCGTGTGAAAAACGTGCGTCCTCAGCACTTTGAAAAATCTCTGTCCGTTTTGTGCAGCTTGTTATTGTTTTTAAGTTTGTTTTTTGTTTAAGAAATTTTGCAATGATTCATTGTCTTTAAATTTGTGCAACGTTTGATTGAACTCATAAAACAAACACATGAAACAATATCGAGCAGCGCAAAACCGAACGATCTCCTTCGAAATCTTGACGCCACTCCGTTGAAAAACCGCCGTCCGTTTTGTGCCGCTTGTTATTGTTTTTGAGTTTGTTTTTTTTAAAGGAATTTTTCAATTTGCAATTAATTATCTTCAAATTTGTGGAACGTTTGATTGAACTCATAAAACAAACACATGAAACAATATCGAGCAGCGCAAAACCGAACGATCTCCTTCGAAATCTTGACGCCACTCCGTTGAAAAACCGCCGTCCGTTTTGTGCCGCTTGTTATTGTTTATTGGCGTTTGTTTAGTAAGCTGAAAAATTTCGACAATTTTCAAGAATGAAAATTCTTGTCAAGTTTTAAAACTAGAAAAAAATCATTGAACTCAAAACGAGTAATAAGCGGTAAAAAATTGACGGAGATTTTACCACGGAGAGGAGACATTTTTTCCAATGAAATCATTCAGTTTGGTCTTTGTTATCGTTATTGGTGTTTGTTTTTCAAGTTGAAGAAATCCCGATTCATTTTGAATTATCATTAAGATGTTAAAATCAAAAAAACCAACTCAAAAGTGATAACAAGCGGTACCAAACCGACGGAGATTTTTCGATTGAGAGAAGACAAGTTGTCTAACGAGAATTTCTTACGTTTTGACGTCACTTCTTATTGTATTTAAGGTTGATTTGTTTTGCTGTAAAAATTGACAATGATTATGATTCTTTGATTGTATTGAAAATTTTGATTATATTAAAAAATAATTGATTGCTTTAAGCAATATAACAAGCAGCACAATGCTTATCAATCTTACAAAAAAACACCTGAAACAAAATCAAGCTGTGCAAAAGTAAACCATTTCGTTAGAAAACTTTTCTCCGCTCCGTTCAAAACTCCGTCCGTTTTGTGCCGTTTGTTATTGTTTTTAGCGTTTGTTAATTAAGTAAGTTGATTGTCAAGGCTTATAACTTCGAAAAACGTCAGTCTCAAAACCAATAACTAACGGCAAAAAACTGATCGATCGTGTGGAAAACTTGCGTCCTCAGCACTTTGAAAAATCTCTGTCCGTTTTGTGCCGCTTGCTATTGTTTTTGAGTTTGTTTTTTTAGGTAAAAGAATTTCTCAATATTTTTGTTTTTGAATCTGCCGATTTTTTCCAAAGCAATAACGAAAGGCAAAAACAGGCGGAGGTTTTTTAAACGTACAGACCAAATTTCCTATCAAGGTTGATTGGTTTAGCGCCACTTGTTATTGTTTTTCAGTTTGTTTTTCTAATTATAAATTGAACAATGATTATTAATCTTTAAATTGGTCGAATGTTTTATTCTTACTTTAATAAAAATAAAAGAATTAACAAACGCCAAACACAATAACAAGCGGCTCAAAGCGGACGGAGGTTTTTCAGTGACGCGCATACAAGTTTTTCAACAATATCGTTCAGTTTTGCGCCCCTTGTTATTGTTTGTAAGTTTTTTTATGATGAAAAACATTGTGACTACCAATCGAACCAATAAAACAAACTCAAAAACAATATCAAGCGGCAAAAAACTGATGAATCTCGTTGGTGAACTTGTGTCTTCACGATGAAAAATCTCCGTCCGTTTTGCTCCGTTTGTTATTGTTTTTGAGTTTTTTTTTGGTTTAATAAATTTGTCAATTGTTTTTGTTATTCTTCGAATTGGTCGTTTTTTTCAAACTTAAAAAAACGCTAAAAACTATAACACATTGCACAAAGCAGATGGAGATTTTTGAGCAAGAGAAGACAAGTTTTCCAACGAGATCGTTCAATGTTGCACCGCTTGTTATCATTTTGGGAATGTGTACAACTTTTTCGATTCACTTTCGCACCATTTTATTGATAAAAGTTTTAAAATAACACTAAAAATTTGTAAAACACAATAGTGACGAACACACGTCGCTAAACTTTAAACATGCCGCTTTGGCTACGGACCGCCATCAGCGCCTCTAGTGGTGCGTTTTCGGAAAAACGTGGTTGACGATTTCTCCGGGTGCCAGGCGCAGAAGCGAAAAGAAAATGATGCGCCGACTAAATAACTAGCTAGATAGGAAAGTGGCTTTTTAAAATGGTGCCTTGTTAAAATACCGGCGATATGCACTTATCCCGTCATGAATTTAATATGTATGACGCGTAGAGAGTTATAGTAACGAAATAAACTGATGAAATTAGGATAGTTAAGTAAAAAAAAGATGTTAATTAAAATTATGATATGATGATAAGTAAAAAAAAGATGTTAATTAAAATTATGATATGATGATAAGTAAAAAAAAGATGTTAATTAAAATTATGATATCATAATTTTAATTAACATCTTTTTTTTACTTAACTATCCTAATTTCATCATTTTATTTCGTTACTATAACTCTCTACGCGTCATACATATTAAATTCATGGCGGGATAAGTGCATATCGCCGGTATTTTAACAAGGCACCATTTTAAAAAGCCACTTTCCTATCTAGCTAGTTATTTAGTCGGCGCATCATTTTCTTTTCGCTTCTGCGCCTGGCACCCATTTCTCCGGAGTTTACCCACACTGGTTTCTGCGCACGCTTCAACTTTTTCCCTCGAAAATTCAAATTTCCCAGGGGGAAAAGCGTCATTTAAAAAAGAATTTGTAAACACAAAACATAAACAGTGAAACCACAAGTTCAAATTTCCGTAATCAACAATAAGTGAACAAAACTAGAACAAAAAATCGGAACAAAATAAAATATAGTTCGAAAGTAAACTTGTTGGTTTGAGGTTATGTTTAAATCTAGGGACTTTTTTGGTACTGCTGAAAAACGCGAGTTGCGAATTTGTAATGGATTCTGGGTAGAATCAGCGTGTGCATCGTGTTACCTGACGTTCCCCATTTCGGTGAAACCTTCGGCGAAAAAACATAATTGTGAAATCGTGACGAGTAAGTATCGAGCAAGTCAGACATTTTTGATCGCAATTCTAACCCTCCGATCGGTTTTGTTGGCAAACGGTGTATCCGTTTGGACGTTGTTATCTTGGCAGACCGTGGCGGACATAGTATTTGTCGATTGTCTTATTACACGAAATTTGCAATTACAGAGCCACGGCTGGTAGAATCTAGCTAACATGATCGAGCTGACGGTGAAAACTCTGGACTCCCAGAACCATCCGTTTTCAATCGAGGATGAGGTGAGTTTTGGCCATACCTTCCAACCTAAGTGCTTATTTATCAGTTACATTTTCAATTTCGCACTTCCGTTTTCGACGTTATGTCACGTCTAAAAATAAGATTTCCATAATTGTTTACTTTTTTATTTGATTTTTGCAACAAAAATTGACTGAATGAAACAAGCTGATTTCTAAAATTTGAGTTTAGTTACTTTTTTCAGCCACTTTGGTCTGTTCAAAATTGTCAGTTTGACATATTAATGTAACCTGACACGTACTGTTCTTTTTGTTTTTGGATTCGTAGAAATTCAAATGGAGTTATGCTTGATTTGAATCAAATTTGTTTTTTTTCTTTGAAAACAATGGGAACAATTATTTTAGATTTTTTTGCAAAACATTCGACTCTTTATTTTTTATCTTTGTTTTGATTTTATCATTAATGTTTATAATTTTATTTAAAATTTGTTTTAAACAAAAATCCATTAACAGTTTCTTATTAACAAATTGAAAGAGAAATTAGTTAATTTGTTTTTAATGTTTCGGCTTGTTTTTGTTGGTTATGATTGCTCAGCTAAGAATCTTCTAGAAATGTGGATGATATTTCAGATTGGCATTTAGAAGACGTAATTTTCAAAACGAAGTAAAATGAGAGGAATGAATGAACAAAAAACATTTTTATATAAACCTGAATAGCTTTGAAAATGTTTTTCAATTAACTTTGAATAACAAAAGTAATATTTATGTTTCAGATTTATTCACAGATGACAGTACGTCAATTCAAGGAACACATAGCTGAAGCAGTAAACATTTCTGCAGACTCACAGAGACTTATATACTGTGGCCGCGTTCTGCAGAACGATAAAAAACTCAACGATTATGGTAATAGCCATTTAATACATTTTAAAAATATAAAACTATTTCTTCCCTTCAGGAAGATTAAGTTGTAACCGTTAACGAAAATAATAACAGAATGAAATTCGCAAATTTATTAAACAAAAATATTATTGTTTCGAATTCCAGATGTTGACGGAAAAGTTATACACTTGGTTCAACGAGCTCCACCCCAACCGGGTCAGAGACAAAACAGTTCTGGAGAGCCTCGTGGTAGCGGTTCAGAGGAACCGTTCCGGAATTACGCGAATTTCCGCCCTCAAATTCACGGAAACGCTATGTACCTTGGGTCAATGTCGATTCCGTCAGGAGTCATTGAAGGATCTGGTACAAAATTGTTTTTTATAATCAACAATTAAATTCATAGTCACGAACGTAATGATTTTTTATTGCAACTTTCATAATTTTATACTATTTCAGACGTTACCCAAACTTCGCCACAGTTGAGTTACACATTATCCACAAGACGATTGGTCGTTGCGAACCGAATGTTGAATAAAGTAAACGAAGTTTTGGATCGTTTAGACGACCCTTCGTTGCCTCAAAATCTGAGCCCGGATCCTTTACCACGTATGCCACAGCAGATTCAAATCCAAACCGTTGATTATACTGGCACCTCACCTGCTAATCCGTCAGTACATTTTTTATTGCAAAAGTATCTTTCATATGTATTTGATAATTGCAATGGTCATTTTTTCTTGTTTTACAGGATCCCCAGAGTATTTAACAACGAACGTGTAGCAGAAGCTGTATCAGCTGCTCTGAACGCAGCAGGTCTGAATAATGTAACAGTATTTCGAGGTTTGTAACAAATCATTATTTTCTTTTTGTTTTAAATTTAGCAAGAAGAAATATTTTCATAGAATTAAACAGTTTGGATTAATTCGAACAACCGAATTAGCAGAAATTAATAATGATAATCGTGAACCCGAAGCTGCTGAGAATCCGAACGATAGCAGACAGTCAACTGCGAGCAGCGAGGAGCCGCAACAGTCTCAGTCCCAGGATCCTCAGGCGCAGGGAGCTCAGTCTGGAACGTCCACCAATCCTCGTCGGAGGTTTGCACGAGCTTCTAGACCGTATGTCTTGAAATAAATCAACGAAAATGTAATAGTTGTTCAACAACGTAATTAAAATTAATAAAACAATTTGCTGTTTCAGTCATCCCCGTTTATCACAGATGGGATATTTAATGGATCGATATATGCAGACTCAAGATCGCATGCGACCTTACGTTGAAAGGTACCGACAGATCATGTTAGAAGATCCACCAATATCTTCTGGGGTACAGGAACAATTCATTTTCCCTTAATTGTTTTTATTCATGAACAAAAATGTTGATGAAATAATTTTTATTATCTTTCAGAGTGGACCGGGCAGCACAGAAGAGCAGCAAAGAATAGTAGACCGCGTAAGCGAAGGTTTGCATTACATGGCTCACGCCTGTCACTCGCTGAGTGATATTGTTGTGAATCTAAATCAACCTCCACCAAGACATCTTTGTTGTCATCCAATAATCGTTCAGCATTCCGCAATTGTCCAAGCTGGCATACCAATTCAAGTTGAGGTATTTCAAATTCTCGAATCAGTTCAACTGCAGAATTTACCGATTGAATCTTGTGTCGGAAAAGAATTAAAAAATGACTTTATTTTGTTTAGGCTCATATTAATCTACCACAGATGGACCGAAATGCTCAACAAAATCAGAGTGCAGAAAGTTCAGAAACCAATCAGAGCAATTCGAATCAACAAGATAGTTCTCAGTCAGCGCCAAGGACCACGTTCGCTGCAGGATCGTCAGGCAGCTCGACGGATGAAAATTCTCGAAGACCAGACACTCCGAACGTGCCTCAGCAACCGCACGTCAATATAACACCAAATCCGTTTAGTAAGTCTGGCCAAAGCTTTCGATTTGCGGTTGTAAACAAAGCAAAACCTACCAGACAAAGTTCAGATTCAAAAACATTAACAATCAGTTAATCAGTGAAGTTTCAGTGGAATTGTAATTTTTACATGTATTTGTTGAAGATCCTGTCAAAATGTTGTTTAGCAAATTTAAAATTGTTGATTCTGAAGATTTGTTAGGTATTTTTGTCTTTGCTTGTTCGAACCGCAATTGTGTGAGTTTGAGTGGTTAAAGTGAAGTTTATTGTTCAGGCTCGTTCTTTACGTTACCAAATAATGTCGAAGTTTTGATGGAAGTAAGCCCTGAAGCTGCTGTGGATAGCAGCTTGGGAGAACAGCAACCTCAGAACCAGAATAACGGTGCAGCTAACAATAATATTAACCACCGGGGTTCGTACTTTGTGTGGACAATAAATTTTTTATTCGATTTTTTATTTATGTTTTATGTTTTTCTAACTTATTTCTTGTTAAAAGTTAAAAGAGACAACAAATTGTAATTTGCATGCATTGTATTTTAGCAGGCGAGCCTAGAATAACAACAGGCTCGTTCCCATGGGGCAACGTTCACGAAGCTCCCGCCTTGGTACAGTTAATGAACGCAGTTGCTGGTCATGTGGTCCAGTCTGGAGTTGCTGGGATTCCAAATTTTACTCCTCAAACAAACCAACAACCCTCTGAAAATGCAACTTCTGGCCAAAACGTTCAAGCTAGGTAAGCGTAATAATGTTTCATATTTTGAATGTTTGAAAGAATGTTCAAAAGTCGAACTCCAAATTTAAGGTTTCACTCATCATCGAAATTCAACGTTGGAAAAATTATTGCTCAATTTTGAAATTTGATAAAAGAAATGAAACTCAAATTTGGAAGTTCAACTGTTTTGTGTTTTGGTTATTTTGTTTGGAACACAGTGTAATTTTTTAATAGAACAATACGCGTTGGTTTCAGAAACAATCTTGAAACCCACTCGACCAACTCTGTTTTGACTCGTACAACACCACGGCCCCAGGTGTTCCATCCCCAGGCACATCCGTTAGGATTGGGCGGTTTCGAGATGAACATCGAACATAGCATTGATTTCGATCCGTTTTTGACTTGCAACTCTCACCATATCCGACTTCGCCAACAGAGATCTTCAGCCAATGCTTCGAACAGTACAAACTCTAATGCTCCACAAACAAGCCAGGCTAGCTCGAATTCTTCAGCTGCGCAGGGACAAGGTCAAACCGATCAGTTTTTCATTATTATTCGTTTGTTAACGAATGTAGAACATGTTTTTTATAGAATTTTTCTTTTCTGTTTTTGCAGACGAGTCCTCGGCATCAAACTCAACCGACCAGTCATCCGACAATGTTTATGCTAGGGGTTTGATTAATTTGGAATCCGAACTTATGCGCGGTTTGGCTGGTAATATATTAGAGTTTCAAAATTTCTAAAAAGTTGGATATAGTAATACTAAACTAGATTATTAATCTTTTTTTTCAGATTCTGGAGCTAGGATTGATGAAACTGTTCTGGCCAGCCTACTGCGGTTACTATCCGGAAACCCATATTCGGACGATGAGTACGATGAAAATGTTAAGATAAAAAGTTAAAATGTTGTTACTTTAATACAATTTTGAATTTTGGTTTCACAGAGAAAATGCTGATGTGAGACGATTGACAGTGGCACAATTTACCCAACAAGTTGGAATCGACGTTGATTTGCCCAGTTTGAACCAGCCGTTTATCGACAGCATTGCTGATGTTATTGTAAGAACATTTTGATCAATTTTGAGGTTTTTAATCTTTTTTATTACCCTCTTTGGAATGTCTAATGTTGTCTAATGTCATCTACCAGGGTAACCATCTAACAATGGAACATCTGCTGGATCTGAGAACTGGCAACTACGAGAGGCTTCTTCGCGTACTTCGCGACCCACTGACGGAGCATTTCCGTCAAACTTTCCCCAACGTTTTCGAGGACAGTTTGGCCTACAATGCCACCAATAGAATAATTGAGGAGTTGCGACCCTTCGTCGAGGAGATTTTCCAGTTCGAAGATGCTCAGCAGTCACGAGTTAATCTCGTTGAAACCGTTCTTAATATCACTAAAACTGCTATTCTTCGAATAATCAACTATATACTGAACTATCGATCAAGTAAGAATTTTAAGTTCATTTCTGCATATTAAAACTTGATTTATCTTTTCTTATCTCAAACTTAAAAAATAATTACTTCTAAATGATATTTATTTGAATATTTTATATTCGTTTAGCTGAAATGTCGAACCAGCAATGCCAGCAGGTGCTCAACACTCTGTGGCAGCATTTAACAGCTGTGATTCGTCACTCACTTCCAGGTGGACAGGCGAGTCTTGAATTTGTCTTCAGTCGACTTCAGGTACCTCAAAATTTCTGTCAATTGTCATCATTGTCAATTTTTAATTAAAGTAAAAAAGTTGGACAGATTGAGAATCGTTAATTCGATTCAAATCCAATGCACATAACGCTACGAATTGTAATCCATTGTATTCGATCTGATGAACCTTCTAATTTGCATGTGACTTAGGACGGTTACATACAACGTTTCGCACAGCCAATGCGTTCAATCGTTGAGCGTATCTTCATGACCCGGTTCCGCAGCTTTACGTCGGCCATTCCCCAACCACCTTACTCCGAAATCATTCCGTTGCTTGTACGTCGCGGCGATCGTACTGAACGCGAATCCACGTCGCAGAGAACCGAACCTGAGGTGACGAAATAAAAAATTGACATTAAATAAACAAAGCAATGTCTTAGAACTTTTGATCATTTTCGTAATTTTTTTTCAAACAGCCAATGGAAGTTGAACCAGCAAATGACAAAGAAAACAAAGAAGTCCTCGAGGAGAACAATGCGAAACCAGAAGATGGTCCTCAAACGTTCCAGGGTCACGAAGTTGTGCCACCGGTAAATTTAATCTTTTAATTCAAAGAATCATAATTTAAGTCCAAGTAAAAACTTGATGTTAATTTTGTGTATTTGTGGTTTTTTAGGATTGGGTACCAGTAATAGCACGTGACACAGTAACGCAGCACCGAGAAGTAAATCCAAACGCGCTGACACCACTGAGCGACGCCTACCTAGGTGGAATGCCAAGCAAACGACGAAAACTGATCGAGCAACAGAAACCAAAACTTTTAGTGAGCCCAACGGCAAATTCGACGCCGGTCGCGGCATCCCTCGAGCGACTGGTCAAAGACGGCACGACTCGCGCTGGAGTGAGCGAGGTGGAGGGCGCTGCTGCGGCGGTCGCCTCTGATCCGGGTGTTAGAAGTGCCTTTGGCCAGGCAATCCGTGATTGTTTGAAGCCGAAAAACAAGTCCCCGGACTTTCCGGACCCTGCTCGGTTTCCCAACGCGACGAAATTTTTCAAGGACGACGACAGAGCCCAGCAGTGATTGTCTTGATGGCGCAGATGTAATTTGAACAAGTTTTTGATTTTTTTTTGTTTTTCTTTTTTTTTAGAATTTGTAATGCAATAGATTTAATAACGCTGCTGTAATGTTAAATGTAAAAAATATGTAATAGGAGCTTGAATTACATCGGTGAAGAAGGATGAAAAGAAAAACAATCGAGAAACATAAGTTGAATTTAGGATAAGTCATGAACGATGAATTTGTCGTTTGATTTTTTTTCTTGTTTCATGCAATCGTATATGATATTGATCAATTCCACAAACAGGTAGGGTGTCAGGTTGTAATTTATAATATTGTTAAATGTTGACAACTGTGGTCTTTTTCGTTGGATGGTGAATTTTGTCGGTTTCGTATGAAGTTTTCCATTTTGAGCCTGACGAACATTGATTTTTTTTTGTTTTTTTTTTGTTTGTATTGTTGGTGTTCATTAAAATTGACCTTTTCAATGGAAACACAATTAGGTGTCGTGCGATTTAAGGCTTTTAATACATTTTCTGTACTAAATATAAAACAGGTTTCTTTGATGATTGTAATAGTTTTTTAATAGAACAAAAAAAACAGAGATACATACGAGTTTATACACTGGATATGCTGATGCAAATGGAGATTGATCGCTAAAATTGTAACGAATAAAAATCTCTTGAATTTTTAAATAAAAAATATTTGCAACTATACACTGTTTACATCATTCATTTGTTTCTAACATCTCATTTTCCTACCTACTAACCGAAAGTTTTTATAGCATCAATATATGAATCCGAAAAATACTAAGCAAAAATTTGTTATGCTAACAACTTAGGTTCAGAATAAAAAAGACTAGAATTTTGTTTTTCTTTGATTTATTTCATTTTTTTAAAAAACGATCATCAACTGAGTTTCAGCTTCGCTACGTAGTTTCATTCAGTCGACACAGATGACAGGACATGTCCACTTTGCAAACCAGACGTTACATGTCCACTATTAAAACTTCCTTTTTCCGTTTATTTACTCTCTAAACAGTTTCGCAACAATCCAAAAAAACATTTTCTATACTCAAAAAAAGCTAAGGGAAACCTATAAGAAACTTAGCAGTTCAATACAACGTGTTAACCGCGTTTCAACCTGAAATGAATGTTTAATTAATAGAAAAAAGGAACGATCCAAAACAGAGAGAGAAGACGAAGAAAAAAATCTAATTTCGCCAACATGATGAAGAACATCCTGTTGTGTATGACTTTTTTCGGTTGTCCTCGAGCCGGCGGTAGCGGTAGCGTTCGTCGAGGCGAGTTTATTGTAGTTTATACCTGTAAAGTGTCAAGCGAGCGAAAGCGGAGACGCTTGTTTCGTACAGCGGTATTAATTGGCCCGACGTTGGGTGCCTACTGCGAGTCCGCTGGTGGAGTTGTTTTTTTTTGTTCCTCTTCTTCCTTTTTTTTCAAGTCCGTGCCACGGAAACGTTCCTTCGTTTCACGCTTTTTTTCCGCCTTTTTTCATGCTTTTTGCCCCGCGCGACCCCTGGGTCGGCTCTCTTCTACCATTCGACGAGACTACAAGCGAGCGAGGTATATCCGTACGTAGTATAAAGTACAATAGATAAAGGTCGTCGCGGCAGTCCGCGCGGACTTGACGAGCGGCTGTCGAGCTCGGCTGAAGCTCTCCGATTGGTCGTTTGGGACACTTCGGCTTCGCTGATTGGTCTTTTTGCCGTCGAGGACGCCTCTTTATTACGAGAGGGCGTTGCCGTCGTTTTTCGAGTCGCTCGTTGGCGGTTACGACCTGTTCCGACTTGTTATTGGCTTTGGCACGGCACAGTCGGTTGAAAGAGTCCGCGCGGATTGCCAAGCGAGGTTAAGATGCCTCGGCAATCAAGTAGAACCTCCGGGTAAGTAGGGGTGGCTACGGGTGGTGGTTACAGGCAGTGGTGATGTTGAAAGAGCGAGACGCCAACGAAAGAGACGGCGATGCGGTTGAGAGCGCGGGGTTTGGGAAGTGCCGAGGCGGCCATATTTAGAGAAGGAAATCGGCGAAGAGCATTCGCATTTCACCGCCGCGCGGTTGCCTTCCAAGAGATACTACGGATTCGTGCGGCTGTCATCGTGGTTTGCCGAGCTGAATCGCGCCAACGTATGCACGCGTATGCGCGGCTCAACGCATCCACGGTGGTTTCGCGCCAATCGTACTTGTACGCCGATGCAAATTAGGAATCTTCTCTCGACGGATTTTAATTAGATTTTTTTCCTGCGGTGGTTCACCCGTCCCTATTTTTTTCTATTCGGGTTTTTTTTTCTTTTTTTTCATTAGTTCCATCCATTCGTTTCTCTCGTCCTTTTGAAACAAAAAAACCCTCGCCGCCCAGCCTATATTCGTAGTATTCAAATTTTTTTCTCCTCCTCGGGATTAGTCTTTGATTAAGTTATTTATAATTGAATGATGTTGATGAACGAAATAAAATTTGCCAACCACTCTGTTGAATTAAACTGTCAAAAGTTGACCGGATATGGGGTAATGGAAAATTGCATGATTCGGTTATTTTATCAAGGTGAAATTTTCATATTGATTTTCAATTTTGATACTGAAATGGAACTTTGTTGTGTTTTAGGACAGCTGATCGAGGAGGGAAATTGTAAAGGAATGGATTGGCTGTTCAAGCAGATTTTCACCTTAGGGATATCTGAGTCTGAAGATCGATTTTGTGGTTGCCCTTTTTAAGAGGTCGATGAAGTTTTTATAAAAGAAAAAGACAGAAGATATAGCATGCTCACATAACCTCGAAATTAATTAAGTTAAATTTTTTGGATATAAATCAAGACAGTGTACTAACTCTTGTCATCGTATAATTTTCTGTTTCAAGTAATGATACAAGTTGAGAAACAGTGGACTACAAAATTAGCTCAGAAGTCGAAAACAAATTTACACCGAATATCGCAAATCCGGGTGCAAACGAGCTTGAAACATCTTTTGAAAATGAAGCTCGAGAACAGACTAAATGCTCTACTTTTCTGGCAAACCTGCACTTTGCGTAAATTTTCAACTGCAATGTTCCTGCAATGATCTCTTGTACGACGCACAATTAAACTTGTTCTCTTTTTGCATCCCCGAAGCACCGTCGGCACGGTATAAAACTGTTTTTGTAAGTGTACATCCACGAACACGTACGAGTGTTCGTAAATTTACACTCCAAGCTACGTGGCTCACGCAAACTCGTCGCAAAAGGTGTATATAGACGCGCGCTTCACTCATAGAGTTCGTACAGCAGTCTGTTTCGCGTCCAACGATGAGGCTTTAGGAGCGCGCTTTTTTGTCAGCGCAAAGCTCGAGTTTTTTTTTTTTTTTTTTTCAACATTGCGCCTCTGCGCCATCCGCGTAATTTCATTTCTCTTGCCTATACATCGCGTGGACCCCTGGCCTCTTTTATTCCTTTTTTTCTTCGCTCTTCTTGCCGACCCTAGTTTTCTTTTTACGTTATCTCGCTATGCGCTCCATTAAGGGCTTTTCTGCGTATCGCGTTTTACTTTTATGCACCGGCGGTGAAAAAATATACGTATATACTTTTTGACGTGTGTTGTATGAAAGAGCGACTGGAAATGCATACGTGTTCAAGTTTTTGTTCATTTCAATGAATGTCGATAGTCTGATACAATTCGCACTATATAACATCTGGAACTGTCGGAATTTATAAATTGCGATAGAATTTAGTTTCATCATTTTAACCTACGCTTCTTTGAGTTCAATAATTGCTATGAATTGTCATGAAATACGAATCAATTTGAACAATGTCTTATTTATTATTTTTGAAATATGAAGACAAATCTAACCTAAAAGTTAGGTTAGCTTTTCATTTTCAATGATATAAGACTCAATAAAATTATATTTTGAATCATACAATGCTTATTTTTACTCTCAGGATAAAAGGGGGTCAAGATAATTGTTGTGAAACTTTTGTGACTGATTTATAGACGAATTAATGTGTTTAGAGAAGTTATATTGGTATTGATTGTATTATAGCATATACGTATATAATGCGAATGTACAATGTTTTCCGCAGGTGTTGAGCTACTGAGCAAGGGGACCCCCGATTGATGAACGTGTGTTCGAACGGACGGCATCAGCCAAATAGCAGCCAGGCACTTGGCAAGAATGATGCAATTAACCAATAAACACGTTTTCCAACAAGCGACTGCGCGCTATTGTGTGTACATTGATGTGTTCGGTGAATCTGACCGTTTGTACAATACTTATCGTTAAGCCGTCACGTTAATATGTTGTGCGTACTTGGTATTCGAGTTTCAATCGTTTCTCACAATGCGGCTCCCTAAGTTTCAAATGCCCGACCAGGTTTCTAATCCCCCAATCGCCATATGGCTTGGAAAACTTTTTCATATGAAAACTATGATGTTAATTCGTTTTTCTGATTCTTCTTAATGAATGACAATAAATTTTTAAAGTCAAAACAAACTGTTTGTATAATTGTGTTGGATATATTTTTAAAAAAAATTTTGTGGGTGTTAGAAAATAGTAGAATCTTGTTAGACTTCAAAAATATGACTTTGCGTCTTAAATTGCGCCGCTGGGACATAAATTTTACCGGATATCTACAAATAATTAAGTCCAATAGCACTGAAACGATAATAAATGTTGAATAAACGATTTAGCTTCGTTATCGCATGCTAAGGCAATATCTAACGGCATCGTTTTATTACGCCCGCGATGAAACTTATGAAAATTGCATTTATAGCCGGCAATGTCTAGCCACTTCTTTTTTCTACGACGTTTTCCTTTTGTTTCCACCTTCGAAATAGTACATAATTTACACTTTAAACGTGACTCACCAAATATGAAATTGTTTTATGATAATAAACTTGTCCAATGCGTACAAACACTTTAAAACGGCTTTTAAGAATTGTAATTAAAATTGAACGACGATAATTTTAATTGTTGTGGAAATATGTAACCGAGCGTTATTTCTTTGTTGCGTTTAATGTTAGCTGACGTACACACTGTTTGAGCATAAAATTTTTCATGTCATCCACGTTTCACGAGGCATTAGAAGAGCAAATATTAATTTTCATAATCTCAACGATTGAGTGGAAAATGAAAAATTTTACGACCGTCGGTTACAATGTAGAACGTCGGATCAAATTTGTACGTGCGAACTTTTCCTTTTGTTCATTAACCTGTGATGCAACAATCAGTCGTAGCATTTTTGATACAACGAAAAATGTGGAAACAATGATAAAGAGAAATGCGACGGCGAACTTTTGGCGCAGGTTCGATTTGAAAAGCGAATGAAAAACAGGATGAGAAATCGATATTCCGTTGCATCGCGATAATCTCGTTTATCTGTTTCCTACCGCTTGAAAACTGAGAAATGAGAGGTATAAAAGAGCCGTGCGGATATATCTGTGTATATTCGATAAAAAGTAATCTCGTATTGTTACGGTTTAACGACAAAGTATCTCAGCCACTCTGAGGTTTTTTTTTCTCTCTTCTCGAAAAAGACGTAATGTTCGTTGACCAAGTGCACAGTATATGTATACTGTTTTGTGATACGCTGTCGAAGAGTATTCGCTTATCGAGCGTTCCACTTGAGCGCCACTTATATTACTTTGTAACTTTTCTACATGCAATGCAAACTTCAATATAGTGTTTTTATTTGCTTCTTATCCTATTAATAGTCCACAAAAGTTGCTCCAAACGCCACTACCAAAACGAAAATGCGATGCTGTTATTATTATTTGAGGCGGAGAATATTTTTCGAGGGTTCAAAGTGCGAGGGATAGATGATAGAGCCATAACTTAGATTGATTCCTAAACTTGCTCGGAATGGCGCATCGTTGATATGAAATTTTCTACCGAGGGGTTCAACAAAAAATGTATATTACTGGGTCTCAAAGACCATCCCAAACATCAAATTACATTTTTTGAATGTATCGTGGAATTTTACAATCTAAGATGGTATACAAATATCTAAAATTGTTCTAACTATAATCCAAGCTAAAAATTTGAAATCAACCCACATTGACTACTTATAAAATGTTATAAAATGAAAAATAAAAAAGAAATGAAATACGTAGTATCAGCGGAGGTACCAAATTAAAAAAAAACAACAACAACAACAATCGAGGTGGTGCATAATGATGGACAAAAATGAAGAGCAACGAAAGGAGAACAATTTGATGAGTTATTTCCTACGTGCAAGGGGGACCGGAGGCGACAGTAGGCATATCGCACCCCATCGCACATAATCGTTGTTGTCGGCAGCCGCACGATCGCGTCCCCAATATTTGTCTACGTGGGCCTTTTCCCACTGGATCTCACGCGCTACCAAATAGCATCCAGATTAAGTGACATCGAGCACAGGAAAGGGTAAAGTGATAATAACTGCTTCGGGGAGGCTCTTATGGGGCTTGAGTGTCTCAAACCGGCTGGGGCCAGACGACAGGGGGAACCCCCGGCTTCGTGGCTCCTGTAATTGCATGTAAGAATACGAGTGCGATAAAGTCCGTCGAGCGGAAGACACCAAAGGCTTTCTTCTCTACAACTGTTTCTCTCTCTCTCTCGTTACAAAAGAGTTACAAATATTTAGATCCTGCCCGTTTCACAGATTTCCGCTGCAGCTTTTTGTACACCGAACAGAAAACAAGTTGGAAATAAGCGTTCTCGCCTTTTGTGTCCCTCGACTGGGGATGGTCATGATCTTTTTTTTTGAAAAATGATGCTTCGTATTTAAACGTTTCCTTTGAAGGATAACTCTCGAATGTAAGTTATTATTTCATGTTTGTTTTAGGTTGTTTATAAAAGTTCGTCTGGATAAATTGTGTTTGTAATAGTGTTTGCTTAGTGAATTTGAGTTTTGTTTATTGATTTTAGTGAGGGTAAAAAAAATAAACCATGAGCTCCAAAACGTTGAGCTTTTAGCTTAGCGAGGCGTGTCTAATATATTGCAGTTGTACGTTTTTATTTAGTCAAGTAAACAGAGGCATTTCAACGGAAAGGATATTTGGTTACCAAAAATTAAACGCTTTAGAATTCAAAAATCGGCGGAACCATTTTTCAACGGTTGTTAAATGGTAAATGGTTTTGAACGGAGGATTGAATTACAACGCTCGAACCTGAAATTTGAACTCGTCTTGTTGTTTTCACCTAAATTATCTTTAGAATAATCGCTTTATGATAATCTCTTCAAACAGCCTTTGTTCTGGTAGAATCTGGATTTAGACAAACGTTGTCCACATTTCGAGATAACGAAGATCCATTGTTTTGAGGACACCTAATCCAATTACATTTTTCAGGCCTGAAATCGCATTGACAATTGTCCTTGGAATTATTAGTTTATTTGAAATTGTATAGTGAGAACATTTTGGGATGAAAGTTGCCTGTTATGTTCGTCTACTTCCCTCGCCATCACGCATCTGTTGGGATGAAAAACCTTTGATGAATGTTCGTTGCCAACCTTTCGTGTTTCCGCTAATGGATTTGGCGCTTTTGAGTAGCACGTTTCGTCTTCGAGTGTCTTCGACACTGCACGTATGCTTTACACCAAGAAACAAACTAAAAAAGCTATAAAAAGATCCTTGCTTTGAGATGCAGCAAAAAAGAACAACAATTAAAAGAGAGAGAAAGAGAATGAATACGAAAACAATAAACCCTACATAACAATACTAAAATTATTTTCTTAAATTTTAATTTTTAATGAAACAAACATAAACAACATCGGAACAATAATATGTATTCAATAAAAAGAACGTCATACAAATAATTATCAACAATGTCCAGATTGTTGAAAATTGAAATTTTCTATTCAAAAATTGACAAATTTGTTCCCTCGATAGTTTTAGTGATTTTAGTCAAGTTACAAGACTATTTTTTGACTAGCGAAAAGCATAACTGCCAACCTATTTTTTAAACAATCATAAGCCCTCAATTTTGTTAATACAACACTGATAAAATAATTATTGAAAGCAACATTAACTTCGAAGCATCAGAGCAGAGGGACCACGTGGTTGTACGTAGTGGGGTGCGGTTGTAGGAGGGGAATGGTTTCCCCTCCAGTTCGTCTGCGATTCTCGGATTAGTCTGAGCACGAGCGTGGTGGAGGATGCGTCGTTTGAGCGCCAAATACGAGAGTGTCATCGTGTGATCCAGCGCGCGAGTGTTTCGCTTTTTCGTTCAGTTTTTTGGTGGTGATAGTGATCCAAAATAAGGCAACAAAGATTAAACGGATGGTGAAGTGTGACTGGTTGTAGTGCTATGTCCGAGGATACGGGATCTAACGTCGATTTTGGGAGATAGGACTGCTCCGATCAGCTCAACTTCCGTCGGACCGTCGTTGTGCACGAGGATGTACCCCAACGCCGGCATCAACGTGGCAGCTGCGGCTGCAGCAGCTGCTGCCCGACACCCGGTACGACACTATTTTTTTTTTATTTTCCCCCATCAACTTTTTGCGTCACTTTGCATCTCGCTTTCACATTTAAGTTTTGGATTGGCGTTTTAACCCTACTCATCAACATTGGTTTTTGTTCATCTTCCAATCACGTGGTTTGTTTTAAATTTAAAATTTCAAAACAAACGTTTTTCATCGAGAACAAACAAAATCGATAATTTTTGTTAGATACCAAAAGTGTAAATAAATGAGAGGGCGAATTTTGAATGTAATTGTGTACTAGCGTGTAATCGAATTTGACCGGTTGAATCCAAACACCGCATGGTAGTTTGGATTTGAAAAATAACAACGCCGACAAGACAAATGAGACGTCTGATTAGATACATGTTCCTTCTTATTTTTAATAGGACTGAAAATCAACAACAGTTTTGAACTTTCTCTTTTCGTAGACAGATCGCAGCGTGTAATTTGAAATACATTATGTAACGCGCGATTGCGGCAGGTGTGCGGGCCGCATTTACGTC
Organism: Telenomus remus; assembly: GCA_020615435.1. Taxonomy (NCBI): domain Eukaryota; kingdom Metazoa; phylum Arthropoda; class Insecta; order Hymenoptera; family Scelionidae; genus Telenomus; species Telenomus remus. The sequence continues at coordinate 4,709,285 of CM036343.1, read as the reverse complement.
TTATTTAATAGCCGACAGAATAAAATATTTGCCACCGTTTTAGTCGGCAAACTTTGTCTGGTTGGGGGAGAGGGCAGTTAATTGTGTTTAATCGTATCGATTTTCTTTAGCATTGAGGGAGGCGGTTTTCAAGTGTTAAACGGATACTGAAAGATAGTGCTGTGGTCGATAGCTGGTCATGGCTAACACTTGATACAATTACCTCACTTTTGCAATCTGATTCTTGTTCTTAATTACAATAGTTCTAATCGCCCGATCAAATCTCATTGAATTGTTTCGTGTCAAAACAATTTGCTAATTGATACATTTTGTTTCATCTAAGAAATTCACGTTCAATTCAACTTTGATCAATGAGGGGAAAGAATTCAATCGACTAATCACCAAAAAAATGGTGTTTTCTTTTTATTTTCTGATTAATCTAATCGAAAAGTTTAGTTTACTGCAATCGATATTTATTTTCCGTTCGACTTAATGATTCCAACAAAATTAAACACTTAATGAAAATTAAGATACAGGCCAAACTGACAGATTAACATTCAATACCGGTTTTCTGTTAAGTGCAATTTGATATTTTTGTTATCTTAATTGTAAAACTAGTCGGAATAAAACCATTTTTTCCGTCCATTTATTATGTTCTGGTTTTAATTTGATGTTTTTTTTCAAGTTGAAAAATAATTCATCTCCCTGTGTTGACAACATTTCAAAGGATTGATTTACAACCGAACAGATTGACTGAGGAAAAAAATTTTACAAAGCCATCAGCTCGAGCACTTATTATTCGGGCGGGCTTTTTTGCTAATTAATTTTTGCCACCCTTTCGGGAGTTGAGGTATAATTGGACGTGTCGAAAACTCGTCGCTGTTATTGCAATAGGATTCACGTCGTCCATTGTCACGCAATCAAAAACGTATGCTCGAATTCCTGTGACACGCTGAATGGGCTCTTTCGCGTCGTTATCCGAACAAATTTGCAGTTCACGTATTTATCTTTCTTTCTGACGGTAATTTATTCAATCGCGCCCTTTCTCTCTCTTTTACACTCGAAATTTCAATCTGTTTTGTGAATCATAATAACCAGCTGTTTCCAAAAAAACTAAATCGAAATACCAAACAAACAACAACAAACTCATTTTTTACATTTACAATACAAATTCAAAAGAAAAAGTTTCATGACGAAATTTGATTTTCTAATCCAAAAGGGATGAGAAGTTTGGGAAATTTGCCTTTGAACAAATGTTTGAACGACAGAAAAGATGTCACGGTTGAAAATTGTGGCGCTTGTTTAGTCATCGAGACGGAACGATCCGAAAAATCGTGTACCTCCCGTAGCCGCAGTGTGGATTTCTGAAAATTTTAATTTCAAGATTCCTAAGCATTGTATAGAGTAGCTGGGACAAAAAGTGCGGCTCAGAAGAAGATTGCCGAGCATGATACACTGCAAATGTAAACACAGGTGCGCCCAAAAGGAAGGTGACCTGCGCACCGCTTGTTTACCAGCCATTGTCACTTGGGCTCTTTCGGTCCCGACCATTCAGTCCGGCTTTTTCTCTTCGTTTGCTTTTGTATGCCATCGACGTGTTTTTTTTCTTCTCTCTTTTTTCTCCTCTTTGTCTGTGCGATAAATTTTCAGCCGGGCAAATACTCTTCTATTTCCTGTTTTTCGTCCAAGATCTGCAAATCAAATTAGAATGATAAGTGTATGGTTTATAGAAACTAACAAGAAAAGATAATGATAAAACATCGAAACAAACATTTTCTCTTTTAGTAGATTGTTTATTTTGTCTACGTGAAAAATAGGAATTCAAAGAACTTGCAAAAGCTGAGATATGGTATTTTCCATTAAACCAATAGAGAGTTTATCTTACAAATCAAGTATTTACTTTGGGAGCGTAATCTGAGTCACGATTTAAAAATACTCCGACTAATGATTTTGTGAAACAATGACCTCTGTTATTTACTTAGCGTTGATACGCGTTGAGAAAAGACAAACAGCACGTTACGAAGAAACACAAGTGAAGCATTGTTTCTTTTTCGAATTAGTTTGAACAACCATCTTGAAACAAACAGACGTAGCCAAAACAACGCGATTCAGATCAGATTACATACCTCTTCTTTCTTGAGGTTGTTGTACGCCTAACATTCCTCTGGTTGTGACGACTTAATCATCCAGCGCTGAAACGTTTATTCTATAATTTTTTCTTTAAACAAACGCGAAGAAACAAAAAGAGTTGACAAGGTACACTCGACTTATTCAAAAACGATAAACGAATATGAAACATAGTTAATTGACAGTTCGTTGATTATTTATAAAAATCGTAGCTGCATTTTTTTGAACATTTTTATCAATTATTTCATGAATAATTACAGATTGAGATTAGAAAATTATCAAATCTATCGTGATAAGTTGTTCAATGAAATCAAAAAAAACTTATTATACGATATGAAAAATACTGCACAGTTTCTGAATACATAATTATTACAGAACTAAACAAATTGAAGATCCGTATCCTAACCTATTTCTTCAAAGAATGCCAGTGAACTTACCGAACGTAAAAAATTGTTTTGGTAACAATAACTGTCAAAAAAGATTATTTTTTCTGATGATTCCGAACGATTTGGATGCAACAAATGTTGAAAGAGAGGATGTGCATTATATCATGGAAGCTTTTGATGTGTTTGTGTGCGAGAGCACATGGCGCTGATTTGTTTCGATCAAACGTTAACACAGGGGCATAAGCGGCTGTTCGCTGAAGCCAATAAACTGGCTCGAATCACTTTGATACATCAGCGAATGTCGCGGCCGCGAATCATTTCACGCCGGGGCTTTTCAGCTTTCAAAGTTCAAAGTTTCAGAGTTTTGTTTATTTTGGCTCGGTATTTTTTCTTTGATCAACGGGAAAACTCATTTCGCCGACGATACACAAAATTAAACAGCGCCGCCATGCGGCGCGCTCGCGAACCACCATCCGGGTCAACGGTCGCTTTTTCGATGGCGAGAAAAAAAAGGAAAAAAAAGAAAACCGTGAGCTGTGCGCGGGGACACCATATTGATCTGCGAAATTGTCATCTCGGTCGCGCGGAAAATCCCTTGTTTTAACAGCTGACAAAGTAACGAGCTGCGCAAACGACGTAATTTCATAACGTAAACAACATTTTGTTTGCCCGCGTCACTGTATCTGATACGAGTTACTTTGTTTATAACAGATGCATTCTCCTGACCCATTTAATCGCGCTCAATGTCTATTTCAATTTATTTGCTTTCTAGATTGCAAAACGCTTGAGATACAAAATAATTTTGATAAACATTGTCATTATGTTACGCTCGTTTCCAACATGATACAATGTAAGTTGTAAATAATTGTCAACAAATTTCATATATTGAAAATAATTATCATGTGTTATGTATGCTTATCTTTGATTTGTTTTGTTATTTTAGGCTATGTTTCGCTTTTGAGGTTATGTATTGTTTTGGTTTTTTAGGTTATGTTTTCTTCCGTTTTGTTTTTGATTGATGATTCATCGACAAGCAAATTCTTCAAACGTTTTGTTTGCTCTTACCAAGAAATATGAGTAGAGGTTTATTGTACAGGAGGGAAAACCTCAAGGTAACTTTGAAGTAAATAAGATAAACAATGGAGCCAGGTAGAGTGTGGGTCTCGGCATCTCGGGTTACAAGACAAATTTGTGATTGTAAAAGGTGCGAGGATAATTTACAAGCGGAATCCCTCCGGTCGGTTTATCATCGTAAAAGTGAAACTGTCGGTTCTTCAGGAGATTAAAGTGGCGATTATTATACAGATTACTCGGTCGAATTTTCTAAAGCTTAACGTTAAACTGAGTCGTAAAATGTACAGTTTTTGTTCCCTGATTGCATGGAAACAAAAAGGTATTTCTGGAATTCGAAATTGGGGCTTTCCTTTCGTCGTGAAACCTCACTTTAATTCTTGTGTTGTTTAAAAATATTTTTCAAACAAATTTCTTATACATGCGTCTTTTATTTTTTATTTAGAACCGTTTGGAACAGATGAAACAAGAACTGAAGAAATAAAAAGACGTAGCAGATCAAAATAAAACCTAAATGTATAACAAGAACAGAGAAAAAGGAAAAAAATGAAGACTACACAAATAAGATTCAAGAAATTGAAAATAATATGATTTTATAAGATTTATGATTAGATAAACCAATGTAAACACTAGGAAAACAAATGGAACGATAGGAATGGAATAAAATCAACCTAACAAATTGAAACTAAAAATAAAACAAATAAAGGATCCAACGTACAAATACAGATAAGGTAAAAAAATAAAGTAGAAGAAAAAAACATAACCTTTAAAAGTTGTGTCGTTTCATAAACAATAAAAGACGAAATGAAGTTTGAAAAACAAGGAATTATTAAATAAAGGAGTATAAAAATGATGAAAAGTTGTGTATTGCTAGTCAAAACATGAAAACGATCGTGTTGGAAGATTGCGAAACAAGCTTGTTAGTGAAACGAGATAAAATTTGTCTAGCGCGAGTGCAGAGGCCGAGGTATGTAATAAGCGAGTACGCGATTCTCACACTATTTGCACAATGAAGATTTATAATACGCGCCAATTACACGTAACACGTTTCGTTCGCTCATTCCACGACGTCGTTATTCATCCCGTGTAATTACCAATGCATATTGCGGTCTCTGCGGCGATCGTGGTCGTGCGTACGAGTAGCCCTCGAAATTCAGCCTCGTTTCGATTTCAATTTCACTGCTAATCCCGCCACAGCTCTCCGAGGCAACCTTGTCGCGTGACACCAAAGACAATTATTACCAAAATACACACCATTCCTCCACTCAAATTATCCCACTATCAAATCTCCAATTTCTATTCAACCCGAAAACAAAATTGTTTTTAAAATTTGTATATGAACATTTAATTTAATATCTGTGATTGAATATCTGATTCAATTTCCCGTTCATGATTGAATTAGCATTTGAAATGGGGTTTAATAAAAAGGTATAAATTTATCATCTATAAATAAAGCCGTGGTCGAAAGTACAACAATCAGGTTAATTTTTCGTTGGCACGCGATTACGTTCAATTTTCATAAATAATGGCCGAATTGAAAATTAATCTACGCGCCGGGGAGCAAATTATGCAAAGTCTAAAGCTACTTTTGCGAACGATTATGATCGCGCGTTGTTATTATAATGCGATTTGTTGCGTGTATCCGTTGCGTTTAATGATTGTGATTCAGTGCAACTTTGTTAATTGCTTTCGTACCGGGATGAACCCGATTAATTAGCTCGGATTTGCGTTACCATTTCATCGTCAAATAGTCGTTGGCCTGTGTCAGTCTATCCCAGAATTGAATTCAAAACACGTGTTTAGTAATTCCTCCCATAAAACTCTGCAAAACATTTTTCCAGATTTTTCATATTTTTTTTTCAACATGAAAAATACCAAATTAAAAACGTGAAATTTATTGATCTGAAAGACTTGAAAAACTAAAGTTTAAGTAAAACAATTATCTTTACAATTTCTTTACAAAAAAGTGTGTTTCAAAAAGTTTCAATATAAGAATTTTTATGTTGAATTTGCTTTGTTTTAGAAGCTCTTTAATCCTTAAGCAAAGGCGATGAAAATAATATTTGCACAGTAGCCAAATAAACAATATAGCATGCATCCATCAGAGCGCCAATAACGTGCCAGCACTCTGTGTCAACTCGGGTAATGAGACGCGAAGCCGTGTCGGATACTTTTCTTAGCCGCTGCTGAAAGGAGAGAGCGATAAGCTGGTGTAAAGCTCTTCTTCGAAAACTCCACAGCGACTTCAAACTTGCGAGTAATATAAACACAGACTTGTCGAAACCACACTAAAAAAAAAAACCCTTAAAAAATCACCCTTTCAATTTTGGACTCCAAATCAAAAAGACTTGCATTATTTAAAACATTTCCATTCAAGTTTATAAACTATTATTTATGAGTTTGAAAAGACAATTGCAATCAACATCGTAGGTCTTATGATATTCAGAATTTTAAGTAAAAATTCAAGTTTGGTTTTAAAATTGATTTGCAAACCTGGATTCTGAAGTTTGAAAGTAAAGAATGATTTTGTTTGCAATTTTGCGGACAAGTTTTTTGTAAGTAGACAAATTTAATGATTAAAGAACGCGACGAAGCGACGTCTCATTAGTTTGAAATTCATTAAACTCGCGCGATGGACTCATACCACGTCTCAATAAATATTGGAGCAGCGCGGGTTAAGCAAGCCTGCCGATCGGCATATTTTTGAATAATTTATACGCGAATAAATTCAGCGCTCAAATAACGACGACGTTCCGCGATGAATTTTACATGAATTATCTTTTCGTGAGCGAGACGGTAATTGCGTTTCTGGGATCTGCGCGTGGCTGTTTGTCTTATTAGTTGAGAAATTCAGCAGTATCGGTCCGACAGCCCTGTTGACTTTATTTCGCTGACTTTCCAAACCCGACTTGATTGTAGACCTTCCGATCAAACTGAATTCAATTAACAAACTTCTTCCTCCTTTTTTTTCGGACTAGTTCTCTTATTTGACTAACGATTTTTTTTTCTGAAACATTTATTTTTTCTAAATTTTTGTTCATAACGTTTCAAAGATTAAATATAGTCAATAGTGTAACATTCTATTTTGTCATGAATGTTTTTTTTTTCGAATCAGTTGAGATTATTCTGTTTGAATATGTCACACAAGCGCAAACAATTTTGCGATCGAACGGTTTGATAACCTGATCTAATTAGCTCTAAATGTTCAATGAGCAACTGCAGCGCTTCTTTATTAATATATAAACAATTCGATTGAAATTTATTAGATAAACACGATGAAATGTGTAATGGCCGACTCCGTTCGCTTGAACCCACTTGATTTTGTGTAAACCAACGGCTCATTGAGTTACATAATATCATAATTGATACAACAAATCGCAATTTATTGATACGATGTTTCAAAATTGCAAACTGTCTCATTATCTTATTTTATTAACAGAATTAAACAATCATATTGAACCAATTAAACAAAAAATAATACTAAACGAATTCCAATCCGCAATAACCTACATTCAAACATCAAAATGGAATTTAAAATTTTAATTAAATTACAGATTAAAAAAGTTATAATTTATCTTGGTCGAAATTTCGGTCGAAAAAAAGATTTGACTTCTTTTGCACTTTGATTATTCTTGAACCAATTGGCTGGTTCGTTGTTATCATTATAATTGTATAGACTCGATAATTGTTACGAATCGATTTGAGCGATAAAAGTGCTTAATCTTCGTTAGATACGCGTCGTTTGTATGCGAACTCGTACACTCGACTTGAAGAGTCAAAAAAAAAAAAAAAAAAACGAAAGAAAGGGTGAAAGAAAAAAAGGGGAAAGAAAAAAGGAGATTGCGTATTGGGCGCGATACACCACGTCATCATCTCGCCGCGAAGAGTATTATGCCGACCGACAGAATAAATAAGTCAGATTGCTTAGATGTAATCTTGATTGCACGTTCCTCCTTTTTTTTCGACCCAGTCATTGTGTGTTTTCTAGCTTATCATCGGGCAAACAAAATGTGCTAAAGTATAAATGTTTGATTCATGTTTGGCTCCATTGTTTGCCGAATAATAAATGGAAGTTTGATCAGGAATGTTTCATTCATAATGAATTTTTCGTGGCTAAATAAACAATACCAATTTTATCAACACACACCTTCTTACATTGTTATATCTACAACAAACGTTCGAAATTTTAAATGTTTCGTTTGAATACATTTTTTTCAGTTGCAAACCTTAAAGAAAAATAATCCCTGAATTTCAACGCCAAAGTTAAAGTTGAAAATTTAAATTCCAAAGTGTAAAATTTCAAAAAAATTTTTCGAAGTGAATTATTAGTGGCAATTATTGATTTAACATTAAACAATCAAGTGACGAAAAATATTTTCGGATCGTCACTTCATGAAAACGAGTGGAACAATAGTAATTTCTTTGTTAACGAAAAATGCTTTTCAGGTATAAAAGCGAGAATAAAAAAAACTTGGTGAAAACGAAAGGCGTAACTCATAACTTTGTGTCGGGTATACAGAAAAGCCAACTTTTGTTACGCGAAAAAACATTCGCAGTCGGTGAATCAAGCAGAATAACAAACGCGGCGGGCTCTTACATCTCGAAATTAATTACGCGGCGCGTCGTACGCCGAAAATGACTGTTTCATGAGTTGAAAAGTTAGCCCCACTGGGCATAATAATTTACTGCTCCAAAAAAAAAGACAATAACAAAAGAGTGAGAGAGAAAGAAAAAAAAGGGAAACAACGCTGTTACTTGTATTCAACGCGACAGCTCGGCTTATTTATTCGCGTAATTTGCATCCACTTTTTCGCCGGCTGCGACACTTTTGCCAAAGATCGTCCGTGCGGATGAATCATGCCGGGCGCGATCATTGCGAGCGCCATCTAGTTTTGGATGGAATCCAGATCTTCGATTCAATGAGCCAAACGACACGGAGTGCCTTGACGTTTTACATATGAAGCTCTCGCACTCGGCGGTGATATAAATCGCGCGATATCGAGCATGACAGATTCATCTTGCGGCTTGCTCGTGTCGCTTCCGTGTAATTTATTTGGCGCGATTTTCGCTTATAAATAAGTGCCGTCGTTTTATGCTTAGTATCGTATGAGTTACGACTTATCCCCCTGTGCACAAAAGCTTTGTGCTTTACTACGCACCGCATACGAATTTATTTTGCTGACGTTCTCGATGCGGAAACATTGCCAAACGATTTTAACATGTTGTAACATCAACATGTTGTAATCGAAAATAATAAATAAATAAACACTTTTGTTCTTCTTTTATACATTCCAAAATTGTTATTACACCATGTAATAACAATTTTTTAAAGATGAAGTTACGACTAAATTATGTAATTCTTTGAAAATTCAAATTTAAATCAAATTTAAATGATAATTTTGAATTTGAAGTTCTTATTTTAACTACGATTAAAAAGTACCATTTTGAAATTCAAATTTGATCAAAATTTGATGTAAAGTTTATTTAAAAGTTCGATTTAAATTTCAACTTTTAAGTTTGTCTTTGACGTTGGAATCATAAAGTTCATGTTCAAAATACGTTTACAAAATTTCAAAATAAAAACTAAAAGTCGTTACACAACTCCACAGCTGAAATAGGTTTCGTTTCTTTCCAAAACTCGACGTCTATTTATTGTAGGAGAGAAACAAGTCCAAACATTATATCTCATGTTGACTTAACAATTTCCTTGGATTGTCGACCAGTTGTTCAAACGACCTGGTACGGTTTTATTCTCAATATCCGCTTTCAGTAACTGGTTATCGGGTCTGGCTCTTGGGTCAATACCATTTGTTTGTCCGCGTGTGTCACAACTCAAAAATTTTCCACCCGAAAAATCGCCGCGCACAGTTGAGTCCAAACTAAAACCGAATCGTATTCGTCACCGAGATTAAAGAACCTCGTTCAATCGCACACCCAACACAGCGTAATCCAATTACCCCCCGAAAAACTTCCTTTTCATCCTGCCAATAATTTAAATCCCTGCCCATTATCGCACATGCCATCCATCTTTTTTTCCTCTGGTCTTTTTTTCTTCCTTCGTCTCCCGTTCTTTTTTCCTTCTCCTTTTTTTTCAAAAGTCCTTTCACTTCGCTTTTAGGCGCCTCGATAAAAGAAATTCGGCTCAACCCGAGGGCATCCCAGGGCCAAACAGAAGGGCCATTGTCAGTTTCGTGGAACGGCGTAAAATCCCGATTTTCACGGGACGGAAAAAAAACAGAAGTTAAAGTGCCACCTGGCGGTGAGACCGAGTCGACTCCCTTGAGAAGTTTCGCCGATTAGCGAACTCTTAATAACATGTCAAACAAAGCCCAAACGAAGGGCCAGACGATGGAAAACAAAATTAGCAGGATCCCCTGGATTTTTCGGATGAGATTTCTGAAAGTTCGTTCCAATCGAGTTTAGGCTTGTATTTAATAAAAGCATCGCTCGAAGGGTTGCTTCGGGTCAATAGTTCGGACACTTTCGCCTTTGCTCAAAATCTTGTTCAACCCCTTTTTATTGTCTCTAACTTAAATGAAGGATGTTGAGCAAATATTTGAAGCTTGAAATTGTGGTTGACGATTTTGAATTACGCGGTAACTTCAACTTCAAGTTTAAATTTTGAAGTACTAATAAAGTCTAAAACTTTGAAACTTCAATTCCAACTTTAACTTTACAAATCATGTTTAAAGTTTGAAGTTTCACTGTAAAGTTCAAAGTTGAAGTTCTTCCTAAAATTCAATGTTGAATTTTGATGTCAAAGTTCCATTCCAATGTTTACATTTTGGATTCAAAATCGTAGAGTTCTTTCGAGTCTGATACTGAATTTAGTTCTTTTTTGATAGTAGCGAAAAATTCAGCGAACTTGATTGTGTGTGATGAATGAATAAGAAGGTCGGGCAAATATTTGACGACGGGTGAAATGAACCGAGTGTGTGCGCTGCGGCTGAAGCCCCGCTACTATTCGAGCGAAATTAGGGCCGAGCTGATATTGTGCCCCTAAACGTTATTGTTATGGTTATTCACGGGCTCGTTAATTCGCAGTGCGCTGTAACGTGGCGGGCATCGGTGATTGAAAGCCCGAAGGATCGCCGAGGGTGATAATGCCACGGGTTCGAGCACGCAAGGCGATAGCCGAATTGTAGTGCTGGATTAAAGTCCCCATGAAACAGATTAGCTTGCTTCAAACATACACCGGCTGGATTTAAAAGTCTTCACCAGTTCCCTTAGCTTTATTAAATACACTTGGATGGTTCAAATTACAGTCTTACATTTTATCACTCAAGTTTCAAATTCAAAAATTTAGTTTCATCACCAAGTTTGTAATGTAAAATTAAATGTAAAATTAAGTTTAAAATCATATTTAATATTCATTTCAAGTTTTACCACATCGTTGAAGTGTAAAACAAAGTTGAAATTTGAAGTTTCAAGTTGAAGTTTGTAAGCTAAAATTGAAGTTTCACTGGGAAGTGCAATTTTAAACTTGGATAAATCTGACCTTCAAAGTTTCAGTTTGAATTTTCACTTTCAAATCTGTATTTTAAAAACACGTGGGAACAATGTGAAACAATAAATTAGATTGAAATAAAAGGGTAATTTGTAAGATTGAGAAGATGAGTCTTAGAACGATTTTGTTACAGAGTAATGATATGATCGCGAGCAAACGGACGTAATTAGTCGTCTGAGCCCGGTTTGATTGCGTCGGGTTAAAATTACACAGCCGCTCGCTGTGACCCGGTTGCTGTTTATATAAAACGATTTGCAATATTAGCGTCAATCCTCGTGGCAGCCGCACGGGCTGATGCACAAAGTTGCCGAGGAGACAGACACACAGAGCCGGGTTGACGTACGTGACGTGTATTGTGCGCTGCGCTCGCAATAATGAGGAGTTTGCATAGACTCGGATCCCCGGCGTTCTTCAAACAAGACCAGCAAGGACAAACAACCCTGCGGATGGCCAAACACACGACGCCACGGAATCACACGTACACACACGTCTCTGGTACACACTCGTCCGACTCAACGCGATACACATGTAGACGCCTTGTATACAATCAACATCGTTCCCTCAGCTCCTCTCTATCCTCCCTCTAACTACACGAACTCAGCCACGCAAATGTCTCAGATTAAATGTGTACAGCTATTCTATATGTCTGGCGAATTGCTCTACAAAATTTGAACATTCATTAGCTTACACTCTCTCATTTCAGCATCAATATTAAGTTTATTTATTTATTTACATTTAACAGATTTCGTACAATTTACATGGTGAAAATTTACATTTGAATTATGACTTAAGTTTAAGTTTAATCCAAAACTTTCTTTCTCAAGTGTTATTATGAAGTAGTCGAAGTTTCACTGCAATTAGTTGAACTTCAAATTTAACTTAGAAGTTAGTTTTACATACTTCAATTAGAAGTTTAAAGTTTGAAAATAAATTTGACTTTTACAATTTGGTATTTTATGTTCCATTTTGAATTCTGAAATGTTGAATTTAAATCCGTAAATGAAGTTTGAGTATGGATTTTTGAGACAAGTATTTGAGATATTTTGGAGAGATGAGACGTGAGGGGGAAGAAACGTGTTTTGTCGCGAGTGAGAAGCTCTGTCGGCTAGGAACTATCGGCGTCAGCATGGGTCTCGTTCAACAAGCGCCCATAAGCGATCTGGTGGCTAATATTTGACAGACGGTGCATACAAATATAATACAGTGCCCGGGTGTTTGCACGTACACAGCGGTGCTCAACCGGGCGTGTGCGTGTCTGCACTTTGTATACAAACCGACGCGTCTTTATCGATACTCTGTGCACACAGCGACTCTCGTCGTTACACATGCACGCGCATGTTTGCTCGCCAAAGCCAGGCTGCGTTTGCCAATAAACGAAGCCCCGATTGCGATTCGAAATTATGCTCCGCAAATACGGTTAGATAATATTTATAACCCGTCCATGTTTCGTCCGTTGATTTTTGAACTGTAATGTTCTATTCTTTTTTCCTTTCGTCAACATTTGTTATGTGGAAAATGAAGGTTTCTGTTTGAATGTCGGAATTTCGGAATCTTGGTTTGAACACATTTTGGACGTGTGGATTAGTGATTTTGCAGCGTGGCATAAGTGACGTGGAATTCAGTTCGCTTTCATCCTGACGCGGGTCAGCGGACCGCCGGTGGTTTACAAACTATCTCAATTTGTCTAACCCGCAGCGCGTCGGCTATGAAACCACGAGAATTCCCTTTTCGTGTGGGTTCTTAACTCCCGGCGAGAGCCGCTCTTTTCGACTACTTTGCACTTTGCGTGGCAAATTTTAAGTCACTCTATAATGCTATTTCTCGAACTTTTTTTACATTGAGAACAACTTAGAACCCGATCTTTGAAATTGTAAACAATATTATACTTCTTTTTCATTCACCGAAGCAAGATGACAAAATTTGAATTTAAATATTGTTATGTTTTTATTCACTTTCCACTTGTATTAAAAAAAGTTATTTCCTATGAATGATATTTGTGAAAAATGATGTTTTTTTTCAAAGTTTGCAAAAAATGTCTGTTCGAATATTGAGCAAAATATAGTCTCTCGTTTAAACATTTTCCATATTCTTGTATTACAATTTACAGAATGAAATTGTCAAAGGGCCCTTATTTGCAATACAAATAAAACTGAAAGGAAAATATAATGCAAAATTGCATGAAAATACATTTCCAAGATAAAACGTTCATTCTGTAAAGCGAGTGAAATAACAGAGTTTTTTTCTTCGGCCTATTTATATAAATTTTCGATCAACTATCGAGTTTCTGTTTTTATGATGGTTAGGGTTGTTTTTGCAACGGGTAAATATAGTTCCAACCGGCTGTTTACCGGCAAAGTTCTAACGAACTTCTTCATATGAAAAAAAACCTCACTTTTTTTGCTCGCGACCTTTTTCCAGCTCAAAAGGGACGAATAAAAGTTGAACACGTTGATATAGACTTTAATTCACGTTAAAATAAACTTTTTTTTCTGCGGTCGAGAGACGAGCCGCTTCGGCTTATTATGACCGTAATTTTCTTCTCACATGCATTATGCTTTCTTCCCCTCTTCCGCTCGACTGTGCCACGTGTCTTTCGATGATAAGTGTCTTTGAAAAAAGGAAGAAAATAAAAATCAACATTTCATTCAACGGGAATTAATTTTTTTTGACGATTAATTGGAAGATTAAAATTTCGTTTAATGCGTTGAAATTTGAGTTGAGAACAAGCGTGCTGAGATTATTATCGTTGGCCTTTTGATGTTGGCTGAAAGAAGCAAGATTTGTGCTCACAATGCTGTCAGAGCGTGTGCACAAGCGCGGGCATAAAAGTGTTATACAACGCAGACATAAAAACACACGTCCAACTTTTTCTTTTTAGTGTCTTCACAATGACGCAGTTCTGTTTGGAAAGCCCATCAAAATACATTTTATGTATCAACAGCAACACTTTAACGATCGCTAAAAACGGCCGAGTGTTACACGCACTGTTAGCTTGTACGTTACGTTTTCGAATGAAACGCAAATTAGGATATTTAGCTTTGTTCACAAAAAAATGACGACACGTTTCGTTTCTGCCACTTTGTTATTTTTAGATTTCAGTTCGCGAACCTTTTATTCTACATTTTTTGATGAATTTTAAAACTCTTATTTTTCTGAATTCAAATAACTTTGAAAACATTGTAAAGCGATCAATTTATTTGGTTTGCAAAACAAAAACCAAAAATAAAAAAATAAAAAGAAACAAATTTTAGTTGAATTTATTGTATCGAATTTAGTTCGAAAATTGTGTCCAAATGAAAACAGGGATAAGATGAGTAGCACTGAAATAATCATCGGTTTTGATGAAGACGAATGGAAGTTCTATCGTGAGTAAACAAATATACTAGGCAAAAATAATATTGACCCGTAATAGCAGACGGAAAATATCAGTCGGATTGAAGCTTGGAGTGCCTTCAGTACAGATCAAACAAGCATCGAGGAACTTGTGGAATTTCTTAACAGTTTTGTTCGATTTTACATTAAACAGTAACGATCAAAAAGTGAACAAACAAATTGTGTTCCAATCAGTTCATTGAAATCAAAATCTAGTTTTGTTTATAAATAGTGACAGTGTATTGTAAATCAAGATGCCTACAGCAGTGAGGTTTAATGGTTTTACAGACGATACAAACCATTTTTATAATGGATATCAAACGAGACAAAATTTTGAATTACCTCTAATGAATTCTGTGTCTAACAAAATAAGTCAGGTATTAAACATAGAATTTGACTACTTTTTCAATTTCAATTTTAACCAAGCAAACTTTACGAACCCACTGAAAAAGTAATCACAAAGTGTCGTCAAATGTTAAAATTGTAACTTAGAAAAATAACCAAGAAACAAACATAAAATGTAATCCGTTATAAAACTTGATATCAACTTTGAAACTCAGCTAAATAAATTTAGTTACCCAAAAAGTTACCCCAAAATTTGTTTCAAAGTCAAAAAGGTCCAACAGATGGCGATAATGGGTACCAAACGAGGCAAAATTTCAAGTTACATATTTTCTGCTAATTTTTCAACACACAAAATTGGTGTCTAAGGGAAGAGAGGAAACAAGTGGAATTCATCGTTATTTAATTTGTTTATTATTATAATAATTGTGATTGGTCAATTATCCGGTAGAGATAATGCTGAAAATACGGGCAATAATAAATGCAAGTAGCCCGCAGATATGGCTATTCACTTAACAGCTGTGCGGCATTACTGTATTGCTTGCAAGCTCATAGTTTCGGTTGTAGCGTGTAATCCTCGCGGACCCACAAACATGTAATTATCACGTTCTCGCTTGCTCGGCATCGCGCTCTCTCGCTCGCGGCCACTATATAACTATCTCTCCATCTATTTGCGCTGCCGCTATATAGACTCACTCGAGATCATGTCGACCGTAATTTTGAACCGCAGCATTGTGTATAGTATTGTTCGAAAGCCTGTTGGCGCATGTAACGCGTCACTCCGAACATCAGCTTGTCTGTTCGACACAAAAAAACAATAACCAAGACGGATGCCAGCCGGTTGCACGTTTCATTTCAAACCTTTTTTTGTTCTCTCTTTCGTTTTTTTTAGTATTTTTTTTTTGTTACCGTTTTTCAGCTTTTGATGATGTTGCAAAATGTACAAAGTGAAGAGGTGAAGTTATGAAAATGAAAATGTGAAATTCAAATTGAGAGATAAAGTTTGCCGGTGATTTCTGATTTAATGAGTCCGGACAAAGTGGCCGACTTGATATTACGAGCGAAACCACGTTAATGGCACTCGGGGATGAATAATTCGTTTGGCGGAATTTCGCTTTAATTTCATTAGCGCGCAGTATAGTGTTTGAAATAATTGCAGATAAGCGAATATCGATCACGCGTTTAGACGACGTCTTCTTGTTAAGGACTTTGATTTTCTAAACATTAAAAAATGTTTCGAAAATGAGAGAAAATGTTTTTGTTTGCCAAAAAATTGTAAAGAATATTGTTTAGATTTAAGAAATCTGTAATTTTACATAAAATGTTTTTCTTTACAACAAACATGAACCTACAAAAACTTATTGATCTTATTCCCAACTAGTGTGTACTTTGAAAAATGCAAAATTTAAAAAACAACACTTTAAAAAGTTCTTGTGAATGGTTAATAAAGATCTGTTTATTTCCAGGGACCGCCGCAGCCGAACCAACCGTACAAATACACAATCGCCGAGTCCTGCGACAGGATAAAAGAGGAATTCAATTTCATGCAGGCGCAATTTCACAAGTGAGTTCAATTACAAATTGAAATTTCAACCGTTTGAAAAAAAAGGGATCAATTGAAGATCCGCTCTGGCGTTCGATTGGTAATCAAATTCTTGAGCATCTTTTTTTCGCCAGCATCGCTTATTAACACTTATTGCGCGTACATGTCGGCGCTGAAACGCGATTACGCGAATCTCGTTGCTGCGTGACGGTGCTTAATTCGATAATAAAACGGTGACTCGCGGAATAAATTGAATGACGGGAATTCACAGTCACGGGATAATGCACACGCGCAAACGATATTGTAATAATGGGAGACGAAGCGTCTGACGTCGTAGTCATCCCGGCTCTTAATTGATTCACAAAGAAGGTCGCGATTCTAACGATCGTATTAAAAACTTTTGGTTCCGTTTAACTCAAGTTTGACAATTTACTTCAGTTCCAATTTTCTGACTCAAATCGATCAGTTCTATCAAACAATTTCCATCAAAAAATTTCTGTCAACAAAATTTGTTTCTACATCAACTGAACTTTGTTTAGAAAAATTGTATCCACGTGTTTTTGGAAATTGTTTAGTATGGAAAATGGAATTTTGGTTTTAAATAAGAAAACAAAAATGTGGAGATGGTTGACGTTTCGTTTGGAGCAGGAAAAGAGCAACGTGGTCAGAGCTCGTGAATATTTGAAGAGAAGTGGCATCCCTACTGGCGGGCGTAATTACACTTTGCGATTCGCGTTGTCGTAAATCACATCCGGTGCGGGGTGGGCGCGTGGCCTTGCGTGCCTCGTTTCGCCAGCTGCGTTTGTTCTCGCGGCTACTAAAGACACTGCGAGAAAAAGTGCCGTGAAAAATGGTCAAACGTCCAGCACCGATTTGTTCGTCACTGTCAAAAACGCCACGATTTATTAACTGTGCAAATAATTAAAAAGTCTCTCCTTCCACAAACTTTTTTTTATTAACATTTTTTCAAAATAATTTTCAAATTGGAATTCATGGTACAACATTGTGGGTCTGACAATAATCCAGACACAAAAATTTCAAAAATTTTAAAGACAAAAATTTCATTATTCTAAATTAAATTTCAAACATTTGAGAAATGAAAAAGTTTGCAAACTAAAAATTGTTTGATGTTTTTTTAATTTTAAATAAAGGTTGAATGAAGGTGAATAGATTGATTAAATAATGTTGTGTTTTGTGTGTTTCAGTCTGAAGTTAGAGTGCGAGAAGCTGGCAACAGAGAAGGTTGAACTGCAGAGGCACTACATCATGGTAAGGATTAACAAACGGCTTTTGGCGTCGCAG
Organism: Telenomus remus; assembly: GCA_020615435.1. Lineage (NCBI taxonomy): Eukaryota > Metazoa > Arthropoda > Insecta > Hymenoptera > Scelionidae > Telenomus > Telenomus remus. Next base: position 4,691,656 of record CM036343.1, on the reverse strand, counting down.
CACTATTAACGCGATCGGCGTGAGCGCACCCACACGTTGAGACGTGCTCGGTGCCGTCCATGTTTACACTCTATCTGGCATAATCGTGCTTGCTCGACCACTAAAACCTTGCCTCGGCTTCTTCGCATTAATTGTATCCTCTTTACAATGACTTTGCACTTTCTCACCCGAGCTGTTCTTGGCTTTCAGAATAACTAATTACGTTCCTCTTTCTTTTGCAGCAGCCGCGCTCGACTTTTTTTTCTTTCCCTTTGTTCTCTCGCCGTTACGTGCCGGGCTTTAACCCAGCCATGTAAATTATTCTGACGCGCATTATTAGACGCCGGGACTTGCTCATCCGCAAAGCCGCAGTTCAAGGTTCACATTAAGTGCACACACTGCTAATATCCCAGATTAACAGTCAAGATATATAGCTCAACCATGCGCCTGTTTCATATACAATTGACTAATCAATTGCATATCTCGTTCATTAGCCTATCCTCGTTTAATCCTTGATGGCACATTTGCTCTACTCAGCCATAATTTCCACCAGAACATACTACTCAAATTACACCAAATCACAAAATCCTTCCAATTTCAAAATCAACTTTTTCAATAATGTACGAACGATGGTAAAAAATACGATTTTACGTCGGTTCAACTTTGGACAAGTGGATAAGTTAGCAGATGTAAAATTTGCGGGTCGTGAGTTCGATTCTCAATGGAGGCAATTTTTAAATCTTACAATTTCTCACCGTGAAAATTACATTTAGAAGATAAATTGTTCAATTTTACCAAGCATGTTGGAAGAGTCAGAAAATTCGATGATTAAAAAGTGGCCCTCAAAAGGTTTCACAGGATTGATTCTCAAAAGAAGCATCTGTTTATCAGCTGCTGTTGTCATTTTCAATATTGTCTTTTTCATTGTTATCAGCACTCGGATCTACCCCAGCGATACAAAATTCACTGCCACTCTTCAGCGACTCGTAAATCTTCCTACCCCTTGACTGCTGTCCTTGTTTGTTCCTTCCCGTTTCGTTATTTTTGCATAATTTGATGACGGAATTTTGCAATGCTCACGCTCGCGCCGTTTCTTATCGCTTTTGCACCTTGATCGTCGCGCACTCACTGCGATTTATCAAACCCCATTATCGTCGGTCTTATTTTTAACTCCATCATCTTGTCATAACCCGCTTATCTTTTGTATTAAGATTAATCTATCGCTCCCGTCGTCTCATTATTTGTAAACCATTCATTCTATTTTTCTACAAACATTCTTTTTCCCAAACATAATCTTTTCCAAACCAAATTTTTTTCCAACTTTATTTTTCTTTCCTACTATTCACTCCAATTGTTGAATCTAAATCAATTGTTTGTTAAAAAGAGATAGAGGATGATGAAAAATGTAATATTCATTTGGCTTGGTTATTTTAAGAGGTTCAACGACCCGGCAAATTTGATATTAAACTATTCGACCAAGGCCGGAACTTGATATGAAGTCAAACAGTGCGGGAACCACCCACTTCCTATTGCGAATGAAAAACGACAGCGTGAGAGGAAGCAGAGGAGGAGGAATATAACAGCTTTCGTCAATGCGTTGCGTGCCAATTAAGCCGGGCGTAAATCGGCACACGTCGCGCCAATACCACCGAAATGAGCGGATCATTGGCAAACGTAGCTCGCACACGTGTTCACACACAGGCACGTGCTCACTCGCGGTCGATACTAATTCATTGACGGCCCTATCGCCGTCTCTGTCGCGCAATTGACCGGCCTCTCGCTTGCACGCTCTCCCCGTCCTTGTCTCTTTTTTGTTCCTCGACGACGTCGCCACGCCGACGACTCATTCCTCACCGCGGCATGGACTTAATTGGCACAGAGCTGACTAGTTTAAACGCGATTAATCACCAGCTGGTGAAAAAGGAAGTCGCCCAGCAGTTGAGATTTATCGGGGCCAACCGCTGCAAATTAATTCGCCGGACATTTTTCAACTCCCCCCCCCCTCCCGCCTCCCTCTCCAAGAGTTTTTCTCTTCTTTGCTCCTCGTTCTTCTCGCCCCAACGTATCCTATCCCTCTTCTTTTCATTAAAACTCAAACAACTTGTTAATTGATTTATTCCCTCTCGATAAATCGCCAGACGCTTTTTTTTTTCGTTGCCGCTGTCGTTTTCGCCTTCTTTTTCTCTGACGTATTGGACCGGCTGTGCATTGTTACCGCGCTTTTTTCCTTTTAACTTAATTGCGTGATTTGTCGGACGTCCGCGAAATACCGAATTGAGTCGGGAAGTTTTAATGGACGGAACTGGGTAGGCAAATAACGACGGAGGTGACGGGAAATTAAATGTTGATGTAAATTGGACGATTCTTTGTAACACGTTTTTTGGACTGAGATTTTAATTTGCCACTTTTTCTGTTTCAGTATTACGAGATGTCGTATAGCCTCAATATGGAAGTTCACAAACAGGTAAATATTTGACTTTTTGATGTAAATACCTTTTTTTGAAAGTTTATCATAAGAATTATGTAAAATTACAAATTTTGAAACGAAGATCTCAAAGTAAACAACTTTGAAGTAATTTTCACAACTATTCTTATTTAACAAGTTGTTTACAACACAAAATGTAAAAATACAACATGTTTACAACACAAAATGTAAAAATACAACATGTTTACAACACAAAATGTAAAAATACAACATGTTTACAAAACAAAATGCAAAAATACAACATTGTCCTGTAAGTTTATAGCAAAAATAAAAAATTTGAAAAAAAATTCAAAAAAGAAAAACTGAACTAAACTAATAAGTGTTGTTAGAGTGAGGCACACACGAGATTTTAAAATGAACATCGAGTTTGGAGTCGCTGTCACACGCCATTAAGAGGCGTCGCACAGTTACGTTCTTATCTCAATTTGAAATGCATGAATAGCAACGAGAACTGTCACGGAATGAATTCGGGAGGAATGAAAATTGATAGCAGCTGCGAGACAGGGTGTGCGGGGCGTACTCGCGAACGTATTTACGGCTGTCTGGTGCGAGACGACGCGCAAAGCAAGTTTATTCGCGGAGCGCTAAGTGGATTCCCTTTAACGTTGATTCCGCCGCTTCGGCGATAGATGAGGCCGTAATTACTTTTACAACCAGTCCCGCGAGCACTTCAATTCGATCAACTTGAAACACTCTTGTCGCCCACTTCAAACTCGCCCACCATTATACGCGACATTTTCTTATTGCGAAAACAATTTTGCACCCGATAAATCCAACAATCCACGCTGATATCAATCTCCGCGAATTTGTTCCTTCGCGTCCTTTAATCAAATTCGCCTTACTCAGACGATAAACCCGCCTAATTAATCCGACAAGATGATACAGTTTTAATTCAATTCCTTGTCAGATTAAAATGCCTCTTCTTATCAAAAACAACACACAAATACGAATAAATGAATTACAAAAAACAGTTTGTTTGATACAAGAAAGTCAAATTTTTAAAAGAAACAATTTTTAACAACATATTTTTAAGTTTTGTTTTCGTTCTTGATATTTAAAGTTTCGAATTTGTTTCAGAATGAGATCCTGAAGCGGATGAATGCAATCATTGGCAACATCCTACCATTTTTGTCCCAGGAACACCAACAACAAGTTGCAGGAGCTATCGAGAGGGCAAAACAAGTGACCATGTCAGAACCAATGCCTAGCGTGAGTTGACAACATCAAAATAATCATATCAAATTCAAGAAACAAAATGCATCCAATCATTTGAGTTGACATTGCGAGAAAAACAATTGTGTCGAACAACGAGTTATGATATCACTCTGAATATCTAAAAAATAATCCAAATTGAAATTTGTAACAAAACTAAGGATACAAAATGCAAAATCGATTCTTGAAAAATTTTATATCAAAAGTTTTCTGAATAAGAGCAAAGTTGTTGATAAAAAATGTTTGTATTTTGTAAGATGGAAGATTGAATTTTGTTGTAGCGGATAGTCGCGCGTCTCAAGTTATTTTGCACAGTGGAGAGGAGGGTAAATACGCCGATAAGCTCGGAGGGTAATTGGCATTCGGTTGTCGGCGCGCATAATTGAGTTCGCCAGTTGCTTCACGGCCGCGCATGATGCGAATAATTTCGCTACCAACGAGAAATACAGTCGTTGACACTGACTAATAAATAACCCGCGGCTATTTCATGACTCCCCATTGGCTTTCCACGTCACGGTTATGGATTAACTCCGCAGCAGAACAGCTCTTCTTTTTTTTTTATCGCACTTTTCATGCATCATTCACACTTACTTGTATCGACTAAATTTTTTGCTTCCATTTTTATTAGGTACTTTGAATTAAGATTATAAAATTATCACAGTCTCATTAACGAGAGTTAAAATTTGTTTGTCTAAATTCTCTGATTAATGTAATCGGATTAAAAAAAGAGTTTTAATCTTGTTTAGCATAATTAAATAGTTGGCATGCTAAAAATAATTTTAATCGCGGATTGATAACGGTGTACGAGGTTAAAATGCATCGGATTCGTAAATTATTATCGATTTGCATAATGTCAATCCCGTCGTTACATAATTGATAACTCTATCAAACATTGTGCGTGTCTCCTGGGTGTAATTATGCCATCGACTGGGTGTATACTTTCATACCATAAACCCCGTCGGGTTAAATGAATCGATCGTGCGATCTACGATTGTCGATGCCTGGGAAATGACGCTTTATCGACGTCACGCCAGGTCGACTATGTTCGCCATTATTTAATCAACCGATTTTCAGTTCCAACATATAATTCCATTATTTTTATTTCTATTTCGTTCCCTTAATCATTTCGCTTTTAAATTTTTCAATGCATAATTAAATGTGAACCACTTTTTTTATTTTTAAACTCCAATCAAAAGTCATTAGACCAATTTGATTTGAATTTTCAATTGAATAAAAAGTTGCTAAAAATGTGTTCGTTGTTGTTTATAAATTGGGGCAGTTTTAATTGCATTAATCCAGTCATCGTGCTCGAAATTGTTAAAAAAAGAGCTCAAAACAAAATTGAACAGTTTAAAATAAATGATACGAAATCATGCATAAATGCATAACCACTTGACTCCATATAAAAGCTCGCATGAAATCGCGTATAATTGATCAGCGCCGCGTAAAACAAGCGAAATCATAATTTCACATCTGTGTGTATGTGTGCGTGTTTGTTCGAGTGCGATTTTTAACTCGGCGCTCAATCGCACTGCTCATGAAAAATTTAATCATCCACAACTAAAACCACCGGAGGGTTCAAAAAATAAAAAAAAAACTCCAACGAATTTCAGCAGTGAAAATGGGTTGCATCATTTCATTTTATGGTTTTTGCTCTAACAAATAGAAATGAAAAATGAAAAAAAGAGCTAAAAGGGACGACATAAAAAGGGAGAGAAAAAAAACAAATTTATGATTGAGGATAATTGGATTTTGATACTCGTAGATGTTTGTGACAAAATTTGCGTCGCTATACAAAATGCATGGGAAACGTCGCACGTGATGTGGCTCGTTGAGTATAAAAGCTCGGGGAGACAATGGAAGAGATTGTGGAGCATGGCGATATCGAGGCAGGTTGGCCGACTAAATACAGGCTGACAGCAGGGGCACCAAAAGGGGAGACAATCAAACAGACAGAAGCGCCAAGTCTATGAATATGTATTACCCGGTAAATAGGGCTTGAACCAATATTTCGTTTAATAACACTGACGCACAACGTCATAAAATCCAGCTCGTAAAATTCACCCAGTTTCACGATATTCCACGACTTAATTTACTTTTTTTTATCCCACCATCACTCGCACGTCCCCTTTTTCACCACCCTCATTTCTTACAACTCATTTTTTAACCGTCAAACAAATTTATTCAATTTTCAACCAGTTTCCTTTCGATTACTTTTTGTCGAACATTCTAAATGGAAATATAAAAACAGAAAAAGAAACAAGCCTCAATCATTTTCTCACTTTGATCCAAACAAACAAATGGGTTTTCTATCGGAACCTGTTAATGCTAGCAATAAAAAGAAATCTGTGCGCGAAAAGGGTCGAGAAAAAAAAGAGAAATAAAAAGGAAAAAAAAATGATGTCGAAATGGCAGAGTTCTTAAAAGGTGAAAAAAAAGGGGGGAAGAGGGTCGCTGGGCAAATAAATCCCTCGGCGGTACTCGTTAGTCGATACGTAATCTCTGGGTTATAAAATGGCAGTGGGGTACACGTGGGGCCCTGTGGGTTGCGGATAATTGGGGCTGGCACCCTCGCACACATTTTCCCCTCTTAAATACTTAAGTGAAATCCACGATAAGCACGATTCGTGCGCGTAACGAGTTTATCGGGCCATGCCCCCATCTGATTAAAACGAACTCGGCGACTTGCCATTCGTCACACGTACTCTGCCGAGATACCCAATACTCCCCTCAACACTATATTATGTCTGACGCGGCTTTCAGGAGATTTGTTGCGGTCGCGATTAATTATTTCGCCGCTTTTTCGGACCGACTGATTGATCGTCCTCGATTCTTCACTCCCACCGCGACCAATTTGTGATACTATGTTGTATACCATCATCTACAAAATATCTCATTTTTTTGTTCGGTCCTGATTCTGTTTCAAAATACATGTTTGGGTTTTTTCAACCAATCGAGACGAAATTTGGATTAAGTTCTTAATGGACTTTTAATTGGTTTCAAGAGAATATTTGTGAACTTTGATTTTAAAGTTATTTTTTGAAAAATATCAGAGTGAAATCATTTCAAGAACAAATGTTTTTCTTGGTATTGTTGGGGCGTTTTTGAACAATCACTTTCAAGACTAACAACTTGACTAATCGGATTGACAAGTAAAACTAACATTTAATTTTAAGAATTTGTTTCAAAAGTCATTTGTTTGTTTTCATTAACCTGTTGTTCATTGTTTCACATTGTGTTTTTGCCCAGCACAAAATTCATGTTGAGTGAAAGAGAGATCCCCAACAATATGTTAAATTGTAAATATTTATGTGTCCAAATAGCGAGATATCCCAAGGCTCTTACAACAAATGCATGCACAACAGCTCCCACCAGGAGCGACACCACTTGGGCCTCACGGAGCGCTGCCAAGTTTACCTGGTCTTCCTGGAGCGAGCATGCCAGTCCCAACGTCCGCTTCCGCAGCTTTGCTAAGCCTCGGACTCACGCCTGGATCTGGATCCACACCTGGAGCCCCTGGACCTCACCCTCTTTCCATGCTCACGAAACCTGATCATCATCGGTCGCAACCGGATGATCTCAAAAGTAATGGAGGTAAGTTGCAAATTCTTATTTTACCATTTGTTCTTTGTTTGTTCGTTTGTTTAATTTTAAATTTGAAACTGTTTGATGCAAAAATGTTCAAGAAAATGTTGAGAGTAAAAATTTGTTATAAAACTTTTTGTTCGAATCTTTGGATTCGAATATTTTTATTAGAACAAACAAACTTAATTAAAGCCGAAGGGAACTAAAATTAATCGCGGATATTATTTTTGTAATGGCGCTTTTATTGCGGACAACAAAGAGGTTTTGAACACGGTCATTAAATTTCAGCGCTCATCAAAGGACCGTGGTGGCTAACAAAAGTGAAACCTATTCAAAACTTAGCAGCTCTCTCAAATCTCGGAACTGATAAATATTTTACGGCGGGTGTTTAATTTGTGTGCGCTATTTAGAGGGACTTTATATAGACGCGGCGAAAAATAACGACGCCGAAACAACGCGCTGGATAAATAATGACGGCATAAAGCGCCGGCAGATCCTCCGGCTAAATAAAAAAAAAAAAAAAAAGAAAGTTGAAAAACGAAGCTGGCAAATTTTTTGACGCCAAAGCAATCATTCTTGGATTAATTACTTTTTCTCTACTACTCATTCAAACTATCCTCTCAAAAGCAGCTTTAATTAAACAAACAGAAAACAAACAAAAAATACAAACAGGGTAAAAAATTTTCATCAAAAGTATTTTTCATACAAATATTTTGCCTGATTAAAAAGAGATCCAAAAAAGAACGTTACGAGCATCATATGAAAAGAAGAACCGAAACGAATTTGAAATAATCAGTGAAAACTCAAAAGCACCTTATTGAAGATAAAAGTACAAAAAAAAAGCGTAAAGACAAGTCATAAGAAAGAAGTTTAAAAGCAAACGTGTTTGTAAAACGGTGACTGAGAGAGTGAACTGCTTTTGGCAGATTGTCGTATCTTTTGATCTTTGATACCTCGTTTGGAGTGGAGAAATAATGAAGAGAGTGAGAGAGGGGTGTGGGGGGAGGCACAGGAGGGGCTTTAATAAATCGTAGTTGACTCGCAGGAAGCTTCGCAAGTAGGCGCCGTTACTCTATCTATTTTTTATTCGTTCTGGTTTCGCTTTTGATGGTACCAGCGCGTTCGCCGAAACGAACGAGCTGCATCGAGCGCAAAAAAATATGCCATCGCTATGCCGCGCTTGGTTGCAACTTTTCAAAGCGATATCCGCTTTCAGGTCGTGTTTGCGAGCCATCGTGTTAGCGGGCGCCGGCGGTTTTGAGGGAAAAGCGCATAAATATGCATGAAGATCATTTATACGAACGCGAGTATGCGAGAGCCAAAGTTATTAACATTTTATCGGGCTGCGAGAGAAAAAAATTTCTACTCCCCTTTTTTTTGTCACGATACCTCGCGTCATTCCTCTTTTTTAATCCTACACTTTTTAATCTACAACCAAAAGGATGTTTCTTTTTGTTTTGATCAAACGATTGAATTTTGTTTTCTCTTTTTTTTTTCATTTTAGAAAGGTATTCATGAGTTGAAATTTTGTTTGTTTCAGGCATGAGTTCAACGGAGGAACGACATGTAAGTTTTGGCACTTGGATTGATCTTCGTAAACTCAAAACTAGTGGACAAATCTGTTCATTTTGAAATTGATCATTTTTCATTGTTATCTATGAAAAATTGGATCTTTTGAAAATACAAATTTGTCCACTTAGTGAAAAAAAAATCAACAAAAGCAAATTGGTCAGAAGAATAGTTGGTATGGAAGTCGAATCTTGATAGAGTGAGAGGGGGGAGGATAAACGAAATATTATTCCCAAGGGTTAGTAGGAGTAATTAGACGAGATTCTTCTCGGCGGCAGTAAAGCCGCCAAATTGTTCATCTAGCGGGTTCTCTCTCTCCTCTCGAGACACCACTTACCCTCGAAGAAGTTGGCGTAAAACGCATTAAACAACTCCCCGGGAGAAGATCGGAACTGAAGCGAAAAAAGAGGGACAGAAAAGGAAGAGGAAAACGAGGAAGAAAGAAAAAAGAAGGTCGGGGCGCGCACGAGCGGCGGAAACTTCTCAGCAGCGGCTAAAAGAAGTAAAAACGACATAAGTAGACAGCGGCAATGGTGGCGTCGAAGTATGTAATACAAAGCTCAGGGGGAGAGAGAGTAAGTGCGCGAAGGGAAATAAAAGACGAAAAACGCGAAGGGAGATGAAAGAGGAGGGCAACCTTCCATCCGCAAGATGGAGAGGACGAGCATTATAGCCTCGCCGTGCTCTGTAATCATCGGGGCCGCGAACCGCCCACCGACCGCCCTCTCTCATTTTCTCTTCGTTGTATTGTGCGAATCTCCGTCTTGCTCCCACGATCCGCAAACTCACACTTTTGTCTCACTCGGCTATATAATCATCCTTGTATTTTTAAACCCTGTAGAGGCACTCTTTTTATTTGAACCTTTTTTTACTATTATTTTCTGAATTGTTTCTAATGTCCGTTTCATTATGACATTTTTTTTCTTTTTCTTCTTCTAGAGAAGACTTTTCCTCAAATCCTTACACTTCATCATCATTTTTCTAGTCCTTTGTTGCAAATAATTTCTCTAAAAATTATTTGCTCGTCGTTTCTTTTTAATAATTCCAGACAGTTTCAAACTTTTCCTAAAATCCTGACATTTCAAAACCATTTTTTAATTTTTTGTGTGTTCTCGTTCACTTGGTCTGTTTTGTAAGAAATATCAATGAGAAGAATCCAAAGACTAAAATTCCGTGAATTCTTTTGGTTGGACGGCTTTTGAAAAAAAATTGGAAAAAATGGATGAGGACCGTTAATAAGTGTAAAATGATCTTTGTTGGTTTCAAAAGAGGCTTTTTTTCGCCGGACATTTATTACCGAAATATCACTTTATCGTTGCGGAATGTCGGGCCTGGCTGATGTAAATTGTCCGTGACGTCACTTTTCCTCGACAGTTTTTCGTCGAAGGCCTCGGTGTTCTTGTGCTAAAAGACTTAATAAAATCCCTCCCCGGCGCCTGGAGATTTATGTTTCGTGTCGGCTCAAAATTGTGTATCCCAATTTATCGCGCAATCGGCATGAAATTTTAATGGCCAAATTAAATTGCCATTACCCGGCTTTCATTATAACAAAACATGATAATTTGTACGATGTTTACATAATGATTTTTTTGTCATGTCGAATCGGTCCTGGACAACTGACTGGACTGAAAAAAAAGCCGTCCATTATTCGCCTCTTCTCTTTTAGCGAAAAGGAAAAAAATTTTTGTTCCTGCAAGCCAAACAAAATTACCTGGGGCCGAGAGTCGCACGGTGGCAGAAAAGTCAAACATTCTTTTAGGGCCGTCAAAACTCATTTCCATTTACAACCGACTATTTCGCGAAACCTCGAATTTAAATTTCTTTCAACCGTTTGAAACAAGTATAATCTCGATAAAAAAAGACCGTTTGTAAAGTACCAAAATAAATGACGAGGTAAAAAATGAACAAAGGAAGAGGGAGAGAGAGAGCAAATGAAAAATAGAAAACAGTTTGGAAAAAATAAAAAAGTAAAACATCGGCGTAAAAAGAATGAGGCGCACATCCCCGGTGCTTTGTCTTGTTCGTTGCGTTTCTTTTTGTGTGCCTTAAAGGCTCCGTTCACGGCGCCTTCTTCTCTCCTTGGGTTCGTCCTTTTTTGCACCATTCACACCCACGTTTGGCAACCCGAATTCCATTATGCTCCATTACCAGGCAAAAGAGCGCTCAGCACCGGCGACGCGTGAATCGCGCCAGCTTGTATTCAAGCGTTTTGTTTATTTGCCGTGAGAAGGCCCGATCAGGCCCACTGGATCCCAGCTTCTTCCACCACAAAAGCGACCAAATAATAATCAAGATTCGCAATCTGATACCGAACTCTTGTTTTCTTCTAAGGTGGCTCTCTAACTTTAAAGATTTGTACCAGATGAAATTTCAATAGCCTCAAAAAATAGTTCTTTCCTTTTTCACGCCACCTTTTTTTAGTTTCTTTTGTAAATAAAATTAATTTTTCACTGAATTTTAAATCTGAAAATTTTAAAAGATTAAAAAATAATTGTTAACTTTGGTTTGTAATTTTAAAGCCAATTTATCAGAAGATAGGAAATTATTTGAAGTATTTTTGTTCTGATTGAAAATGCGAAATTGCTGTTTTGTAAAAAAAATCAGTTTAAAATGATTTTAAACTCTAAAACTTAACAAGTTTGGAATTTGAAAAATGTTTAATTTCAGTTTGCAATTTTAAAAGCAATTTTATCTCGAGATAGGAAAGTTTTTGTGGGTATTTTTTGTTCTGTTTTCAAATGTAAACCTTGAGTTGCAAGGAATTAGATCGGTTGATTGAATGTTTCGGTTCTAATACGAGGAAAGAAATTAAAAAACGAAAAAAGAAACGAGTGGTTTAGTTGTCTACGAACAGTCGGCTAGTGGTTCAGAAAGCGAAAGGTTTTTATTTGTCAATTCCCTTCGGTGAAATTGGAGATGCTAAGTTGGGTGCTTATCGTGTTCGAAAACGTCTGGCACGTTAGTTATTCTTATGAATTCCCAAATGATAAATCGTGCCGAAGAATTAATAGCACTGTGATTCAATTAAAGTGACGCACTTTTTGCAACCGCCGTAAATACCAAGGAATCATTCTCGAATCGTAAAAACTTTTTTGTCCACATTTTTTCCAGTCTAAATTTCATGTTTCGAACCGAGCCCACAGGAAATCAATTAGTACAACTTGATTTTTTTTATCGACAAAGTTTTTTTTACACTTTTTTTGGACATTCAAAAGAATTTCCTTGATTTTCAATTTTTCGAATTGAATTTGTTTTCAGTTTGCTATAAACTGGCAAACTTAAGCTAACTCTTCGACAATTAAATTGGTAACGATTGAAAGCAACCGAAGAGGGTTCAAGCAAACAACTGAAACGTCACGCGTTAATAAATAATAGCGCCAGTCTTTCGTTGCAATTATCTGTGACAAGTCGACAGAAATCAGCACTTAACACACTTTACCTGCACCGTGACAGTCGTTGCATTTGCGAGTTCCAGGAAATCTTGCTGATACCAAGCAGACCTGGCCATTCTGATCAATTATATCATAGTAATTAGACTCCATTGGCTCTGACTTTTTTTTCAATAATTAATTGAAAGTCCGTCTTGATCGACGATTTATTTATCTCCTCCAACAACCAGACGTTCGAAATTATTTAACAAAACGAAATCTAGACTCTCAAATTGAACAACAATTTCGACCAGAAAAAGTTGAAGTTTTCATTAAAGAGTCACTAACAAATTTTCTTTGAGAGAAGTTAAAAAAATTGTAAAGAAAAAATGAAAGCAAACTTGTGTGACCATTCGTTTTGGTTGATTTTTACAGTAGCGAACAAGTAGCAAACGTGAGGATTGGTGTAACTTGAGTAACCGGTGTTTTTTTGTCTGTTACAGAGAAGCTCAATATCTCCAGGTGACAAGTACAGCCGACCGCGATCACCTCCAGATTCGCACCACAGTCATCATTCTCAAAACCATCACGAACACCATCCGTACAAAAAGATGAAGAAGGAGCACGAAAAGGAGCACGTAAGTAACTTGAGTGTACCATGCAGTTGACATTTTCTCACAATCAAAAGAAGGCGATAATAATAAGCTGTCGCGATACGAGAACGCTCATCCCAACGAACAGGAGGTCGCTGATAAATTCAAGTAACGTAAGAAGTAGCTTTGTTAGACGATACCTCAGGCGTAAATAAATCATCTGAATCATTTTTCGTCGTAACTATTTTTTTATCGTTCTTTTGTTTCTTTTTTCACTTTGTTTTTTTTTCAATCTACCACTTCTAGAAATTATGATTCATGTGGTTGAATTATCTGAGATACAATTCTTATATCAAGTTCATAAAAGGAATAAATACATTCCTGGTCGGTTGGATTTGTGTTTGGATGAATCGGAAATCGTATTATGAAACGATGAAAAATTTTTACCAATCACAAAAGTGTTCTCCTAATCACTTTTTGAACAAAAAAAAGGGTCAATTATTATCGCCTGTCGAATTAACGCCAACAATATTTGGAGGAAAAAGTTTGATTATTTTTTTTGAAATTTTTTTATTCTCGTTGCTTTTCTGAAGGACGATGCTAAAAGAGGAAAAAATTATGTGGAAGAGTTGCAAGCGCTAACAGCTCGACATATGGAATTCCAGAGTGACGGGGAGAAGAGTGACCAAGATTTGGTGGTTGACGATGCAAGCGAAGGACCCACGAGTCCGGTCGTGAACGGAACGACGTCGCCCCGGGAGAACGGCCATGACAAGTCCGTGCCCCCGATGGGCATCCCGGCCAAAAAAGAATTGGCCCCGCACTCGCCCCGCAGCAGCACCAGCAGCAACCCAAGTACGCCGTCCGCCAAAAAAATGGAAGAGCGCGAGAAATCCGCCACGCCCATTTCCAAACCACAAACCCCGACGACGGGTGCCTCCGCGGCTCTTAAGACGAGTGGCCCTAAGATGGCCCACCAGGGGCCGCCACCCCCGGGGTACCCCCACTACCCACCTGGCCCACCGCCCCATCACCTGCCCCCGACTGGACAGCACCCCCACGTTGACATGATGGCTTATAATGGATATGGGCCCAGAGTCCCACCTGGACTCCCACAACAACTTTACGATCCGCATGGTGCTATGAGGGTTCCGTCGCTACCACCTGGAGGAAAACCGTAAGCTCATTTTTTTGAACTCCAACTTTTTTGCATGAAAATCAATTTTTTGGCTTTTTTTTTTGATATGTTTTGAGACCCAGAAGTGTCACTGTTTCTGATCAGATTTGTGACGTCGGTGTGGCGGAGTTGTAGATTGTCCACAAATAGATGTACCGATTTTATTTATATTTTTTTCATTTTTTCGAAGAAGAGGAGTTAGAAGGAAAGAGATTTTTGTTTGGTTAAAACATTGTTATAAAGTTCGATTTGAGTTTGATTACTTGCTAACGGTCTTTTTATTTTTCAGATATTTATATATCTCCTGAATAAAAAGCCGGAAAAATGAATGAATTTCCATCAAGTTCGAGTGCTGAATTTAATACGTGCGTCATAAGTTAAAAGAAAGTAACAATGAGAAAAAAGAAAGAAACGAAAAGAAACGTGTCGTTCGTTGACAAATTGTGATAAATTAAGTGCTTGTTTTTGTTTTCACGTAGTTGATTGGTGTATTTAAGTTGCGTAATGTAAAACTTGTGTTTTTTTGAATTTATCTGTGAACAATCTACGCTAGGCATAATTTATGCGCGCTTCAATTTGACGTTCAAAACGTTTCAAACAAAAATTTGGCTTGGTTCAAATTGAAGGGCGCCGATCGCACATTATGTTATAGTTTTAATCTAGAATTTCATGAGACTGAGCATGGTCTATATGACAATCACGATTTTTTTACGGAAAAAGAAGATATCTTTTTTGCAATTTCAATGAAAGTCTCAACAAGTACCCAAATCACATTTTTTATTGAATGAAAAAAATGATTGAAGTTTCAAGAAGTATTTTCATTTTTACATTTGTTGAGATTGAAGAGCCGAAATTGCAATTTTCATCTTAGATTACTGAAGTGAATGTGATATTTCTATAAAATATCCAAAACGATCAAGAAATCGTTTTATAACTTAGCATTTTTGTTGTAAGTGTACTTGTACATACCTGTTCATTTGTCATTATAAGAATTTAAGAAAAATTAAAAAAAGAATAATTCAAAACTGTATCATTCTCTTTCATTATCATATCATCCATCTTTCCATTTTTTTTACAAAAAAAGTCATTTGGGAAAAAATTGAATCTTTTAAATGTTACATTTTGTTTTAATATCATTTCATCCCTTTTTATCCGATTCTATCTCTAGAGTTCATTTTCTCATAAAAAAATCTGTCTACAATTTGCATATCCTTGAACTTATTTTTACTCTCAAGAAAAAAAAAGAACTCAAAAAACAAACCAGGAAAAATTGTCCACTCAATCCTTCTGAGATTTGAATGAAAGTCTCTTCTTACCACTGTCAAGTCCAATCATCTGAACAAGCCAAACTCCAAATACCCTTTCATGTAAGTTGACTTAATTCCATGTTACCTTGCCAGTCGACATCTGTCAAACATCGAACTGTGACACTTCTGACACGATCTCGAGTAACTCCTGAAAACCTCGTGATAACAGGTGCCCAACCTCTTATGTTTTGCAGAGCATACAGTTACCACGTGTCGGAGAACGGGATAACGCCGGTGCACTTCCAGGCCGAGGTACTAAGCGGCCCTGGGATCCCGAGACACGCGCGACAAATCAACACGCTCAACCATGGTGAAGTGGTCTGCGCCGTCACGATCTCGAACCCGACCAAATACGTCTACACCGGCGGCAAAGGCTGCGTCAAAGTCTGGGACATCAGTCAGAGTCAAAACGGCAGTGCCAAATCGGTCTCGCAGCTGGACTGCCTTAAGCGCGATAACTACATCAGGTCTGTCAAGCTGCTGCCGGACGGCCGTACCCTTATTGTGGGAGGCGAGGCTAGCAACCTCAGCATCTGGGACTTGGCGAGTCCAACACCGCGGATCAAAGCTGAACTCACTTCGTCGGCTCCAGCCTGCTATGCGCTGGCGATCTCACCCGATTCCAAA
Source organism: Telenomus remus (assembly GCA_020615435.1). Lineage (NCBI taxonomy): Eukaryota > Metazoa > Arthropoda > Insecta > Hymenoptera > Scelionidae > Telenomus > Telenomus remus. The sequence goes on along the minus strand of CM036343.1, from coordinate 4,675,754 downwards.
GTCTGCTTTAGTTGCTGCAGCGATGGGAATATCGCCGTTTGGGATCTCCACAACCAGACGTTGGTTCGCCAGTTTCAGGGACACACGGATGGTGCTTCTTGTATCGATATTTCTGCCGATGGGTCCAAGCTTTGGACCGGAGGCTTGGACAACACTGTCAGAAGTTGGGACTTGAGGGAAGGAAGGCAGCTGCAGCAGCATGATTTCACTTCGCAGATCTTCTCTTTGGGTTACTGTCCCAAGGGCGATTGGCTGGCGGTCGGCATGGAGAATTCGCATGTCGAAGTGCTGCACGCGACCAAAAACGACAAGTACCAGCTGCACCTACACGATTCTTGTGTTCTCTCGCTGAGATTTGCTTCGTGTGGCGAATGGTTCGTTTCTACGGGAAAGGACAATCTGCTGAATGCCTGGAGGACCCCTATTGGCTTCTCTATTTTCCAGGTTGGTGATCAAAATGTTACATTGTTTTATTTTACTGTCCTAGTAACTCTAAAAACCTTCACGAACTACTCTTTTACTTGGATTCGCAATTTCTTTTTGTAAAAATGGGTTACCAAAGTTACTCTGAGTTACTAAATGACTAAATAGTTAATCTAAATCATGTTTTGCTTTGCAAATCGTTATTTTCGACAACCTTGAAGATTTATTCAAAAGATATCAATGAAAAAAGATAACTCTTTGTAGTATTTTAATTTTGAAAGTTACAAATGCAAAACTTTCTAACGTGATTAATTCATCGGTTATTTATATTAGATTTGATCTGTTTGAGTTTTTTTTTGTCCGGGACAAGATGTTGGACATGGAAGATTGTGTATCGATCACCTAATTAGAGTTGAAAAAAGTTGGGGGAAAATAAAATGTGAAACGGTTGAGATTTAAAAGGCAGACAGTGATGTTGATTGTTCTCGGAAACCATTTTATAATCAAGCACTTTCGCCTCGGTATGCTTAGCGAACAAAGAAAAGGAGAAAAAAATTGCTACGCTCCAGAATTTAATTTTTAACGATCGCTCTCTGCCGGGAGCAGAAGCAAGAGAGAGAGAGAGAAAAAAAGAACGAGTTAAAATCAGTAGCATTAAATTGTTCCAACGTGGATTTGTTGTTTCAGAGAAAAAGAGACTTGACTGAAAAAGATGGGATTTTTTTGTGTTTTCATTTTTAAAGGCTTTTCTGTGGCAAAAGCTTTCAGCTAATATTTATGTTCCTTATGCAAACGAGTTTATGTTTTAGCTCCACAGTTTGTATATCTTTCTTGTGGATTTGTACACTAATTAAGAGATACACGATTTGTGTAAACTCGCCATATTTCTCTGTACGTGTGTGCATCTGCTATTTCATACACTCATAAAATAGTATTTTACATAATTAAGAACTTTTGACTGTCGATCAAATAGTATTAAAAACACTAAACACACCAAACGTGTTTTCTAGTGTTGTCAAATCTAATACAAAAAACACAATTTCTTGATTGAAACCATTTGTCTGCCTTTCGCAATCGTTTTTGGCTTTAATTAAACTACGATTAAAATTAGATTAAGAGTCGAAAAATGATTCAATTTTGTTTAAATATCATTTTGTTTTTTGTCTTTTTTCAGTCCAAAGAGTCATCGTCCGTGTTGAGCTGTGACATCTCCACCGACGACAAGTACATTGTGACAGGTTCAGGGGATAAGAAAGCAACGGTCTACGAAGTCATATATTAATAAACGCGCGATACCTCCCGCTAAGAGATCTCAAAGTACATAAGTCTGCTATAGTTTTTATAGCCAGTAACGTTATCAAGTATCGTTTCGTTGTTTTTTTTTAATCGTGTATGATTCACTATGTTGTTGCCTATTGATGTTGTTGAATTGTTGTTATTACACTAATAGTATTTGGTGCGATGAATGGTAGCAACGAGATAGTCAGAGGAAAAGAGAGAGAACGAGAGATAGGACTTTTTTGCCACTTTGAAAAAAATTGCGAAACTGCTTTGAGTCGGCAATCAAATCAGCCCCGCTTATATTTTCACAAACCAGGACACTGATCTCTTGACTCTTGCAACATTGTTGTCTCGTGAAATAGCAAAAAAAAACAACTTCTTTGCCAAGTGAGAATTTAATTAAACGTTGCAAAGGGATTATCGCAATCAACTGTAAACACAGATTTTTTTGTCAAACATTTGTTTCGCGTCTATGTAAGCAACGAACTCGTGATAAACCAAAATGTAAACACTTTTGTGACACATTCGATTTGATGTTCGTCAGAAGTACCGCTGTGACGTTTCGAAATAGACAAGGTGGCACGGAATGTGATGTTTCCTTTTTTTCCTCCGAGATTTCAAAGAGAGGTTTTTCTTATTGACGATCTGCCGGTTTTTCGATACGGCATTGAACGCGGTGTCAAATGGGATTTTAAACTTGAAAAAAGAACACAACTTTAGATGCATTTCTTCTTTCGCTCAAACATGACATTCCGTGATTGAATTATTTATCGATTAGGCGTTTTTTTATTATTCGAATAAGGTTTCATGTAAATTAAGTTGATAGATCGGCCTTTGAGGTTGCTCGTTAATTTATGATAAAAGAAATGATAAAAAAGGAAGGAGAAAAAACTATGTAAACGGGAGTGCGCGTCGTATGTCCGTCATACTTGTCTTTTGTTGTAAACATTCGCATTAATTGACGTTAGGCTACACGATCTGTTCTGTGTAACTGAATGTATATATATTGTATATAGACTTGCGTATTCGACACGTGTCGTCATATTTTTCTACCGCGCGAGTGTATGTGTGTCTGACTTGTGAGAGAACAAATGCAAGAAAGAACGCTATCAAGCGAGAGGCTTCGGCACTGTAAATAATGCGATTTGTCGCTAGGTTTAAAATACAGCGAAAGCTAATCAATAAAGGAATAAGAAATAAGATGGAATTTAGAACGCACTCATTCGCCTAGTCCCTCCCAAACAAAATCCTTTTTTTTGGGGGTTTAAGCTTCACTAATCCTTCTCCTCTTTGGAACTTGTTACTTTTTAAATATTCTTCTTTGATGTTCTTTTGTTGTTCAAAAATTTTTTAGATTAAATTGATCGCGGATTATAAATTTAAGTGGAACAGCACGTAATCGGAGAGTGGAGAGAAAAAAAAAGTTGATCGTTACTTCAGATTAAGTAAATCGAGTAAATCATACCTATTATTATCCTCTGGACATAAATTATACATGTGACTAAGTTAGAAAGTTTCACTTGCTTTTATTTGATTATTAATTGTTCACCTTGTGATATTTTATTTCTGGCAATCAATGTGTCTCTACAGCGTGCCTATTTACGTTACATGACATTTCGCATTGTCACTTATCGTTAATCAAACTTCTGATGCTGATCAGTTTTTTCTTATTTTTAATTTTCGCTCTTTTTACAATCTTCTTTTTGTTTCAATATAGAATCTTTCTTTCAGACAATTTAAAATTTTAATAAACCGCATTGATCATCTAAAATAAAAAACGAAAAAAAAGCGACGATAACAGTCTGAAATAATTTCAAGTCCAAGCCTTGAACCGATGACAAAATCATAAACTCGAATAATAACATTATGAAACAATTTGATCGATGAGCAAATCGAAAAAAGTTGCAATGAAAAAAAAACGTAACTGCGTGAAAATTGCCGACCGTTCATTAATCCTCACCTATGACAGTCTTTTTTCACCACCGTACGAGTTTATGTATAGAAATCCGGGTTGTGGGGAGGAAGGACGGGGACAAATCGGACGATAAAATTTTTTTACAACGCGATGACGTTCCGCCTGGTATCAGTTCACGGTTCAAAGCCACGCGATTATATCTCGCATTATTTTTATCCGGCCGAGTTTCACTTTAAAATTGTAATTCGCCATTGACACCGGCCAGCGTTTATTTCAGTCTGTGTTGTTAACAAAACTCGATGAAAAAACAAGAACATCCAGTAGATAATGAAATTTTAATGTATCCGGACATTTGTTATGCGAGAATTTGAATAACAACGACAGTCAAGCTCCGGATTAGCGATAATCGTTGAAAAGGGTCATTTTGGCCTGGCTCTCAAATCAGATGCTTATTTTGTTGTTATTTCAACATAATAACAGAGATCACGTTTTAATAGTACTGATAAAACATAAATTCATCCATTTAATTATCTTTTTTTTCATAGAAGAAAACTAAATTATAAATAATCAATTACTAGTCGTTTATAGTAGAGACGTAATACCTGTAAAATTGACGAACATGCTTTGGGGACGACATTTATAAAGGTGACACAACATAGGACGGTTGGCTACAAAATGGTCTAGCATTACGCGATTGTTCCTCGAAGCGTGACAAAAGGAGCGCTTGATTTTGCCCAAGTGGTCTCTCGCGCGGCGTTGTAGGTATAATAATAAGCGATGCTGTGTGCACATGGTTCGCGGGAAGGTTCAATGGGAAGGTTCATCCACGTAATGTTATTATAATGGTGGCGCACGTTTTGTATATGCGACTGGCTGTGCCACGCCACGTATTTGCATGGTAATGATATGTGGGGAGCGTTAACAAAGAGCGCCGCAGATGAGCCGCCGAGCCCCGTGTTGCAGACGGAGAGAGCCCTGATATACTTCATAATGCCGTGTGTCTCGAATATCTCATCGGCCCCGATGTGCATTGGTTATTATCTCTAATTCACAGACGAATCCTTGTCCGCCCACCCTCCCTCGATTACCACTGTTCGTTCATTAATTTATTCATTTGTTTATTATTACACACTAAAGTCGCCCTAAATGATCCACTGCAGCTCTAAGATAAACTGTAACTGCTGCTGAACAATACTTAAATTTGTTCAGATGGTTCTGAGTCGGAATTTGTTTGTGTTACTTTTTTTATTCTATTTGAAAGTGTAAGCTTCAACAATTTTTTGATCAGTTTTTCATTTAAATTAAAAACGTTGAAAAATTTTTTTTTTATTTTCTTTAACACTGAAGTTCAAACTTACATAACCTAACTTTTAGGTTATCCTGCTCATCTGTCTAACTTGCTATTTGTTTCTTCATCTTTTTTATCAAAAAAGTTAGTTTCGCCTAGAAAAACAAACAAGTTTTGTGTACAAAGTTGTTCAATGATGTGTAATACTTTTGTAATTGTTATGTTTTTTCCTATTTATTATGAGGACATTTCCAGATAATTGCATTTCAATTTTCTTTGTTTAAACGGTTTGTTACTTTTTTGTTAATAAGTGCACTTTGAAAGTGCATAAGATAATGAGACTCGGGCAATTGAATATTACATCGAGCTTTTTTTATGTTCAAACGTCAACTTAAATGTAGGTTTCAGCATGAAATATTCAGTTCGCTTAAAATATTCTGGAAACACGTACGTCTGCTCTTGTTAGTTCGTTTAGTCTTTTTCCTTCTGCGTCGTTAAATATTTGGAGAGCATTAAAATATTCAGCCAATTGATTTGACCGAAGTACAAGAATAACAGTCGTTTTTATCACAAAAAAAACGAGGTTTCATATAATTCAGACTAGGTGTGATGAATAATGTACGAGCAACTTTTCATATGACTGTAAAATAAATTAGTTCTATTCAAACACAGAAAATAATTTTACAAAAACAGTTTAATTATTCATTGAACATTTTGTTTTTAATATCAAAGGTAGAATAAAACTGGTTTTCCTTTTGTATAAATAAGTGAAAACTTCCATTATAAAAACTTGTTTGTTCTTCATCGCAAATATCGAAGTAATTACAAAAAAAAATCGGTTCATTAAAATAACCTTTTGTAACAAAGGAAAAGCAAATGCACTTTTCAGTGTTTATTTAATATCAAATTGGTATTTACTTTCTGAATGAAAATAACACAGTAAGAGTAAGTTAACATTTGCTAAGTTTAAATAAAACAAAAAACGAAATCCAAATACAAAGTTCTCTTCCATCAAGCTTTCAGCTTTGACTTGAAATAATCAACTTATCAATTTGCATTCTCACAAGGAAATGATAATTAACATTCCGGCAGCATGATAGCAGCCAGACGTTGCGATTTTAATACAAAAGACTCTCATCCATAACAAAAGCGCAAGACCTGCGAACACCTGTAATTTGCTGGCACTTATTTTGTAATCTGCCGGTTACCATGGCAACAAATGCGAGTCGCAGGATCAAAATAAAACACAAGGGGCTGCGGGGAGGAAAAAAAGATTGAGTTGAAAAGAGCGAAAATTTGGTTTTTTATTTTGCTTTTTGTTTTGCGTCTGGCTTTTTATTTGTAGTTGATAAATGTGTGTGCGGTAAAGCGCTAATTTTCTCTTTGTCCCTTGTTTCGTTTCGGACCGTGTGCATCGCTCGGAGGACGCATAAACGCAGCAAATTAACAGGCACGCAAATGAGCGAGTTCGCGCGCACATTCGTGTTCCCTCGGCTCTTCGCAATTGGACACTAATAAACGCGAGTATGCCCTCCGAATGTCTGCAAACATGAGCGCGATTGTTAACCCACGCACGACGCGTGTGCCGTCGCACATACAAATTGTACACATTGAATTATTCATGTTGCACAGTTTTTTACATTGCAAATTTCGCCGTTTTTTTTTCGTTCGTCCCTTTTATTCCTCTCTCACTGTACATCGTGATTTTTTATAATTTCCTTTATTTGATTTAGTCGGGGGAGTTATAATTGATGTGTTGGCATGTCGTCGATGGTGTTGCAGCAAATGTAGACATAACAATTTGCAATGTTCAATTTACATTTTCCAATGTTATTTCCATTCTTTCACAATCTTGCATTTTTTTAATTCAAAATCTATTTAGGCATAAATTAGTCACTTGAACATTGCTTTTTTTTGGAGTTCAAAAATATAATTTGGCATAAAAGTGGCTTTCCTGTGTTTCTAATTATTTATCTGGCGGTGTTTGTGACGCGTCATAAATTGTAACTATTTTTTGTCGAGATTAGTTTCGCGATAACATTAATCGGGTTATGCTGCGAAGAGGCGTTTCTTGCGATACGCCCAGTTTGCATAAATTTGATCCGAGGCGAATTGCAGTCGTGTCTTTTGGCTTTTATGACAAATCTGTGATAGTTATTGTGATAAATACACCGACCGATTACAGCAAATGCCCAAGTAACAAACTTTTGTCTCGTTCTTTTTTTTCCTCCAGCGTGCAATTACAATTTATATAAAACAACTTAATTAATGTGAAAGAAAAGAACAAACGGTAAAACTTAATAACACATTTTAAATAGATAATTGTTCGCGGAAATGTCCAACTCAATGAAAACTGAAAATTAATAAAACATTTCCTACGCAATTCAATTAAAGCCTTAACGTTCATCAAACGGAAAACAAATTTTAAATTACATAAATTATGAAAAAAAGAAGTACAAAACATTCGACAAAGAAAATCTTAAAAAAGTTGTAACGTTAATTTAACGAATGAAATATAAGAGAAAACAAAAATGATAAAACTGATGTTTTGAAAAAAATTCAAAAAAAGTGAAATAAAAGTTGATGCTGTCAAAACAGAGATGGAAATTGGACAAAGTTGATGTTTCGTTTACGATGGAATCGAAGCAAAATTGTGGTATTATCATGGGTGCGGTGATGGGCCGCATAGTGGAGGGGGGGGGAGGATAGGGGATGCGGTATTTTGCCATCACACGACTAGCTCGTATTTGCACGATGAGAGAGCACGAGCGTGAGGCAAAACTTGGAAATGGAACGCGTTGCTTTTCCGACCAGTGGGGATTTCTGTTTTCCGCGGATTAATAAACGGCTGTCGATCGGTTTATTCGGTTGAGTTTACTCGCCCACATGGCTCGAATTTACAAATACCCATTAGGCAACTCTATGGATAGCAGTTTAATAGCACCTCGGCCAAGAATAATTATTCTGGCTGCTGTACTATTTAGTGCGTTTGCAAATCATCCTCGTTCATGCGTTATTTTATAGAAATTTCAAATATCACGCATCACGGAGATTTTGAGTCGTCTAATTGACGTCCAACTTTGAATAATTATCTAATCAATGTACAAAAAATAAAATGAAAGAAAAACGTTGTTAAAACATTTTTTTTTGTTTTTTTCTATCATTTACAGGAAAAAAATTGTCTAAAAATAAAATTCAGAGATACTACACTTTTTTTCTTTCACGAAAATGCGAAAAATAACAGAGGAATATATTTCATTTTTCAACCGTTATTTTTTTATTCACTCAAATTTTATAAAAAAATCATTTATCGAAGCTGAAAAAGAACGATTTCAACGAAACAATATTCGTTGAGAAAATAGAACAGAGTGCGTGTATCAATTGGTCTATCGAACTATGAAAAATTGCTTTTACATATCAACGTTATATTTTTTCCTCAAAAAAAAAATATCAATGACAAAAGGTATTCGCAGATAGCGATCCGAGAGCAGTTGGTTTCAGTCCCGGTATCAGACACATTTGAAATTTTTGTTCTCCTATTTCGAACGTTCGTTCTAAGTTTTTGTCGTGCAATCATGCCGGTGAAAAGCAGTCGAAGGCAGTAATAAAATACGCTTGAAAAAACAAACACTCGTGTGTGCCCGTTTCACCTGGACGTTTTCACAAAAATGCTTCATTATTTCGACCGGCCGGCAAATAACTCTCGCATCCCTTCATTTCGCGGATTAACGTCAAGTATTTAAATGGGCACAATTTTGTATTCGCGAAATTCGTGTCGTTTCGCGATACACGCGCGTTTTGCTTGAATTTGCGGTCGGGCGATAGGCAGGACAAATTTGTTTGCAGGGGGACGAAAAAAAAATTATTGATTGCAATTCATTTATCACATTATTCGAGTCGGACTTTTGAAATGGCGAATGAAATTTCGTCCCGGCGAAGTGTATTCGCGCGTAAATTAAACACATTTTGCGCTGACGTTTTTCCCGATCCGACGAAATTGTTTGTTTGATCTGAATATTCCGTGTCGCTGAGCGCGCCGGCGAAAAAGCGAATGTTTATTTGCGTTGTAAATTATCATGATTCGTCGTAACAAAAAAATAAAAGGTACGAGTTTTAACAGTGTGCGCGCCGGCTGAAAAATGAATGACCTCTTTTGCCTGTCGCTTTTTTTTCCGCCCAGTAATGCGGGTGCAACGTGCGCGATTACAAAATGCAACGCTTTGCGCCGTAACGACGTACAAATTTGTGGTATTGTTCAAGCAGGAAAACGTTTGTGAGAGTCAGCAAAAATAATTAGTATCATCAAATCAAAGAGCCACTGCAATTACCGTGCATAAGAGATTCGGAAATTTCCGTAACTTTTTTTTCTCCAGTCCTTCACCCGCGGAGCTAATCTGCTTAACATTTTTTTTTTCGCATACTTTACCAAGAAAACGCATCGCTTTTGAATCGCAACTTCGAACTGTGAAATTGCATCTCGTCAGAAATGATTTCTTATGAAAATAGTTGAGTTTTGTAACGAGAGAAAAGTTGTAATGAAATTTTGTTACAACAAAAAGTTGGCTTGTTTATGAGTTGAAAGGAGAATCGTTGAGTCACGAAGCGAGTTTAGTTTATTTTCGTTATCAGCCCTCTCGTGACAAAATTGCGCGAAAATTTCGAGCGATGTTTCTTGGAATCGTTCCTATTTTTATGGGTGATAAAACGCTCGTTCGGGCCGAAGTCGGGGATAGTATGTGCGACTGCATATCTTTGCAACAGTTCCGCACGAAAATAACCTCGATTATTTGAAATTCAAGCACCGAGACTGTACGCATAACGTTTGCACGGAATGACTCGTTAAATTCCATTGGTAATTTTCTCGCTGTCGTTTGACAACTTTATATTACACACATGTTCTCGCTAGTTGTAATCTTGGTTTCAGTTACCTGCAGAAATGCACGCTTGTTGCAACTCAAGTGTAACACGATTCCTTTTATGTATTTCGAAGCTATACTGAAAAACACGATCTCCATTTACATCCAAGACGTATAAATAAACTCAGAAACGTTGCATTGATAAAGTTGATTGTTATTGCAGAATATTCATTGCACAGTAGTCAATCGCAATTTAATATCTTCCCGTTTATCACGACTTTACTGCCCGTTCAAAATTTTATCCCACATTTTTACTTCGAGTACAACTTTTAGGTCAAATCTCAGCTTATGAAGAACTTTTTAAACGCTCATTTTCGTCGCTTTTATTTAAAAGTTAACGAATAAAATCTCAAAATGGGTCAGGAATGGATAACGGCGTCGGCTCTTACCTAACCTGTAATGTTAGGTTAGATGATCGAAATTGACAACTTTGACATGAGCTGATTTTTTTACAACGTTTTTATCGCGTATTTCTGAAGTTGATGTAATCAAATCTACTTTAACTGAACACCTTTATTAAAAGTGTAATTAGGGTTAGTAATTGAATAGTGAGAATTTTGGTGAATATTCTAACCTCGAAAAGAAAAGAAAATACCATTTTGTATGTTTCATTTGTTTATTAAGTAGAAGTTAGGTAGTATATACTCTATATAAACAAATTATCATAATATAAGTTCTGAAATAAAGTAAAAAAAAGGTACGAAGAGAGATTGTCGCTACAGGCGACGTCAGAGTGTATTTAAATGCTAGAATCTGCATTTGCAAACTGAAAAACATGTTGTATACATCAAACTGGTCATCATTCATTGAAAATTTCCCCAACAAAAATAATTTGTAAAATAACAAACAAAATAAGCGTTATCAATCTTCGTCCGTTTAATTTATTTAGATCAAAGTTAAATATTTATATAATATTTATTGAAACAGCGATTAATCAAATGAAAAGCCGTTGTTCCGTTGGTTACGTTGGTAACATTGAACACCGAGCACTTTTCAATTTTTATCTGAATCCGAAATGAAGGTGTTGTGGTTGGTAGTTAAATTGAATTTCAAATGATAGTGATCTGAATATACGAAATGCCGGCCTTTGAGATCTGATTTGGTAGTGGATTGTCGCCAGTGTAGACAAACTGGAAGGAGAATGGCGAGTATCATCATCACTGGGGCTACACGCGTCTTATCAATTAACCTGAAATTAGAGCGATAAGCGCATAACATTGGCTATCGCGCGGTTCGCAGGGCTGTGTCTATGGCCTGGCGTAGCATCATTTCACGTACACACACGCGGTCGTAGGCGTGAGTGACGCAGCAGTAGTGTGGCGGTTATCCAGATAGCAGATAGTCAGGCCGGCGGTCTCGTTTGCGGTTTGACCACCCTTGTGGCGCGCAACCCTAAACCGCCCCTGACCACGCCACCGCACCATCCGTGGCCGCACCGTACGTGTGCAACGAGTGATAATGTCGTCTTTACGAGCCCAACAATAACCCTTCTCGCTATAACATTCCGCTTTGTCAAGTGTCAGCACTCCGCGTTTATGATCATGTCAAACGACGCGGGCTTTGATTTTTTGATTCTCATCCACGGACCATTTTTCCAGAGATCTTAATTTACATTCATCTTCAAGCACTCCTAAGTCTAAAGTAAACTTAACTCAGTGGGATCATTGTATTTATTCTAAAAGAGATGACGATTTGATAATCAAAAACAATTAATTTTTGAAAATTTTTGAATCAACAGTATTCAAATGATTTTTAGATGTATCAGCCCTGAATTAGTAAACAAAATGCTGTAGAAAATATCAAAAGAATGTGAAGAATTAAATTAACAGATAATATCCAAGTGGTTCTAAAGTGGTCGGACCGTGAAAGACAGTGACATTGCGGTATCAGCAGCTGGTATTTCAGGACGACGTCGTCTGGAACAGATTTGAATAAGAAATTAGCATGTAAGTATCATTTACTGTTGATGGATGTAGGTTACTTTGAATAAAAAAAATTAAGTAACAAGAAAAAAATCTTTCATCCTTGCCAGAAGTTTGAGAGGCGAACATAAAAAACACTTCAAAAAATAGATAGATCGAATGCAGATAAATTTTTCATCCTCCGGCAAGTTAATTATCCCCGTAGGTCCCTAGCAACACGTTTAACCAAATTGCCTGCATTCGATTGTTCGTACTGAAATGAAATTTCGACGAGAACAAAGGTAAAAAATCAAATGCACTGACAAAAAAAATCCAGCTGTAACAGCGTAAAAAACTTTGTCGTAATTGCAGAATTCAAATTCTCTTATAATGACTGAATCACTCTGTCATTTCGGCAGAGCGTTTATTATTGGGGTTAAACGCCAATTCCACATCGGTCTGCATATTTCTGTTTGTGTTATGCCAAAATGACAGACCTACGCTATGTGCAAAATGACCGTTTCGCCAACTGCATAACTGTCTTTGCTAAAATGACTGGAGCAGAACTGCTGAAAAAGCTCATTTTTTCATCCACCGTAGAATCAGATTAGTTCACAGAAAATACCGTTCACAATTCGGTTTTCTTCGAAATCGTTAATTTTGAATTTGCCTGCTGCATTTGCTTTCGGAAGGTAGCGGGTTTGATTCCCGCTGTCTGCCATTCTGATGAGGTTTTTAGGTTTAGTAGACTTTAGATGCCAAGTCCTTCATGGAATCTAACTAATAGCTTACTAATAGCACAATTTTTTAGGCTTTTTATGTCCAAGATCAATCTTCAATGTCTCCTATAGATCACGATCCTCCCCCTTAGAACGGCAGCGATGAGTTTTTTGAGTTCTTTTGAAAAGATATGAATCAATTAAAAGACATAATGTCACCTGCGTATTATGTCATTGCCGGAAGCCACGCAAACTGCGGTGGTTGCGAAAAAGAGTTTGAGATTGAATTCGAATTTTAGGTTAGGAATGAAGTGGTTGAGAGGGTCGTCGAATGAAAGACGACGACAAGGGCCGGAGTATCTGGTGGATTGGATACCGAAAGCGGCGTTTCATCTGGCTGTCACTTGTGCCGACCAGAATATTTATCTCCGGGGGTGTCTAGTAGCCGGGCCTCTTATGTTGGTACGCGGCGTTACAACGGGGATACACGAACGCGTGTTCCCGGACAAAGAGTCTCGATCACACGAAGTTACGTGGCGGACGAGAAATAAAACGAGTGACGAGAGATGGCGCGCGCGAGCGAGACGGCAATAAGTTGAAGCTCGCATACGGTAGTCGCAGATCGCCGGGACAGACAAGGGCCCGGCAATGCAGGGCACCGGGCGAGCGTGCAATATAAAAGCAACGCTCGAGAGGGAATTCATATCTCGTACGGAGGATCTCGCTGCTGAGGGACTGACGCTTTTCGAGAGATTCGCCACACATGCGCCCTCGCGTGTGTAAATATGTGTGTGCGAGAATCGCCGTGTCGAGAAAGATAGAGAGGATGTTAACCAGACAGCCGGGGGAGGGGGCGCGAGTCCGCGCGGACTCTGACGCTCGGCCAATGGCGAGGCCGCGCCGACCAATCGCACGGCCTCGCCTCGTTCTGGCATTTCGGCTGCGGAATTTTCGGTAATTCGTCGAATCGCGAGCTTTTGATTTTGCAACCATTGTTGACATCTTGAGAGATCTTTGCAAAAAGTGTTTCGGCCACCCCGTTCCAGATTCCTTTATTCCGACCGTTTTTACAGGATTCGAGTTTGTAGGTCGAGGATCATTTATCCGAGTGGACTTTTGTCCGATTGACAAGCCCGATGTTGACAAACAATCATTTTCCCGACCTAATACCGATGGAAATTGCCCATATCAGCTTTTTCGCTTTATTTTTCTTTTTGGTCGAGAACATTGCTCGTGTTCCTCGGTTCCTTCTTTCAAACCACATTTTATTGGACGGAAATCAGAAGCTGAATCGAACCACCCACCGTGCCCCTGTAAAGACATCCTTTTGTTTCCGGTACGCAGATGGCGTTATCTAATTCATACGAAAGGCGACCTTTGGATCGATTTATGGACGGGGATAGTTGTTCAGTCGAGATTAAGAATGAAAGATTGTTGTTGTGACGAAAACAGGCGCTGATTTATTTTTATTTACTTGTATAAGCTCGTGGTCGCAATGCCGCACTCATTTTGCGATAACACTTGCTGCGTTTTATCAAAAAATAATTCATGTCGCAGCGGTCAAAGTCATTATCACCCAGCGCACAATTAGATCACTGTTTAGACTGTTTTCCATCAGTCTCCTTTGGCTGTTAGCAATGTGCAACCCGATTTATGAATAATTATTTATCGCTCATGAACAATAAGTGTGCCTTTTAACATCGAGTTGATAATTTTTAATTAGACTGGCGCAAAACAATGGGACTCTTGAGCAATGCATTTTTAGACACCGATCTGGAGCTTTGACGACATTATTTTGCATCGAAAATACACATAACTTGTTTCTGTACTCAAAGATGATTATAATTTTTACAAAAATCAACGTTTCCATACAAACCTGTTTTTGTTCGACGTTACAATTACCGTGAAAGGTGAGAAAACCCCAATTTACTTGTACGGTTAACATCGACATAAAAAATTGTACCTAAACAAATGTTGTACTTGCTGGTGAGGCGTAAAGATTTAGATGGTTTGTATTTAGGTAAACACGTCTCGGCAGGTGGAAAAAGCACTTGCTAAACACAAAACTTAGGTTTTTTCAGAGGCGCCGGCATCAAGTGCTAGCTTCAAGGATCGCAGTAAGCTAGACGGTAAACTGGAGCAGGAAATGGTCGGGGTTGAAAAAGGAAAAAAGGCGAGTATCGCGGCGCTGAGTGCACTATTGTTCGATCTCGTAATAAATTGTATTTGCAACGAGGATTAGACCTGCGGGTGATTACGAGGGCTCTGTCTCTATCTCTGTCTTTGTTTTTTTGTTCGCACGCTCCTTTTTTGTTCGCTTTCTCAATTACTTGGTGCGACGGCAGTGACGAAACTGTGGACTGAAGCAGAAAATGCGACAGCTCGACAACCGTGTCAATGAGCTTTTTTTCACAAAGTACATCAGAGAGCGTCTTCACGCCGCGCGCGGAAGTCGTTTCGAAACAATGAGAGCGGCATGAACATTGCGTCCCCGACATATTTCGCATTGGTGCGAGGCATTTTCGCGCGAAGCACTTTCAAACAAGATCGCTCTTTGTTCTGGATTAAAACGAACAAAATTCCGACGGATTTATTTCGTTCGCGAGAGGATGACAAAAAAATTTTTGCGCGATTTCAATTTGGTTCAGGCCGACGTTTTTTTTTTCTTTTTTTTTTTTTCGTCGTTCTGTCGTTCAAAGAATCGAGAACATAAAAGAGGCGAGCGAGAATAAAAGCGAAAACAAAAATCTAATGATTCAAAAGATGGATGAGAATTTAATGAAACTGGATCGCGCGCAAGCTTCAACGAGTTAACGTCACGTATGCGGCTGGTCAGCGAAAACATCTGTATTGAGTCGGATGAATGAAAGCTCTAAGAACTCTTTAAGAGGCTCACAAAAGCCGGTGTTGTAAAATCGGTCGGAAAAATCTTACGGATGTTCTTCTCGTTTTTCTTCCACCCATAAAGTCGAAACTTGAGCTTTTGTCCCCGACTGTACATCGATCTATTTTGGATCGCTAAATCGTCTCATTTTCAACAACGTTTTGCCATGAAAAGATTTCGGTGTCGGAGAAAAGAATAGAATCTTGTATTACGAAGCTCGCGATTCGAACAAGAAGGGAATCGAGTTGCTTTGGAACGTAGTTTCTATGACTAATCGATCATTGATTTTGAAATCAGATGCCAAGAATATTTGTTTGCCTCACAGCTTCGAAAGTAAAATTTTTTTTCCTCTCTTTTTCTCTACCAGGATTAAGAGAATCGTTTCATTGTGCGCGTCACTTTGCACAAGCGAACTCGATGCAACTTAATTAAAAAGCATCTCGCGGCTAATTTCGAGTGGCGTCGTCACTTGCATGAATAATACGAGCAACACTTAGACTATATTAAGAAAGTTGCGCGGCCCATTCATTTTCTTTTCATCTCTCCTCGGCGTAATGTCAAAGTAAGCGGTCGTGCGCGCGGTAAAACTTTGACGCGATCCTGTATTTCGAAAACTGCCATCAAATCTTCGTACTTTCTCGGCACTCGCGACGGTAATTACGAGCTCGAGTTGAAGTTGGCGATTTTGTCACTCAACTTATCTCATTACTCCTGACGCGGCCACCTACAACTTGCAAATCCTTTTTTTTAATCCTAACTCTTATTCTAGGTTACAAATTTTTGGGTAACATAAACTCCTGATGAAACGAGTTTTTCGTTTCCCCTTTTTTTGCGAAATCAAAGGAAGCTAAAGTTGAAGGAAAATTGCACTTTTTGCGTTTGAGAAATATGAAAATCGTTGCTATTCAACGGAAAAATTACGCTCGAACATGGCAAACACTTGTTAGGCCAAAAAGAGTGAACTTTGAGAAATGCTTCGCCGCTTCATTATGTTTTCTTGTTTATACAAGAGGGATGTACCGCTCAGAGGCATCGTTTGGTAAAATTGCATTCTTCGTTGTAACCTTTACACTGCGGGCTTCAAACTAGCATACATTTTTTTAACTGTTACAAGAAATGAACCTTATAAGTGGTGTATTTGCAGGTGAAGGAAGCAACAACTTTTTGTCGAATTTATAATGAAGGTTATAATTAATGGAAAACTTGTGAGAGTAAAATAAACTCACTGGGTTTTGTGTTTTTATCTACAAAAGTGCAAAAGCAAAATATGAATAATTTTTGAACAATTATCTCTCATTGAAAGTACAAAATTGAGTGTAAACTTGTTAGATTATAAGGTTTAATTGAGATGAATAGAATTAGAAATATTTTTAGTCCTCATATTATTATCAGATGAAGCCAATAGCGGTGAAAACAGGCAGGTCGTGAAGTCACATAATGATTAATCAATATTCAGGAAAATTAACGCGGTTTATCATAAGGTGTACGAAGGATTTCAATATTAGTGCTAATAGCGGTGGTCGATGCTATAATATTGGACAAACTTGTACTTAACCCTAATCTCTCTTGTACGAGCTTCCACGCGTCTGCGAGCCTTCGCCGGACACATGTATATTAACGTGTACGATTACCCACGTATGTGTATAGTTCTCTGTTCGATCTATACGCTTGTACGCGTTCAAGCGAGATTATATATAAAACATACACTGTCGGTGTATCAATTTATTACATCAGCTTCAATCAAATATTATGCACTAAAATTTACATTGATTAAAAAAACTACTTCATCATTTAATTACAAAATACTGTACGCAAATTTTTATTTTTACAGGTTGTCTCGTATTTTTTCTCGCTTGATTGGTAATTCAAAGTTGGGCATTTAGGAAATTGCGAATTGCCAACAAGACTTGAAATCTTGAGCAATTCTAGGATCTGAAGAGGCGAATGTTGTGCGACTTTGAACTACAAGTTGGAATACTGGTTGTCGAACGTTGATGTTATGCGGTTAATTGTTGAAGTTGGAGGATCGTCGATTCGAATGTCCTGCTATGGAAGCGGAGGTGGCCATTTCGAGTTTAGTGCGGTTCTCTCGATGTCACTATTTCGTTGTTACGAGAGTACACGATGCGGCCTCTGTACACATTTTTGCTCGCTTGTGTGTGCGTTTAAGTGAGATGATGAACGCGCACGTATGACTGACTAAGTCACTGTTGTCGCCCTGACTAACTATAACTGTCAACACTTACGAAAGCCAATTTGGTTAACACCGAGGTTAACACTCAGGGACGAAATTGTTTAAACATTTTTTTCGACTTGACAATGCAGATTCGATTTTCAATTTCCAACTTGAAATTCGATTCGAATTCCAAGTTCTCGCATCGTGTGTATATTTGTCAGTCAGACGAGATGAAAAATTTGATTAAATGTCAAATGTAACTTTTTTTGGATTCAAATTGGAGAGTTTTTTTGGTATCATTTGTGACGCAGCTGCAAATAACAAAGCGAAATGCAGTTTGTTTTAAATTGTGTTACTGCAAAACTGAAATCTGTTGGGAAATGGTGATTAATCTAATTACACGTTTTTTGTAAAACCCTCTCGAACGAAAAATTGTACCGAAAATGGAAGCAAATTCCACGAATCAGTGATTTCATCTGTTAGTTGAAAGTTCAAACAGTGACGCTCGTTATAATTGATGACACTTTTCACAACAATTTTCGTTTTCAGTGTTTATCACAGACCCGGACAATTTTAGCAAAACAAACAGGTATCATCGCAAAGCCAAACAGTGAAATGCACGAAAATATTATTTATTTTACAAATTGAAATTGTGCTGTACTTAATCACGTTTTACAACGGTTCAAAAATGTTTCTCACTTTTGTATTTTCAAATGTGTATTTTTGAATCGATAGTTTTATTTGAGTGTGTCTGAAAAAGCAATAAAAAATGCTACATAATGGTACCAGGAACAAAAAATCGGATTTCAGTTTTTACAATTATACTAGGCTAGCGAAAAGTCATAAATTTTGAACTGATGTTTTTTTAGATGTAAAAATTTTATCTCCAGGCAATTCGAGACAATTAACTTTAAACGCCAGTGTGGAGGATATGTAGGGTGACAAGAACAAGCAAGCATCGTGTTAATTTTTCGTGTTAATCCGGTACCCCTGGAGTGCCGATGATTTAAAACCAGGCAGCGAACGGATCTAAAGGTTGCCCTTGGGCCTGACGTAATTTACGACGATTTCCTCACAGTGTCTATAATACGAAAGGTTCGTTCGAGCTAATTTGTACCTAATGAAAAATTTAATTAAAATTTAGACCAACATAAATATTAATTTCAATCCTGATTTAATTTTAATTGCAAACCACTGAATTTGGTTTTATTTTTACATCCTGTACTTTTGTAAGAAAAAAAAGATGGAATTTTTTGCTAGAATCAATTTGAAGATTAATTCATCATGTCTTTTGATGAATCTCTGCTCGTCGATGAAAAAACATTAGTGGGATCAATTAACGCTTGAACAAAAACATGCGTCTGAAACGTGGACGATATTTTAATGAATCGATGTACCCGATAATTCAATTTATCTTCGACAGTTCCATTTCTCTCTCAGTTGCTATCTTTGTCTCCGGCGGATGTGCTTTTGTGAGACTAACTTAATGTTCGTTGATCGACTCACTGTTCCGCATTTCTGAATCTGGTTACACTTTTTTCCCTGAAAATAAAGACAGTTTAAAAGCTAACTTTGGGACGACAGAAAAGAACCCATCTGATGAATCATGTTTTTTTTTGTCGCAAAAGATAAAAAATTGATCGGTTATCAGCATACGAATAAAAAAGTGATTATAATAAAAAACCAGGAGATAAAAAGTGGAATTAATTTTTTATTCTTAGCTTGACTTTGTGAATTGCAGAATATGAAATGATATTTTTAATATCAGCAAAACTAAAATGTAAAAGAAAAAATTTGGGCGCTGTAAGTAGATGCCGTTTCAAGAATATAAACTTGATTGTGACAGGTGCAGAATTTAATATGTCACAAACAATTTAATTCGACGCTTAAATTCGGCCAATCTTGTTACGCCGGGGAAACCCACAGTCAAGACGTACACGCCATCAAAATGCGTATCAATGATCAAATTAAAAATGCAAAACAAACTTGTTCTTCAGTTCGAATAATAACCGCAGGATGATTTAATTTCAGCACATCACGAGTTTTAATTACATCAAAATATGATTCAAATTTTTTTGCACGCTATAGCCAGCGAGAGTGAGCAATTAGTTTCTCTTGTACGAACGAGTGCATACTTTTTTTTTCTCCTACGGACGTATTACAAATTAAAATATACGATAAATTTACAATTAAACATTGGAATAATCAAAAATAAAATTGATCGAAGGAGTTGTTTTTGTTTGATCCTCCTCATTAGAATGTTGCAAGACCAAGTTGAATGATCAAACTACATGTATCTTTCAATGATCTTCAAAGATGATTAATGCAGTTGTAACACAAGTTCTTTTTGATGCTTTCATATTCTCGTGCCAATGAAAGGACTCAGTCATGATGTTAATCTTTTCATCAAGCCATATTCGGATGTATTTAAAGTGAGTTATCACGTTCTTCTAATCAACATTAATTGAGAACCATCTGCACTCGAAAAAATTCTTATAAGTTGACATATCTTACAAGAAATAAAAATTTGATGTATATACAATATCATATCCAGGAACAAGAGTTGGCAAAACAAAAAACAATTAAAATTCAAAAAAGGAACATTAAAATGAATCTAAAATTAGTATTTTGAAGTCTTCTAACTTTAGAAAAAAAAACATTATTGAATGTTGTGAAAAAACTGAAAAAGTAACATTGAAATGGACGCAACAATGGTATTCTAAAATCTTGAAACTTTCAAGAACATTACCCAACAAAATTTTTGCAAAAGTAACTTAGAGAAAAAAGTTGAAAATTCCATTACAAATCCAGAACTATTCAAAACAGCTAAGACCTTTTGATCTTGCAAATCCAATCAGGATGCGCATTGTCTGGATATTTCTAAGCCGCGCTATAAATCGCGATCATTAACACGGTAATCAATGGCCAATCTCCACCCACAACAGAGAATCCCCAAGAATGATTAATGGCATTAAAAGCGTCGAGAATTATTATCCGCAACAACACCCTGCCGCTGCGTCTTACAAATAATTATTCTCTCCATCATTTTTCCACCTCGCAAGTTCTAAAAATGTGTTTCTCTCTGTACGCTCTCAGAGGGGATAAATTGATACACAAATCTGCCGGCGTATTTGTTTAACTCGCGTCCCTTTACCCTAACCCATTACCGCGCTTCCGTCTTTCTCGGTCGCGTCGCGTCTTCGTTCATTCGGGTGGCAGATAACATTGCTCCATGACACCACCGCTCTTGGTTCAACTACTCGAGCGCCGAGAGTAGACGAGCATGCACAACGACCGTCGTCAGTTACTTTGTTTGTCCTCGTCGCACCTGAGCCCTGCTTCGGGTCACGCTCTTTGTTCGCCGGCTCCAACGAAGCGTCCATAACTACGCCACCGCAGCGATGCACTGCATTAAGACTGGGTTACGACACTAAATTTTCACTATCGCGCCGAGTTCTAATGGCCGAGAATGCAGCTGGTTTTAGTGGCCTCTCCGTCTCTCTCACTCATCCTCCGTCTCTTTCTTCCCCAAACTAATTTCCATCCCCCATCTCTGTCTCTCCGCACAAATCCGTATCTCCCATCTCTGTTCTTGGTATTCAAACGTCTATCTACCATCTCTTTCTAGTTTATCAACCGGTCTCTCTTTCGCATGCTCCATCCTTGTCTTTCGCATTCAAGTTGATATGTTCGGGCTTTTTCCATCTGTTTATTTACGTCTACCTCGGTCCAACTTATTGTGAATGATGAGTAAGTTGTTGAATGTGGTAGCGTATCGTCTCTGTCTAGTGTGTCTATCCACCCACGTACTTATGCTCGCACACCAGAGCAGCTGACAATTGACAAGAGCGTGGACGGGACGAGCGGGATGAAGGTCACCGCGAGACTGGATTTAATTATGAGGTGTGCTGCGGCAACACGACACCGTATTAGCGGACAATTATATTGCCTTAGCTCTCCATCCCATATAGCTTTCTGTTATCACGTGTATCATAGAGAAAACGGAGTGCGCGGATTATGACGCTAATGCGCGACTGATTCGTCCGACGAAAAGAGTAATGTAATGTCGCTGGATTATGACGCTAATGCGCGCCAATCAAACTCGAAGACAGCGCCGCAGACTCGCTTGTATTTCCGTCGACGTTATTACGTGGGATTTGGATTCTTGCAGATGCCAACTAATCTTCTGCGTCTCCCCTCTTTATCTTGACTGTCTCTGTCTCGCTCTACTCTTGTCACTAATTTGTTTCCCGCATTAACACGCATTATAATGCCGTTAGAGATCTCCCTTGAGGCTCGTCTCTTTTTGATCCCGTGATTAACGATTCTACGAAAATCCAAAAGTGTGATTCGTGTTCGCCGGTTGACTTTTCATGGCTCGTCGTTTTTTTTCTGACTTATTGGCCGCTCCAAGTTGAACGCAAGACGAAGTGTTTTTTATTTCCACTGTCTCCGAGGATCTGTTGGATTCCATCTCAGACGGCCGCATAATCTGAAAAATCGCTCGTCCTCGGGATAATACAATTTCAATAATATATCGGTTCCATCCTCGACATTTCTTCCAGCTCATTTCTTCCACTATTCTCGTACGAATTTCGGTCATGTTTTTTTTCTCACAATAATTAAAATAATTATTATAATCCTAAAAAAAATTACAAAAATGTTTCGGTTGTGTATAACAGATTTGGTTTGGGGTTTTCTTGCGGATTTCAGTGGTGTATTTTGAGCGCCCTCATCTGGTACCCTCATCGTGCCACTTGTCTCATTGTTTTTTGCGGAAATTAGGGTCCGCTTTGCTCAGCCTGAACAAACGGAGCAACGGGCGGATTGCGTCGAGAGCGGTTTTCTTATTTGCAAATAAGGGCGGCGGCGAGACTGCGGTTTTCGTCGTCGTTTCCTCTCACGCCTGTCTGCAACTGGAAAGAAAAGTCCCTCGAGAAGCGCAGACGTATGTTAGCGAGCGACTGACTCCGCGGCAACGACGTGCTTCCTGATGTGCGAAATGCTATTGTGCTTTTGACATCGTACTTTGTTCGCGCCGAGAGCTCTGCGATCTTGAGAGTTCGCCCGCTATTTTCTGACGCACTAAATTATCAACGGAGTACCACTTCTCCGCACTCGCTATATAATTCATTCCGGAGTAAATTTTCACGTTCCGTAATATGCTAATAATTCCGTGGCTTAAATTTTTTTTTTCGCTCTCTCATGAAGTTGGTTAGTTTTTGCGCGACAAAAGTTTTTATTTTCTAACTAAGAAACAAATGGAATTATTTGTGTTTCAAATGAAATTTTTTAAGCATGTTTAATTTTCTTAACGATTTCAAAATCAATTTTCCGAACCGATCTTCAATGTTGAAAATGGCACAAAATGACCGCGATTAAAATGTGCGAAAGGCGCGGGTTTGAAGTTTTATTTGTGTATTGCAAGGTGACGGGATAATGGGTTCGCATTTTCAAGACGAGTTGATATTGGATGCACTTGCGATGCAGCACGCTAATAATCGTAAATGCAGGCGGTGAATGAAAAACGATCACCGCCGCCTTGCCGATCCCCAAAGCGGTTTTGCGCGATAATGATTGCATGTCTGGCGTGTCAGCGTTAGGAAATATGCTGTTTCGGATATGAAATTATCTTCGTGCTCGGCAACTGCAATCATAAATAATGCGTTTATTTATCAAATCAAACTACCGTGCCGGCGCAACGGACTATTTGGCGGCCGCGCCGCGCACTCTGTAATTAATAAGTAACACATTTCTAACAAGATACTTGGAACACGCGATAATCAGCCGGCAATATAATTACCATTCGCTTTATGCTCCACAATGGCGATCAGCTGCTTTTTTTTTCGCCAGTCCGAATGCCGATGACTATCAAGTTCTCGTTATCCGACGTCGGGAAAAATCACAAAAAGCGTCGATGACCCGCTTGGAAAGTGAGATAAATTTTCGATTAACATATTGGCGCGCCGACTCATCGGGTCGATAAATTATTATCGAGGGACGTCTGGACGTCGGCCAAAAAGCGTCCTCCTTCGTAGCCGGGTTAATAAAATTTTTAACCGATTCCAAGCGGCTTTAAAAATGCATCAGCGTTGCACACGCACCGCGCGAGTGTTTTTTCTCTCGCGACTCGACGTTTATTCCATTCTCGGGCGCAAATAATCACGTCAGCGTGCTCTTATTTTGCCGCGCAATTTTCTCCGCAGTTAGGAATTATTGCGATCGTATCACTGCGAAGCATTCTCGATTTCACAACGATTATAAATCGCTTTGCCATTAAAACTGATTAGGAACGACGAGACAAAAAACAACGAGATAATCAAGATAACGAAAAATGAACGAAAGCAATGAAACAAACACCGTGGGCAAGTTTCTAATTATTAGCAGATGGCATGGCTGCGCGATCCGCCGAGCGTATCAACTAATAGCTCAGGTGATTAAAATGTAACGTGTTTATGCGAGATAAATTAATGATTCTGCGCGTGTAATCACAAAGTGTGCAGATACGTTTCCTTTTTCTGTCTTTTCGTTTTGGTTCACGGCTGCGACGGTAATTGGCCCGACGTCGCGATCGCATTACTCAACTCGTTTTCAAAATCGTACTTGAGACCTCGTCTATAGGTGGCGTTGGTAATAACTTGTAAGTCAAATAGACAGTTGTAGACGCGCGTTTCCAACCTGCTTGATATATTTGTGCGGATGACGTTCGCCGCGATGATGTTTGCATTGTGCGAACGCGCGTACCTAAACTCAACACCTACAATCCTCGTGTCAAATATCAGAGTGGAAACAGAATTGACTCTCTCTTAGGAGTTTCGGTTCATTTGGAACTGAAATGTTGGTGGTTTGATGTTACTTTTGATTTTTCACTTGTTTTTCAATTGAAAACTGTCTGTATTTCAATGTAAAATTAAGTTTTTGTTCAAATTTTGAACAGGGCAAAAGCTGCAAAGCAAAAATTGTTTTCACATTGGGAAATTTATTTTCAACAAATTCATTTTGTTATGTATTTAACTACGTTGTTTTGCAATTCGTTCATGTATACTTTTCATGAAATATTATCCATAAAATAATATGTTTAAATCAGAAAAAAACTTTACCTTAAAGCAAAAGGTTCCCGAAAATTTGCAACCAACTAACTAAACTGCGAAGCTTTATTCGAAAAACAAATGCAGCAGATTATTATTAACCTTTAACGTTTGTTTGTCTTTTTATTTCCATACGTTTATTTTATAAACTTCTTCTTGGTCTGTCTAAACCATATGGCATATTTCAGTAAATTTCCTCAGTCTCAAAATTCCCTCTATTATTGAACCAACAAATCACACCCAAAAAAAAAACTAAAAATAACAATATCTAATTTCCAACTGTTAAAAAAAATAGAAATGAAAAAAGGTCTTGAATCCAAATCGATAACCCGGTTAATTTTTGCACTCCCCCTAAGATGCTCTTTATTAACAATAGCCCTCGAAACGTAGATGTCACGCCCGGAGAAAAAGCAGTGCAATTGTCTCAGCATCTTTATAGATCCCGAGTGTAAAAAGGACGTCAGCTTGTCTTCGCGCATAGCTCGCGGTGTATTGACGTACGATCCGATATACGCGACACGCCAGACTTTGTTATGGCATAATAGCGTTCGGGGGCGGCGATCGTGAAGGGTAAAAGCGAAAAAAAAGCTCAGCTCGCTGGAGAGCCGATGAGTACACACGACTCGCCCTCTCTCCTTCTCTCCTCAGCTTTGTTTTTCTTCCCGGGCGTGGGTGGCCAATAGTTTTACTCCAGGCTATGCCCACGTCAAGAAAGTCCGCGCGGATTCAACGTCTGCCTGTCACAACACTAGAACGCTCCTCATTGGTCGTCGGAGCCTCGCGATTCGTCCAAACTTCAGCCGAGTCGAGAGTCGGTCGGCAAAAAAGAGCGATTGGTCGGTTACGAAAGAGCTGCGTTGCGATTGGTCGCGCGTCCGCGCGGACTTTCGCGCTCTTTCCGAGGGGTGGGGGAAGCCTATATTTGGCCGATAGGCTAACGCTGTCGGGGTGGAAAACGCTCAAATGGGGTGGTTTAACGCGAACCTTGCTGTCAGAAGGACCTTGGCGAGGGGAGTGGGGCGGTCGTCGAAACAACGTAACGAACAGCGAAATTAGCTAATTCGGCCTCGTAATAATGCGAGGAAGCCGTGCGCGGTAATGAATCGCCACTTGCAAATATCTTGCGACTTTTCCGTGTCGCCGACCGAACGAAATTCCGCGAACTCAAATTTATGGACTACTGCCGAAGCTGTCAGTCATGTCGATATAACTTGCGGGTTTTTGGGTTTTGTGGTTTGGAAGTTTTTGTAGTTTTTTTTTGGGTGTTGGATGAGATGCAGTTTTTCCCGTTCAATTCTGACGTTTGCAATTCAGAGGGGGAGTTCAAAGTGGTCTTTCTTTTATTGATTGTTCGTTATCGTTCGTAGACGCGTTTATTATTCCGAATGTAGAATTATGGAATAGAGTTTAAAATTAGAATTATCGTCATTAGCGAATCCGTTCTGCGGAGGTAAACTCGTATGTAACGGAATATGTAATGTTGATGTACACTAATAGTTTGATCGATTTGCACAAAATTTGAATTCAGATACTACCGACAGATAGTCATAACAGATGATTAACAAAATCGAACAAAATGTTAACACTCGGAATTTTGGTTTCGAAACATTGTAGAATGCAAATCATAACTTTTTGTTTGTATCTTTCTGTACGAATTAAAAAATGTTCAAAAAAATTGATTCCTTTGAAGAAGTGCAAATTAATTTCGAATCCGAATTCGTTTTTTGCTGACGAAAGAATTCTGCAGTTTTTATTTTCGTTGTAAATTCAAGTGTACATCGAGCATTGTTGAAACAGAGTGCATTACGTAGTACGGATGTAATTTTATTTATCGTTAAGGAAAAAAAGAAGGAGAGAGAGAGAGAAAAAAAGGAGATCGAAATTCGCTGACTTTAGTGCTTGTCAAATGTACCAGCTCGCGCCTTTTCGGTGCAGTTTAATGAAAGCAGTTTCAATTTAGATTAAAGAATGTATTTTCTGACCGTGTTCCACTTTTTGATCGTCTCTTTTGGAAGAGGCTTTAATGCACTGTGAAATGCCACCACTTGCACCAAAGAGAAATAAATTTGTATTACACAGAAGGAACATTTTTTGCCTCCTTCTGGTGTTCATTAAATGCAATCGACTATATTTATACTTTGCTTCAAATGTCTACATTGAATCAGAATTGCTCGGCTTGAAAATACGAGACCATTTTTCGTCCCAGTTTGGTGTCGACTCTTTTCATCGCAAATTTATTCCGACTATTTAAATGGGCTTTTTTTATATTTCCTTTATTTCCAATGATAAATTTATTATCAACGATGATAATGAATGTTTAAAATTTAACTGCGCCACCCTCGGGTTTGGATTTATGGACAGGGGCTGATGCAACGTTTAAAATGTTGATGCACAAATGATACAATTTTTGATGAATTCATTCGCTGGGAATGTTGATAAGTAGTCCATTTATAATCCACGAGGGATCGGAATACGTAAACGCTGATTTCGTTGGGCTCTGATTAAGCTTTGCACTTTTGAGTCCCAACTGCAGGTTGCCCTATTTGGCACAACCGGTTAGATCATGCATAACCCAACTGTGGACCGGTTCAGTTTGATTCTGTATCTGTCGCTCGAAAGGTTGCTATAAAACATGCGTATTTCATTTAACTAATGAGGTCTGCATACAAAAAATTCGATTTTTTTGTTCGCAAGAAAAAACATTTTATCGAAAACGGTTTTTGATTGCAAAAAAGTGTACGTTTGAAATCGACGTTTTCCTTATTGGCAGTCTGATAATTTTGATATACGATAATGTTATTAAAGTCGCTATAATAAACATGCTTACAATACCGATCAAATAATACGTGATTAATCGAACATCTCATTGTTTGCAACTTTGAGTTAATTATTGAATTTATCATACAGTATGTATGACGATAAGGTTTCGAACTTGTAAATAGATATCAATTTAAATGTGTTACGAATTTTAATCTTCCGGTGATTCATTTTTAAACTTTGTTATTTTTCCTGTTTTATTTTTAAACTTAAAACGCTTAACATCTTTCTGAATATGTTCAAAAAACAAAACTTTTTTTTTGTTTTTGTACTTGTGTTTAATTTGAAAGTCTGATTAAAATCCACGAAAAAATGTTTGAAACGTTTTGAAAATGTTTTTGACAAAGTCATTCACTTTTAGCTCAGCATGTAAACTTTTGTTATTTGCCACTGCATTTCTTTCGTCACATTTATTGCACGAATGCATATCCAAGCACAATGCAAGTTTGCGCTGCATTTTTGCAACATGGGATACGACTTATGAGTCCGTCATAAATAACAATTGATGATTATGAAATTCCCCGCACAACCACGCGTGGTGTCATAAAAATAAACATCACCTTTATTCGGTCCCTGGCGGTTCAATATTTTCGGTTCAATATCCAGCAGCTAAGTCATGAAAGCTAATCGGCATCGACTTTGCTGACTTATGCACGGTAATTTCAGAGTCTCACCTGCGTTTTATCGTCGCCCATAAGTCGCGACGCACGACAATGGGAAATTATTATTGCAACGGAAATATAAATACCTATCTCGCAATGTCTCTAGTTCATTTATGAATTTAGAACATCTCACTTGCATATGTTAATCCGATTACAAACACTTACTTTTTTTTAAATTACTCACAGTTTTTATCATTGACATATTTGTAACAAAAATTAAGGTTTTTTTTTAATTACGATTTTCCCACTGACAAATATTTTCAGGCAACTTTCCAGCAGCGAATTTCTAACCCTTTTTATGAATCTTTTTTGAAAAATTTGCATCCAAACTCTTAAAATCACATCCGACTGGAAAATAGTGTCTGATTTATGCTCATTATTATAAATAACTTTCATTACATTTGATTCCCCTGGGGGGTTAAAAGCCCTTGATAATTTGCGCGCCTACACTTGTTCGCGAAACGAGTTCGTGAGGGCAAAAGAAATGATTCGTAAAACGCGATTTGACGTTACAAATTGAGATGAACGTGTTATTTCGTCGCATGCGTATGTGATGGAGCGTAAAAGTGGCACACACACATTCGTACAAATCGGTGAGGATGGATACGCGACACGAGATTATTCGACGAGGAGGATCGATTGAGCACCCCTGTCTTGGCACTCGACGAGAGATTAATTCCCCTGCCGAGTTCTTATACACAGCGTCGGTTCAAAGTGCGCTCTCTTTTTTTTTATCTGGCCTCCACCTCCCGGGACGAGAGTGCTCTCGTCGCAGAATCGCGGCCGCACACCAGCCCCTTTGGCCCTTCCCTCTTGAGCGCGTTCAAACTTTTTTACCCTCTCCCACGGCTGATTGCCACAGCCTTTTCATCTGCGTTTCTTTCGCCATCGCGTCGTCTCGCTCGGTCGCTCTCTCTGCATCCCTTTCCGTTTCGGTCGGCGAAAAAAGAAGAGGAGAAAAAAAAAGTTTATCGCAAAATGGCTGCTCGTATTTACGCTATTCGGGGGCGGAGGCTTTTTACTATCGCTGCGGCGTCACCGCGCAGTGCCGACGCCATCCTCGATCCTCCCCACGCGACGACGTTGCCAGCGCCGCAGCGCCGTGGATCCACAGCGATCCAGCTGCCGCGAAAGCTTTTGCATAATAAAATAGCCCATTTCCCACCCACCCACGACGGCTTTTTCTCCTGGGTAACCGTCGCCCCATCACGCCACCGCCTCCGACGTACAAAAAGTATTGCCACGTCCTCGCCCCTGTTGGCCCGTGTATACTCAACGCGCAGATACATGATACGCCGCATCCGTATTATGTCTAAAGTCACCGATTCATACCACGCTTTTCAACATTTTCGTCTCCCCCGTATTTCCCCTACTCCCAGCTCTCCTTTTCACTCTTCGCTTTTCCCTCGCTGTATAATGTAGACTGATTTCTTTTGAGCATCATCTTGTCGCAATGTTTTTATTTACCCCTTTAAACTGACGGCTTGTTAAACTTGATTATCCGTTTTCTGCAATTCGTTTTTTTGGCTTCGTCTCGGTTCTTTGTTTTTTGTATTAATTTATTGATTGATTGAATAATAGAAATTGGACGAGAAGGAAAAAAAAATGGAACGAAGGTTGGAAAAGAAATTGGAGTGACAAATCATGAACTGTGAAATGTATCGTGAAAAAAGTGGTATCGAAATATATAGTCGCTGGTTATGTTGATACTGGACGTGTGATATTTATAAGTTTTCTATACAATATGCTCTGGAAACGAGCTCGATTTGAGAGGGCTGGATTGCGTCATAAAATTGCGGTTAACAAATAGTGACTCGGACGCAATTTCGTCACGAAAAATATATCGGTCCTCTCTGCGGTGGATTTATCCGTCCACGGCAATGTTTCAGCCGAAATATAAAATCACATTCGACTAATAGAATCTGCTTTTATTTTCATGTTTCATTTTGTTATTTGAAATCGTTTTTATAAAAACTATTAAAAATGTAATTGTTCAAGTACCACCTGATTGTGAAGAATACAATTTTGATTGTAATTTTTACAAAATAAATTGTAACCTTTACATATTTGAACAATTTGTTTAAATTTGAATTCTTCAACTTTTGAATTGTACTTTTTACAATGAGATTTTATTATAAAACAATTAAAATAATGTTGATTTGAAAATATATAAAAATTGTAAAGAATAGAAACTTATTACTAAACAAATTGGCGTTTCAGTTCAAACGCCATGAGTCGTCGATTCTGCACAAGTTGTAACGCCCAATCAGAATGTTTTTTCTGCGCCCGAAAGTCCGAAGGCATAATAAATTGTGCCCCAGCGTTCGTAACTTTCTATTTATCATGGAATCTGGGTGTATACGCGGCAGCCAGCATCTAACGTATCGGCGCGTCGTATTCGCGCGTTTAGTTCGAGCTATATACAACGCGGTGGCGCAAAAAGTCGGTGCGGAATCTGGCTGATCGTCGAGCATTAATCTTTGACGATGCGATCGCGTCGCGAGATTATGCGCCTCTCGCTTTTCAGAATGAAAATCGGCGACGAAAAAAAAAAGAACAACGCCGAGGCGATTTATTTATATCCGTCGAGGGCACTTTATTCGCACAATCAATCGACGAAAAAAGCAGAAGGCCAAAAAGGAAAAGAAACCGGACGCGATACGAGAGACAAAACGCGATTTTCGTCGCTCGACCATTTCTGCGCTTTTTCTTTTTTTGCTCTCTGCCCCCTTTTCAATCGTGATGAATCGCGCGATATAAATTATCCCGAAATTTATACCGTCCATTTTGTAAAGCAGTCATGTACAAGGAATCATGTTAAAATGGAGAAATTCAGATACACTGTGCGCGAAGCCAAGGCCCGTGATTTACAGCCATTTCAATATTACTACCATTGTTTCGCGTACATTTTTCTTCTCTCCGGTGTGTGCCTCTCACTTCGACTCTGTCACCCCCTCGGTCACCCTGTTTTTTACGAGAACGCTGTTGCGACGAATTTTCGCCTGTTATATTTTTCCTCGTTTAATCTTGTGATATATTTAACATTCGCTCGGGACTTTTCAGCCGACGAACAAGAGCCAACGTGCGCCGCCGACAATTTATGCCACGTCGATGCAGCAAAATGTTTCTACGTATACGTCCGGCTGCCTCGCGATCCATTGTCGACCATGTCTGCATTGTCTCCAACCCGTACCCGAAAGATTCAAATTTTCGTGCAACTTTGGTTTGCACAACAGTTGGTTCTCAATTTTCCTATCCCGTCCAATTTCAACTTCAACATAATTTAACTCTTTTTACACAATTTAAAACACACGATATTTCAAATTGTTGCTACTTTTTCAAATTTGCGAATTTCGTAATTTTAGTATCCGCTGTTTAACATGTTGTTTTATTTAACTTTGTGAATTTTGACAATGATAAATCTTTAATCTGAGATTAAAAAATAAAGTACAATATTGTTGTTAATGAATGCTCACGATCTCGTAGATAATCAGAAAATTATGAATACCACAGGGTCATGAAAAGAAACCGATCGGTTGATAGCTTAATAAAAAATAACAAATTGGCTCGGTCAAACATGGGGTCGATTCCCTTCCTGCGAATATCCATCTTAGGTTTCGTTCAAAATACATTGGCGCAGTGATAAAATCTTCTCCTACCCCTAAAATCAATACCCTTCGACACGTCGTTGCGATAAGAAAAGATATAGGTCCTTCAACCCCGAAAAAAAAGGCGCAACAAAAAATGATTTCTGTTCGTTGACTTTTTCAACGCGGGTATACATTTTGCAACCGACGACTTCGGTCGAGCATGAGACTGTTTTTATCTGGGCGTATAAATTTGTGGCATAATCGCGGGTTCTTCGGATCGGCAACTCGGGCTTATAAATAAGCAGTAGCCGCAATTGAAGCGCAAAGCTAACTCATCGTTATCACGAAATGGCAGGCCATTATTTCGTCGGATGATGCTCGGGGTCTCTCCCTTGTGTCGATATCGGCGCAAACAAACGAAACGCGGCCGTGCACGTACGTGTGTTGCATGTTAACACGCGTGTCCGCTCAAAGCTGGCCATTGTGTGCGGTAAACACACGGCTCGCAACGGCGACGCGCAACGGTGGTTAATTTCCAGTCAAATTTCATTACTTGACTGTGCCACGGGTAGATGATTGCGACGCCCCCCTCCGGCCCACGCTCTCGCAGCCATGCGACAGAAGTTACGAGCATTATTGTTACACCGTTGTCCATTGTCGGCGCGTTAAGCGACACAAACCCGGAGTGCCTCGCACATTATTAATGACCGTCGCTCTCTCGGCCTGATTTGCTCCCTTGTTACGGATTAGCGCGGCATTTTCTTCGCCCAACAAAGTGAAACCGAGGGTGCGTCCACCAGGGACACCCAACGACTTTCAATAATCTTTTTTTTCCCCCTTCCACGAATCATTCAATTATAACCAAATCCACACTCCCAACGATTACGCTGTTTCTCAGTTTTTTCATCCTCAAAAAGTACACTAGTAAAGGTCATTTAAAAAACCAATTTGTCTCAATGATGTTAATATTTTTTTGTCACAATAGCAATTTTGTAACAAGTTTTGCTTGACTCTCATGCAATTTTTTCAGTAAAACTATGTATTGTGATTTCGAAAAAAAGGTGTGTGACAAAAAAGGATTGAGTTAGAGACTTGAAATCGCAGATGAAAAATGAATGCTAGTGTTGGGAAACGTGAGGAAGAAAACTGGTGACTATACGAGGTTGCATTATCCTTATTCATTGGCAAGTTGGCCCATTTAGTCAGCCACGAACGTTTCAATTGGAGTGGCTGATGGCGATAGCTATTATCGCGACACGTAAAGCGATACATGTATATTTATATATTGCGCCCACGGGCGTGCGAGAGTGTATATACGAGCGGCATATTCGCCGCGCATGTGTTCGCCTTGTCGCATTTAGCGGGTATATCGCTTCTCGCGCGAAAGCCTATGCTTACCGCTTGGTTAGCGGTAGTGAAGTGGCGCTCGTTCGGGGCAATAATTTAACTCGAGGTCGAATCAGACCGGCACAACGTCCGCAAATTCACGCGTATTATGCACATTAGCCTGCTCACAGCTCCGAAGGTTCTTCCTTTCTCATTCCCCTGACATAATCATGACAAAATGGCTTCACATTGTTTTTGCCATTCAAACTTGTATCAATTTCCATCCTTAATGATTTTCCTAATAGAAAACATCCTTTAAAAGGACTTTACATTATTTCTATAAAAACAATAACATGTTGAAACTAAAGCAAACCGAATTAAAAATTTAAAAATTATGTTCGTTGATGTAATTAGTATTAATAAAAGTGCAAAAGTTTGTTTGAATGCAAATACACTTTGTGGCATAGAAGATAAATCTACAGATTGTGTCCTATATATGTGCAGCTGAAAGAGGGCACGCTTTTTGCCTCGTTATTGTTGAATTATTTCATCCGGGGAGTGTTCTATAAAGGAGAGAAGAACGAGTTTGACAAAAAAAAGCAGCGAGCGCATTATGCTGCGCAAATGTCAGAAAAGAAAATGTAATGTGGGAAAAATTATGACATCTGGACGAACCGACGAGATTGTGCGCGGAATTCCGTTACTATATATATTCCGTCGAGCATTTTAATTGAGAAAAAGTGTTCTCGTTTTATCCCGCTGCTCTGTTTTTTTTGCACAAGTTATTTGGAGCTCATTGTGTAACGGACTTTGACTTAATAAACTTATTTATGACTGATGAGAAAAATTGTGATTTCAGATCTATGAAAAAGATTCGCTCGAAAAATATCCGTTTGATAAGGTCGCACAAATAACGAACGCAGATAAAAATAAACTGTTGATCAGCGCAGAATAATTAGATTAGTTTTATTTTCAATCCGATTTATTCTCGAACTTCACACATTTTACGATCCAGATCTCATCATCTAGCGTATTTTTGTCAGATTAAATTGTTCCCAGTTTTCTTTTCAGGTAAAAAAAAGCGAGGGGAAAAAATATTTTTTGATTGAATTTTATTGAGAGGAATATCATCCCTGTCACATGTTGGGACAAACATCACGTGTCTGCAGTGCGCTAAACGAGAGCACCCCAACCAACAGAGTTCTTCTTGAGCGACCAACAGTTTTAATGGAGTCACAACGGTTGCAAGATAGTGACAATTCAGGCACGAAAATCTCACTGCTGGTCGTGTTCGTCATAAAAGCCGGAGATCAGCGGATAAATCATTCGCCAGATCGACGAGAGTAATTGGGGCGTGCAACGGTATAATGGAATCTGAAAAGAATTCGTTATGCGTTTGACACTGGGAGCTCGCTCATTCAGCATGTCGCCCCGAAAAGTTTTCCCCCTCGTATGGGTTCTTTTGCGTTGCGCTTATGTGACATTAGTGAATCTCGATGTCGCTGTAACAGAGCCACATGTTTCACCCAATCAAAGGAGAAGTTGATTTTTTTGTCCTTTAATCGTCCGTTTATAATTTCACCGACTATTCAAACCTGGTGCACCTTTTTTTTTCATTTTTTCCAACCGTGCAAAAATTTGTCCAAGAGATACCTTTTGCAACTTTTTTTCAAATGATTTCAGTACAGATATTGTTAAAAAACATTTTTTATTTCTTGCAAATAGTTGTTCAAAGTATTTGCTGATAATAGAGAACTAGATTAAAAGAGAAAAACTATGTTGAAAGAAAGGAGGACGATACGATTCAAAATTAAAAGTGCAATTTCGAGGTAGAATCCTCTAGAGCTAATACTAGGCAGTGGAGCGTGTCGGATTTTCAAGTTTTGAGTTGGCGTCATAGTTTTGCTCTTTTACTCGAGCGTTTCTTGTTCGAGCCTTCTTTGTTCTTCCGTACACTCTTTATCGTATTTTTTGTACGTTCGGTCGCAATGTGAAACTTGAAACCCTCTTCTCTCTGTTTAAGCCGAAAGTGAAATTAGCCTCGAGGAAAGATCGTTACACGTCGAGCGGGTGGAAACAGCCTAGGGGACGCGAACAGTAGAAACATTCTTCTCGTTTCCGATCGACTTTGCCACCTTTACTCCCTCGTCTACAATTTTTTTCCTTTTTTTACTCTCGCTCCCAAGTTTTCGGCCTTCTTTCTTATATTCAAAAACTTTTCGTCTTAGCTTTCAGCGTTATCATTCCGACGAGGTGTAAAGTCAGGCTGAGAGCTGGTTCTCCTAGTTTCTCGTGTGAATTGAAGCAGGCTAAAAATGCAGTAAAAAAGACGCAGATGGATAGATGATTATAATTCAATTAGAAATGATTATCTTGTAAAAATTAGAGATTTACGCTCGGTTTATCCGGGTGTCGTTCAAGTGCACAGTTGAACGCGCCTTATTATCCGATACTTTGCGCCGGCGTGCACTCGTCTGATATTTCAATTTTCGTGAAAATGAAAATAATTGGACATGCTAAGATAGTCCATCATCGTGATTAAATGTAAATTACATAATTACTCCGGTGGAATATGAAAAGTTGCTTTTCAGTTCTATCACGTTGAGATAACGTCCTGAAGTTCTTTTTTTTCGCCTTTACAGAGCCCCCATCATCAGGGGTAAATTAATTTCAAACTCGTCGACGAAACATTTGCCAGTCGGCGGAGAAAAATTTAATTAGTATTAAGAACGTTTCACCGGATGGCCCCAGAGCTGATGTAACAGATTAATCCACTCCGAATTCCCTTTTCATGAATAAACATTAATCTGCCTTTGGAAATAGATCAGCACCTTCGGGCTTCCCCGGGGAGTAAAAATACTGACTAATTATTGTCGGACTACGGAAAAAAAGCATGTTTAAATCGATCCTGCGGTGGCTTCCCAAACTGCTCGATGGGGCTTCGAGCATGCAAAGCACAACCGGACTCACACTCCGGGCGCATCGAGCAAATCGCTTATGGCTTCTTCGACTTTCTGAGCCGAGTCTGCGGGGTACGATATCGCACGGCAAATCCGAGGCGAGAATTAATTAAACAACTGCGATCTACGAGCTTACATAATTCATGACACGGGCCCGTGAACATTCTCAACATGCACGAGTTCGTCCGACACGCGAGCTCGCATCCACACGCGAAATCAAGTTCGTGACCAACCGAAGATCAAATTATGTGTGAATCAATCCTGAAAACACTGCTTTTCTTTGTTCGTTACGATGCTATTTTGAAAATGTTGCCAAACCACAGAAACAGTAATCTAGGTTTTGATGTTTGAAAGACAAATTTTTGGTTTTTTGGTTTCACGAACAGAGTTGTAAACAAACGTGTTGTTTTTTTATACAACAGAGTTGTAAACAAACGTGTTGTTTTTTTATACAACAGAGTTGTAAACAAGCGTGTTGTTTTTTTATACAACATTTATATACTTTTTCAAACTTTGAAGAAATTTGATAAAATTTAAAGATTGTACGAAATGTTAGTCTGACTTGTACAAATCTGGCCGAAATGAGAGATGAAATGTGACCTGATGACTGATGCAAAAGTACTCGATTACATTGGTTAAACGATCCGGTATGTATTGGAGGGACAATATATAGAACATAGACGCTCGCACACGTGGGCGTGTACGTAGGCAACGGTAACAGGATTGATCAGCACTGTACAACCATCTGCAACAACAGCAGCTCTCGAGAGCCGCTGTCGCAATGTTGTATTATGTGTAGCATAGCGTGTAAAGTCAATAGCAAAACCTGCTCCAACACGAGGTCTCCCGCGGTTTCGCGTAACTCGAAGCCGCAGCATTTCATCCAACTTGGAGCCTCTCATCGTAATTACGGCTAGTTTCCGCATTATAGCCCTGATCGAATCATCATCCGATGATTATAACTTCGATCTAATATCATCCTATTTCACGTGCCTGCAACTTTTCAAATCACTATTCATTACTAATCATTTTCTTTCATTTTTGAATCCAAATTAAATCACTTCAAGTAATATATAATTTTCAAGACAGTAGTTTAAAACAAGACTAGAGATTGAGATTAAATGACAAGTTGACGAGATTTAGGTTGATGTTTTCGTTAAAATATTTATGAGAAAAATTTGTCCGTGGGTTAAAATTGTTTAGGCTTTGGTGACAACTTGTTATTGATTTAAGTGTAACTTGACGTGTGGTAAATGTAATTATAACCGCTTTCGCTCCGGGGTGTTGGAAATAGAAAAAGATTTGTTGTTCTCGCTCTCGGTTCCTATTTGCGGCTTGTTGAGTGCGCGCTGTTCATTTAATATCTCCGGGGGTATAAAAAAACATAGTCGCCGCAAAGTGAAAAATATGTTAATGGATCGCTAGGATTTATTGGCTCAAATACTGCGTGGGGTCGATTAAAACTTTAATCTCGTTGAAATGAAGATAAAGCGCTGAAACAAATGATTGCGATTCGCGATCCCGAGGTGTTCTAAAGTAATGAATTTATGAATCCACTTTGTAAATTCGATCTTGATATTAAAACGAAAATTAAAAATAACAAAAAAAAGCGGAATGAAAAAATGTGCGTTTTTAAATTTACGATAAGTTTATTTTCGCGCGGGAAACATTAATTTGATATCTTTGTATGATTCAGAGTTTTATCATGCGGAGACACTCTTTTAGAATCGCGTCTTTATCGTGTCTATTTAGTCAGCGTCTAAGTCGTGGCATAATCTTGGCATTAATCTCGCAGTGTGTAAACGCCGATCACACACAAGCAAGCAATATGAATAGAAAAATGTTCAAGCAGATATACAAAGTGTAGGATTAGTGTTACCGATAAGAATAACAGTTTCAACTCATACGCCAAGCTCGGTTGATAAAACTTTATCGCGTGTTAACGAAATCACATTATATCAGATTTCAATTTGCGATTAACGCTGCCTCTGAAATTTCGTTAAATATTTTGCCCTGGCGATAACAGAAAGATTGTTTTCCGCGAATATGGTCGTCATTTTTGTCTCAGCTGCAAAATGAACTCGCTTGAAAATGAACTTTTCAACTCATACTTTGCGATTAGCAAAGTGACAAGCAACAAAGTCAAACACCGAAAAAGCTGTCGACAAAAATGGACTTTCGAAATAAATTCCGACATTGAATTATTGAAGCGGAGAGCTTCTCGCAGCGAATGATAAATTTCGAATAAAAGAAGAGGGAAGAAAGCAAAACGGGGACGAGGAATAAACAGATAATGAACAAAGTTTGGAAGCTCGCGCGGCAACCGCAAACGAGCATAAACCACGAATGCAGCAGTTAAAGCGAAATGAAAGCGTTTCTATGGCAATCGCGATAAGTAATATAGGTTTGGCGCGGGGTATAATATCGTCGGCTGATAAACAGCGCGTAGTTGGCATGAAGCGTCTCTTGATACGTAAACACTTGTAACGATGCAGAGGCGGCTGCTAACATGAGCCCCGGGGAGGCTCGGTGGGCGGCAGCCAGCGAGGCAGTCAATTCCAAAGAGCACGCGGATCGAATCGATCGCTGCGCGACAAAAGGAAGCTCGTTAGCGTAGCTCGAGTGGCGCGCCTACAAGACGCGCAATCGATGCATCTTGCGATGTACAGCTCTCCTTCTCTCCGACACACCGAATATAGAAAGTCCAACTTAATGAATCGCGCTTCAATTAACGAGCGAGTTAACAGTCGAGCTGTCACATTTACGGCTGCGCCTACCACTTTATTGTCGCTCTCAACTATCTCCTCTACACAATTACACCCGGCCTCTGATTTCCAGCCGCCGCGCGTGTAAACTCACCTTTCCCGCCGATAATTAAAACTGGATTAATTAATTATTCAATTAATTACGCGAGCGAATTATAATTCGACGCGAGCATCATAATTGGATCGACTTTTTTTTCGCATTTTTTAACCCTGTTTAACTCTTGGTTATCTGTTGTCATGTTAATAATATTCGAAATTGAATTCACCATATTTGATATTCAAAATTCACCAATCGTTAACACTTTTCAGAGCCTGTTCGAATTGCGGTAAATAAAACACGATTTGCAAAAAATTGTATTTGAATTGGAAAGTTGTAGCTACAAGCTAATCAGTTGACTATCATAGACGCGAGTTTATTGATTAAGAGTGTAAACGGTGGACTGATATAAAAGTGTTGAGAAATGAACAATCGCGAGCGGCGTGCGTGACTAAGGCTGCAAGCAATGTGGCATTTTACACGTGCGGTAACAGGACAACGGCGCGGTGCATTAATGCGTCGCATAGCTAGTCGTACACGCGGCTATGTAAATACGACGCTGCACCTGCACGGTAAATTCATAAGAGTGTGGTAATACAAATTCACATTTACATAACTGTAATTCGCCTTGTGTATTACAATAGCCCTAAGCGCGCTGCAATTTACGAGACGCGCTCTTTTCTTCGTCACGCGCTGAGTTGAGAGGCTCGTATTGCGCCTCGGGACGCAATCAAGCTGCTTTTAATTGCCCCCGACGTCAATTCATTGTAATTTATCGCGAATTAAACCTCGCAATATTCAATATAACCGTTGTAAAACAATGAAATAATCTGCAACCGAGATGGGAGCCAACGCGAAAAAAAAAACCTATTAACGACTCAGCTGAGAGGCGTTTGTTCATTAAAACCAAACTTGTACTTGGCCGAGTTGATAAAACT
This sequence comes from Telenomus remus, assembly GCA_020615435.1. Taxonomy (NCBI): domain Eukaryota; kingdom Metazoa; phylum Arthropoda; class Insecta; order Hymenoptera; family Scelionidae; genus Telenomus; species Telenomus remus. The sequence goes on along the minus strand of CM036343.1, from coordinate 4,636,068 downwards.
TTTTCGCAACGCTTTAAACACTTGATGACCTGTTAATAATTACTTCCATTTACACTCGTGTCGCATTACCTCTTTTTGATACTTTTTATGGCGTTGTAATTTCGATTCTTATTGCTGATTCTACGGTTATTTCTGTTACTTTTACTTTTGTTGGTTAACTTTATGGACATTCACGTTATTCACTCGGTGTTTTTTGGTTTATGTTTTTTTTTACAACAGAAGTTCCAGTTAAATTAGAATCATTGAACAGGGCAACTGTTACGTATTACATCATTTTGACGTCATAGAATTTTGAAATTGTAAAAGCGTAAAGTGCATTTTACGACTGCGCTTTGCTTATAACTTTCGACTTTTCGGTTCATGTCCGACGTTATAACGCACGCGTTCCAAGAGCTCAAGTGGATTAACCCATCCACGACGGGAATTTATTTCGACGTCCTAGCCGTCCTCAAGTGGCCAAATAAATTTTTGTATTAACCATTTTGCACACTCCAGTGCTCGAATTGAATGCGACAATTTTTTTTTCTCTTTCATTTCAGCTCGTCAAAAATTCGACTATGATTTTTCAAGAGGGAATACAATAAGAAATTCAAACTTCTCGTTCAATTGTTGGACCAATTGAAAATAATTAGTTGGACCATTATGTGGTAACAAAAAAAAAGTGATGGTGAATGTGGTTCTCGTGGTAGAGGATCGCTTGAGATTTGAATCGAAACAGATGAGAGCTTTTCAAATCGTGTTTAGAAATCGGAGCGTTAAAATGCGATGCGATGTGAAATAATTTAGCCTTGTAGTGTTTGTGGGCTTTTAACTACGCGTGTCAAATGAGAGTTGGCAGGACCAGTCGGTTGCACTCGGACAGATGGTTTTTCAAGATAGAATTCTAGGGAACCAACTTTGTTTCGATTGTGTTTGGATGTTCGTTGGAACGAAAAAAAAAGACCGCATGTAGGGTCGCGTTTTTTGTTTGATTATAAAATGACACGTTCCTGGCCGACTTGGGGAAAAGAATTACATCCATAAATATACACCGACCGAAATTCATCGGTTGTATTTGTTGCAACTTACAAAAACACGATGCGTCCGGGAATTAAAAACGATCCACGTCATAAAACTCGGAGGCAAATAAAATGTTTTGCCTCGACACCAAAGTGTTCGTCATGTTTTTCCAAGCGATATTTTTCTTCGAGGAATTCGGTCGGTGAAAAGCTCTCTTAAATTTCAATGAAAAAAACCTCTTACTTTACAAACCGGACGACGGCGAGGGAAAAAAATTACGACCTCTCCGAAAAAAGTATGCAGCATTTGAAACACGAGACCGGAACTTGTGAATTTCATTTAATCTATTCAGAATGATACTTTATACTAGCTGGATGCAGAGTGCCATTAGAATTTCAGATGGACTGACTTCCACTCGAGTCAGTTTGATTTAGTTACAGTTTAGGGCCCACGCTCGGCTGGCGCGATTCTGAAATCCGATTTTACAAGAACGAGATTAGATTTATCATCCACTTATAGCCGAGTCGATCAGAGTCGAGAAATTCAAACACGATCACAGAATGTGAAAACAAAAAGCAAAACCCAGTATCAATCAGATAAATAAAATCAAAACAGTACTTCAGGTCGAACGGCAAATGATTCGTTAATTTCTGATCCCTCGAGTCCAATTGTCGTGTTTGTTTTCAATATAAGCGACAGGACAGAAATTGCGTTCGGTGGAATCCTTTATTGTTAAACTCAATCAGTGTATAAATAGAAGGTCTATTTTAGGGGTTGGCAAACAGGGGCCCTGCGAGGAGTTCGTCAGCCAGACAGATACACAGCGCAGGAGCGTCGGCCACGGGTATTGAAATAAACAAACAAGTTTGGGAGCAATATCCCACTCGGTCAATATTTGTTCAACGGTTAGTCGAGTCGACTGCCTCGTCTGGTTTCTCTGCCGTGCCTTTTCCACCTACTTCAGCGATGGCCCCTGAGGGCTCGATGAGAGGGACAAAAGTAAACGCCAATGTAAACGGTGCGTTTACATTTACGTGTTTGCCGAGCAACTCAAATATTTCACTCCGCTCGAGCGTGCTGGTTTGTCTGATGGCTGCCTGACTGCTGAAGCAAGCCCCCCTGTCTCACTCGCGTTTGCTCGCGCGGCTTTCGACGTTTGCTCGCCCTCTGCGTTGCCCACATGCGAGACAAGCCGCGTTTACTTATGAAGCGCGCTGTATAGTTTACGGCTCACGCCGCTGTCCTTTGCAACGCATATCGCTCTGTATCCGACAGTTTGTACAGTCCATAAGACCATACTCATTTCCTTTTACCATCCTACACCCATTTTATCATCATTTTTCTCTCATTTTTCAACATTTTAGTACAAAAGTTGCATCATTTCTTGTTCGAATCATAGTGTAAGAACTTTTCGTGACCTCATACGTGACCTTATTAAAGACCTTATCTAAACCTTAAATTTGAACTTACATAAACTTTTGTGTGACCTTACGTTTGTGCCTTAAATGTAAGTTCTTATTACGACCTCACGAAGGACCTCATATTTGACCTCATTAAAGACCTTATCTAAACCTTATATTTGTCCTTACGTAATCTCTTATGTGACCTTACGTTTGCACCTTAAATGTTCTTATTACAACCTCATAAAGGACCTCACATTCGACCTCATTGATGACCTTACATAATCTCACATTTGACCTCAACTGAGAATTTATGTATGACCACATAAACAACCTCATACAATTCTATTCAGAACCGTACTAAAGTCCTCAAATATGACCTTACATATGACCTCACATATGTTTTCAAAAAGAGAACATACATAATTGGCACACAGAATGGATTAGCCTTCGTCAATGACAACTAAATAGTTCTAATCATGGCACAGTGTGCATTTGAAGCATTATCTAAGTGACATTTAATTAAAAAGTGCCCTGTGCTATCGTACAAATAAGCAACTATTAATGATGCTTGTTGGGAACGTTCTCTGTCATCTGAAATCCGAAATGATGATGCCAATTTACTTGATTTACATTGGACCAGAGGTCATTAAGCTAATCTAGTAACAATCCTCGAGTCAATGAGAGAAACAATGGCCTGCTCGTTCTGAGTATCGACAATGGCTCGTTCCCAAAGCAACCGTCGTGTTTGCAATCTTACAATAGACCGTTGATACAGTGTGCCTGATCTCTTCGTTTAATCAGCTGCTGTGCCAAGACAAACAGAAAAAAAAACAACTTGACAACCTTGCATTTCGAACAATTTCACCTGGTTGTAATGAAAAAAACATCCTAACGGATTATCGACCGTGGTATTTTTTTTTGCATCCAGCCTTTTTTCTGTTGCAAAATATTTTTTTCTCCTCTTTTTGCATTGAATTGCAACTCATCGCACAAATGACAGAATAAATGTTATCGATTTGGTCGGACAATTAACTTATATCCTCTCGCTGGCACTTTCATTAATGTTTCAGGCTCTTCGTTTTTTTCCTCTCTTTCCCATCGCGGATGCCAATTTTTTGCGGACGCGTATATAGCACGATAATAAATTTATTGCGCTCGACGTACATATTCCAGAACGCTGTAAAGTTCGTAACGACAATTAGCTGCAAATGCACGGATAACGTGAATCGCATAAACAGAGAGAGTGCATTTATCAATCATTAACTTTTGCAGCTGTTCGGGTAGTACCGGTCTGGCAAAAATGTGCCAACCAAATTTGCCGACGATTTTCGCGGTGACAAATTTTATCGACGATGAAAAAAAAAAAACCAGACAGAAATTGATCGTACAAAATGTGTTTGCAAATAGGGAATTTGGTTCTGTTCGCGCTTGAGAAATCAAAAGTATTTTCTTGTTTGTTGTCTATCATGCATTTTACGTTTAAACACAATGCGTTAGAAGTACCTTGCAAAAAAAAAAGAGAAGAAAAAAAAGACGAGCATCAGTTTGCGGTCAATCTCCATCGCAACTCGTTTTAAACTTAAAACCGTGCTCCTTTTACGGCGAGTTTAATTCAGGACGAAGTTTGTGCAAAATTATTCATGGCAAGTTTCTTAACTGAGGATGTTGGAAAAGTGGCTTTCATTTTTGCAGAGCCGCGCCAAACGATGACGGCATTAAGGCAACTGTTTGTATTTCGCAGTGAAAAGAAAAGCGACGCACGAAAATGAAGTTGCCTCCCAACCTTATGAAAAATAAATGCAAACTATTTGTTACCTATTATCTATCATTTTTCAACCTCAAACTAAAAAATTAGAATATAAACAAGTCGTCACGGTTCATTATGAGTTTAAACGCTGCATGATAGTGTACTTTGTCGGTTGAGAATATATGAAATCCGAATAGTAAATTAAGAGGAATGTTATCAGAGCATTATAATGAGATCAAATGAACGAGAAGTGGTTGTAATTGAATGGTAAAATTTTGGGTTGCACAGAATCGTGCCATTAGAAATGATAATTAGCCCGTAAAAGCAATCATACAAATAATTAACTGTTACAATCAATTTTCTAACTGAACCGACTATTGCTTATTAACATGCCCGAGCCACATAATTAATTGTGCGGCAGTGCAATAAAATGATTCTAGTATAACTAGTCGATCGTTGAAATGCCGCTTGAGTCATTAATCATTGACACTAGTTGGTCGTACTTGTTCCGCAATGAAATTTCACTTATTCAAAAGAGTCCTACTTATACCAATACTTCAATGTAAATAAACGAATTGAAAATTCAATTACCAATTCGAGAACATCGAAATTCATTTTAACGAAGAATCCGCGACGACACAGTCCTGAAATGTCAGTCGAGTGAAATTAAATTTTGATCCGTGCAAAAATCAGAATCTCCGAAAATATCTTGTAAACAAAATAGCTTGCTCTATTTGTCTGATTAAAATTTATCACTGATTAAAATGTGAGTAAATCGCTAACAAAAGTTGAGAATAACAAAAAATGATAACTGACGTAAATTATTGGACGATCACGAGGATAATAATAACGCGCTGCTTGCACGTGTCTGTTATACATTTGGTTCCTTATAAAATACTCAGATCAATTTGTCTTCGCCAGTGGCAAATTGACCTATAATATACTTTTATTATCCTCGCCGTCTGCGTCACTTCTAAAGGATGTCAGAGTTATTAAGCCTGTCGGTCACAGAAATCAAACATTTATGCCGGCAATCTCGTTTCTGATTTACTTGGATACACCGAGCTCATTTCCAGAACTTTTTCCTCCTCCCTGTTATATATTCGAAGACGTTATTACGCTTGCAACGCAAACGTTTCATTTGACTTCTTTCTCCAATTTATATTTCTGTCTGTCCGCTGTAATTATTTTCAGATCAGCCGTTTATTGACGAACGTAATGCACAAATAACCGTATGTCAGAGTTCGTCGATGCATTTTTCATTCGGTATATTTGCAGAGTACACTTTTCTATTATGAATGCTCTGATATCGTTTATTCATATGATTAGCAAACTGCTGTTTCAGTGAAAATAATTTACCAAGAGGACAGAAAACACAGGAAGTTGAAATTGTAACGAAAGTTTTTCTTTCTTGTTAGGTTGTTATCTTATAGACTGGTATCGATTAGAATTCTCGTCTCGTATTCATGACAAAGTACTAAATTGAGGAAAACTTTGTAATGTAAGACAGACAGTTTTTTGTGATTCAAAAAGCGTCCTTCCAATGAAAAAAATCCGTTTCACTTTGAAATAGATTTCGAAAACGTATGAAAGACGAGTAATTACATCATTGAACCGACTTAAATCGTTGCTAGCGAAAGTACCGTCGCGTTTCTTTTGCACTTTGATAAATCATGCAGTCGCATTATACACGCACATTTTCTATAGCGCAGAGCGCGGTTGCATAAAAGCTCCTAGGAAACCAGGCTTCGCTCTTTGTTTAATTCCAGCGCTCTCGCTTTTTTTTCAATGAAAAATATGTACGCGACTGAAATATTACTGGCGTTTCTTTGAAAAGCCCGCGAGGCTTTTTGGAGCGGCGTATCCACATTCGCGTACATTGTGCTTCTGAAAAAAAAAAGAAGAAACCACACGAAAAAAGAATAGGAGAGCAAGCAACTTCGAAAGGGAGCGAAAATAGCGCGCCAAGATTTAAATGACACGAGAAAAAAAGTGAAAAAAGAACGCCGCAAAACAGGTTGCCGAGCGAGTTTGTGCACATCTAGGAATCGCGAAATAGGTCGGCTTGTTAAATAGCAGAAAGCTAACGAATAAAGCTTTTCCACGACGCGACCGCAGTTGTCGCTCTCATCTTCCGTCCTTTTTCTTTTTCCATTTTTTGTACTTTTGACGTGCACTGTTGTGTGAGTTCGCGACGCCTCTTTTTTTGTGTACATTTGTATTTTTTTTTCTTTTCGCGTCGCTTTATATCGTTACTAACGTTACGGAAACGTCGTGTAAATTGAAAAGCATCCTCCGATGTATATATTTCTTTGTCTCGGAGCTCTCCGAAATAACTCGCGATTTAATGACATCAAATTAAAAGCCGCTGGATGCAAATTTAATCCGTCTCGTTCATTTTTTACCCCGTCCTCTCTGCCGCTCATGAATTTGTTTCCATTCCACGAGGCGCCCTCGTACACGCTTTAATATATCCATAAAATTCATGCATTGTGGCGCGATTCATTAAGGGAGGGGTCGTCATTTCGCGCACTTTTTATTTCCCCGAGATGTTCATGACAATTTGAACCGGGGTCTCCACCGACGCCGTAACTCTCCGCGGGGGCGAAAATTGCACCCGCTAAATTAGTTTATTGCCCCGGGGGAAAAAAATTTGCAATTTAGACGGCAAACGTGGCGAAAGAAATTTAACGTGTAATGCGAGCGGAAGTTGCGAGAAATCCATAAACCCATCAGTCGGCCAATGTTTCCTCCGTTCTTCCTCTCGCACAGAAACAATTCATCGTGTTATTCTTCATTGATTTTCCTTTCTCCTTGTAATCTACTATGTAGAGTTTTTCAGAAAAAAAAAAAAAGTTATAGCATCTTCATCAATAACCGCCTCATCAAAACGTGAAAAAAGAAAATAATTTGCGCACGGGTCGTAAATCAAACCGACAGTTGATTCATTTATTTATTCATAAATTCTGCGAGCTTACACAGCTCGCGTTGCCGGTGACAGGGTAAGCCATAATACAAGAAGGGGGCGAGGCAGCGAAAAAAAAATCGAGAAGTGTATAAGAGGCAGCTTGTCAACTGTGAAAAAAGAAGCGGAAGGAAAAAAAAAGTCAACTGTACATCAGTAAAGCTTGAAGCAAACGAGAAAAATGTTCACAAGGACTCGGGACGTAGTGGCTGGAGGGCTGAGAGGCGAAATAAAGCGGCTTGGCATATTATGTTTGCCGCGTAATGGCAACGTCGAAAAGAGACGACAGGCGGGGGTGGCGGCAGCGAGTTTCTCTTTAAACAGACCCTCGTGCATTTCATCCCTTCTCGCGACGAGCGCCACTAGCATCGTTGTCGTCATCGCCATCTTGGTGCGAAAGCCACTGTCGTAAAACCGCACACTTAATTTGCCTTGCAAAATTCAGTCCGTATTTTCGTCCCGGGGCCCTCCGTCTCCTTTCTCATTCTCTTTATTCGTCCACCTGTCTCGTTTCAGGCGCCTCCTTCTCGCTCGCTCTTCGTCGAGAGGCCTCGGCAAAGTGCGAAAAGCGAGACCGGGGTTGGGGCAGACGCCTGAGGGAGAAATTTAGACCAAAAGGTCGAGTAAAATATGGAGAGCTCGGGGCGGTGGTAGCGAAAGAAGAAAAGTGTGCTTAAAATATTAACGCCGGAGGCGCTCGCGAGAAGGGCTCTTTGTTCCGGGCGCCAGGGGGGCACACACCGGCAGGGGGTCGCTCCGCAAACAACTCGCCCTGCAAAATAATACATGATTTTCAAAGAGTGTGTTCCCGACAACCGAAACACGCGCTCCAAAATCATCCCTGGTTTTTTTCACTCCTCTCTTTTGAAACCGCAAAGTTTTCGTCCTGAAATCACATTTTTTCAAATTTCTTTCGTAACGTTTTGTTGAACTTCATAAGTTGAAAATGAAAATCAGAAATTAAGTCCCCTAAGTTCCACGTTAAGCACACCTTTTTGAACCAATTTTTTTTCAACAAATTAAACTAAAAACAAAGAATTTTTGATTCAGAAAATCCTCTCGTCAGTTTGATGGAACTCATTTGTGCAAACCATTTTTTATTTATTTTGTGAAAAAAAAACTGGTTAAAAAGAATAAAGAAGTGAGCAGAATTATTGCATTTGAAACGAGCACCGCGGCGCGTTGGCACAATATTTTAGTTGAGGGCGAACTTTTGCCTCTCTGTCTCTTTTCATGTCACGAGCGTTGGCGCTAATGAAAAATCTTGAATTTTCCATGAAGGAATTACGCTGTCACTTGCGAAAAGGGGCGCGACGCCGCAGCTTTGTGCAGCACTCGCACCGGCCATTATTCTCGCACGAAAAACACGATTTGCGATCCGTGCGATGTGCAAGCTTTAGAAATGGTAACGCGCCATTGTTGGCGTTTCTTTTTGTCTACCTCCGTTCGGCGTCGTCCAGATTTCCGTCGCCAGAAAACCGCACCAAAAGCGCTTGTCTTGAATTAGGATAATTATAGCGCATTGTTGCGCATTTATTATGTCTTTTACGTGATTCCTTCCTGCACCTTTATCATCCACAGAATACAAATTTTTTCCCTCGTAACTTCTGTTCAATCTCCAACTGTACTGGAATTTTAGTTTTCATTATTTACTTATAGTTTTTGCCCCAACGAAGTAAAATAACATGAATACATACTTCTTTCGAACATGCAAAAATAATCATGTTCAATTTTGCGTTTCTGTAAAAAATAATTAATCAGGAATTCTAAAAAGTGAAACGAGGAGGTCTGAGAGAAATGCGTGGGTGCAATTGAATTTGCATGAGCACGGATAATAATTGCGAAAAGGTGGGAAATGTGTGCTGCGAAATAATGGGGTACATCGCTGTTGGCATCCATTTGCTCTGCGACGTGTTGAGTATGAAACCACTGCACTATTCAATAGCGCTGGCGCTGCTGCTCCTCGACGTTCCTTTGATCTTCGTAGCTCGAGAATACTTAGTGCCTGCATGTATACATATTTATGTCGCGTGCATCCGCGTAAGCGACCCAACACATGTCTCCTGCACACGATACAGCCGGCAGTCTGAGCGAGACGAAACAGCACGAGAGGTGTCGAATGTGACCGCGACACTTAGTGTTTGCTTCGACGCTCTTAGAACGTGCTATACGTTGTGCACATATCTCAAATGAATAATGCCAAAGCTCACTGCTACCAACCTCGCAATGCAAAACCCACGCGGATTTATCGTCTTTTCAAAATAGTGTGGGATTTTCGTTGTCGGCTAATTGCAAGGGACTCCGAAAGCATTCAATTATTTAATCCCTCGTTGCGATAAGTGTGCGAGATTATCCTTATCCCTCTTGCTATCAAAAATGTCCTTTCAGTCAACAAAATTATTTACGGCCTAATGTCTGATGCATATCAGAATGAAATGTGGTTCAAAAACAATCTGTCAAATTTTACCTGCTGTTTTTTTTACTTCATGAGGGAGTCTACGCCTTGTTTCTCTGCAGGTTTAGCTTGAGGGATGCGTCAAATTTCAAAATCTTACAGAAGTACCTGAAAAATTACAAGAATCATCAGAATGTACTGAAAAGGAACTAGCAAATTACTAAATATTACTAAGAAGTAACTGAAAAAGTTGATATTTGTGGAATCGCAACGAAAAGATGGATTCGACTTTATTACTGAAACGACCACTTTAATTGATCGTCTGTTTTTCTATTTGCGAAAGGTGACTTTTTGTATTTGGGTTGGTGCTCGAGGCTATTATAAGTACATAACAATACACGCGTCAGCAGCACGAAGCAATAATCGCGTGGCAGATACGTAGAGCACGTTTCATTTAGCAAATTGGCAATAAATGGCGATGCCCATCGAAGTCACCCCACGAGCATTCGTTGGCGTCTGCCACTCCTTCTGGGGCCCCTCGACGAATTAAGTTCAGAGAGCAGCACAGTTTATGGGGTTAGATTTCCACCCCATCTTGTCCCGAGATTGGTATCTACACCTACACATTAGAGGGCGCTATGACAGAGTCACGCACACGCACGCTCAGCCACGCGATCCAAAGCCATAAACGTAAACAAGGGCTGTTATAGCCCCGGTACAGAGCTCATGCACACAATATTGGTGGGGGTGTTTTGCGCCCGTCGCTTTTCGGTTGCGTTTGCCTAATCGACGGGATTCATCTTTGCGACGACAGATAAACAGCCGCCACCGACGACAATTCCATTTGCCGGCTTTAAAACGTCCGCTCGCTTCTAAATTACGCCATCATTGCTGCCCCGGGTGCCAAAGATAGTCCAAGGACGATTAGAATGATTTAATGATCCTTCCGATTCGAGGGCTCGTACATAGTTATCAGCGATCGACACAAAATTTTCTCACAAAATGGCAGATGCAAATTGTCCGGTGCGATAATTGAACGAACAAAAAATAAATTATTAAAACGAAATTATTTAAAACAAAACTATGGACTTGCCAACCTAATCAAGTATGTGAATCGAGGTTGGGTGAGAAATTCAAAATTTGCAAACACACAAAATAGTTAATAACCTCAACAATTCTGTTGTATTCTCTCCATGGGTTCATCGCCTATTATGATTTTAAATTATGGACGGTAATGTACAGCGACCCCAAAAAGCGTTTTGCATGTACGTAACTTGATATCACACAGGGACAGAGATTTAAAAAGTGTTCTAAAGAATAAATTATCGTACAAAATTAGATGGCGATAGGAGCGATTAGATCGTGCCTAGTCGAGGCCGCAACTTCCACTGCTTTGTGAGCGTAATGGTCTTGGGAAGGAAACAAAAAATTAATCGAGACGGGTTGTGTGTAAAGACGATGCTCACATCGATAAGTTTCTCCCCGGCGAAAAAAAAGTCGCCAACCCTCCTGATGATCCGTCCGATTCGATTACGCTTGACGGACTCCCTTGTGAAAAGAGAGTAGAGGCAAGAGCGTATATATACTTATAGTTCGACGATCGACTGTTTTTGCTGTCGTGGGGAGCGTAAACAAGCCACTATGCCCTTCATGACACGAGCTCAATCAAGCGACAGGGCAAAGGATGACGTGAGACGAGAACGTCTGATGATCGCATAAACATCATTCGCCATGTGTCTCCTGATATTCATATAAGACAATTCAACCCTCCAACTGAATGCATTAGTCAAATTGGCTCTTCTTTCAACCGCAATTCGTTTAGTAACATTTAAAAAAAATATGTTATTTGCTACTTGAAAACAGTTTTATATTTCTGCTTGCTTAAAAACATGGCCAAATTATTTATTTCTAAATTATTTGTGAAATAAATAATCATCTTAGTGTCATTTTTATCGAATCCCATAAAATTTATGAATAACAAATGATAGAAAACGGATTATTATTTTAAAAATAGTAACTAATAGGAGTATTGTAAACTAGATAAAAAATAAATTTGGACGATTGTCCCCGTGGGTTTGCGACATTTGGCAGGTTTGAATAAAAAACTGAAATAACAAGTGTTGGAAATCGAGATGAGTTAATGCTCTATGAGAATTTGGATGAACAGTCGTGCGTACAAGGCACGTCAGGAGCGACGAGGGACGAAGAAAAAGGGCGTACGTGCATGTGGGACGAGACGGGGATAATAAAAAGATTTATTCGGCTTTTATCCCGAAGTTATTCAGCTCTTTTCATCCACCCGGGGGCCTTTTTACTTCCTTTTTATAAGACTCTCCTCCTGGCAATGGCGCACCGGAAAACGGGCGAGAGAAAAAGAATGGAGACAGGGGTTCTCCTGATTAAAATATACGAGCGAGATTCGCAGATTTCTTATGCCGTAGTCTCGGCCTGGGATATTCGGGGAATCTGAAATGAGAAGAGGGCCGCACGCCAAACCCCGCAGACTCGCTCGTCTCGCTCTATATAGTCGCGTTCTGCAAACGACGATGGAATATTAGGCGTGCGGATATTACCAGCATTGCCAAGGGATCAACGATTCCAAAAAGAGTGATCTCGCTCTGCCCCCAACCGCTCCTCTGTCAGTGTCACGTCGCCAGGATTTTGCGGATTATGCCCCGACCCTGCGTCCAAACTTTTTCCATATGTAACACCGAGTTAATTTATATTTGCGATGACTTACCACTGTTACAACCTTATCATTAGTCTCCCTCTTGAATTATTCATTTTTCAACTAACTTTCGTTTGAAACTGTTTTTTTTAACTATTTTAAACAACTGTTACGAAGTAATACAAGTTTAAATGATGAATATTTAAATTTGTCATCATCTTTTTTACAATTTTTCGTACTGGGAATTTTATACTATGAATCGAATGAGGACGCTGAGCATATTTCTGTTCGCTTGTAGCAACTCCTCTTATTTATCACCTACATCATCGAGGGTCCTTAGGAACTCTCGAAAGAGACTCTCCGACGTTGTCGCAGCTACGACGCAATTACGACCGCGCTTAATTTGTTTGAAGTACACTGCAGTAACGACGGAGGTGCTAATGGCACTGCCTTCCAACCCCTCGATGTTACCCTCTCTTCATATCTTATACATACACATACGTTCAACCTAGAGAGCCGCCGCTATTTGAACATTTATATTAATATTACGTATCTATCCAGAAACGGAAATTTCGCGGCTCGAACAGTTTTTCAATTTTCAAATAAGTTAATCAATGTCACTTACTAAAATGCAAGGAGTGCATTCTGGATTTACCTTGTGAAAAGTCAATTTACAAAATTAATAATTTCGACTTAGTTCGAAGTACTGGGGAGACATTAATCTGTCCTCGGTTGACATATATTTATATATGAAGGGGACTTAATACGTATCATTATCGAAGGAGTTCTGTCTCTGCAGAAAGTGAATATCGATCCTGTAATATCACTAACCAAAGTAGTTGGTATAATGATAGGCTGAAACATCGACATGGATGAATATAATGGACACCCTGAGTCCAATTTATAAAACTATACATTAATATTTCAAAGTAAGAAAACAAAAAATGTGCAAATAAAAGAGAGTCAAAAAAAACTATGACCACAAATCTCGTTGAAGAAGTGTGCACTAGATTAAGAAACAAAGGAAAACTAAACAAAAGAATATCTCGAAAAATTAGAATTGAGTTTTTTTGTTTGAAGTGTACATGTTTATCTAATCCAGTATCTGAGAGCAAGAAGGTAAGTTATTTTTGGGCTAGTGTTGGTGTGCTAGTTAAATAGTTCGCCTTATCAGCAGTCACGTAATCGCGTCGCTTGTATATTAAAGCTAGTGCTGTCGCGCATGGGATGCTCGACGAAATATATACGTGTGTCGGAGGTCAGAGACAGAGGGGGCGCTAGAGCGAGTCTGTTGATTGGAGTAATTACAGTAATTACTGAAAGTTTCAGCGGACTTGCAGCAAAATGGGGATACAGCGGTTATATGGTTTCACAACCGCATTCACCACCAGTACCACGTTGCAGTCCGATCCGTGGCTGCTGTTTCTCTTACTACCACATTAATGTAACGCCTTTGCTATCACAGAGGCGAATTCAAATTCCCCCGAGGCAAAGTTCGTTATTGGTGATGGAACGCAGATATGTCATCAAAGGTCTCATCATTTTACTTCAACTTCAAATCAACTTTTCAAAAAAAAAAAAAAAAAAAAAAATTCCAGGGAAAAGTTTCCACAAAAACAAAGATTACATTTTTCAAATCAAAAATCATTTTGAAAGTGAAACTGATTTTAAAACTATTGACTAACTGGATTAATAATATTTTGTGATTGTTTGAAAATGATGTGTGGCAATTAGTCTAGTTGGTCTTATCGAATAAATATAATGAAAACAGAAGAATGTGAAAAGAGAATGAGAGATTGATGAAAAGTGACTGGTAATTGTTGAAAATGAATGGACAAAAGAGGATTTGCGGAGACGGTCGATAATTGATAATTTATTTGACACGATTGATAATGTACGGGAACCGCATGATTTGAGCGGCGTATCGCGAGTGGGGTAACACTATCTTGCTTGATTTAAGCTATTCGTCACGCATTTCGACGCGGCAAACTGATTTTCGAAATCACGTCGAGGTATTTGACAGAGGGGAGAGCAGTGAGAGCAGCCCTGCACGGTTGTTGCGTCAAAATGCAATTTTCAACATCGCCGAGTATACATCAATCATTCCGCAAGAATTCACACACGGAATATGACTGAACATTTTGTTGTTCGAAGCGACGGCGCGCGTGCAATTTTGCACAAATTACAATAGCCGCTCGCACGAAAATCATTCAACGGCTTTCCGACGGTCTAAATATTTTACAATTACAGAGACGAGCAGCTGAAAGCGAGCTAACGTAATTCACTGCCATAAGTGGACGCAATTATTCTCCCAGCAAACTTTGCAAATCGATTGCTCGATCAAAGTCAACAGCTTTTTTTTTCATTTTACAAAATTCAATTTCCCTGATAAAGATGTTACCTTTCGAAAACGACGTTAATGAAATGACATAAACGGTCGTGCAAACACTTATTACTTGAGAGTTGAAAAAAAAATGGAAAATGAACAAATAAAATTAGAGCACAATTTTGCCAGTCGATTAGATGTCTCTGGGCTAGCAATAAGTCGTAGAATTTATTGGCAATCTGAGTTCATTCACTTATCGTCGCTGAAGTAATCGCGCCGAACGATGAGATTCAGTGGAGGTTTGTATCGACGTATCAAAGAGCCAAGGATCGCTTGGTATATCAATTTAATTACGTGGCAAGCGAGCTGTGAAGCTCTGTGTGATTTGGTGCGCGCGTTGTCGCCGTCGCGGTTCGAGGAGTCGCGTGACGAATGGATGTAAAAAATAAAAGACGAAACGAAAGCGCCTTGGCGAAATCTATGTAAGCGGATTCTCCCCTTCGAACTATAACGGAGCCAACGAGGCGAGCGTCGTTCCGCAGAGAAAGCTTGCTCATCGATTCCCGCGAGACCCACGGGATCCCGTGATACAAGAAAAGAAGAAGCAGCTTGTCCTTGTCGCGCCAGAGCGAGTCCACGCGATAAGGAATGCCGGCTTACAAAGGGAGAAACACGACGCTCGAGGGGGGCAAAATACTCGAGATGAAAAGATACAACATTGTTGGGAACAATGAAGCGCCGGGAAATTTCACGCAATCTCGTGATATTCCTTGGTATCTTTGAAATCTCCCAGGATTCCGAGGGAATAAGGATCGTCCAAGTGGAAATAGAGCGATGAAGCTCCAAGTGAATTGCCGAACGAGCGCCATTATTGCGAAATACTGTCAAACTTGATCAACCAAGCGTGTTTACGATACGTGACGCTTTTTCGCCAGCTTTTTCAGTTTTCCTTTTTTTCTTCTTCTTTTTTGTTTCTTCTCGTTCGAGTTTATGAACTTGTGATCAATTGGCGAACATTGCCAAAATTGAGGGTCCATTTTTTACACTCGAGTGGAAACAATTTTTACCAACTCTTGAGAATTTCGTTTGTTTTGAAATGATGACTTAGTTGACTTGATTCAGATAACTATATAGTTTTGATTCATTCAAATTCGATATTCATACACTGATTAGCTGCCGGAATATTGGATTTTCGAGTAGACAATTACTGGCAGACTGCAAAGACATAGTTATTCGAACCTAAACTTTAACTGAACGTGATGCAATCGGGACAGAAATGTGTACTGCATCTGTCAAGCGTTCATTTCAATGACCGTTTGCAACACACGACGACACCGACGATTATTAAGTTTAAATCTGCATTGACGTGTGTTCAAACTCAAATTGGATCGTGCGGAATCAACATTCCTCCTTTATTTCATCTCGTAATCCAACTTTTGCCAGCGTGCAAAATATCCTGCGATGAAAATTATTGTTCACAGGAAAAAAGAACTATTTTCATTTCGTTTTTTGTTAGTTAAGCACTTTCTGCTGATTTGGAGAAAAGGGAAATTGGAAAAAATGTTATTCTCATTTGGCAGAGGATGTAATCCTGGGAACAATCTCATCAGGGTGTCGCTTGTAAAAAAATCTATTAGTGCAGCTTCTGGGTGCAAAGTGCTGGTTCTTTTTTATATACACGTGAGAACTCATTTGCTCTTGAACCGCGAAGAGGAGCTGGCGGAGCGAATTTTCAGGGACAAGTGCTTGCAGAGCTTGCGTGCCGCGAGAGAGTGATATAGAAAGCCGGGGGAGAGGAGGGACGGGTCGGAGAAGAAAACCAAGGCAGCGGAAAACGATGGCACTGAGAGAGTCGACAAAGCTGTCGAGATAAAAAGTAAATGAGAAACAAAAGAGGTTGGGAGGGCGCGGCGACGGGGGACGTCGAGGGGCGACGTTGAAAAGGGCGCTCGTGCACCGTAAGGGTCGCTTTGAGCGTCAGACGTGCCAAGAATAATGTGCTCTGAATTAGGCGTCGCTGCCAAGAGGTTTCCGAGGCAAAGCCGTCGAGGAAAAATCGAGGGAAATTAATTAATAGAGCCTACACAGGTAATTAAGTTTTCAAAACGTCTGCGTTCGTTTACCCATCCTATTTTCTCGTTCTCGCTATATTTCTTGTGTCGCGTCGCTCTTTCATCCTGGGGCTCGATTTGCGAACACACTTTGCATTTTTATCGACTTTTCTGAGTTTGATATATAATGGGAAGTCGCCCCTTCTGCTATATCAAGTGAAATTTCACCTCGTCGTATTGCACGTGATTGAGTCATCGTTTTTAATTTCCGACAATGGTCTTTGTTATGATTTTTTTTTATTTTTCGAGTTATAGAATTTGTTTCAACTAAAAACCACGCCCTTTTCAAAAATCTTGTTCTGAAAACTAGTTCGAGTTCTTGAAATCTCTAAATTCATACTTTAATCATACTTTAATTGATTAAGCTCAATCGCAAAAACAAAATTCATTGCAAAAAACTATTCAAAATTTTTCATACCAACTATTAACTACCATTTATACATCTAAACACAGCTGCGATATCAAATTAATTGTTCATTTCCTCAAACGAGGAATTTCTGAGAACGAATTGTTCAATGACAAAATAAATCTCACAACTAAATACCACGTTTGGAACAAATTATAAAACAATCAAACATCAACAACGCATAAGTACAAAGAATAAAGAAAAAAAATTACAAACCGGAAGCTACTAAGTACACACATTTGGTTCCAGGAATACGTACGATTACAAAAATGTCTCGCAAAATATCCGGTTTATGCGTAAAAGAGAAAAGAAAGAGTGGCAAGTATCAAAATTTCGGAGCAAATTGAAATCTATCATCGGAACGATTTGACACGTTGAAAATTATCGTCGTTGGCAGTTGTCGCGCCATCCGACGAACATTCGTGTATGAATTTCACGCTCGGGTCGGTTCTACCTTTTGGTTTTGCTGTGCTCAACACACGTAGACGCGTACAATCCCGTGGGCACGGATGCAACCAAGTTGTACCAATTTGCTAATAATTGTTGCAGTTATGTTAACTCTCAATCAGGCGTGCTCTCTCGTTGAGCGTCGAGTTTCATGCAAATGTGATGTTTGACGGCACGGCGGCCTCGCTCGCACGAAACAAGGACAGCAGACAGTCGGATAATCTGATTAATTTGAGAAAGCCGAGGGTCGCAGAGACCGAGGCAAACATCGACGATTAAAAGCGACTGATGGCGATCACTTTTCTCTCTCGTCAATTGATTTACGCTGAAAATATCACAACTTTAATGAGATACTTGTTGACGCTTTATAACTCTGCGAAATAACGTCATAGCGATTTTCTCGCTCGACATTGTGTTTCACGTCAGTTTGCCAGTCGATTTTGCTTTTGAAGGCGAAACCTGCTTGTCTGATTGGAGCACTAAATGAATCGGTAATCGATCACATTACCCGATCGCAAAATTTTCCTCCGGAATCTTATTAACGATTTTGATCGCTCCAAAGGCTCGGAAAAAACTGTTTTCCTTTTTTTTTGCCGTTGCCGTTCATTACACGCGCGGACATACAAAGTCGTTAATGACGTTTCAATTGGTTGCGAGTAATTTTCTGAATTAGTCTCTGATAAGTGATTTTGCTTTGAAGAAAAAAATCGGTTTTCACAACCGTTCAAGGATTTGAGTCTTGGGAAATTACATTTTGAGAAGGTAATTTGTGCGATGTTGAAGACGTTGATTAATGAAAGAGAGAGAAAGGAAAAAAATTGTTGACTATCTGAATGTCCATCGTTTAACAAACCCATTACGTAAGCGAGGGTAGGAAGAAAAAAAAACGCGAAGAAATAAATAACTTCATCGTTGTAGAAATGCGAATTTTGCATGTTCCACGAACTCGACACGAGAGATGTTATCGAAAAAACCTGTCTGGAAAGTACACTTGGTGTTAAGATCCAGGCGTGTATTTCTTCGTTTAATTATCGATCAGATAAGCACACATCGGTCGCACGTGAATAATATACGCGAAATGTGCTAATTACATTAGTTACAGGTGAGTGTCGGAACATTTATTCGCGAACGTTGTGTAGCGTAACGATCGGCTTAGCATCTGACTAATTAATTATACCTCGCTATGATACCGTGAGAGTACAAATTCAATATGTTATTGATGGATGGATATTTCTCAGTAACAATTTTGTAATGGCAAATAATTTGACATGGAGAAACAAAATGGTTGGTACTCTGAAAGTTGAGTGCATTTTTTGGAAAGTGATGATCATTGTGTTTACTCGATTTGATTCCAGGTCTAAAATACTGCAGCCAGTTTTAATCAGTTTGATCAGATTTACTCCGGTGCGCCAGCAAAACTGATAAGGCACGGTCGAACTCGATCAAATTTAATAAACTCTAATCTAGTTCGGTCACGTATTATTCGGTTTCGCTCAATCTGTGGCTTGACATAAGTTCGGTTGCTTTTATTTCGTCATTTGTCATTTTTGAAATGTTTTTTTTTCAGTTTTTCATCAAATTTATTTACTGTAAATCAAATTGCTAATTTCTTCGTTTATTTTACAACAGTAAAAAGAAACTGTTCCGTAGATTTTAGAAGTTTTTGTAAATAAACATTCTATATCTGTTTACAATCTTCATCACAGGGTTTATTGCAGCCAAGTGAAATAATGGAAATACAACTCGACACACCACGACGTTAGCCAAGGAAAAACAAAAAAAATGAACGAGGACGTAAAGCTCCGTTTCATTTCCGTCGACAAGGTCTGCGATAATTCAAAGCATCTCGCACTCCCTTATCTGCTGGAACGTAATACGGCTAATAGTGCATTGTAAAAGGTAATGCGAACTTCATCCATTCTTTCCATCTCGTTTCAAAATAGCTGCGATTATCTGGGTCCTGGGGTGGCTCAAGACAATAAACATTTTTCCACTCCAGTAAATAAAAGTACTAAGATCTACTCCTCCTTTTAAGCAAACTGTTTATCTACTCCCACTTTACAGTTTCCACAAACAAACTAAATCAACGAAACAACAAATTTAAAATCCTCATTTCTTTTTTCATCATCAACAACAAGACAAACAAAAAGTTGCAACTAAAAATGAAGTAATGAAAGAAATGAAGTTCAAATGCAGCCAGCCAACTAATTCAAAAGATTAAACGATAAGGGTGTTTTGTGTGTCTTCGCATCAACTGACAGTGAGTAAGGGGTCGCAGAAATTTTGTATTGAGTTACAAGACCTTGATAGTTAATAATGTTGGGCGCGCTTTGGGAAGCGAGATAGCGGGAGGAGGGGGGGGGGTGTTGGTTTACACGTAGGATTCGCAGCGACAGACGGAGCAAGTTTGGGGATGAGCCTGATGAAGTTGTTGATACAATCGCAAGTCTGGCAGGGCGCAAAAGAGGGTGGGCAGGTCTATTACCAACCCTTGCCAACATCCGGCGAGCTTGCGTTAACTGTGTGTATGTTAAACATGCGATCCCATGTTGCCCCGTTCCACACTCTCTGTGCAACTACTCCCTCGCAGTCACCCATTCTGACACTCTCTCGTACTCCGCACGCGTCCCTCACCCCTCGCGGAGTCGACTCAACACCAAGAGCGAGCCCGAACATGCTGTTACAGCCGCGTCGAGCACCTGTTTCCTCCAAATTGACACGTCCCCCCTCCCTCTCCCTCCCACCCCTCTAATCACAAATGCATATCACCGACGCTTCTTGCAGTTTTTTCATTTCTATTTAATTTCATACTTTTGGGAAAAAATGTTACAAAAAATTGTGTACTGTGAAACTAACAATTGATTCTATGAAGTTTAAAGCCTTGACTTTTGATCACCCTGTTGGCTCACCGCCTGTTTCTAAAGCTGTCTATAGACGTGTATATTTGGAATAGTGAATTTCAAGTACATTTGAAATGTACGCGTATAACCAGCATTAATTTGTTCTTTGATAAAGATAATCAATTCCGCGCGCATAATTATGAATTATTATGATAAGCAAAATTGCATATATCATCGCGCGTGACTGTGTAATCTAATATTCATTCACGATCAAACGCGCGCTGGCATTGTTGCGCCGAGCTCATGAATGCTGAATGAACGCGCACACACGCACTCGCCAAAAACAATTTCAATGCCTCGCTGCTGGAGGAACAGAAAAAATGATCATAAAAGGAGCTCAACTTATGTTTCGAACGCGCACTGCCAATCGCAACACTTAATCTATTAATGGCCGCGAGTTCAGATGGATAAGCACGTGCACTTTTAATATCTCCTACAACCTCTCACTTGAAAGCTTTGAACTCTCAAATCAACTTTCACTCAACTTGGGTTTTATCTGGTTCTCAAATTTTAAAATATAACAATCAATTTTTCAAAGAAAAACAAACTGTCAACTGTGTGCGAATTTTCGCATGACAAATTGTGGTAATTAATTCTTCGTGATTGTCATATCTGGACCCTTGGTAGGTGATACTTGTCTCTTGACGTTGAAAACCCACATTGATACTTTACCCCACGTACGTTTGAAGTGGGCCGATAATCGTCACGTCACAAGTGCCTGATCGAAGCCCATCACAGAGTGCCAATAAGGGCAGCGCGAACGCGCAGACGCGTCGAAACTTTTGCTTGTTTTTTGTCGCTTGAGAGCCATCATCGCTGGCGTATCGAGAGTCGCGACCCATCTCCAACATGCAACGAGAGAGCTGAAAGTTCAAAAGCTTTTTGTAAACGAAGGGCGAGTCGTTATTTGCGATTACACCGAGCTTCCCCATGTAATGTCGAAGAATCAAATGGTAGCTGATGAATCTATTCATGAGTGCTCAGAGAGGGTGTTCCTTGAGAATTGCATCACTGTAATGGAACATTTTTTTCGTCCTGTTAGCATTGCTAAATTTTTGTATTTTATTTTCTTTTGGAACTTATCAATTTAATAGAAATTTTTCGATCGTTTTTCTTATTTATAATAACTTTTTGATCCAACCTTATGTTTTTTTCATAATTAAAAAAAGAATTTTTGGACATCGATGTATCTCGATTCGTATTTCGATATATCTTGATCGATATCTCGATTTATATATCGATTTATCTCGATACTAATCGATACAATACGATATGTTTCGATACGTTTCGATTATGATCGATATATATTGAAATTAATCGATATATCTTGATATGAATCGATATATTTCGATATTAATCGATATAACTTAATACTAATCGATATATCAAGAAACTCTCGATACACTTGTTTTGATTGAAATGTCCATACAAAAAATGTGTCTTTATTTTTTTAATCCTACGAATTGTCATCATCTCGGACAATGCAAAGTAATAAATACGCATGAGTGGACGCTGAAGAGACTTCCGTCTCAAATGTCGTTTGCTCATGTGCGGTAGTCGTTGACTCCATTTTCAATTTCGTGAGCAGCCCTCGCTTCCGCCCCGAAGGGCGTATAAAAAAGTTACCCTCTGTCGTTGGGCGCAGCGACTTCATAACATTAAATTCAAGTGCCAAGTTTCCGCTTGTAATGCATATGTGCGAAGGTAAAGCCTTCTTCCTACGGCTCATAAATGTTATTACGCGACCCCCGTCTTCGCCGACTCATGCCCGCACACAAACTCACTGCAAAGCCTCAAAAGTGTATATAAAAGCACTGCCACTGACCGTATACGCCAACGACCTTTTTGCACATTTTTTTTTGTCAAATTCTTCGGCTTGTTTGCGCTTGTTTTGTCACCTTTAATGCGGCCTAGAAATTATTGCGAAACTCCATGGCTGGATTTTAATTAATAAATGCACTTTAATGGACTGAAACCGCGGTTCAAGGGACAGGCTCTACGCAAAATTATGTAAAAGTTGATCCGATTGTGTACAACGAGAGATGTAAAGTGGATTATGTAAAATGTCAATCAAAGCGGCTTTCCAAACTGAAAATAAATTTTCTATTACAAAAATTAAAGGTTGATGTAATCAAAAATTCGAATTAGCAGATTTACTGAGATTTTTAACCTCAAATTGTGGAAAAGTAATGTTGTTTTTGAAAGTCATAAAAAAATCGAACAATTTCATCTGACTTTTGATTGCACTTTGGCGTTTTGTTCGAATGTTGGTGTGCATGTCAAGTGTCAAAGTAACGTTTTATTGTTATTCAGATGACAAGAGTCGTTGGTTCAACATTTTGGGCGTAAAACGGCACTGAAAAGCGTTTTATGTCGACAAGTATATACAGGGAAAATATTAAGCTGATGATAACATTGCTGTCGAGTTGATAGGGCCAAGTGTAACGCCGGTTCATAATTCAAGCCGTGGCAACGATATCGAAAGCTGTGCACCTCGTTTACGTGGGAATTGCGTAAGCGCGAAGCGAGATAGCTTCTAAAATGGTCGTTTCGGCCGATTTAACGATCACGGGAACGAAAGAGCGTTTTTATGAGAACCGACGTTACGTGTATCTACGCCGCGGAAATATCCTCCGAATTGTGCAAAGCGGAGTGACGCATTAAACTTCAATTCGTAGAAACTCGACATAATGTTCTCTGAACCGAATAAAAGATCATCTCTTTTCGCAACAATATGAATCGGGATAGCGAAGGCAAAAAAAAAATTGAAAATAGAAGGCACAAATTTAATACGAAAAATTCCGACGATGAAAAATGCATAACTGTGGAATATAAAATAGCGGATCGCAAAAATTGGTTCAATGTAAACGGCAGTATTAATTCATTAAGCCGAAACCAAGATTGAGCGCAATATCAGTTATGCAAATTGACCCAATTAAACTTTAAACAAAATGCAGTTAGCTGCATAAAGCTGCGAAGAGCGCAATTATTCCAAAACTCGCGGGTAACGTAGTTAGCTCAAAGTGCATTTGATTCGCTTATGAAACGGTGGTTATGCACATGTCACCGCGAAATATTCATAAAATTTATCGAATTTCGTCCGACCGATGCAGCATTTCTTTATCGGATCGAATTCTCTATTGAAACGCTTTTAAACGTGAAAAACCAAATTTTCTAAATTTCATTTTTCTAACCAAATTTTTTCCATCTATAGAACACAGTACTGAAAAATGAGCAAAAAAACCATCGAATGGTTTGGAAAAAGAGTAGCGAACCAAAAGGAAGATATGAAGCGAGAGAGAAAAAATTGTTTTGGGTAAATCTGTGTGTCGTAGATTACGATTTTGTTTGACACGAGGAGATTACATGTATCTACAGCGGGAAGCAGAAGGGTGATAAGGAGCGCGCGATTTTCGGCAAGTTCGGGGCAGATTTATGACGGCGATAAAGAACTATTACCATGCAGCCGGAGATAAAAGATATAAATTTAAGTGCGAAATAAGTAGATGAGACGTGATTTCTTTTTTTGTTCGAGGGGCCTCGTTGCGGCGGCGAGTAATGAAGTGGCAACACGGCTGTTCGAGGGGTTGGGCGAGCGATAGTGAGATTGATACCCGAAGTCACGTCGGTGTTGGTTGTAGGTGTCGAGAAACTGAATCCGAGGGAAGAAAAGCCCGAGTGGCTTTGCTCCGTCGAGTGGAAACGCTTCGCGTGGTTACAGTCGTTTTTCAAACGCGCCAAGAAATGCGAGCGCGTTTACACCCACACATCCAATTAATCGCCCTTTTTTCAAAGCCAACAAATTTCGCCGCGCTAAAAGAAATTTAATAATCCGGCTCTCGCGCTTTCCTTCGAATTCCTTCTCCACCACGTTTCTTTTTCGCCGATATCAATCAGCTGGGGAAAGTTTAAGCGCGTCTGCGATGGTGAATTTATTTTCAAAATAGAACGCTTTGAAAATTATCCTCGCCAAGTTTGCCAAGTCGGGTGTGTGTTCGTTGATTCAAAGATCTCGGATAGCTAATTAATTTATCTATCTATAATCTCGCACGGTTAACACCGCCGCGCCGTCTAAGCAGAGATTGCACGTTGACTTTCTCAACTAACTACCTAATTAAGCAACCCTTGTTGAGCAAGCTGCGATAGGCGGAGATCCCTCTTAAAAGGTATACCTTTTCAGTGCATTCATATAGCTTCTGATTTACTGACATATGTATATTCAACCAACTTAATCCATTCGTATGAAATTTCAATTAAGACTTGAAATGTCGTTATAATTTGTTAGAAAACTTGATCGGAAGGAATGAATGCTTTAACTTGCCATCAATATGAAAAATGAAAATTCGCCATGAGAATGCGCTGCAATTTAGGTTGTATATTCGCCCGTCAAAACGGTAAATGTATATCACTCGAAATTTACAGTTTACGTATCGCGTACAAGCCAAAGCTCGTAAAAATAATAACACGAGAAAAATATGTTGCGGCAATATTCCCAACGATGGGAAATCACGCTACGGGAGCCAACAACACCATCGGCCAGCCAATATTCTTTTGAATCGATTTTTACTGCCGCATCAAAACAATAACGCCACACGATCCGATGTCGCTAAACAAGGAACACTTTTTTCCAGTTTTTTTTAACAGTTTTCCGTTGAGTTGTTTGTGCAATACATTTGTCATAGGGTACAACGAAATTGATGACAAAAAATTCGGTTTCGCGTTACGCTTTAATTGTTTGGGAAAAATGGTTGTTAAAATTTGCTGGATACAGACGCCAAGAGGATAATATGGCTTATTGCACTCTCGAGCTGTAAGGGATTACTTAACCCCAAAAATAAATACGCCCTTTGTGAATTGCAAAACGCGAACAAAGCTAGGGGGAGTTACGCAACGGAAGTTATACGTTTAATTGAAACGAACATCCCGAGAACCTTTTATTAACATCTCTACTCTAGATTCATATTATTTTTCATATTTTTTTTTATCAATTCATAAACATGAACTTTATTTAATCAAATCAGCGGAAAATCGGACCAAGAAAATAGTTTTTATTGCTTGAGAATATAATTGATAAATGCAGCGGGGTCGATCAGTCAAAAGTCTTATTCAGATGAGAGCCATTGTATGTGAGTTGGCGAAACTAGCTATTAGAATTTTGAAAACCAACTGAGCCAAATATTTCTATTCATCGCGTCGGGTGGGTGAAAGTCGACGTATTTGCGTTCATCGTTTCGTCTCGCGCGAATCTTTGTAATCATCTCTCGAAACTCGAGTCAGCGATGGCGAATGAATTTTTTCCCCGAGCAAACGAATCCTTAAGGGCCCTCGACAGGCCTACCCACACATAATGCGTAGTGCTTCTCCAGCACTCAACGAGAGCCCTACAAGCGACAATGCGCCGGAGCCAGGTATCCGTGGCTCTATAAGAGCAATAAGCTCGGCAAAGCAAGGGGCTGCCACTTTTCGCCCGCACTCGATGATACGTGCATTATCAAGTGCGATGCGTTTTTAAGCGCGCCGGTTATTACGTGCACATAACGCTCAGACCCCTCTTTTTACGTTTCAATGTTCTTTTAATAGTTGTTACGATTCTTTCTGATCACCCCTCACGGCTTATATCACTGCACTTTCGGTTATGAAAAATCTCTCCCGCTTTTAATGCCAATATCAAGCCATTCTTCACATTTGCTTTCATTGCGACTGTTTTATTGCCAAATTCAAATCTTGTTATTATTATTTTCTATACGAGGAAGCGAAATGTTTCCTCGTTTTTTTAGTTTGACACATTCAAAGTAAAATCAAAAGTTAGTGAAATTTTGGTCCCTTTCATCAATTACCAGTAAAACGTGTGATTCCGCAGGATTCATAAAGTTGGAATTTTTGTTAGAGAATAAAAAAGCACGAGTCCTAAATCAGATATTGGCTGGTTCTGGTTGTCGGGGGCTGTCGCGCGAGTTATGTGCAAAGGCTGACGTTCATAGTCATAAAACATGAAACACAATCGGGCTTGGCGTTCAAAAAGTACATTGCTTTGTCTATAAAATTCACTTTACCGTGTATGTACATCACATCCGAAATCGTATCTGCAATGTCAGAAAGATTGAACAGGCGTATCTCCTGAGCGACGAAACGTCGCACGACACGCGACTATCGTAAAGTGCAACGAAAAATGTGACTATAGCATTCTGTTGCCTCCGGTATAGAAATTTATTTTTTCTCCTCGTAATTTTTGCCGGATTGCACTTTTCATTCGTTCACGTTTTTTTTTTTTTTTGGACTTTTATGTTCACCATATATACTTTCGAGTCTCTTTCCACTCAATTTTTTAATGCGACATCTCAAGATCGATTTCGCGGTAAACCATCTTGAGGCTTGCGACCGCGCGTAGTTGACAGCATTAGTTCTAAAGCAGCGCGGTATTTTACGTTGAAATTCAAATATTCATATTACTGTAGTACGTCATAATAGTCCAAATTTGAAATGAAAAGAGTTTTTCAAAAAACAAAAAAGTTTCTGTCATTATTGTTATTTCTAATTTGAAAGCCGTTTGAATTTGCTAAAAAGAAGAGGGTTTTAAATGCTAAATTATGATAAATTGTGGACAGTAACACATCAAAGAATTTGATGGAACAATTTACCAGTAGTGACGGCTAAAATGTTTATTGGACAACAAGTATGTACGTTCATGGCTGTGTGGATCCCAATTGCATATCTCTGTTGAACAGAATTTGCATGTTATTTCGAAGTTCGCCACCGCGGAGACCGCAGAATGAAATGCTCAAGCGAGCAATCTTGCACGATTCTCATGCGATGGCAACCTACGAGTGTCGCCAGACAGAAGCCACCGTGCACCAATGATACGTGAGTGCAAGAGCGCATAAGAATGTTGGGATTCGTGGTGCACACCACGTTCCCATGGACAGTTACCGACGTCACATTGTGAACACCCGGAAAACCACGACGATCTCTCAGAACGTAACAACAGGTGTGAAAAATAAAATTTTCGTTCTAAAATTTTTTCATGCAAAAATTACAATCATTTCAACTGCCGTGAAATTGTAAACATTTCTGAACAACGAAATGTGTTTAAATAACTGTGAAAGAGCGTGTTTCAAGAAAGAAAAGATTATTCAGTAAGAGAGAAGGAATGGTAAATTATCTTAATTTGCACCTTTCGAACGTGTGACTGTTCGGTACTGTTCTCAGGTGCATGTGAAAATTATCACCTACTTTATTTGCCCACATTTTGCCAATAGCGTCGCTTTATTCTTGCTACGAAAGCTTCTGATTGGGGAACTTGTCGGAATTACACTTTGTAAATTTCACATGCCTGGAAAAGCCGCTTTCAAAGCTGTCACATTAGAGTGCTACAACTGAAGCACTTACGCAATGCAAATACACCACTGAGTGATCATGTATTCATACGTTTTTGATTGCCTGAGAATACAAACGTTGAATATTCCAGGTGACATCACGTAAATATACCTTTTCCAAAAACTGTTACTCAGAGAAAAATTATTTGGAAGTTTCAAGTGTCAAGAATGTATGGCAAACTTAAAA
Organism: Telenomus remus; assembly: GCA_020615435.1. Lineage (NCBI taxonomy): Eukaryota > Metazoa > Arthropoda > Insecta > Hymenoptera > Scelionidae > Telenomus > Telenomus remus. Next base: position 4,608,141 of record CM036343.1, on the reverse strand, counting down.
TCTTTATAAAAGCCTCAAATGTCTTGGATTATCTTTTATCAGTATTGTAATATGCTTAGCTTAGTACCTTTCATGTTAGTAAAATAACGTTTGATTTTTTACTTTTTTTTCATTTGACCAAACTTTTATTATATGGATTTGGAAGCACGGAACGAGTAGTTACATTTCTCTTTATCAAGATTTACGAATTCCTATCGGAGTTATTAGATTTAGCGCATTTGCGATTCTGTGCTTCACTCTTGAATCTCTTTTAATTGTCTTCTTTTTTCCCGCCATCACTCTGCTGGAATCCTTCGCACTGACGCATTCGCATGGACGTTCGTTAATAGAATATATCAACGTGAAACGCAGTTACATGACCGAGCAAATTAGCTTTTATCTTTGCCAGCAAAATTGCTTAATACATTGAACGTTCATATTACACTCGTTACAAATTCGTTTACTCTAATGGAGCGAAGAACATTGTTTATTTATACAACGTTGTCATCGATAAAATATTCAAAGTTCTGAATGGTTGAAATTTGCCATTAGTTAAGAGTAAGTGAGGCAATAAATGATGTAAAATTTAACAGCTTCAATTGTACAAGAATGGAGGCGAAGTGAACACGTGCGAGGCAAAAATATAATATAACATGGGCATTCGTATATGTACTTCGCGGCATGATCTTGTATAGCACTGTTTATACACACGTAAACCCGAATATAGCATCGATGCCGAGATCGCTGTCTTGGGCAATCGTTCTCAGCCAACAACCCGGTTCTCTTCTTTTGTCCCTGCGACTCCTTTTTCGTTGGCCGTTTGCCCCTTCACGAGGGGAAAAACAGCAACTAAGCAGACCAACTTGAGCAGCGGATAATAAATCGTTCGAAGAGCAGTCCAAGCACACCAAAGAACTCCGAGTGCTATATAGGTATACCTGCATCCTGTTTGTTACCAAATGCAACAAGAGCAGATCGCCTTCACGACGAGATTCGGATTTAAGGGCGTACGATGTTGTTCCCTAAATAAAATCCACGTGTTATTCTGAAATTGATGAATTATTCGCCGAGTAGATTTTGATGTTTATTATTTTTAGTTATTTTTGAAATCATGTTTGTTAATGAGTGTAGTAATTGAGAGGCAACGTAGTAATTTGTGCACCCCTGGAAACAGCTCGTTTAATTTATAATCGTTCCATAATCAAGATCAGCGGAGAGAAAAAAGGAGCCCTTGCCTTCAGATCGATTCCCTACGCTGGAAATTGCTTTCATTTCCATGTGCTGCTTCGCGTCAAGATAGACCCCAAGGAGAAAAGATTTTCGTGGTATAAGAACTTTTCCTGCTCTTGTTAAAGCCGATGAAAGAAGAAAAACGACGACGAAAAGAATTCCCACTTTGCCGTGAAAAGGAAGATGGGCACGGTTAAGTAAACGTGTCTTGGAAATCTCTTGCCTTCCTTCTTGTTTATCCATTTTGTTTTTCTTTCTTTTTACGTACTCAACATTACGTACGAAATGTCTGGATGAATTTAAAAGTAAAATGACTGAATTCGGCTACGAAAAATCGTCTTGTACGGTTTTGTGAATCGTTTCCCATTCGACTATCTCGATCTTATAGAGTATGTAAAACGACATCAACTTACGTATCGAAGTTTACAAAAAAATATCGTTAAAAGCAGTGTCGTAATCTCATAAATTATCGTTGTCGTGTAATTTAATTTTGATCGAACCACACTTACACCAGCCGGTTTGATCGATAAGTTTAATGTCGTCCGTGCGGTACTTACCGGAACGTACCACGGGGAGCTGTATAACTGCTGAATGTGAGGGTGCGAGATTCAAGACACGAAAGGAAACTAAGGGCGAATCCCTCTTCGATTTACCGACTCGTTGAGATGTCTAGCGCCCGCACCCTTAGATCCGTTACTCACCCTTCGCTGAGACGCCTCGTCGGGTTATATTTAATCCTCTATTTCAAATACACACAATGTAATAACAATAATCTGCTGTAACTGCGATGTAATATTGATATTATTTTCCGATATAGTCCAGCGGTATGGTATTCAAAATGCACGGGAATTCGTACGTTCATTTGTTTCTATCTGCGTACCCAATAAATCAATTTGGTATTAAAAACTGGCAATACTGGCATTGTTTAACTTTGTCACCTTGTTTACACACATCTTCCATTCTTTGTCAGCCGTCAAAATACTGTCAATAACATATCGATTAGTTCAGGATATTACCTTTAATATATTTGTAGTGACGATTTTTGAATAGTTCAGATGACATTGCAAATTGAAGGTAAATTGTAGTTCTCCTCGTCTGAATTACATTTCTCTGTATGGCTTATCGAAGCGTACTGAAAAACTGCAACCTACCTATTTCACTTGTGTGCCAAAGCACCCATAAAAGAAAACAATGGCTTTCCTACGCTTCTACTTGAAACCGATCTTTAGTGCCGATTCATGGTCTCAGGTCACGCTTCGCTCGACCTCTACGGTCGATGGCATAATAAATCATTTCGCGGAACCGCTCGACCGGAAACAGATTTTGTACGCGCATTGACTCGACATTGCAAACCTCAAGATTCATTACAACTCTTCCGATTCATAGGAAGAATTTAACTGCTACTGCTGATTTGTAATTGTAAACAGCTCTTTCGACAAAAAAAGGGTAATTATTATTATTTGCAAACCATAATTATCGTTTCAAAGAAACAGAAATGTTAGAGAAATTGCAAAAAAAAATAAAATGTAAACATCACGTGGTGTTCCCAAGCGGTCACCCATCCAAGTACTATCCACGCTCAATGCTGCTTAACTTCGGTGATCGGACGAGAACCGGTGTTTTCAGCGTGATATGAACGTTTACAGAAGTTGTCGGTTTGCTTGTAGATATCAATACGCGTGTCGTTTTGAAATATTTTCCTGCAAAAATGTCCTTATTGATTCCTAAAAAAACAGTGATTAGTCTTCGAAAAACAGTAGATGATCTCATATTTGTTTATAACTACTAGAAAGTTCTGAATGTTCCCACACATTATGTACTTTTTAATAATTGCAAAATCATTCAAACAAACTACTCATTATCATTAGGCGAATAATTATTACTAATTAAACATTTGAGTAATGTAATTTAGAGTAGTGAATATTCTTTTTTTATTACAAGAAAGGTTCTACAAATGTTAGCATCTGTTTTGTATTGTATTTTTCATGAAAAGTGAAGTGATTCCCATGCGTTGATGAATTTCATTTATTATTTTCACTAATCAGCGGAAAAATGGTCTAATTAACTCATCTGTTCTCGAACAATGCGTAGTTATTCCTGGCTGATGTCTCTCGCATTATATTATTCTTTTCCGCTAAATATTTTTCAGCTGTCTGCAACATAATGAGCAATAAACCTTACATGTCAGTCGACAAAATAACGTTCCAGCTTTTGAGTGAAAATTTTTGACTCGTAGGAAACAAAGCTGTAAAATATTGTCCTCCGTGCAAACTTTGTTGTATGATTTTCTAAAACTGACGACAGGTCTGCATAGATCTGTCGCACATTTTTCACGAGCATTCATCTTTTGCTCGTAATATAGACCATCAATTTCACTTTAACGCTGTTTCTTCCACTGCGGGAAACAAAAACGCCTACGCTGTTGGGATCGCTGACACGTTGAATTGACACTAACAAGAGTAGAGGTGCACACTTACGTGCAACCGCAAAATGAAATATCATTGCGTAACAGGTCGTATAAATTTATGGATACTTGGTAATATTTTGCTCCTGTATATAATAAATCTTCGGCCAGAGACATCTTTCTCTTCCCCTTATTCAGGTTATCGTGTTTTAATATATTTTAACGGATGATGAAAGCTTTATTATTACATTAAATACGTACAAATGCAATTCCAATAAGTAGAAAAATAAAATTTTCATACTCTTAATGACGAGGCTTTACGTGAAGTATGTAAAGTTGAAGTGTTTTTATCGCATGTACAATTTCATAAAGCTGTTAACAATATCAGAAATAGCAATAGGAAGTCAGTGAATGTCGAGAGAAAGGAAATCGTTAAGGCATACAACATTGTCGAGTAACGGTTTAACGTCTGGCGGGATGTGTTTACAAATTATGCATTCACAAAAACGTCCCGACATTTTCATACGTGGATTAATGCAACTTCATTTTGCCGTACGTGCAAAACTGAATATAGACGACATTATTTTTTAGATTAAGATGCAAATACTGTGTGATTCACTGCTCATACATTTATTATAAAGTAATTAATTGGATGTTGCGAGGAATGACACAGTTGTGCTACCCCGTTTTTCATTCATTTTTTTGTCCGCTCGTGGAGATTAAAGTTGTGGGAAATCGCGAGTGCATCGCATCCTGTGTGCAAACAATTTCACTGTGGATTGTTGCAGGGTTTATTTATTCAATTATGATTTATATTCCAGTCGAAAAATAACGACGAACCCGGCCACCATTAATTTAGATTATCAAGCACAACTTTTCACCCATTCAACTTACTAATTAAAGTCTAATTTGATTCGGTTATGTTCGTCCAGAAAAATAAGATTAACCCAACCAAAAATTTTTTGTTACGAGTAATCCTTTAAAATATCCCAACCGAGGACACCGCGTTCGCTCATCGATTGTTCATCCGTAAATTATATAGTGCTCGCGGCGCTTTGAAATCAGTGTGCAAAAATTACACCCCGCGCGGTATTAATAACAGGATAAAAGCCAGTAAACGACGCGCCGAAGGGCCGAAAAAAGTTTAAAAATGTGATGAGAATAAATCACCGGGGCGCTCTAAACGATCTTTCGAAAACGTTCGAAAAATTGGTTTTTGCATGCCAAGCACGCAGCGGCTTTCAGCGGGATTTACGATCTGCCAACTTAATAACAAGATATAGCCGACATCTTCGCTGCCACAAGGACAAGCGGCTTAGACAAGAAGGTCAATAAAATTCTCTCGAGCAATCACTCGGCGATGATGCGAGGAAGCACTGTGTTGTCCGCCACAAATAACGGCACCCAACTTTTTCATCGTCCTGCGTCCGAAAATCCTGCCGTGCTCGGAAATCCTTAGATTTCGTTCAAGAGGAATCCAACGTTTTTTTCACCCAATCTTGAAACATCCTACGAGTTTCAAATTGTGCAGACTTTCAGGACCTAAATGTACTTCTGAGTGTTTTCACTAGATTCGCGCTTAATTTGAACTTTTTTTGTGGATAATAAAACCCGCCTGATAATATAAACAAGTATACCAGTGAATAATGAATAATTAGCAATTTAAAAAGAGTTAAACAACACTTTATTATCCAATCATTTTTTGCCAAGGAATAAACCTGCTGGATAATGATTTATTGTCGATACAGTCTTGAATTCTGCGATTTATTAGCATTTGAATTGAAAGTCATGACGGTGTGCCGCAAACATTGATTATCTCAGCATAAAAATATAGAAAATTAGAAATAACAGGCTTTCACTAATTTGTTCGGTATGATCATACTTTTTATCCATCAGGCCGGATTACGTTTTTTTTTTCACCCGAACTGTTACGTATACAAAAGTTCAAGAAGATTAGGATTAGTGGATGTAAAGATTTGTGTTTCGTCGTTCGGTGTGGTATTAAAAAGAATTATACTGCAAATCCTGTCGGTGAATGGTAGGGAAGGAGGGAGCGAGCGGGAAAAACGTGTTCACAAAACCTTAAACCGCACGAACGAATCGATCAGCATGAGCGCAAAATGCAATTCGAAGAAACAAAGATACGGTTTTGCATAGCCCCTGCAACTTGCGTCTTACAGCGGATAAATCATGCGGCTTATCCGACAACGTTCGGACGTCGTCATTGTTTGCAAGGGACGAGGAAAAAAACTTTAAATACAGCGGGTAAATCGTTGCTCTAAGTGAAACATCCCAGATAATTTGTAGGTAAATGAATAACGAATTCTCGTTTCTGAGTCTTGACAACGCCAGGTTGGAATTTTATTTGCGATTTGAAAAAAAATCTCTCAAATTAGTATGTTTTTAATAGCACTTTAAATGCGTTTATTGAGCGCACAAGTTTGTTTTCTTGAATAAATCGGGTTAATAACTTTGAGAAAAGACCACTTGTTTATCTTGTTGCAAATCCTACAAACGAGACTGAACTAAAGTTAGTCGTGTTGTGGCATAAACGCTTTGCTTTGAATATAGATAAGGAAACCTATTAAGAAAATATGTCTGCTAAAGGACGACACTGCAAAGCTGAAAGAAGCGAACTTCTAACATTATTGGTTATGTGAATATCGAGACGCTTTCATTACAAAATGATTAGTCGAAGATCTTTAACTTGTCAAAGTGAAAAATGACTCTTTAACTATCTCCAAGCATCTTATAAGTACATGGTACTTAGGAACATTCATGTTCAAGTCAATTAGCTAATGAAGTGTAAGAAAACGAACGAAAATTGTTCTTTACCTTTCACCAATCGTCATCGACAGAAAAAAATTATCAGTCAACGAGTCTTGTATATGAAAAATTAGGCTTCTCGTAATTGCTGCTTTGGCATCATTACTCACATGTCCAGTTTTACACTTCAGTTCTGCAACAGCATGGATCAGCTTGGATGTGAGCACAACCAATAAAATCACTGGATATGCATGTGTGATTAGTCACGTGAATATTTTGCAAAATTTTATTTCTTTCGACAACATTGCTGTAGGTGTTTTACTTATTTTGTCTTCATTTGTCTAGAAAAAGAAGAGGTACTTTCCAAAATGAAAGAGTTAATGGTTGCCATGGTTACATTGGTGTTGATACTCACCGAAGTTTAGTTCTTTGACATTCGTCAAGGTATATATAATATGATTTCATTTAAAAGATCATTTGTCATTGAATAAGTTCTCAGAAGATAAGAATGGCCAATTTGTTTCTCTGCGTCACTCCAATATTGCATAATCTTCGTTCAAAAATTCAATGAATGTCGTTGCGAACGACGGAAAAGTTTATTGGTCAAACCAAACCGGAGTCCTCAGGCAAGCTTTCTACGAAAACAGAAACACAAATTATAATTTCGAATTCTGTATTTTGTTACAAACCGAAATAACTAGATGAAGATAAAACAATTTACAGCGTACATTAATGTTTTATATTTGAACGACTGTAGACACACAATCTTCGTGGCAGAAGCATGAAAAATGAATGCCATCATAAAAGTCGCATTCAGTTCTCAGCCATTGTTATACATTAACAGAAAGCGTTTCCGAAAATTGTCATTCAGCGTTGGGTTGTGGGTCGACGTGAAAACGAAAACCGTAGAACATGAAGCGCGACTTTGCTCGACACGACGTTACCCAGTCAACCGGCGTTAAAGTGAGCAATGTGTAACGCAACCCAGATATGACGAATCCATTGTCCTAGTCAGCGGCAGCCGTCACTTTGTCTCGGGCGTGATAATTCTTGCGCGCCAACAGGACGAACACGGGCAAGGCGAACGACAACACGCGTGACAACTTGTCGGATGAAATTGGACCGGGCGACTTATAACGATCGGCACCGATTGATAGTCCCTTACAAATAAGACGCCGAGTTGTCGCGCAGGGCGATTAAAACGGCGTAGCGTAAGCGTCTCGAGGGTTAATTAAAACCTCCCTAATTATTTATAAACAGTCATGCTTCTTTTTTCCTTGGGTGTAGGAGAGCAGCAATCCTCATTGGCTCGTTTTCGAAAACTGTCTTTTCCTATTGGTCGATAGAAGAATCCGCGCGGACTCAGCTTCGACAATTCGCCGAGTGGTGGCGCCATTGTTCCCGTTTGTGTTCCCTCGTTTCATGTTCGTGCGTCTCTTTCTACTTATCGCCTCGTCTCGCTCGAAAGTAGTCTCACTGCGCGTAATCCGTAAATCCTCGTCGGTGAAGAGAACGTAGAAGTCCGGTAAGTTGCTCGGAATACTTGTGCATCGGTCTCTCTCTCGGCTGCTTTTCAAGACCCTTCTCCACTTTCTTATTCCTCGTTCCTACGTGTCCATCTTTGTACCCTCTCCCATGCGGCTCGATCGAAGCATCTTTTCCGACAATCCACTCGAAGATTCTCGTCGTTCACGACGAGACGCAGAAAAGGACAGGAGCCACCGGCCTCTTTCTTTCTTTCTTTCCTCGGTGCCGATAAAAGCGCCTTTGCCTCACTGCACAATATTGATTCGGACTCTAATCCGCGGAAAGAGACCCTCGTCATCGGCAAAATAAACTACGCCAGTAATAACTCCTAGCTCGTGTTCGTGCCAGAGTATTAGTAGCTCGAGCGTGGATGTGACATTGTGTTCTTGCTCTTGCTCGACACACATCGGATACGGTCATTTGGCGAGCCAACATTACCCCCCGTTTTTGCTTCCACATTTATTTTTCTTCTATTTTTTTCGTTTTTCTCACTTTCTACAACTTTTGCAAAATCGCAAATTTATTTGTTGGCTCTAAAACGTCACCAAACGTTGATTATTGGCCTGACAAGCAGCAGTTGTCCATCTACAATTTAATATATACTTGCTTGGTATGTAAATTATGCGTAAAACATTGTATCATAAAACCCTTCTTTAAAGATTTTATTGGGTTCTTTTCACAGACAATTTTCTTTCAGAATGCAGAATGGGACTAAAAAATTGGCAAAAGATTTGTGACTTCCGGATTAGCTGATCGGATTCTTGCAGTTGGAAGATCGGTCGATTCTGTCAACGGTGCCGGGGCGTCAAGTACTTACGCGCCATTCTTCACCAGACCGAACAGAAGATCGTTTTTTATTGCCGCTGATAAATATCTGGGATTTGCGAAACGCCGTTTATTCGCTGTTTGAACAAGACGTAAAAGTATTTTAATGCCTCTGCCTCTCTCCCTCCCTGGACAAAAAGTTTTCTACTTTTTAACGGACTGTTTGTTTTTAATGCTTCTGCGCTGATGCTTTTTTTATCTTCATACTTCTTAAATAATTTTTTCTGTCTTCGAGTAAACATTTCTTTAACATTTAATGATTCTAATAACTTGATGCTTTTTGTAAACTTGAAAGTGGCGTTTTCTGTGAAAAGTATGAACGATTAAACACTTGTTCTAGTTATGTTTACACTTTTTGTCCACTTCACAGATTTATTTCACGCCATAACAATTTATTGTTGTTCAAGTCCTTGAATATAAATTGAATTTGACTAATTAATCGCGCTTGTTTTCATAATAGCGATTCTAAATTGTTGTGCATTGCAGTCACGTTTGAATAATCCGCAAAAGTGGAGCAATAATTTTCATAATTATTATTCACACGTGTTTGCTCATAAAAACGAGCGCGGTATAACGATCATTATCCCCGGCACAAATAGTGTTAGTTTTATTGTTACAAAGAGAGTAATTTCAGTTCATAGATATGCGATAAGGTACAATGAACGTAAAACACACAAAAGATATAGCTAGAAAAGCGTCGGAATAAAGTTTTCGTTCCGCTTTTATACTGATGCTAATTCAACCTGCTCGCTAAAAAGTTAAACTAGACCATCCGAGTTGGAAAATAAGCTCTGAATTGGAATATCTAAAACCGTACAACGATTTAAAAAGTGCTGCTTCAATTTCCATTAATTTATTTCTTGGTTTTCATACCAACTGGCAATAAAAGTAGTAATGAATGTTGGGTTAGAGGGTTGAATTTACAAATCCGTGATCAATTAGGTGACACTAATTATACAGCAGGACATGAAAATCCAATTATAAATGCAAATTTAATAATGTAATGATTTTATTGGGAATCATGACGACTTGTGCATAAAGCATAACTCCCGCTATTTGTTCATTCGCGAACACACATCGCATATCACGAAATGGATTTCAATAGATTAATGACCGTTCGTTTTAATGCACGAGTTCGTAATTTTGCGTTATGTGACAGAATCAAGTTGAATAAATTTAATTATTCTCCCAATTTCATTACATTACGTAATCATTTTTACAATCAAAATTTCCGATCGAAATACTAATTGCAAATTCATTTCATCGAAAAGCTCGTTCAAAGTTGTATCAAAACATTTGCAATTGCAAAATAATTGAACCGATTCTTAACTACTAAACTTTTCTAGGTGAAATAAAATAATAAGCTGCGACACTTTATTAGCACCGTCTTTGGCTTGAATGGTAATGACAATTACTTATGTACACGAGCGAAAATCACGACCGGCGAATATAAATGTAAATCTCACGCAGGTAATTACAAAACAAACGGAACGTTAATCTTGGATGTTGACTTTTTCTTGCCCGACATAAATCCTGCACGTTGGTGTGTTTAAATTGCGAGTAAGAGAGAGAGAGTGAATGACGAAGGGTCCGTGGAAGGCGGGTGTGAAAATGGAATTTGTCGGGGATTAAAACTCGTCCATCGGCAGCGAAAAAGAGAGGCTTAATCCCGGTCGGCGCGCGTGCATGCTGCCCCTGGAAATGAATTTTTCACTCGGTGTTATAAATTCGCAAAACGCTTAGCGAGTCAAAATGAAGATTAAAGAGCGCGCTTTCAAGGCGCTCGAGATTTTGCTCCTTGCGAAAAAGCAACGACTGAGGCGGGTCGCGCCATTATTCCCAATTGCGATCCTTTTTCATTTCGCCTCTTGTTCCTGATGTTCTCTCGCGCGTTGTTTCCAATGAACGTGTCACAATAGATTCATTCGACTGCGAGGTCGACAACAAAAAATTCACCATGACTGCAGATCAAAGTCGCGCATTTTTCATCCGCCGACTTTACTCACATCTCGAAATTTTAATAGACTTGCATTACTTTCCAAAGTCTATCTGAACTTGTAAAATTTTCAGATTTATGATAGCGTGCATTTTTGCTGATTTTTTCGTTTTGTTTTGACTAAGTCATTGGCGCGCTCGTCGAACTTTTTCCATCTTCTTTGCAAGTCGTTCGTCTTATTTCCAATCAGACTTGGAACAATTACTTTGCAAATGAAAATTTTCAACGGTATATTTCATTTTGATTGAGGAGGCAATAAAGCACTGCGACCGAGCCAACCGAAAAGGTTTTCTTTTCCACGACAAAAGGCGAATTTATTTTGCCTAGCTCGGATATGTACGCCGATCAGCATAAATTGTCCTCGACGTCAGAATTGGCAAGACAGTGTAGCGCACGATAATTATATGCATTATCGGGGTCGTGAGGGCCGAAATCGAACGTAGATTATGCTTGGTAATTCGAGCGGTTGTGAATTGCGGTTGACTCATGAAAACGGATAACTAATATTTCGGTTAACTTCGCTGCAACATACGCCGGTGGCTGGAAAAACGCTTAGTCGTTATTACCTAAGGAGTGCGCGCTGCAGTTTGTACACAACCGAGTACACAGATAGACAATTTAATCGCGTCGTGGCCGAGTTCACTTGCGATTTAAGCGAGCGAACTCAAACAGTAATGTTCAACACAAACATTATCAAGCAATTTCGTGCGGCAATGAAAAACGTGGAATGCAAAATTGCTCGAAATTAACCGAAATTGTACACTTGCAAATTTGGAAATCAGCAATTTGTATTCTGTATTTTCATTATTTTTGCAATGAAATCAAAAATCAATCTGAAAAAATAAATGTTTTTTGTTTTTTCGGCCCCACGTTGGGCGCCAATTCGAATTTTTTTTTTTCAATAAAATAAAACTTACAAATGTAACTTGATGTTGACAATGTCAGAAAATAATTTAGTTGAAAAATCGTAGACGAAATAAAAGTTTTATCGTGTAAATCGACGAACAAAGTAAACAACAATTATGAGCTGCAAGTCAACCGAGCGACCGGTTTGAATTCAAACGCATCGAATGCTTTCAAACAGGAGCCGTGTGTAAACGACAACAAAAATGAACGACGATATCAAGCTCATACACGTGCAGCATCGTACTTTACAGCGCTCGCATGTCGTTAATTCAGCAGCACGTAAGAGCTGCGATATCTTGAATTGACTACTTCTTAGATTTCAACTCGTGTAAAAAGAATGTGACGACGAGCGTGAGTACACGACGAAAAATATTCCCCATAATTACACGCATCGATGGTCGCGAAACAAAAAAAAGAACGAGGAGGGGACGCAAACAGAACCGAGCAAACCCCGGACAAGAAGTTGGCAGAAAAAACGACCAATTAACAAGTCCGGGACACACGTGTCGATCGATTGGCTTACAAGATGTTTTTTCTTTCATTTTATAATTTTTGCCTTCGCGCGCCATGTCGTGAATCATAAACGCGTTATGCTAATTTCTGCTTGTGTGTGTGCGCGGCAAAAATGTATTTCGCGCAGCCTTCTTTCATTTTTCTTTCGCCAGATGTAACGATAAAAGTTGCGGAGCTCCTATGCTTGTAAAACGCGCGCGTTTTGCCACCGTTATCGCGCTGCCGTGATGATAGAGTCGTAACGCGTGCGACGCTTTCATTCAGCGACTTAGGAATGCGCGAAAGTTACTGCGAAACGAAAATTCGTCATCGATTTTCACTATGTTTCTATACACCTATTTTTAGTTTCGTTTCTTTCCTTTTTTTTTTTGCAAACTTTTTCTGTTCGCGGTCTGGTGTGTTGCTTTAATGATAGACCAACCGATGAGAAATTTAATGCAGATGTTTTGCCGAAATTATAATGCAATAATCGTAACAGCCGGGCTCGCTGGAATGATACGCCTTGAATTGGAACTCGAATGGCTTTTTTGCGATGCGGTTTCGAGTGGCGTTTAAAGGTTGAGCAGAAGAAAGAAAGAAGGGAGGAAAAAAAGGAAGATAAAGATTGAAAGCAAATTGAATCGTATTGGAATGCTGTGTTCCGAGGTGGAGTCAAGTATATTGGAACTTGGCGAATGTGCGATTTTCTGATGTGCAATTTCGGCTTCGACAGCGACGTATTAGGCCACGCGAAGATGGAAAAGATTTGATCAAACTTGTAATTACACTTTTTCGGTCCTTCTTTTTTCTCTCCTCGAGGCCGCTTGGACGATCTTGATATCAAAAAAAAAGTAAATTAAAAAAAAACAGGAATCGAAAAAAGGAATAGAATTAACCACTTCCGATGGGGCTGGAAATAAATTTCGCGAAATTTATTTCGAGCTGCAAAAAGTGCGAGAGCGATCACAATGCGAAACCACAACAGATTGTTCGCCAAACATAAAACAGTGCTAACGTTTTGCGCTCAAGCGTGTTCGAGAGCGTAAGATTCAAAATCATTCGAGTCTAAACGCATAAATTGCGACCGCAGTCATACGTAACAGCGAGAACAAAAGCGCAGCTCTCGGGGATGCAATTGCAATTACTCGTACGTGATATCGAAATTGATAAAGCGCATTTTCTCGGCGGCCTTCGCAGAGCTTGGCGAAATTAATACTGGCGAACGAAGAAAAAAAGTGGGCGACGATGGTGCGCACGGCCCTTGTTTACGAGCGACGCCGAACTCAAAAAGAAGACGAGCAAAAGTGAAACGTCGCAAAAAGAGCAACCTGATCTCAATCGTAACCATCTGTTAAATTACGAGAACGAGGTCGGAGTTCCGGAGGTGTAAGCAAAAACCAAGTTCGGACGCGAGTAGGGTGCTGAAATTGACGTGTTGCAATACGAACGGTGTCCAGCTTCGTCGTCGACTTGTGATACATGTTCGCAGCTATTCCATTTTTTCATTTTTCCATTCTTCGATATTTTCATGTAATTTCTAATTGAATTTATTTCTTGTCATAATATAATTGAGCCCCACGTCGGGCGCCAACTAAAACAATTTTTAATTTGAAAAAAAAAAATTGTTACAAAACTTTGCTCACTGGTTTGAACAAAATATCTTAAGCTAGGAAAAAAGTTCTAACTACCAAAAGTTGCTTCAAATTTGCATGTTAAAAACGGCTTAATTTAAGAGGTTGAAAGTTTCGAGACATTGTTGGTCGCGCTATATTGTCAAGTTGGGACACTGAGTGTCTTAGAACACATTTCTTAGTACAATCGCGCGTCCGAATCATTATAACAGCGCGTTGCACAATACCGCTGCTGTTCCGCCGGTTGGACAGAGCACAGAACGAGAATCAGAACGAAGAAAAGAGAGGAAGGAACAACGACGCAGAGAGAGACGGAACAAGAAGCTCCGCGCGAGTTTGTTGGATTCGTCATGGCCGTAACACGTCGTGCATAGCAGCGAGCGTGCTGCACTTACGGCTGGTAAGTGCAGTTACACTCACTTGCTCTCACAGCTATTACGGTGCTTAGAACGCTCATTACATCGATTCAGGTGCAGGTGCGCAATACCGCCGCTGCATAGACCGGAGTTGATGCCTCCGAATGAGTGTCATGAGAGCACCTCGTTTCGTCCCGGGAGTTTCACTTGAACATTTAGGCGGAGCCCGGGAAATCGCATAATAGAAATCGAGAAGACGCTTTGGAATTTGACAAGGAATTGCTGCAATTAGCTTGGTTCCATCCTCTAGATGAATTTTCGATTCTGAAGAAAGATGTTTCAACCTTTTTTTGCAATGAGTTGGTGAAAAATTTTGAACAAGTTTAGATGAAATGGCAGGGTGAAATCGGTATGACTAAAATTTGCAGAAGGATGTTATAAATCGTTGTGGAATAAAAATGAAACATTTCGAAAGCAATACTTGTTTGCATTTGAGACAACCCTTGTTGATTTTGTTTGGTACCCTTCTTTTGATGTGTTGACTGAGAGCGTTTCGGTTGTCTCAGGACATCTAACGGCCGTTTTTCATCATACCAAGAACGAGCTACCGATGAGAATCCAATGTACTGACGGTTCAGCAGGATGTTATAAATTTCTAAGGAATTCTGCGGATCAAAGTGTTTTCGTGGAGGCTGCTCGAGGGTAATTATAGTCGGATTTTGACAAAAATAACAGATCCGCTGCGAATTCGCTTTCAGAAATTTTCGACGCCGTGAAACATGTGGTTCTCCAACCGGAACTCGAAACCGTTTCAGAAACTGAAAAAAACTCCAATTTCCACTTTTATTTTCACTTTTCGAACGATACTTCTTTTTATCATCTTTTATTCCTTCTTCAAAGAACATGTAAAAACCTGGCTGTAGAAAAAAGAATGTAAAAAAACTGATGATTTGTATCGATACTAATTTCATCAACCGACTATTATTTGTTCGTGTTGTATCGCCGGGCGTTCAAGGAAAAATAATGTACACACATGCGGGCAGCTCATTCATTACTCGTTCCTCGTTTGAACAGGTGGTGCACGCTTCACCCCTTTTTCTTCTGGCCGTGTGATCGTTCGAGTGAGTCTTATATTAGACCGCCGACACCTGCTGCTCGTGGTTATTATTAAAAACACGGTTCTAAGCTCGATTCTATCGCCCGATCTTTTAATTGCCCCGGAGTGTTCATAAATTCAGCGACGAAAAAAAAAATCATTTTTTTTTCTCTCTCCCTAGTATCTTGATAACTCTATTCGAATCAAAATACAATTCGAATTTTGTAATCGTAGGAGGATTACGTGGTGAGCGATCACAGAAGTTGGGAAAATAAATGTATCAGGCAGCTATTTTGACAGATAATCCCTGAACGTCTCCCCCGATTGGGTGGAGGTTCTGTTTATCGAGCAGCTAGTTGAGCCAAGGGTCAAATATATTTATTTGGATAATGCGCCTTTTATGATCCCCCCGAACAATATCCAGCGGCCAGTAGGTGCTCGACCGTGTGTATCGAGCGGGAATAAAGAAGGAGAAAAAAAAGGGGGCGGCGGTCGAGGGAGAGATACATTAGTAGGCTTACACGCTTGGTAAGACCCATTAGGTACGCAGCGAGTATTATTGAAGCCACCGCCCATCGCCCGTGGTTATAGATGATCTCTTTAGGATAATAAGGATTATGGCAAAGACGAGCACTGCTATTAATGACGATCTGTTCATATTTCATTAAACGAAAACAAAAAAAAAGTATCGCAAGACTTGTAAGCCGTCGTCTTTATCTTATGGGCATGAATATGTCAAAATAAATGTCTTACAAGAGGCTGAAACTGTCGGTTTCTTATTTTCTAATTGGCCGTTTTACTTAGCCAGTAATATGCTATAAGATAATATTCGCTGCAATTGGAAATAGCGAAATTACAGGCTTGTAAGTTACTGCTCGGATGGTGAAAAAGTGAGCAAAAAGATTCGGCGCGATTTGTGCGAAATATTTTCTCCTCGTTTTGAGAATGTTTTTGTTGCTGATGTAAAAAAGTTTTTTTGACTACTGAAAACAAAAAAAAAGAAATTTGCCGCGGCGTAATTGCGTAATTGCACGTTTTTGTAGAGGAGGAAAAGAATAAACGCTTGGTCTATTGGCAACGCGAACGATATTTGCATAGGATCGATAATTTTTTGTTGTTTCGTTTCCTCGATTGATGAACGGTGCAAAGTACACAGCTGTGCGCCGCGACAAACCTTTCACAATTGCGAGTAAACATTGTGACATTTAACAAATAAGCGCTCGGACAAAAATCACGTCGCTGCAAACAATTTCTGCCGATTATAATCAGTTAATAAACAGCCAATACGTAACTTTCGCACGTACGCTAACGAAACTGTCAATTGGTTGTGCAGCCGCGGGCGATTATTATCTCGTAGAAATATAATGCCAGTCGAGTGGAAAAACATGTCAATTGATTTCATAACGTTTGGACTGATTTTTTTCGTCCCCTCACCTGCTAATGTGTGAAAATTGAAACGAAAACGGTAATCACCCAGCAACCATATTTTTGTCCGAACTATTGTTTTTCAAAAACAACATTTTTAAAATTTCAAAATTAGTACAAAATCTTGAACAAGTATTTTTCTATTAAACATCGAGATGTCTTTTGAGATAAACAAAAGATAAGTCCTGAAGTTATTCATGGGAAAAAAAATCTTGATACTTTTTTGGCAGCGAACAAAATTCAAGACGCGCAGTAATGTTGAAGTGTGTCTAATAGAAATGGAAATGACAACAAGGAAAAGTTCGCAGATGAATATTCATCGGGCTGTTCACTATTGTTCGGCGTACAATTTATTTGAGGCTTGAAAAATGATGTGGCATTAGGTACGACACAAATCGTGTGCTAATAGTTTTGCCGAAGAAGGATCATGACTCGCAACCTCAAAGCTCGTATCTGCTTTGGCATCGCGCTGCTTTTTATATGGCCGAGCCTTTATTTCATTCCGCGTTTGCTTTCAGCGACAAACGCGAAATCTAATTGGCAGAGTGTACGTCGGTGTAACTGCTTTTTTTGCGCGTCGCGGAATAACGAACTTTTTTTTTGTCAATCTTTTGCCTCTTTCACTGCACCGTCGAGCGTCGAAATTTGAAAAAATAAACCGAACGTGTGTTGAATCACGCGAACCGAAAATTGTTATTGATCAGGGGGGCGCTCTTTCGCCTCCCGAAACAGAGAGACGTTTTTCGCTCGATTTATCTCTTTTTCATTTCGTTTTCGATTCGCCGCGCACGTAAATAACATATGTTTTTGCGTCGATGAAAACGCGAATTCGAAATCACGACAGAACAAAAACAGAAGCAGTTCGGGTTTTTTTCTGTCTTTTTTTTAGTTTACCGAGGTAATTGACGGAAAGATTAACGGCCTATAATTCCGGATGGCGCAATCGTCGATGAAAGTTTTGCGATATCATTTCAAATTTTATGACATCGCTTGATTATACCGAAAAGCCTCGTTTCACGTTAGTGCGTTTCGCCGTTTACGTCATGTTGTATGATTTCGTGTATTATTTTCATTCGCCACGCCGATCGATCAATTCTGGTGCTTTATCGAGCTGGAATTTAAATGCCTGCTAATTATCAACGCTCGCGTAGAAAGTGGCGTCCGCGCTAAATCCAACTGAAATGTGTAATGACAAGAAAATGTTAACGTCCCGATATCATTAAAGAGCGTGCATTATGTAACGCGAGAACTCGACGGTACAAATTGATTTTCAATCACGATATCACAATGCTTTTTGAATAATTCCATCGCCCGTTTAAAAAGTAAACACTTTGTTTATGCCGGCAAGTTGAAAATTGTTGACTCAGTTGTTCGCGATTTTTCAACCGAAACTGAAAAAAAAACACATGAATAATGTCAGCTCGCTCGAGTAACCGCGATTTAATTTCAAACTCGCCGGAGGGGGGGGAGAAACAGACATAATTGAAGGTAAACATTTTTGTCGAGTGGCAAAAAAGTGATCCAATCAATGCACATTTGACGTCGCCAAATGTTATGATTTTCTTGCTGCTTCTCTCCCGTTTTTGCTGTTTTTGCACTCAAACTCGGACATTCGCGAGAACCAACTTGGCAATTGGCGGATAATCACTCCGCGTCGTTGTGAATGTTTACATGTTTGTATCAGGGCAAAAACGTCTACGATTGGCCTCGCACGGAGTCTACTTTTTCATCCACATACCAGACCTTTTGAGAGGCCAAATTTTTATCCTCCTCCGTTCTGTTATTTCTGTCTCGTTCGCACGACGAGATAGAAAAAAAAAGCGTACAAAAAAGCAACGTCGAAACACCCGTCGTACTCGGCAAGGATTTTCTAGGCAATCAACTCTTGTTGACTTTGCGAAATGACAAAAAGCAGCGTTTTTGTCCCGCCACCGCGACGAGACCTGAGAAATTTCCAACGAGTTTGAAATTCGACTGGAATTTTATCAAACCGGCGAAAGAAACGGATGAACAATTTTGTTCTGCATTGTTTCATTTTTTCCAAAGTCATCTAAACTAACAGCTGTCGAAAATTGGATCTGCAAAGTCGACAATTTCAATTCAACAAAATGGATTGTGTATAGTTTTGTTCCTTATTGTTATGTTTGTTGTTGTAGCCGCTCAGTTTGTCAATGTGATTTTGAAATTCGCACGAGAAATTTCAATTGCAAAAACGAGTTATAAATAAGGTTAACACAGGATGTTGAGTAAAAAAGGCGGTAATATTCATGACACGGCGATACAAAACGAAGAAGTCGGACAATTAAAACATAACACATTGTAATGGAAGCGGGATATACTTTTCGTTGGCATTAGTTGGCAGAACGCGACTGCGTATAATTAGTCGAAGGTGTTCTCGCACGAATAATGACTAGTAAATATTTTCTCTCGAAAACGATTCGATATGCAAACGGCGCAACGTAATAATTATCATAATATGTACCCACGGCGTGTAGCATTATAATCAGCTTATCGAATTGTTCTATCAAATATTTTCACGTGAAATCACGTTAATTACAGTGATTATAATTCAACTTGGCATTAAATTTCAAGCATATGAGAGACAGTAATTACAATGATTGGAGGAACACGGCTCATTGCCGCGGTGTCACGATAAAATCTTGCGCCGCCAGTTCGTAATTTACATTCGCGTCGATGAAAATATATATACAACCGTCCAGGCACCAACACGCTTTCTGACCAGACACGAGGAAGCATACCCACAGAATTATCCAAGTGAAAGTGTATGCGCACACATCGCCGCTCATCCGTGCTCACTTCGTGTCCGCGCAAATGCGCGAATCATCGCGCAAACAGACTGACGCGACGGAGACACGTCTACGCGAGGTCATGAGCCAGTTAAACGCTCGCCTCATTCGTCACCATCAAGGACGTCATGCTTCAACAAAAATCCAACACCTTATTTAAGGTACTCTTTCCATAACCTCAACAAAATTGACAGTCATAATTACTCCTTTTCCCAATCTGTTAAACTTCAATTCTCCAACTGTAATTATCGGAATAACATTTTTAAAACTTTATTATCTAAACAAACAATTCGTAAGTCATTAGTTGGGACAAATTTTCGAAAAAATATACTTTCTATAAATGACTAATATATTATTGAAAAATTGAATAATAAAGTGGATGATAAATGATCGTCTCGTTTTCAAAAATTCCTCAGACGAATAAATCAACCAGTTTTCATACGCTTTTCCAATTACTTTTCCTTTTCCGGGGAGTCAAATTGTTTTAGCCAAGTGATGGTTTTTTGTTCGATAAAAAAACTTGCTCATTGCAAAAGACCGGCGAGCGTAAAACTCGTTATCTGTCGGATTATGGTTAGCCGTGACGTCAGCTGCAAGTGTCGCGATTTATTCCGATTCGAATCTAATCAATTATTTATTGCTCGAATGTGAGATTTACGATCCAAGCTGGCACATCTTAATTTCTGCGCCACGTTTCGACATCCGTTCAAGAGTAATTATACTTTCAGTCAACCATAACTCGCTAACTCGCGAATTATACAAAAATTACAATATTTGTCTCATTTCAAAACCTATTTAAATCATTTTCGCATAACTTTCGCTTAAGTGTTTAAATTATTTTTGTTTTTGAAAAAATGAGTTTTTTAAATAGGTTGTTAGTTTAAGAAACACCTGCACGTTGTACGGAACATGTATTGAATTATAGTCGACTAGAGCACACACGTGGAATTGAATTTCAATGGGCGTAATTTGCCGATTCGCCTCGCAGAGGCACTTGAACGGCGCGCAAAGAAGCCGGTTGGCCGACAATGTGGATCGCAGTTCACGTTTATGGCAGCGCAGCGCACAGTACGTCCATCCGCATTGCATCCATCTCTCGCAATTGGCGATCCCAATCGTCTAATTAAAACTCGAAGTACAAGTCGTTAGTGAGACGGCTCGGCGGCCTTATTTGAGAGCGGCATCCGAGGAATGCTCGCCGGATACTCGATGACACCTTTATTCACTCGCTCGCCTCTGCATTTCTTTTGCGTTCGTTCAAATTTTACAAATGACCCGGCCAATTTGTGCGCAATATGTATCCTCCAATCTCTTTCATACCTTCCACTCCTTTCATTGAACGAAAAATCCAAAAATCAAATAAAAAGGCAGTTCCATTTAAACCGGTGTATTTTCAAGTTTAAGAATATCTTAGTTTTCATTTGAAGGGAATGTTGCAGGAACTTTGAAAAGAAAGGAAGTAAAATATTTGGATGTGAATGTCGTCTAATGATTTGGCCAAACAGATGTTTGGTTACTTGAGAGTAATAAATATAATCCAATTCTTTAGAATCTCTCCTTCGCGACTAATTGCGTTGATGGAATTGAAATACCGAAATCCGGGCAATATCTCTCGCAGAGAGGGTCGCACTGTTGACGTTATTGAATTGCCCCGGCTCATGGATAATGATTGTGACATATCTGCAAACTAACCGCACGAAGCATAAAAAGCATTTCAACTAATGAGCTCAAACATGCACATACAAAGGACACAAAATCTTTCCTCCCCATCGAATAATAAAAAAAGTAATTTCATAAGTACAATTGTTGAACTTTGCAAGTGTTCTAGTGGGTGATACCGAGTCATTTGTGAGAAATTGAATGCGAATTCGCAAGCACGTGATATTGTAATATAATTATTCAAGCAGACACACGCGTGGCACTGGTAAATTCCCCGAGGCGAAAGCGACCCTTTGAATAAGCGACGGCAATATCAATAAGTTTATTGTAAATTGGACGATTTCTCTCTCCGGTTACGCCGCATCTGGCGAATCCAGTGCAGATTGATTCTCGAACGGAAAAAAAGTCCCTCAGACACGTTAATGTAAAACTCTCCGATTCAAATTCTAGCAATGCATACAAAGGCAAATTAATCTCAAACGCCGAAGTAATTGCAATCATAAAAATCGAACGATTTTTTGTCTCTCTACATTTTGCGAAAAAAGAAGAAAAAAAAAAGATTTTGGATCGTTGGGTTGACTTCAGAATGAGATTCATGAGCTATTTTTCGGACGAATAATGCTGTTTGATATCCGTCTGTCCATTTCCATTCTTATGATTTCTGGGAGTCGAGATGGGTAGCGGTGAGAGCTAAACCAGAAGTGCAAACACACTTGTTTACTCACAAACGACGCGTCAGTATCTTTTATAGCCGCCTGGGGATGGGATTGCGACATATCGTGGCGTATCAACGAGAGATAACGGTGAAACGGCACGTACATCTAATCTGAACTGGCAGGGTGGTTTTGCCGTCGGCACTGTGGATGGATTTATTTAAGGGTGTGTATTCAACGGCCGAGAGATATACAATGCGCAGGGAAATACTTATACGAGCCAACGAGACGCTCTTGTTTCCAGAGGGTCGCGTCAAGCTTAGAGTTTATGGTCGACATCTGCGGCCACTTTTTGACCCCCTGGCGTGACGAAACATACCGACGCAAAAATCTTCCTTTTTTCAACCCAAAAACACCTAACATTATTGCACCTTTTAAATTTCATTCACTACCAGACAAAATGTTAAGTTTTTGTTTCGATAAATATCGCAATAAAATGATGTACTTTTCTTTGTCATAAAGTTTTCTTTTTTTTTTCTATTCAAAAAAAAAAGATTTTGAACTAGTCGAAATTTCAAAAATGGCACCCAACGTGGGGCCTATTTTGAAAACTGTTCTAAAAAATGAATTTGCTCTTTTCATTTGTTTTCGTTTGTTCGTTTTCTTTTCACTTATGAGTTTACAAGGAAAGAACAATGTTTCGCGAAAATCCGCAAATGCTGAAAAAGAATGCGCGACAGTAGAAGCGTTCTTTTGACGCGCTTGTAATTTTTCTTTGCTGCTGGCATTTAAGCCTCTTGAAATAGTGTTGTCACAAGCCCCTTGATTCGTTCAGACGTCGACGTATGCGTGTTCGTGTTCAGAAAACTGTCGGGGCTTACTAACTAAACGACTATACAGAAGAGGGAAGACCCTGCAAACCAAATCGACCGTTAAAAATTCCTAGGGGTGAGTTATTCTATTAGCGTTTTCTCTCTGCCATCGGAGTCACGCTTTGGCCTGCTGCATTTTGCAGACACAAAGTGAACAATTTGATTTTGACAGGCACCGAGACAACACCAACGCTGCAAGAAAAATTGCTCGTTCTAGTTGATCGGACTTGAACATAAAACCTTTTTTCACAGGTCCACTTTTAAATCCATCCGAACTAATCACATTTACAAAGTCAATTTTTTAATTGGACAAAATTTGAATTGAAAAAAAAACAGATGAAAAAAAATGGGAATGCAAACAATTTATAATTTGATTTATGGATGTTGTTTAGTTTAGTTGTTTTTTTAATACGTTATTTGATTGGAAGTATTTAGTTAAATTTTTAATACCGAGATGAAATTAAAGTGAAACGGGATCACTGGTTACTCGTCGATTTACGACACCGTTCAATAAAATCGAACTTTATATTTCACTTGGAGCAAATTATGCTCGATCAATTATGACTAATAAAATAAACGGGCTCGTACACTCTCTCGCAGCGGGAATTTAACGCTCCTGCGCTCTCTCGGCGTGAATATTTATTATCGGTACGTCGCCGGGCTAAGCTTTTTAAGTATTCACGTCGAACATTCTCATAACGCAGATATTTACAATATGTCGCGCAAAAATATTCACCGATCAACGTCTCTCTCAACAGGGTCAACCTGTTTCTTTTCATCTCTGTCTCTCTCCTTCCTTTTTTATCGAATATAAAAGTTTATGAAAAATCGCTTTCGGTTTGACAGAAAAATCTTCGGAATTGTTACTGAGAATTAGTGTTTCGGTCGTAAAAATAAGAGTCATAAAACGTTTTAACGACCGGAGAGCTATAGTGTACTTCCTCTTAAACACCGTTTCAAAACAATGAAGGTTTCTCTTTCCAAAAGAGTGAGACAGAAGGAAAAAGCGACGTGTCAAGAAATCGGCACATAAATAAGAAACGCGCAGTTATAAAGAAGGCAAACATAAAAATCGCAATAGTTTGGCGCATAAAAGCGTAATTATATGCGTCTTTATTATTTTCGCCTCGGAGCCGAGCGGTAATAATTTAATGTCGTCGGATAAATGATAATTTATCGCTCGCAGAGCGCCGGAAATATTATGTCAAGAACAAGCCAAGTTTTATCAAGTTTTAAGGCTTTCCCAGCGCCACTGACTTTTATATATTTTCTTAACGAATGTCTTTTTTGTCGCTGCTTTTGGCGCGGCGATTTTTCATTAGCCAGTCAATCGCTTATTCAAATCGAACCGCGTCACTGAATTATTTAGCGTCGTCGAAAACGCGCTGTTGGTTTTTCGTTATTTTTCCAATCGTTATCGACTCACGACGACAGAAAGAAAAGAGAGAGAGAGAGAGAAAAATCGTCGAATAGAAATGAAGTCGATGAAAAATTTATATCTTGAATGATGTCGTTTGAATGGCCGCGACGATGTCGCGACATTTACATCTCCAAGCCTCTTTCAGGGTGAATGATAATTTTCACGTTTCAGTTATGAACGAATCGATTGAATCAGCAAGCACTTGTATATTGCAGCTCTGAAATGGTAGAAAAGCAGCGACGAGCAAACAGCGCCGAGTACCTATAGCATGACTTATGACTACTGCAAAGTCAATATCTGAGCACACTATCGACTTACTACCGGACGAATGAGAAGAATTTCTTTCCCTGAATAAATACTTCCGAACGCACATATCTCGCCAAAATAAACAATCATTACTGCTGACATGATTCCACGGGAAACAAACAGACCGAAAACGCTCTTTTTCTCCTTCTTTTTTTTTACTCTCTCTTCCGACCAATCGATTAGATTTTGCGCAGTTTGTCATTATTTTCTTTGGCAATTATTTTTACCCCCGGCTAAATATACTTTGACGAATTGCTCATTCGGTTTCAATACGTTTGTTTTCTCAACCAAACGTAACATGGTGAAAAAAATTTTTTCAAATTCAATTCCCTTCAATCTTACGTTTCGTATCACAAAATTTGAGAGTAACACTTTGTTGTACTTGTGTTTTTTATGGTGATAGAAATTGAAAAAAAAAAATTTGTTTCGAGAAGAAAAAGGGAGGCTTCGTGTACGCCAAAAGTGTATTTGAATTTGCATGAATTATTCAAAGACGAAGGGCTGCAAATCATTTATTTTTACGACTAATGTTTGATATATCGTGAGGGCATGTCAACGTGGGATATGTGCACGCCAGGAGGAATCCGTCCAACGAGGCTTTTTATAGGTCTGTTGAGGTGTGATCGCCCGAGGTGGGGAAGCGGCGTTTGACGCACAGACGGGTGGTTAAGGCAGCATTTTAATGAGACGTTTTGTTTTGCCATGAATATTGCTCTAATGAATCTTATTACGCCGAGCTGAAATCAGTTTTCGTATGTGTCTTCGGAGGCATCACTCATGCCTCTGCATCGCGCTGTAATTATCGGATTTACGAATGCATGGCGATATTAATTAAAGATGCGTATCGTAAATCACATTGGTAATCGCAAACATCCTAGCCTTTGTTTTACCCTGTTGCAATACTTTCATCAAACCGTAAATTTCAAATAATCCTTTTTTTTAATTAAAAATTGAAAAAAACAAGTCGTTCGCACAAAACAGTTTTAATTATTCGGCTGCCTTTTGAGCCGCTGCGATGTAATATTAAAAGATCTCCGGTACGCCCGTCTCTTATTATTATCAGAATAATATGATCAAATGCATGATATACATTTCTCGCATCGGAGCGTCGAATTTATTATTTTTTCGTTGTTTACTGGCTGTGCACGTGGGAGTGCGCTGGTAACTCGATACGCTCTCGCAGAAACGTATTATACGCCAGTGCACACAACTGGATACGCCTAAATGTCCTGCGGTGAATTACGAAGCTCGAAAGAATTGTTATAGTTCGAGGCCCCTGGCCAATACGGCGTTAACCCCCGAGGATCGAGTTTCTAAACGAACCGAGAGTCCCGAAGGGTCGCACGAGCTCTCTCTTCTACGCTTCTGTCTATAATTTTATCGTCGTCTCCCGAATAATATGATTTCGCACAATGCCCGCTGAATCACGATGGACACCTTCCGCCCTTTCAGCCCCGACACAATGACTGCTAACGCGCGCTCGCTAAATTTATTCCTCGACGACATATGCGCACACCTTATGACACCATTGGCTCCGCTCTCTTCTCAAATTCTTCATTAGGTGGACAGTCGAATTCAAATCGATTTTTCCTAACAAGATCAAGCGCAAAATAATGCCCAAGTGTTGCAATTCCAAAGATGCAATTTTTTTATTTGCCATATTTTCAGTCTTTTAAGGTGGGACGTCGAGTACAGTCAAAACAAAAGTCAAACCCACTTCTTAAATGTTAAATTATTATATTAATTTTAACATTTCATGGCTGATTTTGCAACAAGTTATCAATAATGGTGTCATCAATCACCTGATACTGATTTTGAAATTGTTTTTGACTTTGTATGCAAGCTTGAAGGTTAAAAATAAATTTTTTTAGAAAAGTCAGAATAAGTTTATAATTTGATCACGTGCTCTTCTTGTTGTTATAAATAATCTGGCCAAATTTGAAAAAGTTTCACTGAACCGAACTCGAGATATTCAATTCCAAACTTTTTAGAAAAACTCATGCCTTCTATAGCTATTTATATCATTTTGCCAAATTTCTACATTAAATATCTCAGCTCACAGACAGTGGATCACTTTGGAAATTTAACCATAAGTACTTTTGCACTACTAGATTCTAAAATCAAAATTTAAAAACAATCTGTCTACTTAGCCGATACCGATGTCCCACCTTAAAACACCAAGTAGACAAATTTGTTTTGTTTTTCGTAATCAATCGGTTGTCAAATTCGTCAGATCATAAATCGTCAGTTTAAAATTAAAGAAACTGAAGAAAGAAGAGAAGAAAAACACAGCATCAGGCTAGGACTCAATGTTCTGAAACATCTAGTTGAACGATTGGAAAACAAAATGCGAAAGTGCGCAGATTGAAAAGCGCTGACTGAAGGCGCTCGCTCCGATGGTGCGTAGCGTTGCGTTAAACGATTGTTTTCTCATGGTTGCGTGCACATTGTCGCGTTACAGGAACAGCAGTGGCAGCGGAAGTCGAGTCGGGCGCACCGACGCGCTTTGTAACTCCTTCTTAGTTGCGTCCATTGACGAGCTCTGTCTGGCCTGCTTGTTCTGTAAGCACGCCGAGTTTCGTTGAGGACACCTCCGTCTGCCGAACACGCAAACCGGCCCAACCGCAGTCGACCAAGCGCGACTGACAGCTTTGCCAACACTCCGTGCCTCTTGCACGAGCAAAAAATGTTTAAAGACCGAACGAGAAAGATCGCACGATGCGAACCAAGCGCGAAACAAATCGAGATGGAACAGTTGGGATCGCGATAGAAAAAGCGATCTCACTTCGCACGGAACAAAGCCGCTTGCGCACACACACAAAAATGCATTACACGATAAAAAAGTGCACTATAATTATCATAAACAACGTTGTTTAGGATTTTAGTACGCCATCGCCAGAAGTAATTACAGAACCCGAGTCAATTGCAGTGCACCGGAAATTTCCTTGCTTTTTTTTCCAATTTTTTGTAATTTTGAAATGTTAAGGTGTTTCAAGATTTGAATTGGTATTTATTACAATCTTTACAAAGTGGAGTGCAAGATGTAAAGAAACATTTTCATATTTTTTTGTTCTTTTTTTGTTGCTTCAGATGGAGAGAAATAAATTGTAGTTTGTTTCCATGAAGACCAACTCACGCTTCTTCCAATTAAAACTTTTTTTTTGCATTTAAGTGATTTATTCAAGAGGTATCATTGCGACGTCATTTTTACAACCAGTTCAATGAGATCGCGGAAAAAGTGTAAATGATAATTGTTTCTCGGTTAATCGAGATGATGTATTATCGACTGGGAAAATAAAACGACAAACGATTAGGATTGCACCGTTTTCAAACGCGACTTGTTCTATTATTTTAATCGTACTTAGAAAAAGCGATTCGATAAGAGTATCTGCTCTTATTAGATACCCTTCAAAATCGTATCAGCGAAATATTTTTAACTCGAGTGAATTTTTTCAACCGTGATACGGCGGAATTGCGATTAAAAATTTAAATATACGAATTTTTGATCCAACATCAACAACGTTTCACAAACAGAATCAAACGGAGATGATTTCAGGAGCTGATGGCTCCTCGACCTCGTTCAATTCGACCTCATTTATTTTCATTTATCATTCTCGTATCTCCTGAGAAGAGTCTGATTCAATTTTTTGATCCCAAGTGCAACTTTTATTCCAATATTTTGAAAACGTAAGATCCGTTTTTTTTTGCTTGAAGAAAGACTGGCATACTTTACCAATTATATCAACGGTTGAGAAAGCAAGTCTGCAGCAAAATCTTAATTGATCCAGAAATTCATTAAAAATTAACTCCACATTGGTACAAGCCAAGGCGTTTATTTTAACTCGGATTTATTACCGTTTTTAAAAACTTTTTTTTTCCTTCGTATTATCTTGCACGCCGGAGAAAACGATTCTTTTGATAATTCTGTTTAATCTCTTAGCAAAAGTTCGCGGAGTAAGCATTTTGCCAGTCCTTACATTATAAAATCCCAGATTACAGTTGAATCAGCAATTTTTTTTTAATTTAGCGGCAAGATTTAACTCTTTTTTTTTCGTATTCTTCTTTCCTGTATATTAAACAAAAAGTTATCCGCTTTTCAAAGGAAAACGTGTATCATAATTATACACTCGTTGCTTTGTCAAGCATATCTTATAGTTGGCTATTAAAATCATTCTCCGCGCGAGGTTTTTTCTCTTCCTCTCTGATGTCGAACTGAGAAAAAGTCGCACAATACCTCCGATCATTTATGACGGCGGAAAAAAAAACGCCAGCAACTTAGTGTCGGAAGAGGAGAGACAAAAAAAAAGTGTAATTTACACGACGATTTTATCTGCGTTTCTAGAACACGCTTTTTATAGCCGACTTTAATGTACTGTGCGATTTTGATCAATATCATATTTTTTTCACTCTGTCTCTCATTTATTAATTGAATTTGACGTTGCGAGGTGCAAAGAAACTTGAAGTAATTTCGCTCGCGTTAATTGTTGTTTCAGCTGATGCTCAACTGCGAAATTGTTCCTTTGCAAAAAACAACTCAAGTTCAATCTTGAAAGGTGCTTTTTTTGCTATTTTTACTTGTTACTTCTGAAGGAAAAAATAAAACGTATCTTCGAATCGTTCGTCGAATCGAACTTGATGAATTTTTTATGCCGCAATGTTGCGAACATAAACTATAAATACTCGAATGGGTTGTAGTATATAGCAAAAGTTTGTTTTTATATTTGAATATAAGTGTAGTCTCTCTTTTCTGCTTTTTCAGTGTCCATAAATAATAATACGAGGAGAGGAATAAACTGCGCTGAAAAGTTTCGAGAAAAACTTTGCAGACTGTAGTTCATTAATAGCGCAGGTAAAAAGAAGTTATAATAAATATATACATTGAGTAATAAGTGTTCTGTTTCTTGAGAATACGTATATATTATAGCCACTTGACAAAAACGCAACCGTTGACTGTGCCATTCCCAACTTTTTCATTATAATGAGATAAACTCAAACACAAAAGTTAATCTTGAGGGATCGTTTAAAATCGCCGGAAACTGATAAAATTGGATGATAACGTTGTACACGTAAGTGCCACCTGATACTTAATTTCGTAGATCGCAAATTAAGACCGCGAGCTGAATTTTACTTCGACACTTTTTTGTCGTACAATCTGAAGCGTTTTAAAAAAAACGTGCCGCGCAAATTTATCCTTTTAATCTGATTTCAAAACGAAATTGAAACTGAAAAAAAAACTGAAAACTAAAATGAACCTTTTAATTTGATTTATTTCTGATCTGCGAAACTGTTAAAAATGATTCGTAATTAAATGTCTAATTTCTATTATCAAGGAGCACCTAAAAATATATCACAAGGATCAATTAAAGCCAGAGAACCAAATAGAAAGTCATATCACGTTCATCGGAAAGACGTGTTTTGTATGATTAACCGAACATTAAAAAGCAGGGGTGATCGAGCACCGTACGAGGGATCCCGAATAATGTTATAAAATATAAAAGGAAGAACAAAAAAAGGGGTCGATAATTGGACGGAACATTTGGCAATCTAAGCCAGAGCTTAAACGAGCGTGACCCAAACGTGGTCGGGGATTACGTTCAAATCCCGATAAAAAACAATACACATTTTTCGCCCGAAAATACATCACTTCTCAAATTAATCGTATCAAACAAACATTTGAATTCATCGTCCAAAGATTGTGAAGAAGAAAGAATTTTGAATTCCACCCATGCAAGCAAATTAAACGGTATAACAAGCCGACTCGCGACCTCCACTTGTGCCTATTAAAATGTTATGCTCGATATTAAGAGGCTGCAGAGAAGAAAACGACGCGGAAAAGCTACTCGCAATTCCTACCGATTTTAACCCATTAGTCGATAACACAGGGTGTAAAAGAAAAAGGAAAGATTGAGGGAGATAGAAAAGGAGACAGAGCGAGTGAGAAAGAGAGAGAGAGAACAAAAGGATGGAGGGAATCAGTGGCGAGGCAAGAAGAAGTATCAGCTTCGCGGTGGCGACGCAGAGGAGGATGAGCAGCGAGTAATAGGATCGACGTTTCGTTATGTTACTTTTCCATTCTCATCCCCCTTGCGTGTCTCGATTCCTGGGATGTAGCTGCTCGCGCTCATCGACTGCGCCTCCCCTGACGCCGCGCCCGCGACTGCAGCCACCCTCGCTGACTCCGTGTTTTTGCCAGTGTAGCCCCCTATTTTTCATGTTTCGTTGCGGCTTCGCATAGCACCTTCATTCCACGAGAAGAGCCGCTCTATATACAGTCGCAGTCCGCGCGGACTCGGTATAAAAAGTCGCGACGTAATTGGTCGCTGAGTCGCGCTCATTCGCTGCGACTCTTGCAGGAGTGGGGATGGCACGAGCGCGATTCGTCAAGGTTTCTGAGCGACCGAGGCGATTTGCCGAGGCTCTGAGCTGGTCCGCGTGGAGTTCCTTACGAGCAAACAGGACGATAGCGGCAATCAAGTAGGAAACTGCTTGGCACTGTGTGATATTCACGTACATGCACTCCTTGCGCACTCACACAGGGCCGGCCATTTGTATATGTACAAATTCGCCGAGCTGTGTGCTCGAGTCGGATGCGCCGTCTCTGTTTCTCTCGCGTCGTCTGTCTCTGTCCTTCTCACTTTCGCCGCTCGTCTCTCTTTTTCTAAAAGGTCTCTAGTCAGCGAGCGAGGGTGGAAAACCGGGTGCTTGGCGCCATATTTGTGGTAGTGCGCAAAGTGAGGGAAATCACGAACGGCAACAAACTCGCCGAGCCGGGGGGATTTACGCGGACATCCGTGTCAGTCCGGTGACGGCCATTTTGCGAAAAACTTTCGATTTGTTTGCACGACGGGCTAATGCCGGCGTATGCTCGGCACGTCGTTTCGCTTGCCTCGTTTCAGCGCGACTACACGACTACGCGGGCTCTCCTTTTTTTATTTCAATTTTAAAACCGGTTAACCGGCGCGCGAGCCGGTCCTCAAGCATAAATAGTTCTTTCGGCACAGTATACACCTCCCCCTGGTGCCGAACACCCTCCCCCCCCGTTCCACTTCGTTTAGAACCGTTTTCGCGAGCCCGTATTGTCATGGAAATTGCGCGATGGTTGGCGACAATTTGCGCGCGCAAGAAAAGTCTCCCCCTCCCCTCCCACTACATTCTTGCGGGGTTCTTCCTTGACCATGATTTATAGGTTTTGTAGAAAAACTTAGTTTAGTACTTGTAGTAGCCGGTTCTACATGATATTTCGAATAAATTGGTTCTTTATTTTTCAAATTTTGTTTGTTTCATTGTTTGGATTGTTTTAACACTTTTGTTTTCACACGTTTGTTTATATTTCATTCTTTTCATTGTTTTGTTTTCGTTTCTTCGTATTTTTTTTGTTTGTTGATCCTGCTGTTTGAATTTTGTTTGTTGTTTGTTTTGGATTTTCATTTGTTTTGTGTACTTTATTGTTATTGTTTGTTTGTATTAAAAAATACAACCGAAAATGTTTTGTATAGATTCTGCGAATTGGCTGCGATTAATTATTCCTTGTTGATCGGGACATCTGAATCGCGGCTCCGGCTCTATAACTGTAGCGGCACTCCGCAAATTTTAATGAACCCGTCCGGGGCATTAGTACACTTGGCTAACATTCCGCGACGTTAATACCGTGCCCGAGGCACATTGTTCCGCGCGCCGCCAGTTGAATGCGTTTCCTCGGCCGGACGACGCGATAAATAATAATTGATCCCCGCACGCCACCGCTCGTGCATCGCAACTCATCCGAGCGCTAAATAAGTGTACCCGCGTACGTGTCAAACAAATATTCGTCATCAAACCGTCAACGAAAACAATTAACAAAGTGCAATGAACACAAACGAACTATACATTATTTTGAAGTTGGCGAATTTGCAACTTTCGAATTTTAAATTTCTTCCGTGCAAAAATATGAACAAAATTAACAAATAATGATCAAAGTCTTGGGATGACTAATTAATTATCTGAATAATAATTTACAAGTGAAAATAAAATTAATAATTGTGACATTTGTAAATTTGCAGATTTTAAATTTCAAATTTTTCCCGCTCGAAGATACAATGTAAGATTGCAAATAATGTTTGTAAACAATAACAACCCTCGAGTCCAAATAACAAAATACAAACAAACATTGAAGCAAAACAATTGTTAACTTTACGATGGTTCAAATAAAGTTTGCAATTTTTAAATTACGAATTTTTCCCGCCCAAAATTCGCGCGCCAGAGTTAAAAAGCATCATGTAGGTAAACAAGGTCAAGTATCACTTCTGAATAACGACCCAACAAGAAATTTGCCATGAAAAACAATACATATCAACAAAACCGAATTTATATACTAATTTTAACATTGCAAATTCAAAATTTCAAATTGTTCCCGCGCAAAAAGTTTAAATGCACGAAAGAGTGAGACGGACACAAGTGCCTCGCGATTTGCCGGTTTTATGTGCTACAATTTTCGGTCTTTTATGTAACCGAGCGACTAATTGTAAAGGAGCTATCGCGCCGGTTAATACGATGGGGAAGCGTGGTTCGGAAGGTCTCGGCTCTCAGCCGAGCAGCGGCAGGGAGAGGGGCTAGGAGAGGGGTACAAGCGAGAGTGCGAGCAGGACGGAGGGAGGGAGGGTGGAAGGGCGATCCCCACCACGGCTCGCGCCGTCAGTCGTTCCCAGTCGTTGAGTCGAGCAAGAACGTCGCGTCGCTTGTGGTTTGAAAAAACGTTGGTGCTTGCAGCAGTCCAGGAATCACAAGGGTGGATTATTTAACTCGGCGTTGGTGGTGTGATGGTGTGTGGTTCGACGTGTCGGGTAAGGCCCGCTTGGTGACCGGCGACGAGAATTTGAGTGTCGGCGAGGCATCACCGGATAAAAAAAAGGTCGGCCGACGGCAGCGGAGCGTCACTCTCGCGCGTCGTCGACGCGGCGATCTGCCTTACCGACCGAGGCCGCGGTTTGGGTTTTTGCGCGGGCTTTTGCAAAAGCAAAGCGGATGGATACGCGTGTGAAACCAGTGATAAGATCGGCCTGGGGCCGAGGTGTTGCGTGATGACAAGTTCCTACGCGAGTTTTATCGTGCTCTGAGAGATTACCGGATAGCAGCGAGAAAGAGAAAGAGACAGATAGAGAACAAACGCAGAAGATAAAAAAGGAAGCTTCGAGAAGGGATTGGAGCGACGGTGCTGTTTTCTGCGGGACTGGAAATGTATCCGAGCGCTGGAATCAATCCGGCTGCTGTAGCCGCGGCTGCAGCTGCCAGGCATCCGGTAAGTGGATACTTATGTATATCGATACACAATCGCGCCCGCCGACAATCAACCACTACGTGTATAATCACCCGCGCACTAATGGCTGCACTAAACGAGTCCCTACGTGCATCACGACCTTTGTAACCTTAAAAAACAATCATAGCAATTCGTCCGGTCTAGCCTCACTGTGTCAACGATATAATAATGTTGGTAAACAAACGTCAACATAACCTCAAAAATGTTTGAAATGTTAAGGTCATGTTGACATTTTTCTTTTATTCATCAATCATTTCCAAAATTATGCTGTTTTATGATGCTTCTTATGATACAATTAATCAGGACGATTTTTCATTAAGGAAAATTTTCGTAAACAAAAACAAAGCTGATCTTCAACATTTTGCAATTTCAAAGTTTAGGAAAACATTCAGGTGTGTTGTTTATGATTACAGCCTAACCTAAAAATTGTGTTTGTAGTATTGAAAAAATGTGTACCCAATTTATCTTTCCAATGTTTGTTAATGTGTTTCTGGAACTTATCGAGAATTGTTGTTTTAGGTAAAAATTGAAATGTTGCATTTTTTTTTGCAAACAAGAGGTAGAAATCAATGAAGGACAAAGTGTTTTCACATCTATGGATTTCGTGGAACATTTTTGCCAAGGACAATTCATCAATTCATTCTGTTAGTTACAGAAATGTACCATTCTCTGACAAATTTCCGAGAAAAAAAACCTGTACAGACTTTTTTCTTCGATGGCTAGGCGTTTGTTCCGTCGGACAAAGCCCTCCCACTGCTGGTGTTGTGATACGATATTCTCGCAGCGTTAATTTTTCTACCTGCAAAGCTCTCAGATTCTTTTGGTTACTGCAGAACTGCGATTCGTACCTGCGGAAAAGAGAAAATTCAGATGTCTATTTAGATAGCAACAGACCGTCTGCAAATAAGGATTTACAGCGAGGGAGTTTGAAATTTATTTGAAAACTGTTGTATGGTTATCGTCGAACGGTCAATCAGCAGCGAAACGCTGCCAAACGTTCGGTTGTGAGATCAAAATAACAGGTCTTGGCTGGAACGAATTGCATGCCGAGAATATCGCGAACGATTAGATGCTGACTAAGAATCGAGTTTGAACGTATCAACGAGCGATATCAGCTGGCCAATTACACGTGCCCGACACTTCTATTCGTTCTGATGAATTTCTCCGTTAATGAGAAGAAATGAGTTATCCTTGTTGAAGAGTGTTATACAATTATTCAACGGGACGTAAATCACTCGGCTGCATTATCCACTTGGTGATTGGATTGATGTTGCGTACGCGCGGCTTTTTGTCCCGGTTATAATAAATGGTTGGAAATTAAACTCATAGTTGAACCCCGCAGGAGAAACGCTCAAACTCTCGTTTGTAATAGATTTTCAATAACGTACTAGTGCTAGACCGTTCTTGCAATTACTTCACAAATTGTAGTTTCTGTTAAACATGTTGTTAACTTAAAAGACATTAATTTATTAGCACTCTTACAAGTTTATCATTTCAAATTGAAAAAGAAATTAACGTAATATTCTGCAATTCTTCTAAATTCTTTTCTTCCTCTGTTTTATATTTTACTCGCTTTGAAAAAGCATAGCAGAAGTTAACAACACTTGTTAAGGATATCACTGGGGTTCTTAGTACAACAGTTCTTAACTTGTGCAGTTGCTTGGTCTGCTCTCGTGGCTTTGCAGGAACACAGTTAATGAGGGATGTGTCTTTTATTATACGCAAAGCTCGAGCAAACAGCACAAAGTCATTTACTGTTTGAATTAATTACTGGTCCAACACATTTTTATGGGCGTTTAATGTTTGCGACATTGTAAAATAAAAACAGAAAAAAAAGAAACTGTTTGAACGAGAATTAAAACCAGAGACAAAAATTGTACCAGACAAAGTGTGACGTTGTAAATCTAAATTCGGGTTTGTGATCGTTTTCTTAATTAATGCCTCGTTATCGTTTGTTAATCTCAATAGAGATAACACACGTTCCACAACTTTTTTTTCTTCATTCTCGCTTGTTTGCCAAGTCAATAAATAATTTGTGCAAATACACGTGCGTTTCAAACAGTTATAAAAAATGCATTGTCTTCAATTTGATTTGCACTGTTGATAAATCTCGTATAGAAATGAGAAATTCTATATCACGATCGTGCAAATGTTTTGCCAACATTAACATTCTTGCGTCGCGAAACTCTTGTTTCCACACTTTCTTATCGCATTTTTTAACGCCGCACAAAAAAGAAGGAAAATTCGCGAAAAAAATGAACTTTTAAAAAGTTGAATGGGCCATCGATTTATGACTTTTTGAGTCGCTGGGTGTGACGATAAATTGTTTTATCACCGTTGAAACCTACTTTGCAGCGCTCGCCTCCTTGGCTTTCACCGATTATCGATTTTACAGCTCTCGTATGCACCAAGGAGGACCAGCGGAGAAATAAAAAAATTGGTCCGACTTTAGGTGGCATGAATAATAAGTCGTCCATTCATAGGCGCTACGCTCTCGTGGAAGAAACAATTTCGAACAGGGCGTAGGTCAACATCTGTCGAGCTGATTCGCCATAGTGCTCTCTCGGCGTGAAACATTCGGCTGGCGTAACTTAATCTGGTTTCGCGACTGGATTCTCGGCGGATAGGGAAGCCCCTCGGTTGGCGTCACCCGTTGCCCCCGCTGCGTGCGCTTGTGCCACCACGTTGCCTAATGCCGATGATCGTATGGGGTTGCCAAAGCTGCATAGCCGCCGGTGAAAGAGCACGAACACGTGTCCCAACGCACACGCGCTTCGACCCTTCGTCAAAAGCCCTGTGTGTACACATAGTAGCGTCAGAGATACGGCGAATCATCACGTACCGCACCATAAGCGAGTCCACAGTCAGTGATGCTTTTTTGATGACTATTAACTTCAAAACAAATCAGTTTAAAAGCTTTTTTTGATGTTTCAACAACCAGACTTTAGTTTGAACACAAGCTGACGTTTCAAATTACAAATATTGCAAATTAAAAACCCTAATTCAAATCTGAAATTCAAAATTTTTTCAATTTTTAATTGTGAATTATAGTTCAAAGTAGGATATTGTTCAAAATATTGTTTTTCTTTATTGGGAATTAATATTAACTTGGACAGTTCAAAATGTTGACAATTTCGTTTTAAAAGAGCAATTTGAAGGAAGAAAAAAAAAAGAATAAAATAATAAAATGCTAATCAACCCCAGTATCGACTTTTTAATACAATAGTTTACAGCGACCATATGAAAATAAAAACAGGCTAAACTGATAAAGCGGGTGTTTTTATACTCGGCTAAGTAATCTGCACTTACTATGCGGGCGGCCACGGCTACTTATCGTCAGTACATGACTCCTAGCCGGCCCTTTAGCGACACCCCTTTTCCAACAATTCATTGTTCGTCGGCACTCCCTTTCACGGGTCCGCATGTGCAACAATATCACAGCGCCACATCCGGTGTAAAGCGCGATTAGGGCCCGAGGGGTGGTCGCGCGCACTCGACGTTTTGTTATTACCATAATCATTATTTGTACGACGATCAGCACAACCGAGGGCTCGCGCAGTTTAACGTCCATTCATACACCCATCTCTCCACACCCGGATTGAACCGACTATTTTTTTCCCCAAATCCTTTCTTCGCCCGGCCCAGCTGCTGTGCGTGATCTCAACCGTGATTTTCATACCCTCTCTCTCTGTTGCTCTCTCATAATTCTACCCTTAAAAACGTGTCCCTCAAGTCAGACGAGGAATTTCACGGGCTGAAAAAAAGACGTTCAAGTTGTAGAAAGAGGATATTCTCTTTTGACGCTACGCCTCCGCGGAATGTGAAAAAGGAGTCTGCGACAGGTGTTGCGCACAAGAGAAAGCGAGAAGAAAAAATGTAAAGAAATCGGTCGCCGCGAAAATAAGTCTGAGCGACGACAATGCCGAGGGTCTGCGTCCGAGGGTGCAGAGCAAATTGGTCCACTATAGTGGACCAATTCGTTTACGAAGAACCCGAGGGGCGCAAGAGACGGAGGGAGCGTTTTCGTATTTACTTCTACCTGCGATTTTGCGTTATGCCGTAAACTCTCGAGGACTCGAATATGATTTTCAAATTAGGCCGATCGACCCTCGCCCACAATCCACCCCTTCCAAAGCAACCGCTCGACTTAACCCGCCGTTAGCGATTTTTCCCCCGAGTGCCCATTCAGCTTGGAATCTCTTGATCGTTGAAGAATCACCGAACCCCTTTCTCGAAGCCGTTCCGTGTCGTTGGGCTCGCATATGCCAGCCGAAGGCACGTTTCTGCTGAAATGACTCTCGAATTACCGAGGTCCCTCTTTCTTTCGCTTGTCTCTTTTCGGCATCTCCGCGTCGAACAATTTCCTGCCTCTCCCTGCGATCCCCACATTCGACCGGCCGTGCACGGATTAAGTTGCAACGACGGAAATCGATACCGCCTGTACAAACGGCTCTCTCAAATCGTCGTCACCGTTTTTCTCCTTGTTCTATCTGCAATCGTAACCAGAAATTTGAGAAGAATCGCGCGAAAGCATGTTCTAATGATGGGAAGCACGTTGAACCGGATTATGTTGGTGATTTCGTGGACGAAAATCGAGTGCTTTGCAAGCGGCTGAAATTTCGTGAGTTTATTGTGCATGCACTTGGGGATGCGGCGGTGCGTGAAAAATCGGAAAAATCGTCTCCGATGGGTCCGACTGCGGGCTCGACGCTCTCAAAGAGCGCTGTTTGTGCATTCGTCGCGCGTTAAACTCGATCGAGCCGCATTGTCACGCTTCGCTGGACCGAGAATCCCATTATTACAAAGCGCCAGGGGAATAAGAAACTCGGCCATTCACGTTTTGACCGCGCTCTTGACTTTATCTTTCGGCTTATTGTTCGACGGTTACCAGATTCTCGAACCTATTAATTTTTTACATTGTTCACCTCTACATTGTACAAGCATGTGATCAAGTTAACTTTTTTTTTTGTTGAAATGCAAATCGATAAACTTATTATTCAATCGGTAACTAAATATGTATGCAACAAGTAGGAACAAAAAATGAATTGTTTACTGAAAATTAATTGAATCTGAGAGATGGTTCGAAAACGCTTTTATTTGGAACTGCTGTTTACTCGTCGCAGTTTGTCTTGGAGATGGAGAGCAAAATGTGCGACGCGAGCTAATTAAGCGCGATCAATCAGCGCTTTTAATTATCCGCGCGAATTGTTCGCCGGGGCATCTCTCGGTTCGACGGGGCTCGTAGGCGTGCTGCAAATGAGTTGCCATCGGGCATCCACCCACGCCGACACTCGTTTCTTCCACTGCACGCCATTGATTTAGCGAAACGTGGGCGGCCGGACGATTGTATCGGCCTGTTTATTACGCTGACGCGTTTTGTTACGCTCGGTGTGTGTCGCTCCTTCGCGGAATTGATTATACGAGCACGGTAGCCATCGATCGTCCGGCGCAAACAAGCGTCGATGCTAACGAACTGCGCCGCCGATCGTTAGCCAATCGAAATTGCGCGCTGCGATTTACGAGCGCGCCGCGCGGAATCTGAGCGATTCGCAAAATTTCCACGTGCTCGCGAGGGCCGGCGAATTAAAAGTCCGTGGCAAATTGATGAAATTCTATCGCGCGCGCCACGCGTGACGCCACACCGACGGTAATAAGAAAAACCCCGCTGTAAACCGCTCTCTCTGAGTCGCGGAACTTTGACGCGGCCGGCGAAATATCCGAGCTCGCTGCCTGCGCCACGTAATTCGCATATTTTGTGTACGGAATAGTATTACTCGGGCGTCCCGCAAAATTTGCATCCGCTCGCGTCTGTTTTATTATACATTAAACCCGTCAAATTGCTCGTGCTTGATGAAGTTTTCAAATGCGAAAATTTAAAGGAAATGTACATGTACAATGGAGAAAATTTTGGGTCGCTAATCTTGTTACTTGGCAGTTTTTTGCGATAGAAGAGAGTGTCGAAAACAAACATTCCGTTTTGAATGACGAAATGCCGTTGAGTAATTTGCAAAACGTTAAACCAATTTTTTTCGTGTGCATTCATTTACGTCCCAGCGAATAGAATTTAAAATCGAAATATTCCGCTTCGCTTGAATTCGGTCGAGGTGAAATTGCGAGCGGGTGCAAAAATAAGGAAAAAGGAAAATTGGAATCAATCTGTGGCGCGGTAAAAGTAAAATTTTTGTGCATTACATGGCAATCGTTGCAAAGTCCCAAGCGAAGCGGAACTGGTTAGCGAGTGCGCGGCAGTGGGTTTGCGCGGCAAATATTTGAACGTTTTTCGACGGTATCCATGACGACGCCGAACTGAGCCTTAACGCGTAGCTGAGCCGACAGAGTCGAACAGAAACGAATGAACAAGAACGAGCACGCAAAATGAACGAACAAACGCCAACGAACATCCAGAGCAAATATTTGCACGTCGCGGGTTTGCGGAAACTCTATGCCAGCAGATTTTCTGACGACGAACCGACTACCGCTATTTGTCGTCACCTTTCTACCTGCGTTGCTACAACGAAAGCTCTTCCGGCCGGCAATTTCATTTTTCAATACATTTTCTTTTTGCGACGAAAAAGTGTTTGAAGCGAATTTTTTTCCAGTCGACAAGTTTTGCGAATTTTGAGTTTAAGTTGACACGTAAAAGCTGTATCGAATGTTCGGCTTCCGATCAGTTCCTTTAATCTGCGAGGAGACTTTATCGCACGAGGTTTCCCTATACAGTTAGACAGACTCACTCAGCCGCTTCTTCCTCGAGCCAACTTGTTAAAAGGTATCATTAGTCAAAGCTATAAATCCAATTTGATTCAATTTCCTCGAATAACAAGTAATCGGTCTAAGAACCAATTTGCAAGAGTACAAATTTGCAAACGATTTTTGCGTTCCCTCGAATGCACCTCGTTTGGCAAAAAGAATAGAAACAAACCGTAAGAAGTTATCACGACATAATTTGCAAGATAACCGCGCACTCGTCCGACTAAATTGATCGTCCGTCGTTGGCGTGTATAATTAAGTAATACAACTATTTAAAAAGTCATCGAGTTTGAGTGGAACGAGTTTCCATGCGGATTGAGACATAAAATACGCGACCGGCAATAGCGAAGAAAACGCGGAATCGAAAAACCGGCTCACCGACACTGTTACACCTCGCTGTAAAACAGCGCTTAACGAAATTAGTCGAGGAATTCCGTCTCATTAGCGTGCCAACCTGATTCATCCTGGATGCCTTGTTTGGTCATTCGAACGCAAGAGGAGAAAAAAATGCTGCACCCGTTTTCTCAGGCCGAGAAAATGTCGCCAAATAGGGCGCACGTAATGCGTAGATCCGCGAGGCTCTTTTTCTACACCCGGCAAATTCACTTATCTCAATTCCGCGGCAATTAAGCCAGCCGGAACAATCGCGATGCTAACAAGGTGTTTCGCGAAATAATATTAATTCAGCGGGACTTGGAATTACGTTGATACTGGTATTTGCCGGGCGGTTAATAATACCGATACGAGTGGCTAAAGTAGGTAGCAGAGCCGGGCCAACAATGAACGGCCGAGACAGCGCTCGGCCGCAGATGGGATCGTGTACAGTAGCCCCATGTATATCATTAACCTCATCCTCGTTTTTCGTCTCCACCTTCGGACGCTCCCTCGGCGGTCTGACGGAACAGGCCTTGTGCGTCCTTGTCTGCCGTCTCTTTCTCGCAGATAATTCTCCCTCGGCTGCTTTTCATTCGCAGTATCTGCCTTCGGGCTCAGCCCACCGCGTACAAACGAGTAATTAACTATCTCAGTGTGGGACACGTGTTCGCCGAGCGTTCCCTTTCGCTGGCGCTTTGTGTCGTCGGGGCGAACCTCCCTCGTTGCTGTTTGTACACACGCTCTTATGTTAATTTAGCTTGACACCCCGACCCCTCTGTTCAAAAATCACACCATCCATCCGGGGCACCCGAAAGAACTCAAATTTCATTAGACGACCGATTCAGCCGTATCACGCACGATTTCGTGCCTCTCATTCTCGCGTTAGTTCATGTTTTCTGCATTTGAATTTCAATCGAATTGATGCCGCAATGAAATCGTCAATCCGGCTAATTAGCATCAACGAGAGAGAGAGAGACAGCGGGGTAATTAAAATGTGCGCGACATTCTAATTCAGTGGAGCGATTGTTGCTTGTGCAAACGATTATTCCGTCGTTCAATGGCGGTTATTAAAACTAAGGTACGCGCGCAAGCTATAATAATTAAATCCAAA
The DNA here is from genome assembly GCA_020615435.1 of Telenomus remus. Classification (NCBI taxonomy): domain Eukaryota; kingdom Metazoa; phylum Arthropoda; class Insecta; order Hymenoptera; family Scelionidae; genus Telenomus; species Telenomus remus. Next base: position 4,566,263 of record CM036343.1, on the reverse strand, counting down.
CATCAGCGCTGATGTTGTGATAATAGCGTGTATCGTTAACGAGTTTCCATTAGTTTTAGCCCGCAGACTCAAACAGACGGATCACTGCTGAATTTGGTTGCTTTCAAACGCTAATTATAAAGCGTTCGATTAACATCAGTCACAGATAATTGGCATCCCTATCGAAATCAAAGACCCCGAAATTCCCAATACCACTCCGGCATCCGAACAGGAAAATTTTTGCAATTTTCATTTTCATTTCGCATCTTTGTTTAACATCAAACATTCCTGTTTAAAAGTCAGGTCAGGTTGGCTTGGACCAAGTTTAAGGTCGTACAGAGAAGTACTACTGCTGCCACCTTCAGGAACATTTCACCGCTGATATTCTTTGTGTACCGAGTGAAAAAGGGATCCTTTCTGAAACCACAACAAATGTCGGGCAAACCTTCGAAGAAAAGACTAGATGACAGTTCTTTAGAGAAAGATCGGACGAAAATGATGGAACCTGCCGAGACAAAAGCAGCCGGGACAAAAAAGTCGCGCGATAATAGGCCACGAGGCGCTGATTCGGCGACGTAATCTGTTGGAGTCATGAAACCGGTGGTGCGTCGTCCTCTGGGGGAGATAGTGTTCACGTGCTGGCTTGCTTGGTCGATTGTTGCTCCCTTAGTTTCCACTCGACTGGTCCTTAAGGACGGCGCGGAGAAAGAGGGTGATGGATGCGCAGCTACAAGGGGTGAATATGTTACAATTATCGCTAAATCGAAAGCCCCGGGAGCCTGGGGAGCGATGGTGTTAGGTGGCACGGCAGAAGGACACTCGTTACAATGCGTCCCAACCGACACTGTTGCGTCCCCGGGGATTTCGAGGGAAAAAGTTTGCTTTGAATATAGCCAACTTTATGTGGCCTTTATTGACAAAAGCGAACAAAACCCCGATAGGACCTCGCTGCCTTCGCATTCTGTTACGGCTTCCTTTCAGCTCGACCGTTTGCTTTGAGAAGCAATAATCCTTTATCACAATTCAATTTTCTTCGCTCCCACCGATATAACACGAGAACCTCTAATCCGCATTCAAATCTGGTAATCAGTGTAATGCCGCTTACAGTTGTGTCCGTAACTTGATACCCGGTACCTTGCCATTGTGCAACTTTTTCTTTCCACCACTCGTCAATATCGCACCGAAGTATTTGTTTGCACGAAATACGATATCGTAATTGTTACACTGGCGCAGTTGATTTCAAATTTTGACGCTTCCGCGTTTTACAATTCGTCTTTTGTTCAACCTTGGTAGGGTATTTTGTCTTATTACATCTAATAATTAAAATCCTTTACTATCTCGTTATCGTCTTTGTTATGGGTTGTTTATCGAAAAAACAAAGTTTCCTCCATGTTAGAATCCATACTGTAATTGTTACAATACAACTTGTAATATTTACTATTTTAATTGTAGTAAACACAATTTACCATTGGAGTCGACGATGCTGTTTCGTGAATTTGTATTTCAGAGAATTCTACAATTAGGTTTAAAGGAGACAGCGGCAAGATAATGATTAAAATCACGTCGAAATTGCTTGGCAAATTTCGTAATATTGTTATTAGCGCAACCACAGACAGGTGCGCCATCATTCTTTGCTCCGTGCCTATTGGATTTCCAAATGTCGTGAGTTTCAATTTAACGCGATGCCCACATAACCATTCATTACCGCGCGTTTCCTGTGTTTTACTTAGGCGTGTTAATTGCGCGTCGGCTATATTTTCGAACGTACGTGGCCCACAAAATTATGGCCCGAGTCATTAATTACCTCGCGACGGTAACGTTTATTAATGACAGGGTCGTTTTGTGCTTTGAAATGCTCGAAAATGTCCGATTGCGTTTGATTGTTTATTTAGGATCAGGGCGAAGAAACACATACTTGATTTCTAAAACCGTGTGAACGCAGCGCGTGTTAGTGTTGATAATAGTGAAAGGTTCAACGTTGCTTCAAATTAGCGATGAACTTAGCGCGAAATAATAATAATACCTGGCTTGTTTCTGATCCTTTTATAATATCCGCTCAATCGGGCGAACAAATTTGAAACACGTTTAACGCTCGATCATTCAATTACCGTTGCATTTATCAGCGTGGCGCACACGTTAAGTACACGTTTCTTGTGCCGCTCAACTGAGCTTGACTCTTTGCATTTGCTTTTCGTTTTCGACTCGCTGAAGTGACTCTCCCATGCATCAGCTTTGAAAAGTTACCCTACAACAGTCATTATATTCTGCATTGTCAGTTTCCGGCCCCGACCTCTATTATTAATTTCAAAATTACACGGTTCAAATAGAATAAAAATCATTTCACTTTTTTTTATTTATTCAATCTGATTCAAAGCAACAGTTCGTTCACAAATGGTGTATTAAAATGTCAATGTCCGCCGACGACGATCTTTCTGAAATTATAACCTATTTGAATATCTTCATTACGACTCGTGCAAAAAAAGTGAAGCCTATGAGTGCACTTTCGCGCTTACGTGCGGCTTATCTGGCGCTCATTCTTTTTCGTCACATTCGACAAGATCGTTGTCGCGAGCACGAATGACGCGGCGAACGGCCAGCGTACACGCAAGATAAAGCGCTCGAACGCGATTGTGAGTGCACGCGCATATACATCATTTGTCTACATACGCGGCGACAGATAAATATCGCGAATCGTCGCGAAAGTACTCGTCCCGTCCTTGTCTCGCGTCTTTCTCTTTTTTGCGTCCGATCACGAACAACGCGAATTAGCATAAGCACGCGCGCTCGAAGGCGTGTCGCGCGCTCTTGTTCGCTAATAGCGAGCCTGCCGCTTGATGTGCTCGATCCTCGAGTGGATAGCTCATATTTAACTACGCCATCGCGCGTCAACTTGCGAGAAAGTTTTCTAAAGCAATCAACCGTTGCTTACTCTTTCGATTTCTTCATCTAAACACGCTTCGATCGTAAACCCGATGCGATTTGAACAAAGTAGCAGTTGCAAAGTTCTAGCTTGTTTCGAAATTTCGAAATTGTTATTGATAGTTGGGTTGATTTTAATTCGCCATAATCGGGCCAATTTTGCGATCGCTTTCTCGGCGATTTGACAAGTTTGCGAATAATTGGCGAAATTGAAATGATAATTGTGAACGACGTAGATATAATGTAAATGTGGACAAAGGTTGTCGAGTGACGTCAGTCACGGAAGAATTGAATTAAAATTTATGGAATCGCACGAAGCGATTTGCTGTCAGCAGCACGTCGAACGCGCCTTTTTAATCAATTTCGGTGTGATTTAATTGAAATTACATTGACACGAGAGCGTGTTTGTAGTACACCGCGCGATCGATTTTGTTTTATTATTCCGCAGCAACATTCGCCCGTCACGGCTGTATTTAAAAGTACAATTAATTTGACGTAATTATGGCTGCCGTTTAGTATCCGGCCGTCACACAATGCGCCCAGCTTTGTCTCGCGGATAAATATTCATTTCGCATTATTTATGCCGCGCTCGTTTGAATTCGAAAGAAAGTCAGCGAATCCGTTTACTAACTTATTATTTTGCTTTAACACAATTAACTTATTCATGCGCGTCGCACCGGCAAACAATATCGGCGAGAAAATTTTCCCGACTGAATAATGTCGCTGCGTTTATAAAAGTTCTTGCATTTCGCCGAGGTGACGTTCGTTCGTTGCAAATGTCTGATGTGAAAAGGAACAAAATGTATCCGAGTTGGAGGAACAGCGATGAGTTATTCTTGACGGCCGATTATATAAAAATAGCCGTTTGAATGTCAGTCGGTCGACACAATGCTCACTTGAACCAAACTGCCGAGTGCCAATTGGAAACGGCCGCTAATGCGACTAGTTATGTCCCGGTCGTGATAGACGTGTCGTAATAACGAATAATATTGATAGAATTGTCGGCTCTTCAGGGTGTGCTTGATCGCCCAAAAGGGGCTGTCGAGCAAACTGATTCGGCTAAGTGCTTTTGCTTTGTACGTACCACATCTTGTAATTTCAAATGAAATCACATTTATCGATCTATTTAAGATAACTACTCTTAATCAATTGTCAATATTTCGTCTCGTCTACTCTTAAAAACTGTTAAAACTATTTAAATCGTCGAAAAAAATCAATCGATTTTAATCGCAATTTAGTCATCGAATCAATTTATTTCATAGACGATAGTCGGTGAATAAAATGAACATTATTTATGTACGTTCGCATTTTATTCCTCGCGATAAATTTCGCAACGCGAAAAGATTGACAAAGACAGATAACGACGTCGGATTTTCAACAAGTGACTTTCAAAAGTCACACTTTTTATTTCGAAAAATTGTCAGTTAAGATTTACACTGCAGCTACTTAATAGCAACGAGGGAGTTTCAGGGTACTTTGTCGAGCGAGTCTGCCGGTCTACGTAAGTTGGCGCGCAGCATCTTGTGCATCTTTCGCGCCATTTGTTTGTTCTGATCGGAAGCCCGAACAAATGTCCGCGGTAGGTTTGCGCGACGTATCGCGACTGCGCGATCTCTGCGCAGCCCTGTAAGACATTCCCGACTGGCGTCTCGTTGCATAATGAGAGCGCGCGGGACACTACACAAAATGCAACAGCTCGAATCGCAAACACGCGCAATGAATTACGAGCGCGCGGATCGCCTGGTATTTCCGTATCTGCGAACGTGAATCACGATCGGCTATCGACTATCAAACTCGCCGATCAATCTTTTTGCATTTCGCATTCAAAGAGAAAATAATCATAATGGCGTGTGTACCCGTTTCGGGAGAAAACGTTTCGACTTCAATCAGCCCGATTACCGTGACGGCCGTTTTGTTCGCTGGCTTTTAATTTGCGTAATCAACGGTCGCTATCGGACTCCGATTATTTCTCATGTTCTTTCTAATGTGTAGTTTTTTGGTTTTGATTTTTCGTTTGGTTTCTGTTTTGTTGGCTTTATTTTTCTGGTCATTGCGATTACAGAATTTTCATCAAAGCAACTGCCAATTAATTCAAGCGTGATTGGATTTTTCCGAAATTTAATTAGTACAACCCGATAGTAAGGAGCGAAGCATTAATTTGCGCGTCGGTTTGTTTGGTTTTTCCGCAACCACGCGCAATTCCATACGGCCATAAATATTTCACTTTTATGGTTTAATTATTGCACGGCGTTGCCCAACCTCTACCAGGTCGAGATAAGTGAAATTCATATTTGTCGATTTTTTTTGGGCTGTAACCGTAAATGGCGAAATCGTGAGTTTTTTCCACACACGATTCGGCAATTAATAATATGAACTTGATTCGTCGATAACCAAGCCCTATTAAAAGATACACATCTGTGTAATGACGCGACACGTTTTAGTACAGTACGCACGTTCCTCCTCCTGTATATATCGCTGTGATAAATGATTTCTCATCCGTGACACTTATGTGTTCATACACCATGCCATTAAATGCCACTTCGCAACCTCGATGTACACATTGAATCAATGATACAGATTCATTCAAACCCACAATTAAACAAAAAATGTTTGTAATAATTTTTCTTTTCTTTTTTTTATAAATCAATTTGCAATTTCTCGTTACAACTGTTTGTCTGCTCCATAGGTTGCAACGTGCCATAAATAATTATTTCTCAGTATCGCGTATTTATCGTGCACCGCCGTTAATGAAGTATTTTGTACAAACACAATTTCCATTAAACCGATGAAACGCGCGCTGAAATTTATTAACATTTAATTGGAGCGGAACGTTCGCAGCGTCCGATTAACGCGCGTAATTAAAACATTTTATTTTATTTCGCCGGTTCGAGTGTCCGCAGAGTGCGATGGTTTGACGTGCAAAACAAAAACGGAAATAGAAAATGTGAAGTCGATTTCGAGGATGGGCAAAGAGAGGAAAGGTATTGATAAAAGCTAATATCGCTATGATATTATATTGTCCGAGCAAAAACGATTTTAATTTCGTTGGCGCGCGAGAACAGCGTTCTTTATCGGCCTTGTCAAACGGAGAAATTTAGTAACCAAGCGCGCTCGTTGTTTTATGATACGCGATCGCGACGAGATAAAAGGCCGGTAATGGATTGTTGTTGGCTGAATTATGCGAGAATTATCTGCTAAATATCAAGCGCTCTGCTGCCTACACGTTCGATCGGCTATAATTGCACATTCTTCTTATCGCCAGAACAATTTTCGCTCGCGACATTTTTATTACAAGTCTTTCTCGCGCCTGGTAAACAATTTAGAAACCGACGAAGGTACCTGCTGACTTCTTGTTTCTTTTTTTGTTTGTGTTTTTCATACCAACTCACGCACATTCAACCGATTCATAAAGTCGATATTTGAAGCCAACTTGAATTTTAATTCCCGTCGTCGCAATTGGTCTTATCTTATCGCTACTTGCAACACACCATAAAAAACTTGCAATCGTGTGTCACAATTTACCTGCACACTGAGAGCAGTGAAAAAAAACGGTGTACAAGAGTACTGGTACAGTGGAACAAAAACGACGAAAAAAATCGGCTCATTAGAAGTCGCTGAATTCGCTTAAGACAAATACAAAAAAAGGATTGAACGTTGCGTGCGGTCGTGCACGCAGAGTTGACTTACACATTGCGATATTTGCACAAAATCTTGTGGCCGACTGTGACGTTATTTTCTTGAAAGCGATGTTATCGGCTTAATTGGTCGACGGGTTAAACTGGCGCGCTGCGCTTATCGGCAGCATCTGTACGGAGGAGGGTGTCAGGTGCTTTGAAGCGTGCGTGCTGAAACGAGCGGCCGGCTCGAAACAAGAAGCCCGCCGTGTGCTACCTGAGCGCGCACACAAGTGCGTAAACACATCCGACCGCGACGGTGCATGTGCGTGCAGAAATGCGCACCCGACTGAATGCTGATTCGGATTATCTGTATAATAGGCAGCGCAAACATTGACTAAGTAGTCGGCGGCCGTTTTCGCGCGCGAACAAAAGCTTGCGGTATGACGGACATTTTAACGCACAATGAACACTGCCCGCTAACGTCCGACACACTTTTGTTTAACTCTCTTTGCCAACGTGGTAAAGTGCAAGTTTGTCGACAGCGCTGATGTGTTGCAGGCGAAACGTGACGAATTCCGGTTTCGCACAAATGACGACGGTGCAACCGAATATGAGATCTTTTGATTTCAGATTATTGAAATTGATCATTGTTTAGGTAATCTCTTTGTATTAAAAAACATTTTTCAGTTCTGGCCAAGAATTATTATTATCTTCATGTCTTTGTTAATTTGTAAACTTTGTAAATTGAAATCTTAGTTTATTTATAAAGTAAAATATTTTGAAGATTGGTTCTTATTGATATGGAAGTTGAAACTAATTTGAAATGCTTGAAAGTGTTTTACTGAAAGTTTTTATTTAATTACAAATTCTTCGAGAATTGTAGATAAAATGTTTCAAAGTAGAAGTCGTATGTCGTACTTGAAATAGGATTTCAATTTATTTATAATACTTGAAATAGTTTAAATACCTTTTAAAAAACTTGATAATTGAAAAAATGATAATTAAAATTCATCACATTAGAAAAGTGTAAGAGAACTATAAATAGATAAGAAGTAAAGATTTACATAATTTTGTATCATAAAACATTGAGTGATTCAAGTTTTTGAAACCCCAAAAGCTGCAATTATCGCTGAGACCGTAAGAACCAACCACTAAGGTAGAAAGAAAATGTAAAAAAGCATGGTTGAGACAAGCTACCGAACAGAATGGAAATTTGAGTGCTGAGAAATATAGATGTTAAATCATTCTATACTGTTTAGAAACTGATAAAATGGAGATTCGTCATTATAAATTTCAATTTAATGAAGCACGTTGACTTTTTTAATAGTTTTTCGTCACAATGAACAGATAAAAACCGAATAAGATTCAATTTAATTTCATAATTTTGAGAATTAATTTAAGAGTTAATTCTACCGTTATCAGGCTTCAAAATTGATAATTTTGTTGCCAGTTAGCTTCGCTGTTTCAGTCAAAATTTTTCGCGTGTGGAAATTGAGGATTTTCATTTGCGAGCATCATCAGAAGAGATTACCATGAGCCGCAGTGTGAAAGAAAATATGGAGTGGTAGAGCAGTACGTCATTGTCGCGTATGCTCGAGTGCAATTTGTAACACGTGATCTTGCACTCACATCCATCCGGGGGGATTATCGCGGTCGGCGCACAAAAGTGATATCCGTATGCTTTCGCCTGTTGGAGCGTCTCTCAGTCTCCGGATTTTGGCGTTTGCTGAAACCGCGAGCGTATATTTCAAAAGCGCTCTCGCATCCCGACGAATCCCACGAAAACCTCGTTGCCGATCATTATGCCGTGCATTATATATGTCATTTCCGTTGACTTGGCAATGTGGCGCTGCGAATCAAAATGCATTGCTTATGCAAATTCCAGTCGTGCCCCGCAGTCTCGAGCGAGCCCGTCTCCACACGAATATCATCCTAATGATCAATAAAATACCGCGCCACAAATGCACGCTTTATTAATCCCTACATCTTCGTAACCAGCTGAATTATCATATTTTATCTCCAATACACGTTTTGTATATTCAATCCCCAATCGGATCACTCGAACCTCATCCTTGTTCCGATAATGATGTCTTAAATCATCTTTTTTTCGCACTTACAAAGTTCCAATTTTTTCATTCGAGTTTGTTAGTTCGATTTTTGGGTTTGAACTTTCGAATTGCAATTTGTTAGATGAAGAAACCTAATTGAGCGAAAATAGTTGAGATTTGGGGTTGCGGTGAAAACGCAGTTTCCGGTCTGTAATTCGAGGCAATAAATTACGTAAGAAGCAATAGCAGTATTTGTAAGTGGCGCACAAAGGTAAAATGAAGCGGAACACGAAAGATGGACACCGGTCAGGCGGTGGTGAAGGAGCTTGAAATACCGGAGGTACGGTATCTCGTCGGCTGTGACCAAAGCTGGCCTCCCATGGCCATTTCGCGGTTTGAATTTGCACCGCAAGCCTGTGGCTTTTGCGGTCGGATGAAAACTACCGCCGACCAAAGCTTCCATTCACTACCGTCCTAGAGCCACCGCCCTATTCGTACGAAATTCCCGCCTTGTTTTGTTCGACCAACTTTTTGTCCTTTTTCGTTCGTCCCTTTTCACCCAAACAAGGATTCTTGTTTCATCGACGAGCTCAAATTCAATTAAATTTCAATCAAATTCTTCTCTCGCTGGTTCTCTGTTTTCGTTATTATAAATCTCGCCTTTGCAAATTGAATGAACTTGAGCGTTGGATTTAGCGAGCGGCTGAAAAATGATGTTAATCATTTCCAACGTTTTTCGTCGGTCGGATGTGTAATGTAGGTATTAACGCACTCGTTATACGGAGCGAGGGCAAAAAAGGATTGTTGGGTATCCGCGTCAGTCTATCGGATAATTAAATCGACAGTGCTCTGATTGACGGATGTGGAATCGCATGAGTGGATTTTGCGACGCTCATTATTATTCGTCGCACAATGGTTCGTTTCGATTTTCGGTGGACAGTCCAATGGACCTTTGAAAATTTGACATTACACTCTCACGCACACATTTTAAATCTTAACAAAAAACAAAACAAAAGTTAGGTCATATTTATTAAAACATTTCAACAATTTTGAACATGAAAATTCTACCCGTTTGAAATCAATTTGAAAAACGCTAAAACAAAAGTTTTTAGTTGAAGTTTTTATTTTGGAAAAAATTTTAAAATTAAAGAATCATAAAAGAGATTTGATAATAAGAAGGAGGTGTTGTTTGTTGAAGCCATTGGGGTGTGAATCGTAGGTACAAAAGCACACCTGTCGTAGGTTACAAATAAGGGTACAGTTAGGTACCATAAAGCTTGGATGAAATGGCAGAAGGGTCGTTTGCAGCAAGACGAACGAGGGGAGAGCGTCGGCCACTCCGCGGCAAAAGCCAATAAATAAATTGGATTGCCGTGAGCGGCTTTGCACGGACAAATGGGATCAGCGATTTTGCCGATCAGCAGGGTTGCCGATCCTCGTTCAACTTGCACCCCGTCTCGCTTCACGCCGACGCTCTCTCTCCCTCTCTCTCTCGCTCGGCTCTCTGATCCCACCTAATGCGCTCAGTCAATTGGAAGCAGGGTAACCCGCGCGTTTACACGTGTTTGGTTTCACCAAAGCGCATGAACAAAAAGGCTGACGAACAAATTTTACAAGCATTTTTCTTCGATTGAATAACAATTTTTTCATCATGTTTGACTAAATCCCCTCTGTTACATTCAAAGTCAAATTTCAAAAGTCGTACAAACTTTTCAATTTTGTTTCAGTTTTGTTCTGTCTTTTGATTTTTCGTAGATTAGTTGAATTTTTTGTTATACAACAAGACACGGTTTAAGTGACGTGTCGAACATGTATCACATTGAGTGTACAGTCAGCAGTTGGTCGTTGAATCGTGCTTTTACGAGGCCCTGGAGAGTGCACCCCCTCCAAAGCGTGTAAAACGATCGATAATGCCTTCATAACGTTATTACCCGCAGATAGCATCGCTACCGGGTAATAATACGACTTTTACGGCCGGCCCAAGCTCCAAAAGCCGTCAGCAGAGCGACTTGGACGCGCCGCTGTCGCTTTCGTTTCTCATCCGATCCGCTTTACGGCCGCTGCAATCATTTTCTTTACGATTATTAAATGCGTCGCCTGTCCGCCCTCAGCTTGTTCGTACTTTGCCCCTTAATTGCGCTCGCCTTTTATCCGTACAATGATATCGTAATTTACTGACTTGATCAAACTTTGATATGTCACATTTTTTATCCTCCAAGTTTAGCCATTCGATTTTCATTTCTCTTGTTTTTCATCATAGAAATTATAATAACAAATCTAGCGATGAAGAAAAACACTGTTTTTAGATGATTCAATGTTTTGATTCGAAATTGAAGTTGCTATTTTTGATAAACTCTGAAACAGCGTTAATTAATCAGCCTTAATCCTACGAGAATTCAAATGCGTATTATGAATCAGGCAAAAGTCCACATGATAAGAAATTGCATCTCAAGTGAAATTTTAGTCTGTGGCATATCGAGTGTTTACGTTTCCAAAGTGTCTAGTCTCATTGTGCACACGAAGTTATTTTGTAAACGCAAACTAAGACATTTTTTCTTTGACTATGTGAGTTTTTTGTTTGTTGTTTTTCTTTAAATTTGAAGATGGATTTTGTTTTTATTTTTTTATCATTCTTCCAGACTTGTTGCTTTTGAATAATGGACGATCATGATGGTTTTATCAAACACAGAAAAGGACACGACAGATCATCGCCATGGTTTTACTTTTTGGTCCACAAAAACAAAGGCCAAGCAAAATGCAAACTTTGTACAGATCCTATCGGTTACAGAGGAGGCAGCACGTCTGGACTACATAAACACTTGATTACGAAACACGAAATCAATTTGTTAAGAACAAACTCTCCATCACCCGACATTGTTTTAGAAATCTTGAAACACCAGGTAGGCGTCGATGCCCTTGACGTCAACAATCAATCAATTTTTTTTAAACTTTCTTTATTGTTGTAAATTGTTTTTTGAGAAATTGAATTTTTGTTAGTAGGTTACAAAGTTACAAAAATATAATAAACGATTAAAGATTGAGTTTTATTCGACGATGCATAAGGCCAGTGTTTATGCAGTTGGCTACAGGAAACGAGGGCAGTGCGGGTGCACAAAGGAATCGTCGAATAAATATGTATTGCTTCCTGGTGCAGAACCTATACATAAACATGCTCTTTGAACCAAATGAACGATCGGCATTTTGCTGCAATCTTCTTCTATCCTTTTTTTGTCATTGTATTTCTAGAATGATAAAATGAAAATTACCTTTTTTTCAATGTCCACTTTTTGGTTTTTGTTACAGGGCCCACCGCAGCCTGGCCAGCCTTACAAATTCACAGTTAGCGAGTCATGTGATCGAATCAAGGAAGAATTCAATTTCTTACAAGCACAGTACCATAAGTGAGTTACGAATTACTTGAATTCAGAACGAAATGAGATGACGAGAAAAAATTTATATTCGTCTCGTTACGAGTTTGATCAAACATTCAAAAACTTTTATAAATAGACGTCGCGAAAACTTGAGTTTCAATTTAATAGAAAATGTGTAACATCGACCGTTATTTTAGGAGGTAGAAAAAAAATTGAGGAGACTTGAAAAAGCTCATGAATATTTGAACGCGCTGCAAAGATCGAAAACTTGTCTTTCACGAAGTGCATTCTCGAAGCAACTTGTTTTTAAAAAAGTGAACCGACAAAATACTCGGAAAGAAGAGTATAACTATGAATAATTTACGCCACTTAGTTTTTTTTTGTTTGCTTGTTTTCTCTTCTCTCATCAACTCGGCGGTACAAAAGTTTCGCGAGAACAGGTGTCGAAGCGTTAGATGTGGAGTTTATGCAAATACGTGATACTTTGATTGTTAAACACAATGGATTGTGCAAACGATTCCGACCGCAGAGCTAATCTTAATGCAGTGTTAATTGCTAATTCAAGTGCAAACGTTCCTTTCTTACACAAATTTATTCTAACATCTGACAAAAATGAATACAAATTCAAATTCAAACATGCATCTCAGGAAGACAAGTTTTTGAGTCTACTTTTGAAGTTACCGCAATTCCGCAATTCTGAAAAGAATGAAATATCAGTTTTCTCAAGTTGAAAAACAGCGATAGAGAATTAGAGAAAGAAGGAATTGAAAAAAGAAACGAATGACGATGCTTGGAGCAAAGACTGGAAAATAATTTAATGTTCGTTCGACCGGAAGCTGCGCGTATGAACGTGGAGTAGCCGTGTGCAAACAACCCGGAACAGGCTGTGATTTATTCAACGGCTTAGCAGACGAGGAACGATCGACTTCGAGACAATCGCTTTCGTCAAGTATAGGTTTATTTTGCGCGAACTTTCCACGACGCATTGTGAAATCAGCGGTCATTCAGCTGCACGCGAAATTCACCATGCATCACGACTCTCGACTCGCGCATTGTGTTTAGATGAATGCGAGTGTGTTGTCTCGCATTTGTCAATTTCGTTCGATTGTTCGCCGTTGCTGTGACAAACTTATTAGTTCTAACGTCGGTCAATGTTTATCATTATTCCTCTTTTATTTCACATTTTTAAAAACTAAAATTTGACTTCAAAATGCAAAGAAAAATGAAATACATTGTTTGAATTAGTCGATTAGTTTCAATTTGATTTCAATATCAAATTGAAATTTCAGAAAGTGAGATAAATCGAATGAAAATGTTGACAAGAAAATAATTGGCGCAAACAATAAAAACGACTTTTCCTCTCGGAATGAAAGCTTAAATTCTAATTTGAAACGTCTACACTTATACACAGCCGACGGTTATAATTCCAAGTATAAGTAAGACGTAAATAGAACACTGAAACATAGCTCGGAACAGTAAATTCACTGCACGGCAACACAAGTGCTTACTCCAAACAGTCTAATATTCTTGATACACCGCTGCTATTTATGCATTGCGTTATTTCCGCGGTCGTTTTTATTTTCAACGTCGTTCCATCAATCACCACTTACATTTTCGCCGACATTAATATCAATAGTTCGCGCAAACAAAAATATGTAACCAACATTTTCAAACAAATATCAAAATAACAATAAATATACAACAATTGTTCAACATTTTAAAAAAGTACAAAAACACGGTACAAAAATTAAAAATAAAAATGTAAACACGAACTAGCAAAGTGACGAAGCGATAATTAAGGTGCAAATTGTATCTGACATCAGTTCGCAGATTGTCGTCAAAGAAATGAGAGAGAGGGTTTATAAAGTGGCGCATTACCATGGCACTTGATCGCTCTAAAAGTCATGGCGCGTTAATTCATTTCGCCCGGTGTGTGCAACGTGTTAATTTATATAGTCGTGGGTTAATTCGTCCAGGTCACGTGACGAGACGGAAACTAAACTGAAATTGCAGTTTCGTGTCGGCCGGCCGCGGGCATAAATACGTGCACCCAACCTGACGTACGCTTTTCGCGCGTCAACTTCTTTTAATGGATCACGAGTTTTGCACGGAAGCTCGTAACCTATTTACGTGTACAATGCGTCAGAGGAACCTACGCTATCTCTGTCGCTCTCTGTTGCACACGACCAAACGCCTTTTGTGCACACGTCGTGCACAAACAGTTGTAAGCGCCGATGTTCTTTATGACATGACGACACGCGGACGAAGACGTGCCAACTAACGGACGTGCGATTATACGCGCTTTTATCCGCGCCACTTCATTAACACTGATGTATTTATGCACGTTTCTCCGTCTCTTTCTAATGTTGTCATAATTGGCGTACATTTTTGGCAATCAACGTTCAATTAACTTGAATGAATTTACGAAAGATTATTTTGACATGTTCGACATTTTTTGTACAAGGTAAATAACCAAATTTTGTTTTCGTTCATTTTGTTGTTGTTTGATTTTTGTTTTGTTGCGGTAATCGGTGCATTGCATCATCGTAGACGCAGTTAAGCATATGAAATCCAATAATTAAACATGTCTTTTGGGCTTAATCGGGTCGCGTAATGAAAATGTTTGATTATAACTCCGTCTCTCATGCAAAATCAATAAACCGAAAATTGCATATCACACATCGACGCGCGATCAAACATTTGCACTGTGCGTCCGATAAGGTGCGCTCTGTTTGTTTTCGTTTAATTTCCCTTCAAACAGGCTTTATCTTATATGCAAAAGAAAACTCACGCTGTTTGGAGCGCGCACGTTGTATTTGCTCGGCGATTAAATACTTAGTCGCCATTCGGCCTGATAAACAAGCATCTGTCATGTCGAATTTCCTATCGCTGTTTTTTTTCAACATTTGAAATTCTAAATCAAATGAAAAAAACAAACAAACTGAAGGAAAAAAAGAACGAAAATTGATGGAAGAAAAATGTTTGAAAAGTTGAAAAAAAGAATAGTCAAAAAACTTGAAACCAATCGTAAGAACTGAAAGAAGATTCTTTCAAATAAAAATGAATCTCGCGACAAAACATCGTTGTTTGAACAATCTCGGGAATCTCGCTGAAAAAGCGAGCCCGACAATGCTGGAGGATAAATAATACAAAAAATGCTCCGTGCGATTCGACGACTGGTGGATTAACGCTCTTCTTATTGTTCGAACAGCCTTAAATTGGAGTGCGAGAAATTGGCCGGCGAAAAAATCGAGTCACAGAGGCATTTTGTAGTGGTAAGCCGCCGGGGACGATACAAAGCATACTGAAATAACAGAACGAAATATCAAAGAAATAATCGAGAACTAGGACAATACGACAATATGTTTCACTCACCTTTTTCTTTTTCTTTCTTTTTCAGCCCTTCTTCTCTTATGTACAAAAATTTACTCAAATTCATTCGGTGATTTTGATCACTTTAAAAAAATTCATTTTAACATATCAAAACAAAGTTACTTTTCTTAAAAATGTTAGAAATCGTGAAAAATAAAAAAGTGACTAAATTGGGACTAAATGAATTTTGTTTTAGAAGATGAACTGTCGCTTAGAAATTTGGGCTGAAAAACAAGAAAAAGAGGGAAAAAATTGATAAAATAATCGTCGGATGGATGAACCGGGTGAAACGCGTGTAACCGAAGCGAGAAGCGGAAGAAAAATTTTGGGTAACACGATAAACGTGAATATGAGGGGGCGCCGATCGTAATCAAGGACGGTACGGAGTGTTTCCTGGTTCATTCTGTGTCGACGTGCGGCAAATGATCGTGTACTGACACCGTACGCGCATTCACACCCATCTGACACACACGCGCACACTCGACGCACGAGAGGCCTCGCAGCCGTTTATACACGTCGACAATCATCAACAATTACTATCGATGTTCGCTGCGGCTGCACTAATTGTATGTTTTAACAGCTTCGCTGTGCACTTCCCTTCCGCCGCATTCTCGACTTTATGCCACGATCATCGTCACGACGTCATTTGCAAATTAATCAACCCGAGTGCGTCACTAATCATCAATTGTTTCGACTAATTTCGTACGATTTCCAATCGACATTCAATTCAGCTAATTCACTCCTTTGTCAAAACGTTACATCCAATCTCACGTCTTAGAGTTCAATCTCATTCCACAACTTACACTTTTTTAATCACAATTTAGAGAAGTGTTTTTTTTTTTAATTTTTTGGACAGTTTTTTAAGTTGTGATTAAACTGTTCTGTGACAGTTTGATGTTTTTTTTTATTTTCTAGAAAGAAATTTATGAAGTTGATAGAAAATCGAAGAGCAAAGCGATGGGTTGTAGTTTTTTGACTCGTCTTTTGAAGAGAAAAATCCATACTGTCATGTTTCGTTTCATATTTTATTGATCATCTCAACGCTTCCGAATGTCGCCTGCTTATGATAATGTTTAGCTTACATGCGTTTTCCTGCTTGTTTCTGTCTAGTATAAAGATGGAGCTGGAGAAAATTGCTTCGGAGAAGTCAGAGGTGCAGCGCCACTACATCATGGTGAGTCTTTCAAGATGCATTTTCAAACGTCGAAAAGAAACTTTCCAACTGGGGGAAAAAAGTTTTCTTTTTCAGTGTTGCAAAATACCAATTAGGGTTCATTTTTTTAACTCTTGATGCGACAAACGTACAGTGGACATTTCGTCGTGAGCAAATAATTGTAAATAAGGTTATTTGCATGTACAAATAGCGACGTCAATTAATTATCGAATAATCAATTTGAAGCTCGTCTGAGCGCTCGGTTAAAATTGTTATTTGAAACAAATATAATTACGTTGTGTCGTCGAACTGTGATTGGTATTATGAACACGTTCTATTTATTAATAATTAGCATTTAATACCCAATGAGAACTGTGTTGTGAATAATTAACGATAATGTATTACCATGAAATCGATGCATTTATGCAACGCGACACACTTACAACATGCTAATGTGAATCAACTCTTTTTTTTTGCATTATTAAAAGTCGACCGGTGCAATTGTTCTGTTTCGAGTACGAATTTTCTTAGTCATGATTTAATAAACCTCACTTTGCACAATCAGTTTTATTATTAACGTTTCAATTTTCGACGAACTGAAAAATACACTTTTGTCCTGTCAGAACATTACGTCCATTTTAAACTTTCATCAATTTCAACATTTTATTTAACATTCTCACTGCCACAAAATGGCTACTTTTATAAATATTTTAAATGAACTCAATTCGGGTGATTAAATTGGTGTGCCAATAAATTATTACTGTCTTTTCACTAACATGGAACAGTTTTTCATTAACCAGTTTTTCAACTGTAATTTGTTATTAGTTTTGAAATTTTGAAATTAGTGAAACGAGTTGAGTGGCCGATGAAATCATCTCAAATAATCAGTTTGGATGCATTACACTGATGACTATATTTCAGTCAAGAAGATAGCCAGTGCAGATTATTATATCACCCGTTACGTCTTAATATGAGCTGCATCTTTTTTCTTGTTGTTTTTTTTTTTTTTTTTTTTGAAGTCGGTCCCATTGTGACTGGGTGAAAGGTCGCAACGCGTTCGAGCGTTTCGAATTTACGCACGTCATACGGGCCTTATCGTGCATCGCCAGACACTGCGTGTCATCCACCTCACCTTCTTACCACACCTGTCTCAATTTCCACAATTACTCCAAAACGGTTTTAAGATCCTGTCAAATGATATACAAAAAACATCAAAAACTTCATTTTTATAATTTTTTCTTTTTATGTTTCTATTTATTTATTTACCTGTTTCAAACAAATAAATAAACATGTTGTTTATTTCGAGTCAATTTGAACCAAACAAATATGAATTTTGTAAGAATGGAAATTTTTTGTTTCGATTTTTTGAAGAAATGGTATAAAAGTAGTTCTATAAAATAAACGAAACTTATCTGAAACCATTTGCCGTTCTGGCACAAAGATGAAATTGAAAATGACGCAGAAAAATTTGAACGTGGATTTGAAAAGTGAATTTCTGCGAGAAACCAATGGAAATGTTATTTGGTACTTCCTCTCTCACTCTCTTGGGATCCTTTTCGGAGTGCGGTAGAGACTAAATGGACAAGCATTTCCTTTTGCTCTCGCGCGAGCGTTTCCGTGCAGTTTGACCCTGTTCGACGAACATTTACCGTCTTCTTTTTCGCCGGCTCGTCTTTGTAGCTTTCATGTTTTCCTCCCGACACTCGTTTCCGCCATGTGGCTTCCGCCCCGTTACCTCGATCGCGGTTTTTTTTTTCTTCCTTTTCATTCTCTTATTACTATCCAATCCTATCAACTAGTTAGTAAATCTTATACTACTTAACTAACTAATTTTCTCAAAAAATTTTTTTTTCTTTCCAAAAACAAAACATAGGAATTGTAAAGTAAAGGAAATCAAATTTAAAACGATCGGTATAAAAGTTACATAAAGCGTCATGAAAAATTTTTGCCCCGTTGAAAAATAGTTTAAGAGGGTGTTTTCACATCTGACAGTAAATCGGGTAAGATGCGCGTGTCTGGTTGTTATATAAGCGAAGCGTATCGCGAGGCATTACGCTTTTACGATTCCTCCGTGTAATTGTCAAGCTCGTCGAGGTTTACGATCGCTCGCACAGATCGTCGGAAAGAGCCGCCGTTTCATTGCTCGAGGGTCGCATTTTTCGCGGTGCTCGCACCAATTTCGCCTGCAGTTTCGCAACGTTTATTATCTCCCGATGCTATTTACGAGACTCTAATGTAACACCACTCTTTCACGTGGCATTACACGGGTCCTTATTTTATATGTGGCGCCCTTGTTTCAACATTTTGTATTTGAATTTTTTTGTTTTGTTTTGTTTTGTTTCTTTTTTGATTTTCGATTTGATTTGTTCATAACTCTTCTTTGCTTTACAAAATCAGTAGAAAATTTTTCTGTTCAATGAATGCTACTGGATGGAATGTTTGTTATACGAGTGATTGGATGCACCCGGCACGATGCGTCTGAAAGAGTTTTTTTTTCGATCTTGCACATACACACGTTTGATTTTTTTTTGTTCCGTCTCTTTTCTTTTCAGCTCGAACACGAAGCAAATCGAGAATGGAATTCGAAAGTTTCGTATGGCTGCATTCGCAGTCTGATTATGTGCATTCATGGAAACGTATCGAAGCCACCTGTATCGGCATTATGCATATTATACTTTTTCATGCGAGCACTCATATTTGAAGAACTGAAATGGGATATTAGACTTTAAATTCGGTTTAGATATTGAGTGCTTTTTTATGGATACATCACTTTGTATCATTTCAAGGTTTTTCTCGTTTCTTTTCAAATAAAAATTTTTGAACAACGAAAAAAATTCACTTAACATTAAAGTGATTTTCATCGGAAAACAAATGTTTCGGAAATTTGAGTTTTGTTTTGAAAATTGTTGAAAAAAATGTGATATTCAAAAGTGCGGTAATAAATAAATGACACAGCTAAAATGGACGCAAAAGTCAGTAATTGGACACGGGATCTTAAAAGTTCAAAACATAATGACGAGGCTGGCGGGAACAAAACGATAATCATCTCGTAAAGCGGAGCTCCAAGAGGGTCTATTAGTAACGCGGTTTTTGATTACGAGCGAGATATCAGGCGCGCGATTTCTATCGCCTCTCGACCTCCAGGGCGGAGAACCGATCAAAGAGCGCCGTAACAAAAAAGAACCAACACCCAAACTGCTTGTCTTCATTTGCAGATATTTGCATGATAATTCGTGCTCCTTTATAAAACCACCATCCACTTTCCTTCCTTAACATTCGTCCTGAAATCACTCCTTGGCAACCGACTAAAAAAAACCTTTGTATACTTTGTCGACCTGTAATTTTCCTGCTCGAATTGTTTTCATCTCCAAATTGCCCGATTGCAGACACTTTTTAAAAAGTCCAAAAAACAAATTTCGTTTCTGGTATAACGAAAGAGAAAAAAAGGATGAAAAATGGGTTTAATTGCAACGTGAATTTTTGCGAAGTCTGACCGATATCGAGAAACTGGTTTTCGAAGTGCTTTGGTTGGCTCGCATGCACATATCGGAATAACGTTTTTGGCGTAATTAAGATTCCACCTCGACGCTGCCAGGGGAGTCCATTAATTAAAGGCCAATTACACGGCTGAGGTGAGTCGGCATCCAGGCCGCTTCCTCCCCTCGTCCCCACCTTTTTTCGCCGAGAAACTTTTCACCTCGCGTAATCGCCACGAGATGGCTTGTCGTTTAGATCGTTCAATAGTCACGTAACCGCTTTATTTGCTCGGGCGCTTAATTAACGAGCGGCGCTTTTGATGCCCGAGACGTCTTTTCCACGTTGATTCACGAGCGCCAGACCGACGTTATGTCCGTCTAATGTACGCTGTCGTTTATTTAATTGCTCTCGTAACCCTGGCTTCGTGCGTGTACGTTATTGATCCTTTCAGCTCGAAATTTATTTACCTGCAACTTGTAAAAAAAAAACAAACTGAAAAAAAAGGAAAAAACTTCAAGCGAACAAAAATGTCCAAACAGTACATTGTTCGAAGTGAAAAAGTGTGAAACAAAATAGGAAACTCGAGAATAATTTGCAAAGGTCGGGCAAATTTACATCGAATCGTAAAACGCGACTAGTTTGTCGTGGCGGAGAGATCGTAAACAAGTCCTTTTTTTTAATTGAAAGCGATCAAAGCCAGAACGAAAAATCGCTCGAGTTGAAGTGGCGTCGTAAAAGCCATATATTAAGCGTAGAAAATCTGCGTATTCATGGCCGCACATAAACGAGCAATAAAATCGCTCCTAATGAATACCGCGCAACGCAATTCGTTTAATTGAACGTTCCCAATGGACATTGGCAAAAGAAAACGCACGAGTTCCAAAAGTCGCGATTGAAAGCACGCTTCAAGGAGTGGCTGATGTTTTTTCTTTCACATAATTTATCGGTGCGGTCCTCTTTTCGATCTTTGTTCTTTGCAAACGAATGTATGACGGTGAAAAGTTAATCGTCGTAATAAACCTGTTTAGCGCTGGACGACCGTTTAATTTCACGCTACCTCCGGTTTCTATTCGATGTAAGCACAATTTTCTTTTCAAACGCGCTTTATATTATTATACACCTTTAGCCGCCAACGAGCCGAACAATTTACTGGGAAATGCTCCTTCAACTTTCTCCGCACTTGCAATTACTGATCATTGAGCCATCATGTGTATTAGCAACTTCAATTCTGATATCGGATTACCTACATTTTCATCCTTTTTTTGTTTGTATTTTGTTGTTTGTGAGAAGTAAAAATAATCAAGTTTTTTTTCGATTGAACGTTCGTTGGACTTTGAAAAGTTGTGAAAATGGAAAATTGGCGGGGCAAAAAAATGTCGAGGAGTTGTAGAAGCAATATAAAGTCAATAGGAGCACCGAAACTTTTGTCGCCAAGTGCAGAATCGGAAAACGAACATTGCGGTGGGAATATAAATTTTGATATGCGCGCAAAAGATGATGACGCTCGATCGTGCTGAATGGCGCGACATAAGATATTCAGCTCGTGCGGCAATACAGATATAGATCGTAACTTTGCGGTGGATTTTGGAGTATAAAAATTTTGTGTGCTCGACCTCGTAGCCGCGCTCAACATATCGGTTCCGCGCTTTATGATCGCGAGGCAATAAAGAACCGTTCACAACTGCCAACGGTTTATGGTCCGTGACTGCGTTAAAAAAAGAGAAACACTAAAAGAGACAGAGAAACACACAAATTCACTTGATTTTGTTTCAACAGAATATGAATTTTAAGTTTCGTTTTCTTATATTTTCCTTTTCGAAATTAATTACAAAATTTGTAATGTAAGGAAGTAAAGAAACTTGGACTTTGAGAAAAAAAAATCTGTAATGGAAAAAAGTTAAGAGGATAAAGTTTGCGAGTGGAGATGGTTTTGAGACACAAGTTGTGTTGAACTTTTTTGCTCTGCCTGTTTCTCAATCTTGATAAATTTCACGATAAAAGATCGTGCGATAAAACGTTCTTGTTTATATGTTTTTGCGACGGCGTGTAATTTCGTATTTAATGCGGAATGAATTATATGATAGCGAAGTTCGAGAGCGCGCCGAAGCTTGGTAGCAATTAGCTAAGTGACTCGGCGGAGCAGCTCGTAGACAAGATGTAAGAGCGATGTAACGAGAAACCGGTCTTCTTTATCCCTTCCGCGCTTTCACTCTCTGTCGCACATTTATGCACAAAAGACGTTTTTATCGGCCAAGATGAAGCACCCTTATAATTAATTACTTTCGCAATCAAACAAAAAGCAGCTGAATGGCATGTTCATCTACCACTCAACCTCCACTTTTTTTCCACCCCAAAAAGTTGTCCAATAAAAAAACGTTTGCGAATCGTTCTCAACACAGTTCTCATTCTTTTTCATTCCATCAAACAAAAAACATTTACTTGGTAAATTAATATACAACAATGTTGATGTTTTATTATAATTTTTGTTATTTAAATAATTAGCTGAGAGAATGAAAGATACGATTGTGATTGTTTGGAAACTATTAATGGTTGATGGCATTTGAGAGTTGCACATATCACGAGACACGTTTTAAAGTGCATGCAGACGTTATCTTGGTTCGTTAGAGTGGTGGACGAGAGATATGTTGTGTCATGCGACTCGTGAGCCAGAAACACATTGTCGCTTGTCAGTTGTCGAAAACGAGAAGTCGTTCTGGCAAATGCAGCCCACCCAACTGTTATGCTAATGCTCCACTTTCTTTTTACAGTATTACGAGATGTCCTACGGTCTCAACATGGAGATGCACAAACAGGTGAGTTCAAAACCTCTTTTGCAATTCATACATCAACGAGCGCAAAAACATTCCCGTCCAATCATAAAACGTAAATCAATCAGAAATAAAAACATTGCACAAAAAAAAGAGGCAAAGTGATAAAAACGAGAAACGTCCGTTTTATGCAACTTTTTTTCGTGCTTTTACAACCTGATATTAATTTTTTCGTATTGATTCAATCAGGTTGAATAACATTCTTGGCTGCGATATAACAAGACCCCCCTTTTCTTTCGACGCGTTCAAACTCTCGTGTGGATGTTTTTCGGCCCATAAACAAATGTGTTCGCGCTCTTATATATCCCGGATGGACAATTTATGACGCAATCATAATTCCGCAACGTAATGGTCGGTGTTATATTTTAGATTCTTATTGGCTTCGATTTAACGCTGCAAAGTAAATCTTGTGGATTTACGCGAGCGTCATAATTGTGATATATATTCTGAGATTGGTACGACGTCTGATCGTTAAAAAATCGGTACTATAACGAGGCAGTTTTTTCGCTCTCGAGTGGGACGAGAGCGGGCAACAATCGACGAATTGTAAATCAAACAAACGATCGCGCAAAATTGGAGCGGTGGAGAAAAAAAACAGAAAACAAAACTGTGCGAAATTTGGTTTAGTCAAAGGTATAGTTGGAGTATCGTGGCTGGTGTTTGTTGTATCGTTATGCTGGTCGAAGAGTTTCGAAACTGCCTCAGGGTTAAACACACAGTGTGTAAATGGTGCCAACCAAGTGCGTTTGTTTGCTTAACAAACATTTTCAAAACAGAAACGACTCGAGTCGACAAAGTTCGACAGTGGCTAGTTTCTAACCAGTAGCCGTTTCAATTAATGACACACTTTGAGTGTTTCCTTTCCTAATTCAAGAGATTTTTGTTTTTCAAAGTTACTTGATCGAAATAGTTCGCCAACTGATATCAAAAAGTTTTGCGAACTAAAAAATTTAAAACAATTGATTTAAAACATTGATTTCAGGATTGCGAATTGAAATTAAGTGATTTAAGTCAACGATTAGACTGCCAAAAGTGTTACAAAATGTTTGTTCAATGAATACGAGCCCCAAAATAGTTCGAAAAACAAAGTAGAAATAACAAATTGAAGTGGAATGACGGGATTGAAAAATTGTGGACAAATGAATTTGCAAAAAAGAATAAGCACCGTTTGAAAATGAATTAGAAGCAATAAAAATGTTTCTGTCGTAGAGCGAGAGAAGAGCATAGATCACTGGCGTTATTGGCAATTCGGCTCATGATAGCGAGTCGCTCGACACCCATAAATATGACTCGGTGAAAAGGCGCTACAGAGTGTAATTTGTTATAAGGAATCATCGCATGAATCAGAGTGTTCGCCTCGTTGCCAACTTCCGATTCGCCGGTTTCTGATCAACCAATTTATGAATGCGTCCCTCTTATTTGGCCGCCCTGGTTCGATTTACGATACGAGCGGCAACGCGAAAAAGCATGGCTGCCTGCTAAATATTCAATAAACGCGCGTGACATTCGCGTCACGTAACAAAAGGGGTCGGCAATGAAAAAAAAAAAAAAAGAAAATATGCACCGAGTTGAGGAAAACTGAGACGCGCCCGAAATTGGCGAAAAACAACAAACGCGATGAATATAAAAGAGCAGGGGAAAAAGTAGCAAAAATTTTCCAAATTGATGGAGATTGGATACGATTTTTTCGAGTTTTTAGTTTATAGTTTCGTGTTTCGAAAGGTTGAGTGAAAAAATGGACGAAGTTGGAAAGACGAAATGGATGAAAAATGAATGGACGAGATTGAAAACAAAACAAGTAACAATGTCGGGATGGATTTGACGCGAGATCGGTTATCAGTCAGGATTTTGTGTTTTTGAAATGTCGCATGTCGGAATTTTCTTTCGCCCGGAAGTTTAAATAGAGATGACGGCGGGTATAACAAAGGGACGCAGGTATTGTCGCTTCACGAGCGGAATAAAGATAAGCGACAGATGCTCGTACGTTGCGAAATTCAAATCGACCGATCGTTTCATGATAAATAGTACACGTGCAAAACGCGCCGGGAAAAGGGATTCCGGTAATCTTTTGCACACAAGCTACGAAGTAAATAGAATCGTGAAATATGGATGGTTCAAAAAATACTGTTCACGTATTCAAGCAAATACAAACAAAACGTTCGAATACTTTTGTCTTCATTTTTTGTGACTTTTATTTTTTCAAATATTTCAAACTCTTTTAGATTCATTATTCTAAAACGTTCGAATTAGTTTACAGTGTCCTTAAAAAGTTTGTTTAAAAAATTGAAAGATTGAAAAACTGTACGGTGAACTATTGAATGACATTTTTGCCGGAATTGTTGTTTCTATTTTGTGTTTGTTTTTCGAGTGAGTTGAAAACATGAAACGAGTTAGTAAAACATGGCGAGTTCAAAATCCTGCCGCAATTATGATTCGCAACAACGTAAATTACAGCGGTGGCGCGTTGATAAAACTCGAAAATAAACAGGCGAAATGACAAATCGACGAGCATCGGCGGCGCTCGTGCAATCTCATTTGGCCGCTGCGCGTTCGAGTTACTAATTTGTGCCATATTCGCTTTATTTTAGCGCGAGCAAACACAATAAAGCGAAAGACTGCCGCGGTAACGAGTGCAAAATGAAAACGAAACGCCGGGAAAAAAGACGAGCAAAACGAGCGAGACACAACGAGACATAATAAATTCGTCAAAGTTTGCCACGTTTGTTGCGCTCTTCATCTGTCGTTCAGCGTCATTGCGAATTCGGCTACACTTTTGCAATGCTAACAACGACAATGTCCAAATACTCCGGTCGCGCTCAAATTACGAATATCCCAACACAAAAAGTCACTTTGAACATTTGAATTTTCGTCCGCGCGAAATGTACACAAATTTCAATCTCAACATTGCCCTCTGCTAAATTACGATGGAAAAAAAAAATTGCGTTTTACAGTGGACGGCCAACAAAAAGTCAATCTTGATTTTGCATTTTAAAAGCGAATACAAAGAGGACAAAAAAAAAGAGTGGAAAATGAGAGATAAAAAATAACATTGAATTTTGAGGATCGAAGCGATAGGTTATCGGTGCGAAATTGAATGTGACATAAATACGGTCAAAATGTGTATAACGTTTTTGCATCGGGGAGGGTGTTACGTTCGTTGACGCCGGTAACGAGCATTTGCGAAGGCGTGCGGAGCGTAAAACGAAAGCGCGACCATGCACACATAAATACGCGTGTCACGCTCCGTCGGACAATCGATTCTGATTGCCCAGTCGGCACCTACGCTCGTGAGCCGCAATCCTAATTAATCGCTCGCTCGCGTGTAATATTCGACTAATAAACATATACAGTCTCAGGTCACTCAACATATTATTTTTGCAACTTACAATACAACTTCACTTAAAAATGTCCAAAAAAACAACCAGAAACGTTATCGAGAATTGAGTTTTTCAAAATAAACACTTTTGTTTGTTCACTTTTTGCAAACATTTAAAAAACCTTTTTTTCGCTGAATTTTTCGGACGGAATAAAAATGTTTGGATTAGTAATGTTAGATTGTTTGCTGACCATATTGTTCTAGTTATAAAAACACTTTATTTCAATACCAGTTTGGAAGTGGAAAAAAGAAACAGAAAACAACGACGAGTCGCAAAATTTTACAATCGACAAAGAGCGCTCGGCTGGTTTAATATTCTTTTATCGATTCAACTGTGCGAATTGGGATATTGCGGAAATTCGAAACGAAATTGAGATGCTGTCTGATTTTATTAACAGATCTCGGTTTAACGAATGCCCGTTTTGTTGAGCTTTTACACGTCCGTCGGTTCTGTTTTAGTTTGGCCGCTGCGTGCTGTGGATTTTGTTTAACGAACCAATTTTTAGCGCCCCCGCTCATTCCCAACGCTTTTAATGCTGCGGCCAAACAAAACGCCCCATTATTTATTCGACAATAAAATTCGACGATCGAATTGTCATCAAACATTTTTGCGCGCCGACAATTTCGTCCGACAAATTAGCGAGTAGCGTTGACAAGTTAATCGCGTTGAATTTGTACCGGGGGGAAGGTCGGTGGGGGGGGGGGCGTTAACCCGGCAGAATAAAATACATTATTCCGGTCGAAGAGCGCGCGCCTCGACAAAAAGCACAACGCAATCACAGTTTTCTCATTTCAAATATAACGTTATCCAAATAGTATCTACGTCTCCATCAAAGCGGAATATAAATTGAGTCAAGCTTGATTGGCCTGTCTGTAATGTCGTTTACTTTTTTAACGAACTCTCTTCTTGCGTAGCGAATATTCTCGCCACTTGAATTCCATCTCGATTTCAGAGCATCGCGCGCCCGACCATCACAATCTAATGATAATTACGCCGACGATACCTCCACTTCGCCGAGGGGGAGAAATTTTTTTTCATCCGCCCCTTTTTATCCGCTACTTTGCAGCGCCTGTAACTTATTAATAATAAGCCCATGTCGACTCGAGCTTGTACAATTTTAAATACCTTCTGAAACGCGATTTCAACCGTGAAACATTTTTGCTGACATACAAATTACAACGGGATTAAATATTTTATTTCTACCTTCATGAAAAAAAAGATTTTAAAATTTCATAACAGTTCCAAACTAGAGAAAATAAATTTTTTTTTGGTTTTTGCAATTTTCATTGAATCAATTAATTTAAAATCGACGAATCGGAATTAGATCCTGTTGCGAAAGGACGATTTGAACAAAATTTTAACATTTATAAGCTGAATCTAAACTTAGTCGGATCTGAAAATTGGTCTTGCACCTTTCAATAACAAGTCAGTGTAATTGAATGGAGGGAATTAATTCAAAACTACGCAACGATGCATTGGGTCGTTATCGCTGCGCGAATTTCACAAGCTGCCGCGGAACAAAAAAGGGGCAGAAAAAACGCGAGCTAGGGGCGAGGCGGAATTTGTCTCCCGGCGTGTTTCATGAATATCTCTGACGTGCGTGCTTTTTACCCTCGCGTTTTTATTCTGTCTGCAGCGGCGCATCGACTCGCCCGCTGAATGCACCGAGCTGGATATGTCGATAGAGACCCGGAGCATCGCGAAACTAACAGAACGGAACGCGAGACGGACCGGAACGAGGGCTGAGAGTGCAAAAAAAAAGAAAGACCGACGAACAAAAAAAGACACGAAGAACCCGTGTGAACGGCGAAATGAAAAAAACGAGGAGGCAAAATTTGCTATCGGAAAAATCGAGTTTCCCGGGCTCTCTCTGAATTGCGCGAGCGGGCGTGTACATTCGCCCAGCGCCCTTTTTTTGTCCGCTTTCCTTTCTTCCTCTTTGGCTCGTCGTTTTCGGGCTGCACTTTTTTTTTGCCCTCGCCAGACGCGCGGCCATAAAGCTGTTATATAACATGAAATGAGACAAAATGTTCGGCGCTTTTTGTTGCTCCGCTTATTGTTTTGCAAAGGCGCATTGTTCGCTCCGCAGTGGCGTGTTTGCTTTTTAACACGCTTCGCATAAAAAACGCACTGTACTTTGGCCATTTCTAATCAACCCTTCTCTTTTATTCCATCTTTCTATTCACTTTTATTTCCCCTTCTTTGTTCTCTGTTATTTCTACCCGTTTTTAGAATGCGCTCCATTCCCTAATCGAAGGCATTCCAATCGAAATTCGCTAAACTTTTTAGACCAACTTTCGGGCTTAGAATTGAAAATTGGCTGTGTGAATTTCGTGATGAATTATTTTTTTTTTCAAAAGTAGTTTATGAAGGACGGAACTAAAACACGTCTCGTAATCTAGCCATAATTGCTGACTTATTAATGACAAAAGTGTTAATGAATCTCTTCGTCTTGTATTATTTGCTTGGATTATTTCGTGCCGTGCTTCGCGTTTTCCGTCTCACCGTTTTACTTTGTACAAACTTTGTGTTTCATATTTTAATACACAGTCCTCTTATTTTTCAAGCGTAATTAAGTTATTAAAACTGTTGTCTGATTTCGCAAGAAGGAAATTAAAGTGCAGACGAAATTTTTGTTCTTTTCTAAAAGCACTGCCTTTTTAATAAGCTCGCATATTTCATAATTCCACAATGTTTTCACTTTATCGTTTTATAATACCGCTAATAAAGTTTTTATTATAGTGTAATTAAAAAGTGTCAAATTGAATATAAAAAAATGCGCAGTAATGAAAATTTTTACGATCAATCAATTGTCCGATTTAATTTACTTGGAACTAATTATTGTTTTGTGTTTTGTGAACGAAAATTGTGTGCGAAAATTCGTGACTACTTTTAAATTTCCAATCTCGAGAGAAGTGAGGAATAAAAAACACGCAGGGGGGGTATAAAAATATTTGCAGAGGGAATAACTCAGCTGAGACAATTTGTCAACGTCATTCGCGCTGCGTCGGACAGATGTTTACGTGCACGACAAAAAGCGGTCGAAAATGCAGACAGGATAATCGTACTGGAGACGGCATTCCAGAATGCATGAGCGTGCAAAGGTGCGGATATTTTGTTCTCGCTCTTTAATAAACGAGGAGCTGTGAATTTCACCCCAAGTAGCGGTTATTTGGCTCATATAAGCTTCAACGAAGTTGACTTGGCTGGGGCCGACCTAAAAACCGAATAACATCGAGTTGGATTCTGTGAAAGATCCATCTCAAATTCTCTAACAACTATTACAGCGGAACAAAATTCATTTTTGTTTGCTTTTTTTTGATTAAAAAAAGAAATTGATGAAAGACGCAGATTACCAGACAGCATAATCTGGGAAACTAAATTAATATTTCAAATTTATTCCGAGAGATAAGGCTGTGCTTAAATTTTGTTGATTACGTGTTATTTCGTTACCACAGAGCATTCGACAAAAAAGAAATAATTTTCGCGAGAAGTAAATATCATCTGAACCAACAGCAAGGTGGAAAAGAGGCAAAAACGAACCGACAGATGGCACGATAAAAGAAACAAACGTAATTATATCACGAGACCGCAACGATGTACCGATAATGAAGATAAATGTACAGGTGAAACAGGCGCGGATGAAAACAGATGCAGGCGGATAAAAGTAAAATATATAATATTGGCTTCGGGCTCGCAAAAATCGAAGGCAAAATGTGGAAGATGAAGCGGACTTTAACAAGATACTAAATTCAGATAAGCTTAATCGTGTGTTTATAAAATGAACCGAGCGGTTGTTACAAAATGAAAATTTCGGTTGAGAAAAATACCGCAACGTTAATATAGATACACAGAGTTGGAAGGTGTGTGAGTTTAAGCTTGGCTTCATCCTTGACATCACAGCTATATCCACTTGGACGCGAGCAAACGATAGTTAACGCTTGGGAATCCTCACCACGTTCCGCACATAAGAGTCGTCAGCGCTTTTTCGCGTTTGTTCTGCTCCGACGGAGCGATCGAACGTGGATTTTGAACGAGATCGCCGAGCCAAGCTATCTGCACTCAACGTCACCAATGCCGACCCACTCGTTCGTGAAGTCTTTATAATCTCTCCAGAGCCGAACACTTGCAACCTATTGTGATAAACGGAAATAAATTTCATTACTTGACCGACAAATGAATCACGTACCAGCGAAACTTCACACTTGGCAATGACGCTCCTCTCCAGTCTAGAGCTCGATATGATCGGAATAAATTATTGTTCCTGAAGGGCCACTTGACAAACTGAAGGAAAGGTGACGATTCAAAAAGAAGAAAAAAAAATTCATCGACGTAATACTTTTTGTTACAATTCTTTATTTCATCTAGAATCACAAAATCGATTAGTACAAAAAAGTGTTTTAGTAACTAGTTAGTCACAGATTGACGGGTACTGTGCGGCTATTTTGAACGCATCCCTGAACAGCATGTTGAGCCAATTTTTTTTTTGGAATATAAGTTCGATTACGCGACAAAGCATTAATCTTAGACTACTTATCTCAACACGTACACGACGTATGATTTAAGCACCCCAACGCGGGTTCACCAACAGCTTATAAATTACACGAGGCGTCTTGTCGCGCTCGCCCAACATCCATTATCGCGGTATCTACATAAGTCTTATAATAAGACAGCGCTTTTTCGTCGTTGGTGAGAAGGTGAAATATCGGGTTAGCCGTTCGGCTGTCATAAATAATTTGAAAACAGCTTAAGTAGTTTGATCGCGCCGATGAATCACGCAGGGAAGAAAGAGAGACAGATTTCGCGTCGGTTCGATTCATCAGAGTCAGTTTTTGTAGCGGCTTACGGAGGGAGGCAAATCGAGCAAATACATCATGCGCGTCTGAAACCTCAGAGGAGCACTCGATCAAAGGAAACTGCGCGCGATGCACTTGGGAGAATATCAGAGCGATAATCGAGTGCAACCCGGGTTGGTGAGAGAACTCGCATCGAGCCACGAATCTAGCTGTTAATGTTTAGCGCAATCAGGGATAATGGCGGTCTATGGCGGGTTTAATCAAGCCGGTAGCACGCTGCGGCTTGCGGTTCCAGAGACCTGCTACGGACGAACGGTGCAAAGCAAAGGGCGCGGGATAAGCGCTCGCATATACTTTATACGGGCTGACCCAAAGCACTGCATAATTACTCAAAGCGCGATTCATCCCGACCACGCTAATGATACACGAAGAATTTTGTATACTGCGATTAAACTTCAATTCCAAACTAAACCTCAAAAACAAAAGTTTCGTTAAACACTGTGCAATAAAAAACTAAAAAAACATTGAAAAATAATTCTGGTGTCTTGATTTAGAGGTTGAAAATAATAAAAACTAACAAGTTTATTTAATTTAATGTTTTCCTGATTGGAGAATTGTTTGATTTATCTTAACGATGGATTATGAATTTGGAAGGTTAATTTTGATATTGAATTTGAGAGTATGGTATTAGTGTTTCGTTTATTCTAATCGATAGGACGATATGAATGCGAAACCAAAGGGAGGCTTGGTTTATGGCAGGTGGATTTAGTGGCTAGGAGAGTTCGCGGCGACTGTGGAGTAGCCACGGGACGTAACCGCATATTGCAACGTACAGAATGGTGCGTGGGTTAATGCACAGCGGCTCGTATCTGTCATATAAAGATGGAAATATATAGGTTGTTTGCGTTGGAGCCATAACTCGAGCGCAGCACTGATGACCGGGCGTTTAGCGTCGCGACGTAAATCAGCGCGGGGTGAGGCGCAGCATAAATTATATCTTATCGATCGAGCTAATGACGTGTGCGATAATCGAGTACTCGTCAATTCCGGGCTTAATCAAGACGGGCCGGAAAAGCGCGCCTTGGAATAACGTTAATTACCCTGCGACGCCTAATTGCGCTGTCACCCAAGCGAGTTAAACTATCTGCGCGACGATCTCGCTCTCGTAAAGCCCGCCGATCGATTAGAGCTTGGGCGGCGCGCAGGGCTCGAATTAGGGCCACTCAGGATATTAGATACGACGACAAGATGAGCGCATCCTCCGACTTGATGAAAACCAATGAGGAGGCGCCGTGCAATTGGTGCAACCGAGCAACTCATAAAGGTCAATCCCGTCATAAGCCACTTGGCAATCCAGGAGACGCTCTTAAGATTACCCGGAAGCCATAACTTGTACAAGCGAGCTGCGGAGTAGCAATTCGTCGTGCCAAACTGTTGATTATCCCAGCGTCCTTTCTCGGAATCAGAACAACAAACAGTCTTTCGCCGTTTAATTATGACCCGCAGTCACGATGCTGATCTCTCCATTCTTTAACCCAGACTATTTTCATTCCGAAGATTAAAAACATAATTCCGACCGGTATTGATCGGTATTGAACAGCGATTGTCTGCGACTTCGTAATTACAAATGCGGCCCTCAGAAGCTGACCGAGGCAGAATAAAAGTGCTAATCGTGATAATGACTAGGACTCAGCGACGTCACGGGCAAGCTTTCTGTCCCGGCTCGATATGAATTTCTCGAGATTCACTCCGTGCGGAATAATCCTCCGCGATATGCAGCGTCTCAGATAAAGCAGTATTCAACGCGGCGACTCTGTCTCTGACACAACTCTCAACTGCTGCCGGCGGCTCTCTTATTGCTCGCGTGTAATGTGGTTTCGTCGTACCAACATGGGCGTATTATATCCATGCTTGTGTTTGAACAGAGTCCGCAGGGGGTGAGAAGGTCGAGCAGACTCGCCCAAGTTGCAACATGCCGATCTTTGAACCCGCTCACGTTTGCGGGTCCACTTATTCTGTCCTCTTGTGTGCACAATATCTCATTCGAGCGCATTTGGCACTGACAAGGCTACAAACTAGTGGAACCTTGGCGACCCAGTCGCAGCCATTGATCGCCCTCTATTAACTCAAATCCCACCCCTAAATACGAGTCCGAGTCGACAATTAGCCAGTCTCACCGATGGACAAACATCTTGAAAATTCCAACTGCATCCCGACCTTTTGATGACCGATTCGTGTTTTATTTCGACGATGATTTCACGATGCATGTTTTTTTTCAATTGCCCGAGCTTTTGGTATATTGGTTCGGGTGTGACGGAGCACCGAAATCCCGTCGGCGAAAATTAACCGACCGACAATGCCGGGACCGATATTTATACGACCAATTTTCGCTATCGCAAGCTCCCCCCGGCTATAAATCGCGCTCGCCTCTGCTCCCCATCAATGGCACATTCCGCGCGCCGCAACAAAAGTCGCGCGTCGCTTAGCTTGCACAAATTTTGCCTCGGGTCGTCGGGTAATTCATTTGCAAAATTAGATGATGAATTTGTTTTGATTAACGGCGCCTCTTAGACGACCCAAAAAGTTGCCGATGATTTATTCGAGTTTATTACGCGGGGGATCGCTGCCGCGATGGAGTACGGAATTAAGGGATTCGCAGACTGCGAGGGTTCATGGTCGCGGTGATTAATCGTGTTTGATAATGTCCTTTTTGAGAATCAGAAGACCTTTTAATAAGCGTTAGCACACCGTTTTTGAAGTCCCCTCAAGGCGGAGATGTTTAACTTTTGCGTTACTCAACTAGTCGAACTAAAATCGAACACCAAAGCCACTTTCAAATCTAAGAGTCCGTCAAGTCTGTTTTATTATCTGTTTCGTTCAAAAAAATCAGCAAAAGTGTAAAATACCGTAATCCGGATATTGAATTTACCAAGTCGGCGCATAATTGATTCGTCGATACGGTACGCTTTTGTAAAGTTGATACAACAGTCACTTGAATCATGGGTGTGCGTGTATCTGTGACGTAACTCGAACTTATCTTATTGACAGAGAAGTTGGATTCGAGTGGGATCGTAGTTGTGTGCGAGCGTGGCGCATAAAAGGCACATGCACAAAGGCACGATGCGGTCGGTGTGTCAGAGAAGATGCTGTCGACTGTGAGAGCACTCGGTCCGTCTCGATTCGTGCTCGTACAAACAGTTACAGTTCGCCCTTAACGCCACCCACTTTGTTACTCGGTGTGGCGCTGAGAGGCAGCTCCGTGGAATTCGCAATCAGGACTAGCAAGCAGTCTGAAGCACAAGCCAGTTGTTTATATGAGAGCTTGCCGAGCACTCGGTCCAAGATTGTATACGGATTCGCATAATAGCCCGCGTCCACCCAACTGACTTACTCTCTGAAGCGATTAACGACTGCTGAATTGGCAGTGTACCGCTGAGTGTACCTCCAGACGTCCCGCGGCTACAAAACGTTATCAGTTGAGCATTCGCGAAGAGACGAATTTGCCCAGCGGCGAATTGTCGAGACAACGCTTTGACACTGCGCGAAACAATATATCGGTGGAGCGATTTCACGTTGAT
Source organism: Telenomus remus (assembly GCA_020615435.1). Lineage (NCBI taxonomy): Eukaryota > Metazoa > Arthropoda > Insecta > Hymenoptera > Scelionidae > Telenomus > Telenomus remus. Next base: position 4,531,748 of record CM036343.1, on the reverse strand, counting down.
TAAACTTGCATGAAACGACAAGCACCCATCTGCAACGAAATCGCCGACGCAATTTCTTTTGGCTGCGATCCACGTGTTTGTTTCACGAGGCTCGCTCGCGAATCACGATACTGGCTCGCGAGCCGCATTTGATATGAAGGGGATTTCGTTTTATCACTCGCAAGGAAATGGCGCTCGCCAGTTCAATTATGCCTCGTGACAATTTCAGCAGTCACGATTCCACAGGCAACAACTTTTCGTTCGTAATTTGGACGCGACGTCGTCTGCAGAATCATGATCGGCAACGAGGTTCTCGAGTTTGCGACGCTGTTTTATTGTGTCTGTTGGCGAGGCGCACGAAACAGGATCGAAGGTATCCCGCGGAGTATCGCAGCGTCAGGACGACGAAGCTCCCGGCGGACAAAAGCATTCGCTTCACGTCACCGTTTTACAGGCGAACAATTTTATTGGCATGCTCTCTCGTCGCGCACTTTCATGCCCACGTACATAACCCGTTCATGCGCTTTACGTCCGGATGAACCGGCTTGTACGTCGCATCTGCGTGCAATCGATCTTCGCACACGAAAAAGCACTTCGCAATTCAGCGTGAAATTCCAAGACGGAAATGGAGATGAGACAGTAAACACCACTGCCACGCGCATTTCCTCTGACAAGCAGAATATATAAAATTGAACAAGTTAACGTTTCACCCCCAGAGAGACAAATTGATCCTGAAAACTGTTCCGATAATCTGAAAACAGTCTCGTCGATGCGATCCTTTTTTGATCCGACGTATAAAAAAGTTCCGATCTTTTTCATGCACTTTTCTTTCGTAATCTTTTCGAATTTCTTTTTTTTTTCTTTCAAGTTTGATTTCAAGTCAACAGAACGAGATTGAGTTTTAACGTTGCCGGAGAAAAAGTAACGAAGAAATTTTGCGCGAGGTTAATCCGATTTTCGCGAGCCAGACAATTCGAACGGGCGCGCACACCTTCGGTAAATTTGCTCTGTCTGTTCACATTTTTATACCCTTCTAATTCCACGGCACAGCTTTATCAATTTTTCTGCAGCATTCAATTATTAATCCGGTTTGCTTTCGATCTGCAGATCTAATTTATTCATTCCGCGTATACCTTTTACATTCAGCTTTGACCGCGCTCGCTGATTTTATTTCCACGGCCCTCGGCGTTCTTCTGCGAAACGCTCGAAAGTGGAATAGCCGTTTCATCTGATTAACTCTTTAATCCCGATCGATCCCGGTAAAACGAAAAGGGAGAGACCTTTTTTTGCGCCGACGAATTTAATTGGTACGAACTACGAACGAATTCCTAATTAACGCGATCGCGCAGAACACAAAAAAAGCGTCTCGAGGCTCTCTGTGCGCGTCGCATCAAAGCAAATTAAATAGTTATTTTCCGCGCGACACCTTTCGGCGCGATTCGCGCGGCAAACACTCCAGGCAAAATGCAAAACGGAGCTGTTCATTTATTTGCTCGAGAAGTTGGCGGGTGTGTGGGCGCAAGTCGAGGGGCATCCAGTCACCCTCGAGTCCGCCTACCTCATTCATTATTTTCTTCGTAACCACTCTCACCCGGGGAAAACTTCTCGGCAACGCAATTACGTCTGCTGCTGCAGCCGCCCCTGTGCGCCCTTTAGTACAATTTCCTCAAGACATCCTTTTGCCTCGCGCGGATGGCTCGACTCATTTTCGCGTACGTTATAATTAGTGGCTTAATGACTACCACTCCGAGGGCGCCGGCTAATTAAAACAACAACTCTCTTTTCTCCCCGTCACTTCATTGACCCGTCTCGTTCGCCGCATTCTGACCCTGTCTTATACACACTTTAATCTCTATCTTTCCCTCGTTTCCGGCGTCGTATAATTTATGCCACAACCCTACAGGCTTATTTACGCCAAATTACACGACCGAAAAATTTCGTCCCGACGACGCTGCCAAGATTCTGTCGCGCACCAACTTATTTTCCCGCCAACTTTCGTTGTCGCTCCGTCCAAACGACTACAACTCGTTTACATTGTTGCTCGGGTGTGTGTGAAATTGCCGACGCAACAAATTAGCGCCGCGGTCGCGCGCCAAAACATTCCCAAAATACTTTGGTTTTTGATTTATAAAAGACGTCGCACTTGCGGACAAGTATTTTCATCGTTTCTTTGTTCGCGAACTTTTATTTTAATTGGTTCATTATGCGCGACTTGGCTTTTGTCACTGGCACGGTGTGCCGATGTCTCGCTGTCTTCGTCCCGCGGTGCCAAGAATTTCGGTGACCGCGATATTTCAATTAGCATCCACCGTTCATTTAAACGCTGACGAGAGAGAATTAGAACCGACAACGTTAGGCACGGCCGTTGGCTATTTGTACGCGTCCGTTTTGCTTTCGACTTTCGTGCATTTTGCCACCGCTCGTGTACCATTACGTCTGCTCGTGTGCAAATTCATCTTCCTTTTGGCAGTTTCCGTTTCCGATCGCAAACCGCGAGCTTCATCTGTCATGCCTCACGTCTGCCGATAAATCTCACGGCTCTCCTGTAATTTCATTTTGACAATCAACACGCAACATTTTTGAACCTATGAAATACTTCGAACGTGTTCGATCGCAAAGCTGAAAATATTTATAATAATCACTTCGTTGCCTGTAGATTTACTGAGGAAATGGAGGTTTATTTCATGTACCCGGAGACATTTTTAGGTTAACCGCTCCTCCGGCACCTAGATCTGAGATGTTAAAATTTCACTTACTGAGTTTTAGCAAAATTAATAAAACCTAAGAAGTAGTATTTAAATAATGATAATAATAATAAAAAGAAAATTAGAGATTGAAATGAGAAAAAGAGGAGTCTGTAATGACAATTGAACGAAGAGGTTAATTTAATTCTTGTCAGTCTTCCATTTAAGAGTGCGGGGACGTAAACACGGTCGATACTTTGGCAATCGTCTTTTTCGTTCCGAGGCTTCTTGGTGGTTTCCGCTCGGCGAGCAAATTCATCAATGTTCCGGCGTTTTGCGGAGTCGGAGAGTGGATAAGGAGAGGAAAATAGTCGAGAGTTGGTCGGCTCAACTTTTTAATTGAATGTCTCGGCGGCTCCTCGTTTCCTCGCTTCATTTATACAATGAAAAGCACTTTTCACTTTTTTTTTCTTTTCTCATTTATTTATTTATTCGGGACGTCAGGGCGGTGTTATTGTTGCGTCATGCGTGTCCGTGTCGACAATGAAAGCGAGCGGCACGAACAAAGGTAGACAATTAGTTTTAATTGGCAGTAGCACGCAAGTGTGTGCAGACGCGAAAATCTATGCAGACAAGTATCAGAAGCGTGTGCATTAAACTGAACATTGAAGCCGGGATTACGTGAGCCTCGGTGTATCGCTGCGTACATCGTGACTCTCGTAGCGCGCTTGCTTTAAATTAATTAACACATTAACGCACACGCACCGCTGCATTACCATGCAGCGAACTTTGCCAGCTCGTGTTTGACTCTGCCAGCACAGATTAGAGCTCAGATAGATAACTTACAACTTCTTCTGCAAGCCGCGGTTGAAACGCGCATCAAACTCATCCGTCAGTTTTAACACGATCCGTCACGCATAAATGACTCTTACAACCTCTACAGTTACCCTACATCTCACAGTTCAATTGACATTTTGAACTTGCACTTTTGTTTTTGCGAATTCAACAAAAGTTAAATTTTGTTGAAATCGTTACAGTTTGAATATTTGTATATTGATGGTATGATTTTGTGTTACAGACGGAGATTGCGAAAAGATTGAACGCAATAATCGTTCAAATCCTGCCGTACCTGTCCCAGGAGCATCAGCAGCAAGTGGTTTCGGCCGTGGACCGGGCAAAACAGATCACAATGTCAGAATTGCAGACCATGACCGGAGTGAGTAATGAGGAAACAAGGTTGTTTCCTTTTTGTTCGGCCAATCGGTTTGGATATCGAAGAAGAAAATAGATTTTCAGCAGCTATCAGTATGCATAATGGTAGTCAGGGATGGCGAGCCGTATGATTGGGCGAATCGAGTCAATTCACATTGGCTGTAAGTGCATTTCCCCCGTGTATCATCGTATCCGGCGTCTCAACGGCGCACACTTACGTCGAGGAGGATGCTACGCTTGGGGAATGCGAGAGCGCACGAACCGATCCATTCCCCACTCCATCTCACCGCGAATCCCGAATCCTCTTCAATATTGCTCGAGCACTCAATTTCCTCCCTATTAAGCCGCCTGGCGTTCCACTTCGACCCTCGCCGAATCATAGAACCAAGCTGGAACTTGATTTTTTGTGCCCCCGACTACGCCAGGCTCGGCGCCTTATCTCGCTTCCAGTCTTGCGAATCCCGTGGCAAAATCTTTGCCGGGATCTCTCGACTTGGACTGTAGTGTTATGGCTCGACTAATCAGCATTCCCGCCCTTTGCAAACTTCCACGAACTTGTCGCTACGTGCGCCAAATCCTTAGCAGTCCACGACTCCGGGCCTCTTATCCTGGCCCTCCAACTTTAGCTCTCCTGGTCGCTAATACAGCTCCAACAGACAGTATGAGGACCCGTGCAAATTAACCCCAACTCCACCGTACCCAGTATATATTCAACCTCGACCCATCCCGCCCAAAACCAAACTAGACATTTTTATCTTCAACATTTTATCTTCGATATTTTCAACATCTCCAATTACCTTTTTCTATTTCTAATTCAATATTTACCATTTTTTATTGTCAATGTGATTTTATTTATCTCATCATCGACTTTGATCTAAGATCTAATATTCAATTTAATGTTAGTTAAAAGTAAGAAAAAATGTTTCAAAGTTTAAAGTAACATTTGGTAAATTCATCAAAAAATCATAAGTGATGAAGCTCTCTGCCGAGTGGTGTCTGCCTGGGTCTTCGCTTTGAAAAGAGAAAAAGTCTTTTACTTCTGATTTTTCTTCCACTCGACCTTACATCGATCGTACTCTCCGCGAGTACTGCTTTAAAAGTCTCGTCGCCCCCTCGGGCGACCGTAGATACCTCGAGGACATATCTATTCGAATCCGACGTATGTAAATGCAAGTTATTCCGGCACACAAAGGCCTTCGGTCGAGCGATGTTCGACTCTCTATCAAAATGTCCTTTAAGAGACGCGATTCTTCGCTAAGATATTTCTTATTGAATGAAAAAAACGAGGGGAGATAAAACAGACGAAAAAAAACAACCCAGTTCATGGGACCGAACTCGAGATTTCACAGCGCAATAATTGGAACAAACAAACCAGTGCTTTTTCAATTCAGAAAAATGCAAAATTGAAAACGAAATTATTTATTCAAGAGGTTTGGAGTTGCTTCAATCTGGTTAACAATCGTGTCGAACGCGGATTTACAACGTGACGCGTTACAACTTTGCAGTCGCGATTAACGACACACAAAGGATCGCGTAAAGTTTACGCGCGAGAATTAAGTGCAGGTGTGGACGCGCAGGTACAGTCAGCCAACCGACGCGGGCTTATTATATCGTTAAGCCATTTAATTATCTCGGCAAACTACTCCTGGAATATTCGCCGTGCCCGTCCGCCCGCACCGTCCTTGCCTAACGAGTATGTATACACGCGCGAACTCCCTTAAACCGACACGCTCCTCGAACCGTTAAAGTAACAGGCGCTGGCGCGTACGATTTGTTTGACACAGAGAGGCCTCACACACCGACTCATAACTTTAAATGATTTTTGATTTTCTCACTCTCCTTTGAAACTACTCTTATAATCGAATTTGTTTTTATCTTTTCTTTTCACTTGTATTAATAAATGTTCAAACTGTTGAGACTCTAGAATTCGAAAATTTTCGATGGAGATATAAATTAATTTATGTTTAACCTATCGGCTGTATTTGTAAAGTTAGTTATGGATCGGTGCAGACTTGACACGAGATTAGACAAAGATAATAATTATAACCTGATTGTAAGTAGATGGTATTGCAATCAACGTAGCGAAAGGTACGGCTTTGAATCGCGATAGTTAATTAGTTCACGTTATCGGATAGGTGCATACATCGTTTGATGGATTTAGCAAAGAGGACCGCGAGCGTTTTGGTTTCAAGCGCAAGCATATTATAAACTAGCATCCATACTGTGAATTGTAAATCGCACTACCAGATCAATTCATTTATCAGTTTAAATTGTACTGACGAATAGTCAAGATTGATGTTGATTCGGTTTGATTTCAATTTATGGCGGTGAATTCATCATTGCCAAACCGAACCGAAATTAAAATGCCATCCAGACCTGAACTAACTAAATTGAATACATTAAAAGCAAACAAAGGCAAACTCAAAAAATGCAGTTGGACTTGAACATAAAAGCCGGAGTTTTTCCACTCTGATTACATCCAAATTACATCTGTAAAATTGAGTTGAGCTGTCTGCGAGGTGGAATTCTCAAAGGGTTGGACAATAAAAAACTAGCGGAGAAAGCATAGCAGAGAAATGTTTTTTTATTGAACGTTGCATCCGGTCGAGTCGCTTTGCGAGAGGCGTAATTGTTGTTCATGAGCGTTGGGATACATGACTAAATTGGATTGAACGAGCCGGGACAAAGGAAAGTCGGGTAGAAGAAAAATGAATTGTGAAAACAGTCGCGAACGTGGCTCGGGTGTTGTATGCGCGAAGGATTCGTTAGGCGAGTCTGTTTGTCGAACGTGCGCTGGCTCGCCGCGGGTAAATAAATAAATTCACATGTTACTCGGCAAAAGTGGATTTGTCGGCGCGCTCGGGCTTACCGCCGGACGAATAAATAATTTTATTTGGCCGGCCGGATAGGGAGTTCGTGGGAACCACGGCGTTTTCTCCGGCGCCGATACACGGCTCTGAAATATTCGACGAATTTTCGTGCGCAAACAGCCGCTTTTATACAATTTGTTAATATTTATCATTTCAATCACGACTCGTTGGTCGCTGCGAAATTTCGCCTCCTACCTGTTTGTCGAAACCCCGCACGAAATCACAATTCGATCGCATTACACATGCTTTATTTATTTTACCTCTTGTCGCAAATCAACCGCTGAACAAACACGCCACAGAACCGAGTAATTTATTCATTCGAATATAGATAATACAATCAACTGTATCAAGTTGGGGCTTGGCTTTAATTCGACCGTTTGCTTTCAGCCACCGAGAGCGGACCTGCCAAGGTTACTACAACAGATGCATGCACAACAGTTGCCACCTGGAGCTGCGATGGGACCGCATCCAGGTCTGCCGGCGTTGCCAGGATTGGGACCAGGGGGAGCCATTCCTGTACCAACTTCGGCATCGGCTTTGCTGGGACTTGGACTCCCACCTAGCGTAGTTTCTACTGCAGGAGCAACTTCTGCACATCCTCTTTCGATGCTCTCAAAACCTGACCTTCATAGAGGTCAACCTGATGAACTCAAATCTAATGGAGGTAAACATCACTTTCGAACGAATGAACCCAGACTAAATTAGAAAGAGTTTTAGTTTTTCTTTTATCGTTTGACTTGGGGACTCTTAGAAAGGTCTGGAATTTTGATGACAAATTCATGAAAGGAATGTTTTTTGTCCGGCGTTTTAAATTCGAGCAAATATTTATCGCCGTGTTGTAATCGACACTTGCAAGTTTTGCATCTCGTTGTTATCTTATCTCGGTAGGTTCAACGTAACGCAACCGGAGGCGAGCGTTATATGCGTGCTATCGGCGCTGACAAATAATCATTCAGCTCCGGCGGAGTTGATATTTTCTCTCGTCCTTATCTTGGATATAACGTCCCGTTGAATGTAGTCTCCGACAGATTGCTGGCGTGTTGAAGTCAACTGTAATCATATCTGATAACACTCGTGTCAAGTGAATTTTATTCGTAATTAATTCAGGCCATTGATTACCGACGTAGGCACAACCACTATGAATCATTTGCGATACTATAACTTTTGTAGAAAGTGCCTGCTGAGCTTTTGTTGTCTCTGAAACACGCGTGTTTTATTTTCTAGATTTTATTATTTCAGTAACTTCATTATTTTTGAATTTTTTTTTTCAATTAATTGTATGTCTAGACCAAACGAAAGTGAAACTCAACCTGATCTGGCGCGATAACAAAATGAAATTAATGAACGATCCGTTTTGTATAGCACGAGGGGCTGCCGCTTTGTGCAAAAGTTGTTGTCCTGATTTCACAAGTCCCTCAGGCCAGCCCCTCGTTTTCTTCTGACGATATGAATATAAGAACATTCGCACTTGTAAGTTGTGGAACGCTGACAAAGTCTCGCGACAAAGACGCTCTCCGTCCCGTTCGCTTGTCTCGCGCGACTCTTCTTTCACTCCCTGATGAGAGGCCTCTCAAAAGCCTCTTCTGGCACAAGAGTGCTTCCAAATGCAGCGCCCCTTTGCTTTGCAGCTCAACTCGTCCCGGCCTCTCGACCCCCTTCTATCTCATTCCCTAACCCCGTTACCAACGCGCAAAACATCACGCGCAACTCAACAAAATATAAACATTTCGTTTTCTACTAATTCGTTCCTGATCGACTTCAAACTCATCATCATTCGATTACGGAATGCATCATTTTAATCAGAATCATTCAAATGAACACTTACTGGAGTGTTTTGAAAACGACAAGATCTAAATTTTACAATAAACCAGAAATCTAAAACAATCTACTTTCTACTAATTCCTCAATTCTTCTTCCAAAGTTTGCTTTCATGTTAAGATAAGTTGAACAGATCAAATCATTTTTGTTTTCTAATGTTTTGTATTCTAAACTGAAACCTCGTAGCAGACATGATCATAACAATTGTCGCCAGATCTGCTCAATGAAGACTTGTTGTGGCGCCCTCTCAGTCATATCACCTTAGTCTGGTTGTTTGCAAGTTAACAGCGTTGTCGGGGCTGGTGTATTGTTCCTCTAGACGGTATTCTTCAGCGTTCCTCCCTCATTTTGCAGTTATCGACAAACTCTCGGTGATTTCGAAACGGCACTATTTGCGGGCAAGAATTTGCGATCTGCTTGCGCGCCGAGTTAAGTGGCTCTCGTCGGTGTTGGCCGCTCAGCCGAATAATGAGGCAAAAGTATTCCCTCTTGCCCCGGCACTCGCTCGAACAATGCCGACGTTGTAGAATTGTCTGAAGAAATTTAATTGATTAGGCGGTTGATTTAAATGTAATTGCTGCGGGCGTTGGGTTTCGCCGACCCAACAGAGGCCATCCCCGGAATCCACGCGGAGATAATAAATTTCGGCCCGGGGAGTATGCTCGCTGGCGTGTTTAACGATACTGTTGTGTATGCGATCGCAGATAGTTCCACAGCAGTTCTGCGCCCCATAAATGGCACTTTCAATCAGACAAGAAAAATATTTGCTTAAATGAAAAAAAAAACAACTTTTAGTCACTTTGTTTTGAAAATTTAACTTTTTTTTAATTTAATTTTTTAAAGCATCAAATTAAAAAACTATGCTTTTATGGTTTAAGATAAAGCTTAAGAAAAAATTGTTTTGTAATATCATAAAAGTTGAAGAGCGAAAAGAAAAAAAGAGTTTGGGTGCTACCGAGGCTTAATCGAACCAAACAGCTTGAGGGCATAAAATGTTGTACGGTTACATGCTTTGACTACAGCTAAACTAAGTTAAGTGCCGGAGCGGTCTTATTTCAATCGAGCCCTCGCGCTATAAAATTGCGGGAACAGCGTTGCCCGCTAACCAAACGACCTATTCGCGTTTTAGTGGCAAATTATGCGCACTCTTCCTTGTCCGTTTACGAGCGCGAGGGCGGATGCGAGGAGGAATTTTACTGGGGCAGGGCCAGGCTGAAATGACAATGGCAGTGCCAGCTCTTTAGGGAGTCGCGCATCGTACGTTTGCCCAGGCACGCCTCTCGCAAACCCCGGCGTCTAATAATCAGGAAATATGAGAAAATTCTCTCCATAACTCTGACCCCGCAACTCGCAGCTATGCAACCTTATCTATATCAAACTCGCGTGATCAATTTTTTTTCCGCTTCCCGTGATAAAGTACTTAATTGCACCACTATCTCCATTCAAATCAACGTATCCGACTTTTTAACAATCGTTTAATTTAAATTTAGTTGCTTGAGACTAAATTTAAATTTTAGTCAAAATGTAATTTTGACTTTTTTGTTGCAGGTTTGAGTGCACCGGAGGACCGACACGTAAGTGCAAGGGAATCAGAGATAAGAAAAAGAGTTTCAATTTCATTCTTCATTGGATTCCGCTGATCGCGAACTGGCAAGAAAAAGTGCACGAACCCAATGGCAGTTCTTGCGATAACATCATTATCATGCGAGCTGTCGTTTCCGCGACGTAATCTCCCCCTCGATCTGCTAGACAAACGGCTGGCCGGCGCCAGCAGTGCTCCAAAGATCTTCGTCTTCGAAATTGAATATTATAGCTGAGGGCCGCGAGGCAATTCCGCAAACTCACTTTTATAAAGTCCTCGGCTTACGGCGCGCACCTGTGCCCCGCGGACTCGTCGAAACATTGTTATCACCGGCTGCGACACTACTGACACAACACAAAATATCCCTTACTTTTTTTTTATCCTCAATTTTCATAATAACAATCATACCTTTTTGTCTGTACAATTCATTATCAAATGTGGACAAAGTTTAATTCTTAATCTATAACTAAGTTGACGAATTTGAAAATGTAATTTAATGTAAAATGAAACGTAACCGCTCCGCGAAATCAGAGCTCAGATTTCAAAAGCTAATTGAAATTCTTATCACAAGAGCAGTGACGAGATGCAAAAACGGATGGGACAGCTGGAAAACAGTGTTGCGAGCGCGGGTGATTTGAAATCAAAATTTTGGCGCGTTACGTGACGTGCATTTTTGTGGGTCGCGATAATGCACATGCTCGGGCATAAGTCATCGCGACGCAAATTGTTGCGGTCGATTAAACTGAGCGCGAGAAATGAGAGCTGCAAAAAGTCGGCGTGTATTATTCATCGCGCGGGGCACTGTCATCGCGCGCTAATCGCGTTATTAAGTTGATGCCGAGGGTAATGGGCCGTAACGGTCATAAGAGCGAGGGCATTATCGCACACGAATGCGGTTGCTGGCAGCGGCCACCTACTCGCTCATGCAAACCGGATCGAAGGAGGCTGCAACGTTCGTGCGTAATTCCATCGCGTGCTCCACAACCCGTACAAATAACTTATCATCCTACTTTGGATACACGTAATTTTTGCACGTTCAAACATCAACTTGCTCCGAAAAAAAAAGGACCTGCCTTGGAATGCCAAATGTAAATCGAGATGTGGAACTGTTTTGAATATTTGCAATCCAAAGAGATTCGAGTACAGTTTTATTTTGCACAAAATGAAATAAACAGACGCGAACAAAGCGTCAGAAATATTTAATAACAACGTGTGGGGCAGAGCGAAAAAGTATAGCAGCGCGAATCAATAACAATGATGGGACATGTGATTAAAATAATTGCAATCCATTAGGGGCGGCAAGGGGGGTTGGAGAAAAGTGATCTTAAACGGGAACTGGACATGTGAGGAATTCAGAGCTGCGGGTTAATTTTGGCGCGGTCGGTAGGACGTGTGTGATCTTGTGTCGTGCACGCGAGCGCACGTCCCTCGGATTGCCGGCTTACCAGGTACTCACGAAGGATAATTCCGTGGAGCAAATTATATGGCACGGCTTTATACACAGCTGTCCACCGTCTGCGCGCACCCCGCGCTTTGATATAGATTCTCAATTACAACTCTTGATGGCGGCATTATGTTGGCGGCTTTCGGCCTCGTCGGATTACTTTCGCTCGGGAATCTCATTGCGCGCGACCGTGAGAATTATTCCACGCCGAACACCATCGTGATCGCAGAAACATCTTAATAACCGCCATAACTATCGACATTAACGCTAACGTATCATCATGACAATGCCCAACTCGCATTTCAAGACGCTCGTCCCGGGTTATTAAGTTGTTTGTATTATACTCTCGTACTAAAAGTTCATTAAAACTTATCCCACATTTCTTCGCCATTCTGTCATTCTTTTATTTTCGTTTTTTTTTTTCATTTTTCATTAAGGTAGTTGTACAGTTAAACACTTTGTGTCGCTTTTTTATTTCAAAATATGTAGTTATGAAAAAAGTAAATTAAAATTAGTTTTTTCCACGTTCATTTAAAAAGCTGAAGGATTAAGTTGGGTTATTAGAAAGAAAAAAAAGCAAACAAGCATATTTGTGTCCGTAATTTTCATTAAGGAAAAAATTCCATTAACTCATTCTTCACATAGAGAAATAAGTTTTCCACTTAACATCGTCATAAATTCCAGCTTTATTAGATATGTTAAGCCAAGCAAACAAAACAGCGAGATTGATTAACTTGACAATACGCGACGAAGGGCGGGCGATATTATTTTTGCTGCTTTACACATTTATAAGGCGCAACCTCCCCCTCTGCGCGACATATTAAATTCTCGTCGTCTGAGGAATCTCCGGGTCGGAAACAACGTTTACGATCGTGTTACCCGAGCATTATCGCTCGTTACAACGCTCTCTTTATGATTTAATTCTTATTGAAATTTATGGCTCGCGCTTTACGAGACCCGCAGAGTATTCAAATCATAATTTCATGGCGCGTCATTGATCCCGGGGCCATTCAATCTCGAACCCGCTTAATGAAGCATAGTAACGCTTGTCGACGCTCCTCTCCACGTTTGAACACTGATTAACTTCAATCCACTTCTTTTTAACAACCTCAAATTGATACTTCGCAAAATACTTGACAAAAAACTCCACTTTTCAATTTTTCCATTCTCTTTTTGGTTCTTATTTTGTCAACTTTTTTACCATAAGTACTTGGCTGCTGAATTAAATCTCGAATAACGTGCATATAAACGAGGGTGTAAAAAAGCGCGTTGGGCGATGAGGTTTGTGGCGGTCGAAAAAGTGCGGCATAAAAATGAAAAAAAAAATGAAATCCTGACAAGACCGAGAAAAAATGCTGACCAGATAAGCGGAGAGTAAAAAAAGCGTGCAAGAGAGAGAAGAAGTGTGTAATTTATTTTAATTAAAGTGGTTGCATTATGTAAGCCGTGGGTGACGCGTTGCTGAAAGGGTTTAAAAGGGTGGTCGCGATCGTGCCAGCCCCCTCGAACAGACTAATTCAGCTGCGCGACCCCTGCTCGCCACCTACGAATCTCGTTATACCGCTGACATTAATTAATTTGCAAGATGGCTGCCGTCGAGGCAAGTCGACGGCGCGAATTAACGCGATCCCTCGCGTTGTTCTAAACGATCGCGAAATTTCGATCCGTCAAGGGGTTCCTCGCTAGTTAATCGAAGCCTTATTAGATCAAGTCTAATCGGAGATTAGAGCTTCAATTTTTTCAATTCTCCGCAAAACTTTTGAGCCGTGATAAAGCTGTTCGAAAAATATTGCTCTTACTCTGGTTAATATTCAAATTTGTTAATTAAAGCGTGATTTGAATTTCGAATGGTTAAACCAAGTTTTCAGATTTAATCAAAAAGTTTAAAATCACCCCTCTCAACTAACACTTCACACCTTGCACGTCTGGATTGTTGGGAACTTTTTGTTTCTGTTCCCCCTGTTTCCTCTAACCCGTGACTAAATGAGATGAATGGTAATGATTATGATTTTTCATCAGAAACTTTTCTTTTTCTCGTCTTGAAAGTTAATTTACAAGAGGCGTTTGAGACGAGGAAGAAATTAACACCGCTCCCTCTCGCTGGCAAGGAGAAAATAACTCGCGCGACTGAGTAATCTCGATCGTTTTATCAAAACCGATGTATCACGGCTGAGTCATTAGCTCTTTTATCGCGGTCAAACGTTTCGCGCTGCGAATAAAATCAGACCTCCCATTCTTTAGCGTGCATTAAAACAAAAAAAAAGTACTTGCAATTTTTTCCCTCCGTGCATTAAACATGGATTCACACGAGCCGACGAACATTTTAATAATCTTGCCACCCGGCCATTATAATTGGTCTGTAATTTAATGACCCGAGTCGTAAATGACCACAGCTAATTATAGAGCGCTTTTCTAATCGGTACCCTTTTCTGTAGATTTTTTGAACAATTTTTTTTTTTCATTTTATGGTCTTATTATGTACTTGAAAGCCGTCTATCGACGGCGTTATTTTTACGCGAGTTAATTAGGGCTTATTTGTTGTGCGAACACACGCGTAATGGCTTTCATTGACTTGTAAAGATACGCCGGTGGTAATGAAACCTCGCGCCGGAAACTAAGTGTAATGAGAACGCGAGTGCCCGGCAGCTTTCAGATGTAAAACCGCGCACTACAAAACAATCGACCACCGGCCAATCAACACTCAATGACGCGCAATTTGTTCCATTTCCGTTTCTAATACGTAAATTTTCCTCAGAGTTGCACTGTGAGAAGTATTTTCCCATACCTTATTTAGTTGCGCTCCAATTGGTCTTTATTTTTTTTTCTTTTTTTTTTTGAAACGACCAAATAAGCTTCCTCTGTGAAACTAAAATTGTTTATGTTGCACATAAAACATCGTTTTTAGTTTGCAAGAATTTTCAAATTATTAAACAATAAAAATTTTAATGTGGAAGTTGAAAAACAATTTTAATTACAAAGATTGTATAAACTGTTGAACTTTAAAAAGGAATTTTAGTTGAAAGTTTAAGAAATAGTTAATTCGAGAATGGTAGGTGTTTTTGTTTAGTGTCAAAATGTAGTGTTTTCTTTTTATGATGGAAAATAAAATCTGTCGAAGAATCTTTAATGAACTCGTTAAGCAGCGGTAACCGGTACTTATATCGAACGTACTCACCGGGCATAATTAAGCGGCGAACTATACTTTGCACGACGCGGAGAGAACAAGATTGATCATTTTTCCGTGCTACGTGAAATTAATGAACGTTGCCGCACAAGGTGCCGGCCTTGAATTCGAATAGATGGTTTGGTATCGATCCATGGCTTATTAACAGTCTTCCTCCATCGTTTTTCTGCCTTTTTTTTCTTACGTTTTTTATTTCCACCACTGCTCACTAATTGTTTTCGTTACTTTAGAAATCAATTACAGCCACATAATAACTCGCGTCGCAATAAACTCGGGCAATAACATGAATCAAGCTCCAACTCTTTTTCCACGTTCTCGTTTCTTACAAAATGTAAATTTTCATCATTTTCGTGTTTCTTATTTAAGTTGTTCAAGGTTTTTTAATCAGTTGGATTTTTGGACCTGAGAAAACATTTAGACCTTGTTTTTTGCCACCGAAACTCCATTCAAAAACTCGTGTTATGCAAGCTCGTACGAGTCGGCACACTCTTCTCTGTCATTATAGTAATGATAATCGTCAAAAAAATAGAAACCAAAAAAAAAACAAGAATGAAAAAAACCGAAGAAACACGTAACGTGTTTGCGCACGCCAGTTACCTCTCGCATCCCTCAATTAGGAATGATAATTCCAAGCGTCCAAACAAGTCGAGTATCAATTTTCGGACACATTTTTGATCCCGTTAATTATGACCGCCAGTGCAGATGGCGCTTTTCATGATGTTCTCTTTTTCCGTCTTTCTACCTCGTTACGTATACAATTTGCAAAGAAGCTACAGGGCGGTATATCAGAGGCAAATTTTTGGCCGCGATAAGCCTTCAGAGGGCGCTGTTCCATGAAATGGTATAAAATCCCAGCGAGATAGCAGCGGGTTAATTTAAAAATGCAAATTCTCTCCCTCCCTCCGTTCGCTCTCGAACTGGAACGAGAAAAAAAAACAGGACCGAGCAACAATGCCGTTGTTACGTTGTAATCGCCAGCAGGACAGAAGTACTAATATTTATGAGATGTCCGTTTAATAATTCATGAGAGACGACGACGCCGGTGGAATTTCATTTGCCGGGCCGACGCGATTAACATCATCACCGATTCGGAATTACGTTAATTCCTTGCTTTTTGTATTTCGCTCGGCGACATTAGCATGGTGCTCTCGCACTTTTAATATCTCCCGGAGATACAGAAACTGGCGCCAAAATTGCGCCCTAATCCCGATCATCGGGCATCAAGACACCGTCGCGATTAACAATTTAGTCGACGACCTAATGTGATTATGCAAATCGCCAAATACGAACCGTCAAAAATTGCATTAATGCTCGACGACGCTTCAAAAACCCTTCTTCTACTTTACTTCCTTTTGGATAACAGATTTCTTTTTTTCATTTTTTTGTTAATTCTTTTAAGTTGAATTTCTAGATGTTATTATTAATCAAAAATTGTTAACCATTTTTAAATCTTGTCTAAACATTTCACTGTCAAAAAAGAAACAACTTGTCTTAGTAGTTCTACTGTTACCAAAAAATCAAAACAACAAGTTGAGAGCCACTGCCGACAATCTTGTACTAGTTGAGGGTATACGAAGACACGAAGGTGGATCTTTGACAAAATCAGTAGAGGAAGAAAGTGAACAAGATGGCGCAAGGAAAGATATAGCGGAGATTCAGTCTGCGGTGGGTACGAGGACGGGAAGGGGGGGAGGGGGTTGAAAACGCGTCCGAGTGAGTGGGTGGTGGTAGATCTAAAGTTGTCGGGAGACTCGGCAAGGCGCTGCAGTTGAAGGAGTCACTCGCTCACTTACCACCCTCGTGGCTTAGAGCGGCAACCCCAATAGAGGAGGGCTCACACCCGCAGCCTCTCTGGTTGCCAAGTTGGCTGCCTGTACACAAAGTCATGCCTAACACTACAAACTCCGTACATCTCTGTTCGCGTAGTATCGCGCCACTTCTCTGCACCTAGTCCCCCATATTGATCGCGCAAACCCTCTTGAACTCGAGGGTTACCGCCGAGCGCCAGAGCCCAAGCATACTTCAAGCTACACTTACACGCCGACTATGTACTATGAGCGCACTGACTCCATCCATCTAAGTATGCCCACCTCGAGTGTCTACTAATACGCCAACGCCTTACTCCTGCCCGCGACTAACAAGTCGGAATTTTATCAAGTGCTTACGCGATGTCGTTACCGACCCTCTATTGATCCTCTAAATACACAATCAACGCGCCAACTCAATTCATTTACGCCGCTTCTTTTTTCGCTGTTTGTTCTGCGCATAATCAAATCAACCACTTTTGAAACAAATTGTCTCGGTGCAACAAAACCAAAAGGTAATTTCCTTAATCTGATATGAAAGATTCAGGACAAGGAAAATTGTCTCTGAAAATGACACTAATGAAAAGTTTAATTTTACCATGAAGAAAACAAAAAGTTTCAAGTGTGGTTGAAGTTGAGCTTGTTACTTTGCTCGTTACCCGAGACGTTCTGTTTTAATTTTCAAGATGTTGAATTCGAGCTGGGCAAATCGAAGCAATTAGCAAACAGGTACTAATTGGGAGGCAACAAAATTGTCAACGCTTGCGAAGTCGAAAGAAAATGAGAAAATTTTTTGCACTCCTTCTTGGACACTAATTGGATTTTGAATTGAAGGAGCGAGGCAAAATTGGATGATCCGACTTATGCCAGGCAGATGAGGTGTTTGATTAACATATCGACGGATAATGCAATCGCGATCGACGAGCGCGATAAGTCCCTGACACACCTGTCCGAACTGATCCGTGTCAATATCCGCGCGACGGATCTTGCCAGCCCGTTTGATTAAATTTGTTTTACTCGGGCTGATGGTGTGTACGGGATAATTACTTATTCCATTTAATCACCGACGTTGAGATCGAATCATGATAATCGAATAACAAACCAATCAGAAAGTTTTCGCGACGAATTTGCCTGTCAAAGTAAGCCCGGTAATATATACCTAATTACAATTTTCTCCCAGACACGCTTGTTACGATCAACTTGACGGGGGGCTGAGGGCAGACGTTGCCTAAGTAATGGGTCATGGTGGAGGAGGTAATTGAGAACACCAGATTTACCTCGGGACTTTGCTTGTTGGATAGTCAACCGACCGGAAAACCCAACAACTATCCACCACTAAAACAACTTTGAAAAATCCCAAACAAAGAAAATAAAAAAGTAACAACAAACATGAAAAAAGAAGTAGGGCAAAATGGGGTAAACCAGTAATATTTGTTTTTGTATAATTATGAATTATAAATGCACATTGATTTAAATGTTGGTTAACTGTCTTTGAATTAAGTTTCATAAGTATCAATTTGTGAACCTATTTTGAAAGTATCAATATAATTTGTCAAAATAAATTGACTACAAAGTTGAAGAAGAAAAAGGAATTTAGATAATTCGGAAGATGAAATTAGATGAAAATTTATCAGCTATAAAATGAAGCTATGAGAAAAAGGGGTAGGAGGACATATTTCAGGAAAAAAAGAAAAGCGACGCGGAGAGAGCTATTCTATTTAATCTCGTAAAGAGTGCGAGGATGAGAAAATACACTCCTCGTGGGGGATATACTCTCTCAAAGAGCTCTCTAAGACCGTGTAAATCCGGCAGTAGCGCTCGTAGCCGGGAAAACGAGCCACCCCGTAAAACGTTGAAATCGGTAGGAATTGCGCGCAGCAGTAAAAGCTGACGCTGGAGAGTCTTTGCAGGATTCCGCATTAACTTCGTATTTAACCCCTCTTTCCTGGACTCTTTGCCGACTATTCCATATCCGTGCACTGAAGACTTTAATCTGCTCTCCATCGCTTCGTTATTATGATTTTCAAACCAAACCCAACGCCACACTTTGCAGTTATTAATTCAATAGTTAGCGAATTTCGCTCTCTTTTATATGTACCAAAACATTTTCGACCGAACTCCGCTGCTAATTAGATCTAACGGGCTTAACAGAGCGATTAAATTTAATTAGTCAAATACATCATCAAAATGAATTTTTTTTCTGTTTTCAGTGAATTGGTAATCTTACTGAAGAATGGATTTGAAATTTCAATTGAAAAAAGATTCAAACAGATCTGGATTTGAATAACTCAAATTGGCATAAAAATCTGAGGTTTTAATTTTTTTTTGCAGAGAAATTCTATCTCGCCAGCAGAACGTGAAAAGTACAGTCGGCCAAGAAGCACCCCGGACCCTCAGCACCACGACCACATGCATGTGAAGAAACTTAAAAAAGAACAGGAAAAGGATATAGGACATGTAAGTATCAAAAAAAATAATACAAAATATTCAAAGAAATAGTAACAACCAGAAAAGATTGTTATTGAAATTTGGGTTGTTTTTTAATAGCAGTCAGATGGAGAGAAGAGTGACCAGGATCTGGTAGTTGACGATGCCAGCGAAGGCCCCACGAGTCCGACTGCAAACGGAACTTCGTCACCTAGGGAAAACGGTCTCGATAAGCTCGGATCGTCCAGTGTCTCGCTCAATAACCAGACGAAAAAAGAGGTTCCACCTCCGTCGCCCAGAAGTGGCACCAGCAGCAATGCAAGTACTCCCTCGGCGAAAAAAATGGAGGAACGAGAAAAGCCCACCACACCTATCTCGAAACCTGTTACTCCAACATCTGCAGGTACGTTTTCAAAACTAATTTATAAAATACACATTTTTTAAAATGAACCCTTTGTAAGGGTAGAATAAGTGTTGTATGTAGTCGATTTTGTTTTGATTTTATGAGATAAACTAAAATTACAAAATAGAATTAAATTTTGCAGGTGGTAGTAGTTCAGGTTCGGGTGGTTTAAAGTCCTCGAGTTCGAGCAAAGCGTTAGTACCATCCTCGGCGGCCGTAGCTGCTTACCCACCACATTACCCACCACCGCATCATCCACCCGCAGGACCGCACGTAGATATGCTGGCGTATCCACCGGGTGCACTCAATGGCTATCCTGCCAGACCGCCCCTTCAGCAAATCTACGATCATCACGGCGCCTTGAGAACACCCGCGCATGGACCAGTCCATGGCATAGGCAAACCGTAAGTATCTCTAGACTAACTTCTCCAAATTTCCCCTTCTGTTCTCAAACCAAGTTTATATCCGAAATTCATCCTCGATTAACATCTTCATCTTAACTTAGAGATGAAGATATTAATTTTTACTCCCTTCAACTTCCATAAGCAAATAATTAATTTCGGGTTGCTCGAAACAAGCTCACCAACTATGCAAGCAATTAGATAATGACGCACTCAAGTGACTGATGATTTATTAATTCAACAGGGCCTACAGTTACCACATATCAACTGACGGGCAGATGCAGCCCGTACCGTTCCCTCCGGACGCGCTCATGGGTCCAGGTATCCCAAGACATGCCAGGCCGATAAATAATTTGACGCACGGCGAAGTGGTGTGCGCCGTCACTATCTCGAACCCGACCAAGTACGTGTACACCGGCGGCAAGGGCTGCGTCAAGGTCTGGGACATCAGTCAAGGCACGACAAGCAGCGCTAAACCAGTGTCCCAACTCGACTGTCTACAACGTGACAACTATATCAGGTCCGTCAAGCTTCTACCCGACGGCAGAACGCTCATAGTCGGAGGAGAGGCGAGTAATCTGAGTATCTGGGATCTTGCCAGTCCAACACCAAGGATCAAAGCGGAACTGACCTCCTCAGCGCCTGCCTGTTACGCCCTAGCAATTTCTCCGGACTCGAAAGTGTGTTTCAGCTGCTGCAGCGATGGAAATATCGCAGTTTGGGATTTGCAAAACCAGACGCTCGTTAGACAGTTCCAGGGTCACACTGACGGCGCTTCTTGTATTGATATCTCTGCTGATGGATCGAAACTGTGGACTGGAGGATTGGATAATACTGTCAGGTCCTGGGATCTGAGGGAGGGAAGACAGTTGCAACAGCACGACTTTACGTCGCAGATCTTCTCGCTTGGGTACTGCCCCACTGGCGAGTGGCTGGCTGTGGGCATGGAGAATTCGAACGTCGAGGTACTCCATGCAACGAAACCTGACAAGTACCAGCTGCATTTGCACGAGTCGTGTGTTCTGTCGCTCAGATTTGCTTCTTGTGGAAAGTGGTTTGTTTCCACTGGCAAGGACAATCTACTCAATGCTTGGCGTACACCTTATGGTGCTTCGATATTCCAGGTTAGCAGACAAAAAGATTTATGAAAAAAGTTATTTGAATAAACTAAGAATTTTAATGAAAAAATATTATATTAAATATTACTTATTTAGAATTCACAATGCCAAATACCAAAACAATATTTTAACAAAATGTTTTTTGTTTTTGCAGTCAAAGGAATCGTCATCGGTACTTAGCTGCGACATCTCAACGGACGACAAGTTCATAGTGACTGGTTCGGGTGACAAAAAAGCCACTGTGTACGAAGTGATATACTGAATCGCTGAGTTGTTGATACACACCTACTTGTATAAGTTAAAAGGGCAGCTTGTTAAAGCATCCAGCCAAGAGTTATCGATTGTACAGGCGATCGTGCAGAACCCGCCGAGAGGATGTTGTATCCTCGCGAGGTCTATTTATACGTTTATACTGTACCGCGGAGTGGGACTCCGCGTGACCAGCGGAGACAATGTCGACGGTCTGATTGTTCTTGTTATCTTTCGATGTATGGTCCTTGTTTTTGCTGCGACGTCAGATGATGAACTGGAGACTGAATGTCATTCGCGCGATGACACTTAGTTGCGCGCGAACGAGATAAAAAAAGAGAAGAAGAAAACAATTTTAGCGAAACTGATGTTACAGATCTATAAATATATATAAATATATATATAAAAGTATATATAAAACAGATGTGAGAACGTTATTTGAGATTGTATAGATATACAATACGGCGTGCAGTCTCTCTCTTTCTTGGTGCAACAGAAAAACGGATAGATGAAAAAGAAAAGCATTCTGATGAGATTCTATTTAGCGTGTAGAATGATTGAAAGTCGGCTTTTTAGTGTGTAAGTTTTTTCAAACGACTTGGCAACTCTTTCGATTCAACTGGTCGCAACTATTTTAGAGAAAAAAAGATAACATTTCTGAAAAAAAAAAAATTAACTTTGAATTTGTTAGACAGAATTGATTGCGACCAACTAGGTCGAAACACTTGTCAGTCGCGATGGGTACATTGGATTCAATCATGTGCGAAAGTCGTCGTGTAGTAGAAAAAAAACTTTCTAACGCATACTGTAGGCGGCATCTTGGATGATGAATATAAAGGAGGAGCGTAAAGGATTGAACGAAACGAAATGTCAAATGAAAAAAAAAATGGAAAATGTTGAATGAAAGATAGACATCAACCCGCGTAGCAGATACTCAAAAATATTTTTGTGACTGTCGCTGTGCATGAGAAAAAAATGTCGAAGCCTGAAGGATCGGCACTGAAGATTGTATTTTACGAGCTTCGAAGGAACCCCCGCTTAGCCAACGGATGATCTCGACAGTTCATCCTCTTTGTACCTTCTGAATGTGAAAAGCCTCTTTTTCCATAGGGTACTAGATAACGCATTATTCGGAGCCAGTTATAACGCGAGCAGATACGGGATATTTATATTTTGTTACAGGGAATCCGCAACCACACCACACAGAAAAAGAACAGAAAAAAAGATCAAGCAAACTGTCCCACTGGGACTCGGATAATAGACCAATAGAAACAAAGATACCTCAATAAGACTCGATAGTTTGTTAATGAACTACCCAACTTGTACAAATCGATATTCTTTTACAGAGAAAGATGGATCTGCGAATTGATTGTTATCTTCGGTGACTCCGAAACTCGCATTTAGCGTTTTAGAAAAGAAAAAAACAAGAAATAACAATTTTTCTCTTTCGTTAGATTGTGCGTTTGGCGAATTTCGTAATTGACAGTCGGCTTCAACGTTCTTTTTATCCCCGCTCTTTCTATTCATGTCCGTTTTTTTTAACTTTTACGGAATCGATCCGTATGTGGATGATTTCGATTTTTTTATGTTTTAATTTTTTAATGACGTATGTATTGTTCCTACCACTGCACGATGATATGTCCATTAACGTTTCACGTTCATTTACAATTCTGATTGATTAATGCGAGAATGAATGGAATAGTTATTTTGTCAGAGGAAATACAGCGCGAATGAGTAAAAACAAGCGAGATACAAGAAAAAAGAAGTATTTTTATGTGTATTATAGACGGTGACAAACAAAATTCATGTGTGAAGCCGATTCCACACACGTTTCTAAGTCTGTTCTTTTAGGCATTGACTCACTAAGTTGTCTTTTAATTTTTGGTGTAAATAATAAATGAATGAAATGAAGAAATGAAAATGAAGATACAGAAAACACGCTATTATTTTTCAAACTGTACCTTTTAGTGTCCCTAATACAGTTTGTACATCAATTTTGAGCGAACCAATTTTAGCTTTGTACGCATAATTATCACGCAATTTTTTTAATGTTACAAAAAAGTAAGCCAATGTACATAATAAAACTTATTACTTAATATAACTATTTCGTGTCTTAATTTATTATCCCAGAAAACGTGTTCATTACTTTATTCGTAGTATTTATTTTGATTTATCATTTATTATGGTTTTCTTTTTGTTTCCAGATTGTATTTTAAGATTTTTGAATTTCGCGCTTGCGCAGTAAAAAAACTGCGCCATCTTTCGCCATGTGTCAGAGAGCGGACGCCTGAAACGAAACATAACCTCAAAATTACAAGCACGCGAAACGTAAAGTAGTTTATATTTTGATTTGTTGAAAAGTATTAATTTAAGTGAAGATGGCAGAAGAGATGAGATCCACAATTGCAACAATGCTCAAGGGCATTGAAAGGTTATTATTAAAAAACAGAAACTCAAAAACCGGTAAAGTTATCTATTCATTTCTGTATCAAAATTACACAACCTTAAACTTGCAGGTACAACCCAGACAACTTAACTACCTTGGAAAAGTATGTCGAAATTCAAACGAGGGAAAATACCTACGACCTGGAAGCGAATCTGGCTGTTTTGAAATTGTACCAATTGAACCCGACCCGTTTCGATATGACAATCACTTGCCATATTTTACTCAAGGCTCTAACCAATCTGCCGCACACGGATTTCGTCCTCTGCAAATGTCTTCTCAGCGAGAAGAATGTATGAACATAATTTTTCTTTGTTGTTTTTTGAAGTTTATTAATTGACAAAATAAAAACAGTGTTTGGTAATGTGTTTTGCAGATGCAAATGGATAAAATCAGTCAGATAATGTACTTGGGTGACATTTTGGAGCAGTGTGATTTCCAACAATTTTGGAGCAGAATTGCAAATATGCCGGATCTGTACGACAAAATTGTGGGATTCCATGATTCGATCAGAAAGTTTGTCTGTCATGTTGTTGGTATTACATTCCAGACAATTGATAAAACTCTTCTTGCTCAGCTGTTAGGAGATGTTGACGGTAATTTAAAGAACAAAATTATCTGCAAATTTTTAAATAATGAAAATTAATATCAGACCATTGTTGAAACTCATTTTCTTATTATTTGTATTATTTAATTATTATTTTAGATTCCACAATGAGGCATTGGGTGAAAAAGTATGGATGGAAAGAAGAAAACAAGAACACCATTTTCATTGCCAACCAAGATGAGAACATCAAAACGAAAAACATTACGGAAAAAATTGAGTTCGATAACGTCGCAGCACTTATGGCTTCTTGTTTATAAGCAAGTGTTTTTGAATTCTTTTTTATAAATAAATAATAATGTATAAAATAATGGAAAGAGTGGCAAATAAAAGAACAGCCTTTTAAAAGTTGTTTTTTTATTTTATTTGTTCTCACAAATTAAACAGTCGATAAATACAGTGTTCAAATGCAAATAAAACTTTCACCAAAGCACAATTCGATGATGGAGAGCTTGTAGCGTGAGCAGTCAATATTTTTTTATGAAAATCTATTTAGGCTTTCGTTTTTGGCAATGACAAAACATCGATCGATTTTCATAAGCAATTGTTTCACTTATACACTAAAGACTTATTGCAAAATGGAAATCAATAAGAAAAATGGTATCCTTCTTTTGTATCAAAACTTTTCTATCAATTTACAACTGTGAAGAGTTCTTATTCGTTCCATTGTGTAACAAGCAAAACAGTCTTGTAGATTTAACACCTTGTAATTACGTTTTTACCTTAGGTCACAATCGATTTTAGAATTCCATCAGTTTGATATCAGATTTGTCGTAAAAAACAAAACCGTTTGACAGATTGTATTTGAATGATACAAAACAAGATTGATATAAATGCATTGAAATATTGCGCTCTATATACACAACACTTATTTACAATGTTTCCACAAACCCTGCGATGATTATTCAGAAGTAATAATTATCATATATTGGAGCAATATTCGTAATAATATTAAGAAACATAACAAAGTATCAATAAACTATTTATAATTCTCAGCAACCTCAAATCTTAAAAACTAACTAAATCAGTTCAAATCCAATAATTAAAATTTACAATCCAAACGTGTGTTTTCCAAGTAAATCAAACAGTGAAAAAGTTATTCATATTTTTTCTTATAAAATTAAATGGTATAAAATAAATAAATGAAATAAAGCAGCGCAGTTATAAAAATGAACGAGTTAAAAGAAAAAGAATCAATTTTGTGAAATTGCAAGCTATTGGAAATTTGAAACCGATTTAAATCCGCTTTTATGGTAATAAAAAAAATAAACTATGTCTGATGCAAAAAGTGTAACAAAAGTTAAAAATTAAAATACTGGGCTTTAAACATGGTAGTCAAGGAGATGAGGTTCTCGCTTGTACGAATAGCGCGGTGGGTTGTGACAAGGGAAGAGCCACAACGCTGGATGACTTTTGCCACAGACTTGGGAAAGCACCGTGATGGTTCGCGGCAGAGGCTTGTGACTGTGATTGCTATTTTGAAGACGCTCAATCGCTGTCTCGTCATCGAGAATACCGTGGAACTGATCTATCAAGATGGCTACGACAAACATCCCAAACAGGGCTGATTCCAAAACTAATATAACGCAATGTAATCTGAAACGAAAAATGTTCATTAGTAAATTTACTTTTGCATCAAACCTTGAGACAAAACTTTGAATTTATTGATGTTTGTTTAAAACTGAGAATTATCCAAGTTTGCAGTGTGGGAACTGTTTTTGTTTTTAATGTTTTTTAATAATAGATCACATTTTATACTTACATCCTACTTTGTTTTATAGCCACGTCACTGCTGCACTGAGGACAGTCGTAGATCCAAGACGAAATCACCAAAGCAATCGCATACACTGACAAAATCACAACATAGATCAAGAACTGTATGAAGAACTTTTGGTTTCTTTCTCCCACACAATTGTTTATCCTGGAACAATCAAACCAGACCATTATCATAATTAGAATGAACTTTGGTTAATATCTCAAGTTCATTTTAAACTTTCTTCTCGACCAACACTTCACGAAGATTTTGGTTTTAACAGAAAGAATCTAATTATGAAAGGTAAATTGAAAAATAACTTCAGAGAAAGTTTGTGCGAATATTATTGACATCATAAATGATGAAGCCAAAACCTATCAAAACAGAAAAAAAGGCTTCTAATTAGTCTAAATAGTTCTAAGGGAAAAGGATTAAATTCGACTGAGTTGTAGTAGACGAGACAAATATTGATTAAATTTACCAAGGACAATGGTGATCCATCCGACGAATACACCTTTTACAAATGCGACAGTGGTGTGCCCGAGGAGGTCTGTAAGTTTCGCACCTGGTGCAGACCGTCCAGTCATCGACTTCATCGCATTCGTCAGTACCAGATCCTGCTGTGTGCATGTCTGAGAAATCCATTCTCGTTTGAGGAAGAGGAACTACGCCTGGGTCACTACATACTGCTTTCAAATGCGATATCATCAGTAGTAGTACAATTGTGTTGAAAACTACTACGTTAAATGGGCCCCATAAACTGAAACAATCAAATTTCCTTTTAATGTCATAGTTACGTTTGTTTTGCATTTGATGTTTGTTGTGTTTATTTGTTTTAGATTTTGTTTTGTGGTTTGATTTGATAGTTTGATGTTTTACCTATCTTGCATGGTGTGCAAAATGATCCACCGCACGACAACATAATCTGCATAAAACACCGCGACATAAGTCACGATGATGCAGACTATCCCACAGGGATCACGTACAAAGATCATGATTTTTCACCAGTTATCGCGTTATCATCTTCTGATGAACGAGGCCGCGTCATTATTCTTTCCAGACGGATCAATTCAATGCTTGTGCGTCAAAAATCATCGTAATACACTTATTTTTTATCATTCAATCATGTGATCGTTTCAATAACAAACTCACTTTGACACTACTGACAGCTAGCTCGCGACACTTTGCAGAATTTCTTCGGCCTGGTTCTCATGAACCAGATGATGTGTCAACTTTTTTTAGGAATCATTTATTCTTGGTCAATTTTTCAATTGTCAACAAATTGCAAGACATTCATTTTTATCTCTAATATTTGAAAATTCATTTGAAGTAATTAAAAAAAGATTATGGGATATTTTTTGAGATCATTTTAAATTCTATTTAAACGTGGGCAATGAAGAAACCACACTTGCCAGTTCATAATAGTTACCAGCCGTGATAAGATTCACAGTCGATAATTATGGAGTTTGGTTTTACCCTAAATTTAAATCGAATCAAAAATTCAAGTTTTCTTAAACAAGTACATTTTTGATCTTAACACAAATTCTGTTTATTCATTTGTTCAAATTAAAACAGAAAGAATTCGATTCAATAATTACATTTGAACAAGAAAATTCAAAATTTCATACAAAATTGCACAAATTTAATTAGTAAAGTCTTATTAAAAATCCATCTGCTTATAACTTTTTAAAAACATAGATTCCTTTTTATTTTCAGCAGTTCTAAACAGGGAGACGAAAGTTACAACTTTGACTATTGAACAATTTGCGACGCACCCACGCCCAGGTCATGTACAAAAATTCTTATGGTATCGTTTGAATAAACCAACATCCTGATGCCTTAGCTGGACCTTAAATTTTTATCGTAAATATGGTACAAATCGACTGCAGCATTTAGGATAAGTATTTGAAATTTCCCTTTTCTTTCACTAGAGTTTATAGTTTGGCTTTCTACAAATATGTAAAAGAGAAAAAAAAAAATAAAAAGAGCGAACTGTAACCCTTGCTAGAAGAGGAGCGTTTAATGCAATGAAGCGACACTTAATAGCACTTGGAATAGCAGGGCGTTTTGATTATGTTGTATCTGGTTGAACGCTGAACTGTACAGACAAAATTAACAAGAGATGGAATTAAAGGGGATAATGGCACGGTAGATGGGGTAACAATGTATTATACTCCTGACTGTGAAGTCCCGTTGCAAACCGCTAAATCCCACCCATGTGTCTAACAGTTCTGTAACTACTATCAAATTCACCCAATCGACAGCTTCCTAATTTTCTTTCGTCAATGTTACATCACTAAGTACCTTAACTCGCACCTTAAAAACAAACTATTCCAACTTCTCTTCTTTTGCAAAATTCTAATCATTCTAAATAATCATTCTAAAATTATAATTTTTGCTATCTGAAAAATATTTCGTATTTACTTCATCTTGTTTAGCCACGGAAGCCATTTTTTACAGACTGTGCAAAAAGTTTAAAAAGTTTATGGAAAATTCAAAACCAGTAAAAAATAACAAAGAAAGGGTTAAGTATGAAAAATTAATTAGTCATGGTGGCAATTTTATCTGTTGGCTTTAATCTGTCAAAAAAATTGGGATTTATTTCTTGCACAATTTGTAATAATAATTGTTTAAGAGTAATTTCAAAAAACATTTGTTGTAGTGTAAAGTGTACGAGGTTGATCTAAGAAGCGGATCGAAAACGGCATAAGTTAGTGTGAGAGATAAAAGACGAACATGAAGCTTCTCATATCATTACAATTATGAACTGTTAAACGTGCTGTATCAGGCGCAAGATTACACGAAGGGTGGACGTTGGTCACTTGATCGCCAGTTCATGTAAATTCGGGCTGGCAAACAGCGCGCGAGCAAGTCGACCCCGATTCCCGACTTGCGACACTCGCCCTTGTATTTTTCTCTTTTCCCCCACGCTTTCACGGATACATGGCATGTACACTTACGGATAAATGCAAATCTTGTTCTATCACCCGCTGTACAAACGGCGCCTATGTTTACCGTTGAATATTCATACGGCGCTTGCAGCTTTTGTCTGCCTTGACCCATGAAAAATCGTTCGCTCTTCATATAATTACGATGGCTCTGCTGGTACACTCGCCGGTTACACGCAAATATACTATTTTCAACTCAATGAACACCAGCGAAGGGTTGAAAATCATGATCCACTCCCTATCTCTTTTCAATATCTTTATCTTGATTGGGCTGTTTGAGAAAAAAAAATTTTTAATTGCTTTGCCGCCGAATTTGGGTAATTATTAAAATTAATCTGGCACCCAAAAAATTATTGAATTTTGGACGCCATAAAAATATATCATTTTAATTAATGATGGGCAATGATTATTAAAAACGACTGATAAAAGTTAAAACAGTTGGATCACTGATAGTCTCAGAGGGAAGTAGGAATAGTAAGTTGGCGTGAGATGTTCGAGCGGGTTCATGTTATGGAGATTGGGTTTGCCGTAAGAATACAAATGGGACCGTCGTCAAATCTTGCACCGAAACGTGCGGCTCCTCTTTTCTCCATCTCGCGTCACTGTCCGTTTATTGAGATTGACATTGGCTTTGCATCCGATCGTAGTAAATTTTTTTACAGCTACTGATAACGAGGAACTACTTTTTTACTTTTATTTTTTTTTCTTCGACCACCAAACGATTGAATTGAAATAAAAAATCGTAACCAAAAGTACTGCCGATTTTGAATCCTTTGGTGATCCCACTAGACGATTCATCAAAAGAAACAAGTTGTGGTTTTCCATGAAAAAATGTATTCGAGACACACGACGCATTTCACGCCTAATTTCTCGCCAGCTTCGGTTCTGAATAATCCCGCGACTTCGTACCATGCGGGCCACGTATTATGGCATTGCCACTTTTCTTTTTTTATTTCCACCAAGTGCGAACATCCTGCGAGTCTCCCAACGCTCTATTGATTGCGGCAAATCTTATTTTTTATTCTCCCACTTACATCTTATCGTTTCCAAAAAAAAGGAACTTTCTTCTAATCTTAAATTGTTCGAAAATCATTTTCAAAACAGACTTTCTGCAAAAACGCGACGCAATTTTGTTTGAACTTTATTCATCAGCAACACCGCAAACAAGTTATGATACAAAATTGGATTACTAAAAGCATCTCCGTCAGAAATCTCATAGATTTGAGTTTGCACACAATCGCAAATAACACAGTCCAGCACATATGACTGCCTTCGTGATTTATATCAAGGATTTTGCGCAGGGGGATGGTTCTCTCAAAACAGTTAAAACTTGGAATATCGGAGCGCACTTTTGCGACGAGCGGCGTTTCAATTTCGGTTCGAAACATAAGAGCCGCTGGGTGGCGACGCTTTATCCCGAACCGAGATCTCCCCATATATTTCTTTCCCGTTGACCCCACATGGTCATATTCATTAACAGTATCTGATATTCATGGTGGTTGATTCGCGCCGAAATAAATCTCCGCGCGCAAACAGTAACACCGCTTTTCCTGATCCAATTCAGATTTCGATCGAAACAAAAGGGGGAGTGCAGGAAAAAAAAAGCCAGCTGAAAATCGAGCACCGACTAAATGCCCGAACGTGATCCGAGCTTAAATTGTTCCTGGACTTTGTGGCGGATCTCGTTAGCCACCCCCGACTAAGAAACTGCAGTCGTATTGGCGGTTTATACACTCGACCTAAGGAGCTTGCGCGTCTTCAAGCCTTTCAGACGTTTGTGCGCAGCGAGCCGTAAACTTCATCCGAGCTCTGCGTTTGATATTGAAATTAATTTTCAGCCATCGAAGATGCTTAATGCGCTCTCTTCAAACGTCCCAATCGGCCCACAAAAATGACCGTCGCAATCATAGATAGCCCTTGGTAGACTTTCTCTAATCTCCTTACAACTTACAGTTTCGGCCTTTTTTCTCTTCCTCCCTATCGACGAAACTTGAAAAAAAAAAAAGAAAACTATTGAACTCTTTTTACAAACTTGCAATTCAATTTTCCATTTAGGTCTGTTTCTTTGGAACGCCATCTTTTGTATCTTTTTATTTCATCAAAGTCGAATTCAATCTTATGTTTATACACAATTTGAGAACAAATTGAAAAATGAAAAATAAAGTGTGAAAGAGTGTACATGAACTGGGCTTGCTGTAATCAACGCAAGGAAAGTCGAGTGGCCGAAAGTCGGGAATTGTCCATGCATTACTGGATGTAAATTAATTTCCAGATAGGCACCATAAATCAATGTGCACCGCTCTATAACGAGTGGCGCTCTAAATCATACGGCCGTAATTGCGGCGTCCCTCGTGGAGCGTCTCCGTGCTCCACGTACCGGAACGCTTGACAAAATTTTGTACGAAATATAAAAAAAGCGAATTCTCGCGAATTAGTTTTGCAACGAGTTTTGAGCATAATTTTTGCGCTATGGATCTTTAGTTGAAGGCGCAGACGAGAGAAAAATATAAAGCGCCGAACAAGCTTTTTCTCTGGCCGCGAACAAATATTCGGATAAAAGGAAAGGCACGTCAGAATAGCTTGCATCGGCAATGGTTAGGTCAGTTTGAAAGAAAGCACAAACGCGAAACTCAAACGGGGCCGAAACAAGTCTAATTTCGGATACGACCCCTGCATTGAGACATCACGTATGCTACGCACCATAGCCGCTTGAATACGATACAACCTAATGGGATCCGTCTTTCGATACAGAGAAAGCATCAGATGTGAAATATTTCTTACGCGCGATCGTTACAGTGCCAACTTATCTTACCCTTTTAGGGGCTGTTTAATACGTGCTAAATATGCAAACGACTCCTCTTTTAGTTTAGGTGAACACATTTTTTTCCTCCAACAAATTGTTGATTGATCATTTTTTATCCACTATGGAATTGTGATTTTATACTCAACTTTATGAGTGGTATAAAAAAACTGTAAAAATCTACCGTGTCTTTATTTTGATCCAGTAAAATTGTACGATACTTTTCTTGCAAAAATGGTTCCAGTTCTTTAAGAAAACATTTTTTAACGAAATTTCTTACAGTTTTCCTACCGAATCTTAATACTCCCAGAGTGATTTTATAACTGAAACATAAACGAGTCAATTATGAGCGAAGCACCCTTGTATTAAAATAATAGTTCAATTATACGCAACTTGTCCACCCTCCGAATCTAATTACTGTTTCAAAATAAATTTCAGATTGTCGGCCCAGTCAGCAAATGGAGTCACAATAACTAAACGTGTACGTTGTGAAGGATTTGAAAACGAGAGCAAGTCCATAAGAGGCCGAGGATTTACGATCCAAGGGCCATAATGAGTGAACGCTCGGTTATTACTCCGACATGAATGAGCGAGGGATAGGAGTGTCCACCTGTCGTGTATCACATACACGTATCGGCCGTTCGCACTCGAGAGTACCTGCAGAGACACGTTAACCTCGATCGTCTCTGGAAATATATATAAGTATTCCCGAAGGCGAGGGGCAATTTGTCCCGGTCATTTGGCGAGTCCGTGGGGACTCCCTGACTGTAATCCAATCACTGGCCGCACTTTTTCTCTTTATCTAAAACGCGCCCTCTCGCTCCATGGGGCGATCAGGCCAGTCTGTTCTACACGCTTTGTAGCGCTATTTGTCAAAAAGAATTCGACGATTGACGCACTGTTTTTATTCGATCGCAACACGCCCGCTAAATAGTTCGTTTCCGAAATTCGATCTACTGCACGCATCCCTTCGACCTCGAAGACTCTCGATTATGTATCGTCCAGCGTGTCAAATTTTAATCACCTCTATAATCATCTATTACTATATCTTTGTGTTTTTTTTATTATTTGCAGAATTCTTAATCATTCATTTTAGGACAAGTTTTTCCGATTAACAAATTCTTTGATTTATCTCAGCACGAATTTTTTGTGTTTCATCAAAAAAATATACTTGTGGAATAGATGCTGATAGATAGAGTCTGCATTTTGGTAATGTGGTCAAACTCACTAGCGCGTGACAAGGGCCTGTCGTTGAACAGTTGAAGAATTCATTGGCGTCGTAATCAAATACTCGCTGGTGTCCTTTCACGCAGTCAATTTTGGTTCGGAGGAGTGAAAAAGTGGCTGGGAAAAAGGATACACTCGGCCTATAAAGTCGCCCGACAGTCGCTCCATCGGTTTTAATATGGTAGCAGTCGCTTTGCTCGGCAAATCCACTAAGTCATATCCGTGACACTCGTGGGGAAAAGAGGCACGTATAATAGATGCGACTCAAGGATAAGGACTGGTAAGGACTCCAACTTGTCTCATGCTTCAGCAGGCATTTTCAATTTCAATCGACGCGTGGCCTCGTGTATCTTTGTTTCATACGTAATATCCAGCGGATATCGCTCCCGGAGAGCGCAACTTTTTTAATAACTGCCATTTACGGTTATCCGTTTTACGACTCTGTCAAACTCTCGAACGTCACGAGTTGTAAAGTTAGCGCGACCAATGACCTGGACGAAATTTCAATCGTTGGTTTATTTCTTGCCTCGGAGGAAGGAAACAAATTTGAACGAAAATCTTGAACAAATATTGATGAAAGTTTGATTCGAGCTTCGCGAGGACAAAGCTAACGTTTTTGCGCGGCAGCAAAGGAATGGGGTGGTGGCGGACAAAAGAGAGCAATGCGCCTGAACGAGCTTGATAGTGTATTGTCACATCTCAGGCACGGCGTGTATTGTGCTCAGCATGAAAGCCCACTTGATCACGATCCACCGGCACTCTACCATCGCTCAGGTGCCCGATAAGATGTTGATTGAAATTCATGCAATGCCTTAGTGTTAAATCTATCATCGACTCGTATCGACACTCGTATTGTTTCCGCGGAATCTACCATCGCAAGAGCCAAGGACTTGCTTCAGGCTAAGACGTGGCCAAGCTGCTCAAATAGAAAAATAAAAAAAAAGATACGAATATTACACGTTACAACTGAAGTTTTGGTTCGGATTGACAGCTTTTGAGTTCTATCAAC
Source organism: Telenomus remus (assembly GCA_020615435.1). Lineage (NCBI taxonomy): Eukaryota > Metazoa > Arthropoda > Insecta > Hymenoptera > Scelionidae > Telenomus > Telenomus remus. Next base: position 4,497,788 of record CM036343.1, on the reverse strand, counting down.
GAACAAATCAGAATTTCAGAACAGATCAAATAGAATCAACCACAATATTTCATTATTTTAGATGTAGGTGTCGCTACATGTTACTAGCTTTTCATTTTTCAAAGTTGGTAGACTGTAAGAGTTTTCGTAGTTCTTTTTGTCGACTCTGACAGTTAACACGTGATTAACCTAGTTTCTACGAAAATTCTGTTTCCTAAAAATTGTGTTATCTGACAGTCCTAAAATGGTGAGTTTTAGATTTAATATATCGACACGTGTGAACTACTTTGTCTTGGATGCGTTTCATACAGGACGTACTGGCATAAGAACGATGAAATAATGGTTTCGGTGCTTGATGTATCGTGGCGAGTGATTGGAAGACGTAATGAGGAATGCTGTTAAATGCAGTTGGAGAAGTGAATCGCAAGAACGGTGACAGAGAATCTAAGGCGAAAATAAATCGGGAGGTTGAGTAAAGAAGCGATGTGGGTAGATTCCCCGGATCCCTGTGGAGTAACTAACTGAACGAGAGCCGAGAATATAGTGGAGGGTGTTAAAGCAATGTCCCATTAGTATGTGGCTGGCGTCGTAACACCGTAGCACTACCACATGGTGGTCGCGTCGCGGTCAGTCTATCTGCGACACGGGCCACCCTTGTTTCTTCTATCTGCTGGACTAACACGAGAATATCGGACACGTAGACGCGCAACGAAACCTGTCAATAGCTGGCTTGTTAACGCGACAATGATCGGCTTAACCAACGGGAAATATCTGCCCGCACCGACAACTCGCAATGGGTTTACGACTCCCGGGCTACGACCAAAACTTGATTCTCCTCCTCACGTGTCAACATACTTTTTTTTCTCCCCGCATTGTCAGATCCGTCTGATTTTATTGTTTTACGCCAAATGTATCTCATCAGACGGATGAGTTGATTATTTGATAACGCTGATTCCAAGAGTGTAACACGTCTGAATCTCCCGGATCGAAAGGAAACCTAACCTAAAAGTATCTAAAAAATCCTAAAAAATCATCTCGAATAAGGTACGTTTTACTTAAGTTATAGTTGGTATGAATCAAAGTTTGTTTTGGAGCTTTAGAGACAGCTTAGTCTCAAAGTTATCAGTCTTAAGAAGACAACAAAAGTTGACTAACGAGGGAAGCGATCTGTACAATTTATTACACTTTGAGCAACACTCGAACAATTGGTCAATTGGTTGAAGGAATCGCGAAAGTTGGTTCCGAATCTGTACTAAGTTTACCTCGCTAACAGGAAATCAGATAGACTCTGCGCCGGGACAACAGAGCACCCCAGTGTCTTCGCAGCCTCGGACTTTGTATGGCTTATTTATTGAAGAACTTTCTGAGGGTTAAACAGCCGTAAATCCTCCCTCCGGGATAAGAACATGGCTACTTAATTGCTCGAGCTTGCTTGCCCCATTGATTGGCTAACGATGATTTGTTACGTATGTCGGATCGGAATTCAAACAACACATCCATCGCGGATATTAATCGCGGATTGAAGAGGCACCGGCTAATTTAGCGTTATCAGCCGCTCGTTCATAAGCAAGTGCGAAGCTCTTCGGTTCCTTTTTTTTCTCGCAACTTCGAGAGCGTCTTCTTAGAATTTATTCACTTATCTCATTTGGCAATAAGGATGCAAGTCACCCTGTCGAGATAGCAAGACGTTGATGTGAATTAATGGCAGCTTAAGGTACAGTTAGTAGCGGAGTGTCGCGCCGGGGTAGTATTAATTAACACGACCCCAAAATCCCGTCTTAACCCCTGATTTCGCCAGCATGGGGACGACGCACGTCAAAAGGGGCGAGTGCGCGCGACTCCCGAACGAATAACCGATAAATATTATCTCCTTTGAATTATGAACGAACATACTCGCAAGAAATCGTTCTCATATTATTCCATCTATTGGAAAAGCTAATAGATTCAAATAAGAAGAACGAACGGCACGAAGGCTCAATTTACTCGACATCGCGGATTTAATCTCTGAAATTCGTCTCCCGATGGAAATTTTTATCAGCTCCTGCTATCGCATGGGATATTTTACATTTTTCAAATCTCCTCGCTGGCAAACCTAATTTTTATGTTCGTTTTTTTACTTCCGGCCTTTTTTTGCCTGCCGCGAAGCTATAAAACTGGTCTGTGGGCAGTTCGGTCCAGCCGTGGCGCGCGCTTTATTGCATGTAAAACATTTATGTCCAGCGGATATTGAAGGTTAGCGTGTGTCTTTGTTCGTATGATATCCGCGCGTCTCTCGATATTCATCGTATGCGCGGAAACATGTGTCGGCGTTCCATATTTTATCGCGCCACCAAATATCTGCTTTATGGGAATCAAATGAGCCTTTTTCCCGACCCGCCGATGTAAAATTACAATTTTTTCTCGTCCGGTCAGTTTATTAGACTTTTTCAACTCGATTTCAGAGGGTTGTTTTAATTTGCGAGTTTATAACGACCCTCTCGGTCAGACACTCTAACAGGATGTATTAACATGACATTCAACAGTTGAGTTCGTTTATTCGCGACATTAATAGGGCGTCAAGTCATGTCACGCTGACGCGCGACAGTAGTATTAGTCTCGTTAGGGGTGACCATGGTATTTCTTGCTTCTTCTAGTACCCAATTCTCTATCAAATGACACGTATTCATGGTTTCCTGTTATTCTTGTTAGTTATTGAGTGTTTGACTTTATTTCATCTCCTCAAACTACTAATTATAAAAATATTTTTAAACTTTTTCAATCCTCTAATTTAACAACAATTTTGTTAACAATTTTTTTCCAAAAATAACTTCAATCAAAGTAGTCCAAATAGTGGAAAAAAAGTTATTTTTAAGTTAATTGTTCGTTGCAAAATTCATTAAACCAGAGCAACAATGTGGCCAAAGTATAATAGCAGCAGCCTTTTAATTGGGATTCGTGAAACCTCAAGTGGCGATACGAGGACACTTTATTTCTTGTTCGGCACGTATGCCCAACACCACTGTAAGATTTATACACGCGTGACGCGACAACCCTATGCTCCGGCTCGTGCGGGAATCCACGATTGAAAATTCGATACAGTTTAAAATCACCCCAAGACCAGGGACCGTTTAAATGTCCCTCGCTGCCTATTTTAAACAATTCTCTCAAGCTCGCCGAGAGGATAAATCAATGCACTCAAATTTACCGCTATTGGATCATTTTTCTCCCGCTTCGTTGGATCTCAAAAAGTAAATTTAATTCGATATCAGTTGACCCTTAGCGTTTAACTCCATTTAGATGATCCTAAATTTTTTCTACCTCAGAGTTTTTTTTCAATTGGAAATCGTAATTGGAAATCGTAATTGGAAGAAATTGAGAATAAAATGTAAATAAAATGCATCTAAAATTGAAAGTTTCATGTAAAATTGTGGCATAACGTTGAGCTGCGCTCGATCAATCTTCATGAAATTAGTTCGAGACGTAACACCGAGGTGAATAGGGTTAAGTAGGTGCAAATTGAATGGAGCAAGAAGCCTCGCAGTGCAAAGTGTAAAGGGTAACATACAAAGAAAGAAAAAACACAGAAGGATTAGCAGCGCGAATTCGTGTTGGATCCGGTACTTCATTGGTCATGATAATCTCAAAATTTTCTAAAAGTACAAACGCCGAAAGAGGACAAAGTGAAGGAAAACTAAATCAATGCACGGCATTTCACACGTGCAATTCTCTGTTAAAGACGAGCTTTTGAGTAGGCTCAGCCACGACCACCTTTTGCTTCATTTTGTAACACTAAATCGAAGCCTTATCAGGTTCTGTTGCAAATATTGATAGTATTAGGTCATAGAAACCGATACCTCTTACAACTTTGATGTATCAATAGTTTAGATACTTTCAAACACCACTCTTTAGTTCAGTTCATCTTTTAATTTCATTCAATAGAAATATGAATGAACTCATAATAACATTATTATGTAATAGAAGTAGTTTTAAATTTGCATCAACAATTTTAAGATAGTTAAAATATAGATAGTCAGTTCCAACCAGATGGATTGCCAAAAAGCAGATTTCCGGTAAATGGCTTGGACGAATTTGTTCCAGTGTTTAAGTTTAGTCGAAGGAGCGCGACAATAATGCCACGTGATTGCCGAGAGTGGATTGGGTGCTCCCCCGGGGCGGCATCACATCTTGCGTACGCAATGTCATAAGGGCACACACCAAGGGATAAGTCGATACCGATGCCGATTATTGCGTATTTTGTTTCGTGTGTTGACATCGGTGCAGGAAGTGGGGTAGCTCATCTGATTAGCGAGTATTGATCTCTTTGACGAGTGGATTGACTCACTGGGTCAGGGTGACCTCTTTCAGGGTCTTTTGTTACGTCAACGCGCGCTAACTAATCGGCGCGACTTTTGGCAAGCGTCGCAGCCATGTATCGTTTGTTGGCACTCGAGTTCTTTTGTAACCGGAGAGCTCCCATTTTGAGAATATGACGCGACAGCAATTTCTGCAACACCCAAAGCCTGTACAGACAGTTCACTTTTTTAACGCAACCGCACAGTTAAGCGTACCCTGTTGGACAATTTACACCGACCACTGGGGGTAAAAGACGTACGATCAACGATAGAGTGCGGTCGCATCTCGTAACGCTTCTTAGCATTTTTATGCGAGCTGCCGCTGACATTTTATTTTATTATATCGCCAACCGCTGTCCAATGTCCATTCAGACGTGGCTCTTCTTCACGTCCCGAACGGTGCATCCAACAGAAACTGCCAACATCAAACATCTCCACTTTATATATCTTCCAAACTCGTTCAAACGTCATGACATTTTGGCATAGCTCAATTTTTATTACGTCTAACAAATGAATTAAATTTATTACAAGTTAATTAATTTTTGTTTTCTCACTAGTAACCCCTGCTTAGTCAGAGAATAGTCAGACCTGGAGACATTTCTCAACAACCGATTAAGAGATAGGACATTATAAAAATACTGTTTCCCATTGGTTTCCACCGATCCGTGCGGATCCATGAGTCTGTACACATAATCGGTTAACTCGGCAGCCCTTAAACCATATCTAGGAGGGTCCCGGCGGCAATCTTGTGATGCCAAGGCGTGTATGCCGGGCGCTCGCGGTGATTTACTGGAATCCGAACAGCGCGCCGAGTCAGTCGACGATCAGTCGGATCATAAATATCAGGTGTCCTTTTTTCGTAGCCGGGCGATGTAACCCCCCGGAGCAAGAGTCAAACTCTTGGTGTGCGAGAACACATTCGTCTTCTCGTTACCGCCGGGACCACCCCATCGGGCTCCCTTTCAATTCGCCCGGACAAAATCTTGTTTCTCTTTCGTTGTCCGTCTTTGCCCACCCCCGCGACATCTGGACGTTATTATTTTATCTTCGTGTGTTTTGTTCCACGCTGCGAAGTAACGCGGAAAAGTGTCGCGCAGGGCACAGCCAAAATTACTGATAGATATCGGGTACGTCTCACTCGGCGCCAAATTTTTTATACCGCCGACGGGCTGAGATAACCCAGGTGATTGCGATGAAATAAAAGGCGTCCGCGTTGAAGCGCGATTTTTCACAGCGATAAAACAATTTTTATCTTTCTTTCAAGGTTTTTGATGAAAAGGACCTGACAATGAGGAGGAAAAAGCCGGGCCCGACCATATATTATATTGTTTTTTGCCGGCGTAACTTGCAACACAGTGCAAGCCCGTATGCGATTAGCATGACAACGCCGCAGGGGTTGGCCGATAGCTCAGCCGATAGCCAAGGGTGGAAGAAGAACGGAGGACGCTTGTCAGGCCGTATTTTTTATCTAGTCACGGTCAACTGGTTCGGCGTCCCTCCCGCCCATTATTAGCGCACCACACATAGCGCGGCAATGGTCTCTGTCCGTGTGTCCATCCACCTAACGTCCACGGCTTATGGCCAACGAGAAATAGGGTGGACCCCTTCGCTTTTATCTTTTTAGTATTATTGCTGGACCGCTGCGGGCTCTCCGGATCTCAGAAAATCCGGAAAGTCGAAATCAAACCCCGTTCGCATAATTCGCCTCTAATTTTTGCGAGGCAATCAATCGTCGAACGAGCTTGAGACTATGTCGCAGCCTGGCATCATTCCACTTGTTTCAGACGATGCGATCAACAAACTAAGAGGCTACCAAAAATGAGCAACCGATGCGGAATAATAATACACGGATATATGGAAGATCTTGCGATGCTCAGATTCAATATCGGCCTGATCCGATATATGTCGGGGTGTAAGCGCCCGTGCATGTACGGAGGGTGGCATGTACATAAGTTACGTGCATGTACTCTCTCTGTCTGTCTCGCTGCGCCATAAAGATAGCGCACTGCCATCAGATAGACCAACGAAACTTCCCTCGGATGCTTCCGAGACGCCGACCTTTTTACCAGACGCGCGTTTGTTTCGGGTTTGTCCGCGAATCCGGCCAGAAAATACCGAACCCCGAATCTACCAGCTGGCTTGGAAAATCCGCTCCTGGAAACAACAATATTCATCAGACATTTTTTACCCCTTCCTTTTTGATTACAAACTCCAGGCTGAAAGATTATCTTTACATCCACAATCACAGGGTGGAAAAGTTTTTTTCAAGTTTCTTATACTTTGTTTTTCAAGTTGAAAATATATGAAAAGATATCTGGATTAGGCCTTACGGTCTCTCATTAATTGTTGGCTCCTTAGTAGCCAATTACAGTTGACGTGTATTTCTTAACGCCCCTTTATTTTCTTTTTTTACGGTTATTCTTAATTCGGTTGTTGGCTCCCTAGCGTGGCCGTTTTGTCTCCTCATCGATGGCACGATCTTACCCGCTCAAAACGTCTTCTCTCCTTTTATTATTCACCCTCGTCACCTTTTAGCCACTCTCATAAAATTAAGTCAAACATTGTTGGGGTACGTTCAATTCGCTTTTTTCCACCCCCCCTGTCGACGAATCGCACTTGGCTCTTCTTTTTTCGATTTGATACTTCAACGATCGCGATTTTAGCTACAAGCAAAAAAGTCAAACCACTTCAGGCCCTAATCCCTTTTTTTGTTCGATTAGACTTTTTTGCAGGTTGTCCTGTTTTGAGTTGTAATTGTTGGAGTTGAACTTTTTTTTTCAGTTTTAAACGTTGTATTCTGCAAGCTTGCTCGTTCATAGCGGCGTGAAATTTGCTTGATTGTCAGTTTGGTCAAGCGTTGAGAATTATTAGTTCGTGGCAAGAGTTACTAGTCGTGTTATTGATGTTTCTATAAGATTTGATGGAAGTTGGTCTGCATGAGGGACTCGACGCAGATTCGATGGGATCTCAGATAAGATCTTTGAACAAGTTTCTGCAATTAGAGTTAACCTTATTCGATTACTATGAATTATCTCCTCTCCTGTACTTAAAATTAATCACAAATTACAGAATACTTCAATTGAAATTTTGCTAAACTTTGGTATTCTTCTAAAATTGTATCTTATTCTAAGATTGATATTCTTCAAAATCAACTTTGTAAACATTATAATTTTCAAATGTATAGAATTTTATATTTTTTGAAAAAAAAGTTTTTGAAAGTTTGTAAAATATGGAAAATGAAACAAAACGTGAAATATAATTGTGGAATCGGTTGATGAAGGTAAAGATTAATGGGGAGGAAGTATTCTACATGATTCGATTCCGCAGTCATTGGTGCAAAGTGCGTGCAAATCAGGAGCGCTCGGTTGAAGGTGGATTTGATCGCTTTGCGCTGACTTCTGTCAGTGGTCGTCAATGTGATTGACGAGTGATATCGTTAACGATTTAGTCGCCAAGATTTTACTGCAATGATCTCGTTAGTCCTCGCCACCCTTGTTTTACGCTCCCTCCGTACACTTCGACACTACCAAGATCAAGCGGATCAGTACTGTCACTGCAAAGGGACTTGACAACTTTTTTAAACTCAATTATTATCTTACCACGATACAATCCTCTACAAATACTTTTCATTTTCAAATCACTTCCAAAATTAGAAGCGTTTTCATTCACTTTTCTTGCTTTTTTTCCAAACAAATTTTTTACAACAATTTTCGTTTTTCAATCACTTTCGTAGTTTCGAAGTTTCGTTTACTTTATTTTTTACATTTTGAATAAACTTTTCACATTTTTTGTTTTTAAATCGCTTTCCAAATTGTATATTTGTAGTACCTCTTTTTTATTCTTTTCAAAACAGTTTACAGAAACAATTTTATTTTGAAATGAATGAGTAAATATTAAAAACTGATTTTTAAATCGAACCGCATCTTGTTTGTTGTACACAGAGCAATAAATAAAGTTGCTTATTATTCGGGTCGTAAATTGGAGTATAATTAACTTTTGAATTTGAGGAACGATGGAGGATCGGAAGAATTTGGAGTGGTGGGTGAGTCTGAGCAGTTTGAAGCAGGTACAACGGAACTGAGGGCGGCTCGGGGTGGCGACCAAAGGACGCCGGTGCTCTCGCGCCGTCGCGTTTCCAAAGCCCTGGCTATATTGCGCGAAAGCCATCCCTGTGATATGGTTTGTATCGCAGGCTGCGTTGTAATCGTGGCGCCTGATGCTTATGGCCCCGCCTACCGTCATACAGCCACCCTTTCTGCGGCTACAGGTATTATTAAATTGTTATTATTATTGCTGTGTGCCACACCATTCGTGTATTACGTAATGGAGCTGTGATATACCAAGTTTTATTTCATTTTTTTTCAACCCAAACAATTGCACCACCTTTTTATGTCACTTTAAATTGTTGTCCAGAATTGTGATAAAAAAGTTAATTGAGATTTAAGTCTCTGCTTTGATTAAGTTAAGCTTGTTTATTAATTTGAATTTTTTCAGTTCAGAATTAGGTTTTTTAGTGACAGTTTTAGTTTTGAATTTGTGATGATGATTTTTAGGTTGAACTGAGTTAGGTGAAAAAAATTGATTGCACAGAAATAAGGCCAAAGCTCTGAAAAGTTCAAACGCAAAAGAATGAGGGTTGCGTCTAAGCCGCAGAGCAGATTGTAAGGTCGCTGCAGCACGAGCCCGTGCATTGAGATAGAGATAGGCCACGATAATGTCGTGACTTGACAATACAGCTCGCCTCATCTCGACCCAAACTTGATCAATCAGTTGCACATTCTCTCCCCGTTCACGTCATTGACTTTCAACTGTCCGGTTAACAAACAAGTCCATTGATCAAGCCAAGTTTTAGCTAATTAGTCTCAGCTGGATACCGAGAGAGGACCTTCGGAAGTCAAGGATTTGAAATAATGACGCGACAGAATGAAAATTTTTTGGTTTCTTTCATATATATTTATTTGTAATAATCAATATAACTATTTATATACAGATTGAAAATACCATAACGATAGATAACAAAATTGCGAATAAAATTTGTCAAATGGTTTTCTTTTAGTTTGTAATATCCGAAACAGATTTTAATTTTTTGTTTCAATCTCTTTTTGTATACCAAATGCAACAGTCATTGTACATTTTGCTAGTTTGTGCTGGCATTCGAAAAACTTTCTTCTTCTTATACTTGTGCGTAAAAACGTTCAAAATCAACGTTGTACTAAGATTAAAAGTATTGCACCTTTTGTCCGCCTATTTAATAATCAAACAAATAACAGTTAAAAAATTATGCCTCTGTGAAGTTAAAATAAATTTGCTTAAATTAAAGTAAATCACGCGAAGTTGTTAGAATGAAGCAACTTCAAGCTGAAAAATACTCGATTACAAACTCGCATTCCATTACGCGTTTCGTCACTCAACATTTTTCCATCGCTTGCGACACATTGCACTTGAAAAGTTTTTCGAATGAGTTTTTGTAAACATTAAACAGTCATCGTAAGTACAAAATCAAGAGTAACATTTCTTGTGGCCAAAAAGTAAATCTCAATTCGTTCAACAATCCAAAAAGGCAAATAATGACATAAACAAATTGGCTGAGCTCTGGTCTAAGACGTAGAGTTGTTTTTACATCGCTTTTTTTACAAATTCTGTTCAATTGAGTGCGGCACGCTGTACGACCTAGTGATATATTTTTATCCAAGTATGTTGCTTAAAGACGCTGTCGGATCGGTAGAAAATTGTTACGGCGAAACGGAAAGTGACTAATCGCGTGGAACGTCAGACTGGCAATCGGGAAAAATTGGCGCGGGGCGAAAGCGGTTTCCATCAATATCGTCTTACTTTAAAATGTCTCGTTTTTGTTCTCGTCGCAACTGTACATCGTCATTGTCTTCTGATAAAAATACCGCGATATACATTCTCGATTCGAGATATCAATATGATATCATTCTCGCGCTACATTCAAAGTGAATCGAAACTTTCGATGGGCTCTCTTCCTTTTCTTTGTAAAAACTAAACTTAATCTTGCTTTAAACGTACGTATTTTGTACCTAGAAAAGTTTGTCTAACCACGGCCTTGAAACAATTCAAACTCATTTTTTCATTTTTTGACAGCAGTTCAATGAAAATTATAAAAACTGAATTTCACAAAGTCGATTTTTCAAACCGATTTCTTTCGATAATAAAAATAACTACAATAATCTTAACCGATCTCTTATAACAAAGTGTTGAACCGATTTTTGTAAACTAATTTCTCGGTAATGAACAAAAACAACTCAATACAAATCAATACCGATTGTATTTCAACCGTTTCATAAACCGATCTCTTTTAATAACTTCGTACCGATTTCTTTATAATGAACAAAAACGATTCGAAACAAAATCATTAGGACTGTTTTCAAACCGATTTCTCAACCGATTTCTCATAAACGATATTGTTCAAGACTGATATATCTTTGCCGCAGATCGTTTTGTCTAAACGAGATCTACTCACCAACCGAACCATCGAGAATAAAAAATTAAGTCCAATACGCGCCTCCGCGGCGCTGACGATGTCACAGGTAAACTTCAGGACTGGCCGGTGCCGGTTGCTGCGGCTGGATATGGGGCTGTGGAGGATTATGGTTCGACTGCGTAGGTGGGTTCGGCTGCGCCGGTGGCTGGTGGTGATTATGGTTTGGCATCTGCTGGTTCAACCGGTTTCTCAGCATCTCGTACCTCTGTTTATACAAGTCCCGTTCCTGGGACGTCCGATTGAGCTCGTTCTTCATGTGCTTGATCTCCGCGACGAGCCTCCGGTTGTTGGCCTCCAAGTCCTGTCTCTGCTGGAGCCTCTTGCTGCGACAATTCTGAGCGTACCCCCGATTCTTAAGCGTCCGTCGCTTCTGCTTCAATCTCAGCACCTGCATTCGACACTTCGCATTATTATAGTTCACTTGTCCTGAATTTCGAGGACAGTCGAAGCAACTGATACTACAAAGCTTCGAAAAATTGGAACCATCCAGAATCAACATATCCCTTACCTCTTCTCGGGGACAGCCGTGCAGTCGTTTGTTCAGTTCCCGAACGGAGAGGGTGGTTAGAAGCTCGTCGTCCAGGTCTTTCGGGTTGTCCGAACCGCTGCAGGACGGCCGGTACATTTGGTGACTCTGGTTCGGACTTGGACCACCTGTTCCACACGAACTCCCGGAACAGACACTCATTGGTCGACCACTTTGCATAGGAACTACGTCTGGAAGGTTGTCCAGGGGCTGAGAATAGCTTCCTCCGTTCGGTACCATCCCTCCGTTTGACGAACTCCCGTAGTATTCTATGTGGCTTGGCATCAGGTAGCCTCCTGTTCAATGTAAACAATATGGCAAGTTTTTAGTTTTGGTTTACTAGGAACAAATTTATATTTATTTATCTCCAGATATATTTCTGGATTGTCAATAAATAAAAGATGATATTAAAATTCTGTCTACTAGATTTGTTATTAGTTATTAAACATTTTGGCACCAACAAAATTTGCATTGTAATTGAAATTACAAAACTAACGAATCATCAAAAGTGACCTATTTTTCAAATTTTATTATCAAAAATAGTGTTGAACATAATTTTACTTATCAAAAAGCGATCACTCTTCTGATGTTTACTCTATTTGTAAGGTTCGAATTCGCAAGGTTTGCATGAAAAATTGGCACACTAAAGTATCAAAATTGGTCTAATAAATCAAACCACTGATACAAACCCCCTGCAATTCTTATTTACACACTCACAATCACCACTTAAAATTTTACTTAAACCTTAAAAAATTGAAATCAATTTTAAATTCAACCTTCTAACTTTACCTGTATGTCTAGCATGCCTGGGAACATGTGAAAGGTCCTGAAAATGGTGATGTGACTGCGAAGGCCATGGTTCCGGATGCGCCTCAGGGTTGTGTTCAGATGAGCAGTGCGGCCTAAGATCAAGAGGTTCCCTGAGGGTAGGTGGCAACCAGCTCATGTTTCCATTCATGTGCACGTCGTCAGATACTAAGGCCCCGGACTGCTGCAGCTGCAACAGGATACCTCGGTCCCGAGGGTCGCGTTCGCCCCGGTGAAGCTGCAGAGGTGGAGGCGACGCAGACACCGGGGGAGTATCAGGCGGAGTACCCGGGTGAGAAAGGGTGGTTAGATGGGACGACGAGCAGGGGGGCGCCTTCACCAGAACCCCGTGCTGCACTTGGATGTGTGGCTGGCCGTACAGCGGGTGGGGGTGCTCCAATTCGTGTGCCGGCGGTGTTAATGGTGCTATTGTTAAGCCCGGCATTTGGCTCTGAAATTGTACCATGTTCTCGTTAGCCATCGCTGGCGAATTTAATCGTACCTAAAACATTCGCAAGTTGCCAAATTACGTAAATTTAATTTAAATTTATTTTGTATTCTCTTCTCCTCTGTTTCCAATCCTATGTTGATTTTTATTTTTTACAGGTTGCTTTTTGTCTTATTGGTCCATTCATTTTTAAGTTTGTCTATTTATTATTAACGTTAATTTTAGCTTTGATTGTATTATTTTTGTCTCTTAACGTTGACAAATTTAATTGTACAAAGCGATTCGTTGATTTAATCAGGACGCGATTGCCACATGGATATGAAAAGTTGTAAGTGAGTCAGTATTGAGACCGAATTGTTTGTTATTTTTTTAAATGCTTTTCTTTATTCATCAATGATCTGTGTTGTCATAACTTGTTGATATTTGTATAAAAGTTTGTGTGTTACAAATTTGAATTACAAATATTATTGAATTCATTGTATAATCGTTGGTTTCTTTTTGTAAATTTTGAAATTGAATGACGATCATTATGATTTTAATGAGGGTGAAGGTTGTGATCGGATTTTGGGCTACAAATTTAATTGAACGATAACCTGTGGAGATCTTAATAAAACATGATGTTATCACGGGTGGATTAAGATACAAATCTGTGGAGCTTAAGCTCTGGGGTGCAAAGCTGAGAACGATGTCGGTCTGTAAACATTCTGTCCTGACGAATTTTGGAGCAAAGTTTGTTACGAAAAATGATGTCATTGTCTTTATTTTGCTTTGGATTTATGTTTGAAAATAATTTTGAAAAAAAAATCTTTCAAACTGATTTCATCATTTTGACACAGATTTCATATTTATCAACACGTTGGCTTTGCGAATGGAAACAAAATCAGTTGATAAAACCGTCAATTAAAATCAAATCAATTTTATAGAAACAATTTATAGCAAAATTTGCAGTTTTATATTTGAAGGAATGTTTCGAATTAAAAAATGTCGAAATTGTAAGTATCGAATCATCAATGGAAAATGTTATGAAACTTATTTTTGTTAGTTTCAGGTTTCTAAAAATTAAATTTGATTGAAACAAAATTTACTGACCTCTCGTTTAACTTCAGCAGGTTCAAGATGGTCGAGAACAAATTCTTGAACGTATTCCCTGGCCAAGTGGTCTTCCTCCATTTTAATCTCGTCGACCTCAACTTCGACCCCCTGCGACTTGACGTCTTCTACCGTATCCTCAGTAGCGACATACGGCAGCGATTCCTTGTCACGATCGCTGCCACCGCCTCCGCCTCCGGGACAAATCGTTGACTGCGTTAGGTGCGTCGTGATCAGTGCTCTGTTCTCCCCGACGTGTCAACAATTCTTTCCTGCTCAGGTTTCCACTTTTTTTCTTTCTTTTTTCTCACCAACTAATTCCTCCAGCAATTTTTCTTTCCAACCCCTTTTTGCCTTCAAAACTCGTTCCACTAATTTTCCTCAAAAACTCAAACGAAAATTGTCTCACAAATGCCAATGTCAGTGTAAAAATGTCTCACTCTCACTTACAAATTGGTCCACTTTTTGAATAAAAAATGAAAGAAAAATAATCGTCTTTGTTTTACAGTTCAAAATGTATTCCTGGTTGGAGTAAAAAAAAACCAGCACAGTTTAGAAGAAAGCAAACGTAGATCGACCACTTGGAAAATTAATCGACTGAAGTTTTAATCAGCTTGGATCTGAGTCTTACAATGTAGCTAGACTGACCGCGGGTCGAGTTATCCGATAAGAGGTCAACAAAAATATGATATCATCTACACTGTCATCAAACGTCTGAAGATAACCAACGTCAAATCACTGCACTGAAACAATCAAATTTTCAAGACCAACTAAATTCGCATTTTTTAAATTCTCAATTTTCGAGATTGACAATTTGTTTATTCTCGTTTTGCAAAGTTGCAAAAAAATTGTTTCGCACCGGATATTTAGTTGGTGTATTTCGAGGGTCGTGAATGAAAGACTGATGGAGACTGCGACTCGGAGTCACAGGCTCGCCGAGTGAATGATAACTGGTGCGACGGTCGCGACGATGCTTTGCGATCCGCAGGGGTCGTAAGCGGTGCTCGGCGTCGTCGCTGACGTCACGATGTGGGAGTGGTCCTCGCGAGTCAGACCTCCGAGGGCTGGTCGATCGGAGACCGACACGCCATTGGCTCCAGCACTTTCATCCCACCTACGAACCTCAACCCCATCGCACTTTTTTCCTCTTCCCCGCTGGACACAACGACCATTAATTTCTGTAGTGATTATTATAATTTTTAACACCCCCGTTTTTTATCCCGATTTTTCAATTTTCGTCCTATCAAAATGTGAACTCGTTTTGTGTCTTGACAGATCCTGATTTTTGGTTTCAAACTAGTCCTTCAAAAATTTGAAACAATTTCATTTTAACCATTTTTAATTTAGTATGTCACTAGAGATACATTCAAGAATGTTAATTGTTTGAGATTTGAACTTCAATTTCCAACGTTTCTGTAACGAATTTGTATACTAACAAAAAAACTCGTTTTTTCGAATTTCTGAGATGATAAATGACTTAGGCTTGACAACTTTTTTACCTTAAACACTTTTTAATGTTTATACTATGTGAATGTGATCTATCCGTCCGAAGATTGAACGTTTTATTAATGGCACTTTTCAAATATGCTGTCCTCGCAAATTGCGCGGCGTGTGCCTGTCAGATTTAATGACGTAGATGCACAATTTATTTCCTAGATTTTCCTTCACGAACTCTCGAATTCCTCAGCGAAATTTGAATACAATTGAAAAAATCAAATTTCTCAAAACTCAAAATGGTTCAATTCTCAGCAGAAATTTAAACAAAATATAAATAAATCCAAGTTTCATCCTCTTGAATTACGAATTTTTAACTAATTAAAATTAAAGTATAATTTAGAAAAGGAGATGTATCGAAGATTTTATGAATTTGTCAATAAGTAAAATGTTGATAGAAAAAAGTGTCACCTTTAAGTTCACGCACTCTTCGTTACTATGTGGGTTATCGTAGACCCTAATTTGCCATGTCAGCCCTACAGATGACCCAGAGACGATCCTGTTGATTCTGCAGGATTACTTCTTCCATTTTCATCACGTGTTCGCTGCGACCAAAACAGTTGGCAATTGTAAACCTACAACATGCGTGTAATTAAAATGCACTTCGCAGCATAAAAAAAACTCAAGACCATAAATAACAATAACAAAACAAAAATAAAAAAAACCAAAAGTTTGGAATTTAAATAGAGGTACTGAAATAACATTTTTTAGTAGTTTATCAATTGGCTTCCGCTTCTGATATACTTGCTGGCGCATTTATAATTTTGCTGAAATAGCAGAACAATCGTCTTTTGTTATCTTAAGTTAAACTTTGTTTCCTCACCTTCCCTCTTTCTGAAAACGAGTAGAAATTATTCTATAATGTAACTGTCGTAGTCAATAAATTCAAAAACAAACTTTCAATGAACTCAAAATACGAAATTTGATTCTTTAAACTTTCATTTTTCAAAAAAATTGATTTCCGAAGATTTATTTGTGAAAAATGATTGTTCAAAAAAATTGAAAACAAAATTTTGTTTCTTTACAAAGCTTTTAACTTCTGTCGCGAACTTTTTTTTCACTTCAAAGTGACTGTTCACTTTGAGGCCAAAGAGTTTGAAGTTGTATGAAACAAAAAAAATTGGTGCAATTCGATGGTTTTGTATAGGTGGTGATCGATATTAAAGTGCATAACGGGAGATATGAAATTGTGTTGGTGAAGACAGAAAGGGGAGTGTAGGTAAAGCGAAACCCTGGATAGAGACGTGGACGAAGTTAGGATTAGCTATTTGGTAAGTGAGGAATTTGTTGACGTTGCGTCCTTCCTGCCATACGATTTCCGTCGCGTCTACATGACACCCAAAAAATTACTGACATTGCACTTTATACGAAATATCAAATTCGGATATTCAAACAGTGATATCTAACAGGCCATTGTGTTTGCAATTCTTCTCAAATTTTATTTCACAAAATTAACAGCAGTTCAAAAATATGAAAACAATTCTACAACAAGTTTTTGTTCAAATCAATTTGCATTGTTTTAAAAGTGAATTTGAACGAGAAATTGAGTTCGTCCCTGGTTCATCTTTATGAAAGGTTCCGATTAATTTTGTGGCGGATAAATGAATTTGCCGAAGATGGAAGTTGATAAGATGGCGAAATAAAGGAGAGTGGAAGTGGAGAACGAATTAAAAAAGTGGAGTTTTAATTGCGATTTTAAGAAACGCGAGTTTCGAGGATTTAAGTATGAGACTGAAACTAAAGCTACCAACGAGAGGAAGGAAAGAGGCACCGGGAGAAGGGCGCGGGGGCAATGAGGGAGAGTGCTGAGCAAGCACAGTCGGTTTGCCAGCCTGCACATCGATATTATCCAGTCAGCCATCCTGCAAACCTACCGATGTCTATGCCTATGAAAAAATTTTTCTCCTAGCTACTCACCTATTTTTTGTTTTTTGCCAAACATTCATTTACTGTTTCTCCTTCTAATCACCACACAAATTTGCATGACATTTTTTTCAATTCTTTATTGCAATTCATTCAAATATTCATTAAAATAAATATTTATAAATTAGTACTCATTTCAATCAAGCTTTGTTTATTTATTAAAATTTTTGTTCAAAATCAAAGTTAGGACTTTTAATATTGAAAAAGTGAAAAATCAAGTAGTGAAAACTATATGAAGTCGGACAATCAAAAGTAAAGAAAATTATGAATGAAAAAAAGGTGAGTTTGAATAAAATAAGACGAATGGAGTGATTTATTTAGTTGTAATTGTAACATTGGTCTGAGGTTCACGTGTGATTTGAAAATTGCTTCGTGTGCATCATTTGAAATACAATACATCGCGCATCTCGGCTTACGTTTACACAAGAGCGACTCGTTTAGAATATTATAAATGATGAAATTATAAAGCGTCAGTAAAAAAGAGGACAAAGGAAGGTCGCGACGAATTGAGCATTTCGAGATTTTGTTACAAGATATTTGTGCTGATAATGATAATGCACTATCAGTTTCAGTGTCACGACGAATTTTGAAAATAACTCGCGAGTGTCAATGTTCGCCGATTCATCCGAGATAATAACGAAAAATCAATTTCCCCGATTCATTTCGGCGACTACATTTTCATTAATTCCAGTTGGCACAATTGAACACTTGGCGAAAATGTAATTATCAAAAAATCAGCAGTGAGAAGTTGAATTTTATTTCCATGCAACGATACGAACGAATAAACAGCAAACTAAACATGAATTTTACAGCAAATAGACATTTAAAAAGTTGAATTTGAGAAAATTTCAAAAAACCAGTAGTAGAGTTTCTTTCTTGTCAGACATACTGGACATTTTGAAAACGACAATTTTAGTAGTAAAAATTGTCCATGTCAGCCACAATTGGAAACTTTCGATAAAAAAGTGGTTCAAAGTAGATAAGGTCAGACGAAAGTGTTCTAAAAAATGTTTGAAAATATGAAACTACAATTCTAATCATGAAATTTTGGACTAAAAAAGTGTGTCAATTTTAGGTTGCCATCCGAGAAGAATTGTGCCCGCACGATCTTTCCAATAATATTCCCAATTCATTCATAAGAAGAAGATAATCCGGCCGTCATTTGTCTGCCGGACTATTGAGACGCTCATTTGTTCGTGGCGCGATGACAGATGACAATGCGGTAACGAATGTGCACCGGGGGCTTCGCTGATCTGTTTGCCGTTGCTGCTCTATTATTGCCGGATCATCGCCGTGTACCAGATCGACAAACAGCACTTGTGTGCTCGCAACACAAAACAATGCTCGCCCTCGAATTTGTCCCAAAGTTTATTAGAAAATAAACATAAATAGTCGTTAATCACTTGTCAATAGTTCGTACTTCCCTTCGTCCTTCAAAAACCAGTAACTTTTTTCTGATTCCAACTTTTGAAATGAACTTTTTTGAAATGAAAATTATCTTGTTTTTTTCTGTTTTTTTTTTCGTTTTGTAATTAAAAGCGAGTTACTTGACTCTCAAAAGGACAAATAAAAGATATGAAATGTAAAAAATGGAAGATTGTAATTCAATTCTTGTTTTGTTCTGATATAAAATGTGACGTTTGTGATTCAGAAGAATTAACAGCTCATTATGATGTGTTGTACAATTACATTAAAAATAAACCCAACTTTTCAAATGTAAAATGATTGATTTCTGTTTTTTTTTTGATTTTCGTGCTTTTGTTTCTTAGACTGTAATATCAATCGAGGAATGTTTCGCAACCTTGATTTTTGCCTAGACAGTTAAAATTTCATCTCAAATTCTTTGTTTACTTCAACTCTTATACCACGTGTCAATCGATGACACGTGTGATCCTTAGGAAATTAGGAATCTTTATTTTTTGTTTGAAAAATGAAAAACCAAAAAAATTGTATAAATTATCGATTAGAAGTTGTATCTGAAAAAGTGAAAATGAAAAAGTTGTAATTGAATATCTGAAAAGTGTTGTTGTTGAATTAGAGGAAGTAAATGTATAGCGCCACCGTGATTTATCAAGTGAGACGATTTTTACAGAAGCTAAACGACGCAGATGACTGTGAATGTTATCATGAGTAGTATAATAATAAAAGCTATCAATCCCATCACATTACTTGGAAAAATCGTTCTCAACAGTTCCAGATAGTCACATCTCGTTTTCGATCAAATTACAACTTGTCCAACACAAGTTTCAATTTTTTTTCTCCCACATAATGACTATTGTAAAACTAACAAACAAACCCTTTAAAACCGTTTTAATTCATTCGCAAAATTGTATTAAAGTTAAAAGTTTCAGTTCATATTATTTCACATGTAAGAAATAAACACTGAAAAAATTGTCGAAAAAAGTGAAAAATTGATAGAGAAAAAGAGAAAGAAGTGAAAAGTATTTAGTGAGATGACAAACGGTCGCAGGATAGATCTTTCGGTTTGGCAATTTTGGTGGTTTCCGGTGCGCGTCGGAAATGCCGCCATATTTGTCGCCAATCCATTATAGGAGCGATTCTTTATTGTTTTCGGGGATGAAGATCAGAAAGTTGGGGACAAAAAAAAAGAAATGACCGTCGCTTTCCCTCGGGCCGCTATTAAATTTAATAGCCATTGACCTAGCCGGACCGGCGCTTTTTACGCGTTTTCTTTTCGCGTTGAATGAGACGCCGAACTTGGAATTACATCGGCACGACTCGTACGCTGATCGTGAAAAGATTTGCCTGTATCGGTTATTGTCGGCAGTGTCGTAAAAGTCATCCTACTTAGTAGCTGTAACGTTACTTTTATCTGATATTAATCAATACCTTTTTCTATTCAGATTTTGATATTTTTATTCAACAAACATTTTTTTCAATTTATCTTTTTCAACAAACTATTTTCAACAAACAAATTGTTTTGTTATAGAATTATAATTAGAATTGAAACAACATCTTTTAATATAAATTTTTTATAAAAAAAATGATACAATTTGTCTGATTTTATCAATATTAAATACTGACAACAAAAGAGAAAAATTAGTTGGCAATTAAAATTTCGAATAGCGTTTAAAATATCAGCAATACTAAACGAGAGCGAAAATTAACATTGTAGCAGAATGACAGCTCGTACTTAGTCAACTAAAATGTAACACAATCGCGGTATGCTCAAGTATACATTCTGATAAGAACATTTATCACTGACCCTCGTTACATTATCGCAGTATCCAATTAATCCCGCAAATTTGCATCGACATAAACAGAATGAAATTGAAAAAATGACACGCGCTTCGCGTTGTTTTTATCTTTTCCCTACTTATTGATGTGACGTTGATAGAAAAACTGATAAATAAACTGCGACACATCTCCAACTCTTTTTTTCTCATTTTTCTGCTCTGTTAAGTAACTTTATTTTTTCAAAACAAGATTAAAACAGTTTATTGCTTAAAATTTAATTTGATAATGACGAAAGAAGCAGTTCAAATTAAAAAAAAACATGATCAACTTATGTCTGCTTGAAAAGTCCAATTTAAAGATTGTGAAAGAACCATTTTAATGTTTTTTTTTAATTAATTGTTGTATGCGGTTGTGTTTAGTCTGATAAACAAGGACAGTACGTTGCACAGGTTGCCAATTGCTGGCACCATTAGTGTGTCGAAACTGGAAATCCTCAATGCTGGCCGGATAAAACGATTATCAGACAATAGTTTGTTAGTGAAATTCGATTGATGTATTGTTCCAGCAGGAACGAACTGAATCTTGATGCAGTCGTAAGCATAATTTCTTGTATGCATGTTGATGTTAATTTCCAGGTGTGTTTCGCACTACTAAACACTAACATTAAAAGAAAAACAAAATTATTGTAAACTTGTTCCAATCCCCACTTTTCAAATATTATTATTTTCTAATGTAAGTAAATCACCAATTCACAGAAGTTTTTTGTAACTAATTCTTAAGGTAAAATTTTGCATAAAAATTGAACTGAAAAATCAAAATTTGAGAAATATAAAGTTTGAAATTTGAAAAAGTATAAAATGAGAAAAAGTGTAAAAAATGAGGATATAAAAAGAGTCGACGATAAGAAACATAATGAAATGCGCAAAAAGGCAAGAGATCTCAAACATAGAAGTTGAGCTTTTGAAGAATCCTCCGGGCTTGATTCAAATTTTCCATCACAACAGGAGGGAAGGGGGCGGTGATGGTTCTGCAGGTCGCGCATAAAGAAGGGCTCATCATAAAGAGGGATAGGACTCGAGCAGAGAGCAAGGGTTAAAATGCAAACATCGTTAATTTGCACGCTGAATATCTAGTAGTTCGGCGGTGCAGGCTATAAGGTCAACAATACCGCGGTTATGTACGCTTTCTGACAAATAATCTGCGCCCAAGCGTGTAATTCGCGCACGCTCTTCTTCTGCCAGCGATTCTATTCGACGTTGCGCTATTTTATTTCTTTTTTTTTCAGTTCATGTTTTCAAACCAAAAGTTTTTCGTACCAAAACTGAACAATTTTGTTAACACATCTTCTAATTAACTCTTTTTTTGCCTTTTGACCCTTTTGCAATGTTGAAAATTTGTTAAACATTTTGTAATGTTGCAAGTTTTCTTTTTGATGTGTGAATTTTGATGGAGAAATTGTGAATACAAAAATGGTTGGTGTTATTTTTTAAAAATTTTTAATTTATAAACAGTTTTTTGTTTGTTTGCATAGCTGGGTTTGAATTTCGGTACCTTTTTTTCAAGTTTCAACCTCTTGGAGATGATTGTAAGTGCAACGTTCTAATTGTGCAAATATGAATTGCATCGCGCACAGTGTGACGCATTTCATTGATGCATTCATCGTTATCGGGCTTTTGTGCTGCGCTTTTACAAACTCCGGGAAGCGTACAAATAAAATCTGCCAACTACTGCTGTTCTTCGTTTGGATTCAATGACTTGTCTCTGATATTGAAAATTAAAAATTTAAACTAAAATAGATTTTATTGACGTGACAAAATTACACACTATACAGAGAATCAAGAACTTTTTAATTCTCAACAATAAACTTCAGATTAACTCAGTTTCATTTTTTTCGTTTTCAGTTTTCAGTGTCATTGTAATTTCAATATTTTATCAAAAACAATTTTTGGGAAAATGAAAAATATATTTTTTTGTCTACAGTAGTGCCATCTGTTATCGATTTAAAGAAATTTGTGCAATGATTTTCCAGCATTTGATAAGAAAGGGTTTTGCAATTTCTAAAAAATTGTATCGGTAACACTGTAAACCTAGTAATTTTTCTCCAAAATACCATTTGAATCAACTAGAAATCGCGGGAATATCGAATGAGATAAATTAATTCATGAAATTCCTTGTATGTTTTCTTGATTTAAACATTGAAAATCATCGTTTACACAAATTTCCACTTAAAACTTTTTTTCTTTTCTACTTAATATTACATACTTTACTAAACAATGTTAATGAATCTCATTGCAAAAAACATAACCTCAAAATTAACTAAATTTCTTGCAAATTCAACCAATCTCCTTGGCCATAATTCAAAAAAGTTACAATGTAATTTCTTGCACGACATAAAAGTCACTAAAAAGTGAGGTTAGGTTAGGTCAAAGTCAACTAATCAGAAATTGAGTTACTATATATAGTTATATACAGTATATTAATTGAGGCTCGAATCTCGATCACGTTCGCGAGATAAAGTCTGTCATTTTTACAAGTTGACTTTTGTACGTGTATTGACACAAGTTGCTGTCATATACACCGCACACAGGCACCCGAAAAAGCGGTGTAGGTTCGTGCGTGTAAACGTGGCTTAGTATTTGTGTTGTGTCCAGAGATCCTGAAGACAAGCATGGCGAGCTGCAGATTATTCGGTGCTCTTTTGCGAAATTCGCGCTCGCACGCGAATTTCGTCTCACGAAAAGGTACTTTTAATTCATCCCCAACCGATTTTCATTGAGTTATGGAAAAATTTTGTGTTTATTTAAGCTCTTTTTGCACGTTACACTTTGGCTCGTTGCGAGTAACCTTTGAACTCGCCGACTAGACTTCAGTAAAACGAGCCAAAATGATATTTATTTTATCTCACTGAATAGTTATATAAATTTGACGTCATAATTTTATATTAATAGCCGCAAAATTATACTTAAAAAATATTGTTCTTATTTTCTTGTAATTATTTCATTTAATTTCATTTCACGAAACAATTATACAACCTAAATATTTTTGAAATGAGTAATTATTTCTACTTTGCTTTGTAGATTGTTTTTAGTTTCAATTGTTCAATTCGTATGATTCGACAATTTTTCATAAATCTACATTTTGTGATGCTTAAATATAACAGTAATTTTCGTATTAATATGAATTTTTTATTGTTCCATAAAACGTTAAAAATTGTTTTTAAGTTAATGTTTATGTTTTTAGCTGTACATCAGTCAATTAGAAGTATGGCTACAGAACCTACTAATAAACATCTAAAATACAAAGTGGTCGGCGATGTTGCTGTTATTACCATTGACTCAGCTGGTGCAAAGGTAAACAAATTTCAAAACGACAACAAATTATCAACAATATCCATTTTATAAAAAATCATGAAACTCGTCATTTTTTGTTTTTTAAATTAGTTCCTTAGATAATTACTTTCATATTTCATAAATTTACAGTCACTGAAAAGTCCAATAAATTGGAGAAAATAAAAGATCAAGAACAACTGAAAGTCTGAAGATTGAATTGAACAAAATAGATTTTCAAGTAATTAATTCAGTCCCGAATTCCAAAATATGAAACTTTTTGATACCGTAGAATAATTCCTTTTTTTCAATCATAGGTCAACACCCTCAACAATGAGGTCATGGACGAGATGAGCGAAATGATGAAAAAAGTAGAACTGGACGGCAGTGTAAGAGCTGCAGTACTCATAAGTGGAAAAAAAGGAAACTTCATAGCAGGAGCTGACCTGAAAATGATCCAAGACTGCAAGACAGAGGACTCCGTTTACCAAATCTCTAAAAGTGGCCAACAGATTCTTAATAAGATTGCCAACAGTTCAAAACCTGTAATTGCTGCTATCAATGGAACCTGTTTAGGAGGCGGATTAGAGGTATTATGAACTAAAATTTGAAAATTCAAAGAAACTCGTTACCATTTCTAAATTTACAAAACTATATTTTTTGAACAACAATATGTGTTCTACATTTTAGGTTGCTCTAGCTTGTCATTATCGGTTAGCAGTGTCGGATCCAAAAACTGGCATGGGTCTTCCTGAAGTGATGTTAGGTCTTTTGCCAGGTGCTGGAGGTACTCAAAGATTGCCAAAACTCGTAGCAATTCCAGACGCGTTAGACTTAACTATGTCTGGCAGAACTCTTAAGGCCGATCGAGCTAAGAAAATGGGTCTTGTCGATCTGGTCGTCAATCCATTGGGACCTGGAATTTCAACACCTGAAGAAAAGTAATCCATAATTAAATTATAATATACTCTTAATTTTTTATAAGTTTCTCCATTTCACACGTCTAATTGTTTGATTTTTGATTTTTGCAGTACAAGAAGGTACCTAGAAGAAACAGCAGTCAAAGTTGCCAGAGACATTGCGAATGGAAAACTGGTTGTGGACCGAAATCCCAAGTCAATTGGCCAAAAAGTCATGAGCTGGGTCATGTCGAGAGATTTAGTCAAGGATGAGATTTTCAAGCGAGCCAAAGCTACGGTTATGAAAAAAACTAATGGATTGTACCCAGCACCGTTGAAAATTTTAGAAGTCGTTAGAACTGGATTAGATAAGGGACCAGCTGCAGGTTTCGAGGCTGAGGCTCGTGGTTTCGCTCAACTTGCAATGACCCCTGAAAGTAAAGGACTCATTAGTCTGTTCTTTGGCCAGACTGCTTGCAAAAAGAACCGATTTGGCGACCCCAAGAGTGCTACGAAGTATTACAATTTTAACGAAATTAAATGTTTTCTGTTTTTATTTTGGATAATTGGATTTTTAATTACTTTAATCAATTTTATTTTTCAAGAACGGTAGCAGTTGTTGGAGCTGGACTCATGGGTGCAGGAATAGCACATGTAAGTGTCGACAAAGGATATCATGTCATCTTAAAAGACACCACCGACGCAGGTCTCTACCGAGGTGTAGATCAGATTCAAACCGGTATGCAAAACGCTGTTAAAAGAAAGAAGATGAGCAGGTGTGTGAATTTATAAGAAACTTTCTGATTAAAATAAAAGTAATCGTAACTTGAAAACAACTCAGATTTTAATTTGATAACTGAATTCCAGTATTCAAAAAGATAAATATATGGCAAACCTGGACGCAACTTTGGATTACAAACTGTTCAACAAGGCTGATCTGGTGATCGAAGCTGTTTTTGAGGATATTAATCTCAAGCATAGGGTTATCAAAGAGGTCGAAGCCAATACTCCTGAAAACTGCGTCTTTGCCACTAACACTTCTGCTATTCCTATCACGAAAATTGCTGCTGGTAGTAGCAGACCTGACAAGGTAGAAAAACAAATCAAAAGTTTAAAATCGAAACACATGTAGAAGTCATATCAAAAATTTAAATCAATTTGTATAGAAAATCAAGTTTCATTTTCGCTAGAAATTTATATTTTGAGATTAATTAAAAATTGCCCATTTCCAGCTTATAGGCATGCATTACTTCTCTCCAGTAGACAAAATGCAACTGCTAGAAATCATCACGCACAAAGGCACTTCGGACGAAACCATCAGAACTGCTGTGGACGTCGGATTGAAACAGGGAAAAGTAGTCATCACTGTGGGTGATGGCCCTGGATTTTATACCACTCGTATTCTTTCTGCCATGTGCACAGAAGCTGTCAGACAACTTCAGGTACCAAAATCTCAATTTTCTTAACAATTACAATCTTTAAAACTAAAAATAGAAAATCAATCTTTAAAAATATTTTTTTCTTTTTCATTTTAGGAAGGAGTAGATCCGATGGATCTAGACAGTTTGACGAAAAAGTTCGGGTTCCCAGTTGGAGTCGCCACCTTGTCTGATGAAGTTGGTATCGACGTTGGAGCTCATATCAGCGTCGATCTCGAAAAAGCACTTGGTCCCAGATTTGCCTGCGGAGACTCGAACATCTTCCAAGACATGGTCAAAGCTGGTTTCCTAGGTGAATATTTTAAATCTTAGTGATAATTTTTTCATCTGAAAAAAAGAAAACTGATTTGAATAATAATTCACTCGTAATCAACGGATTAATTAATTACTGTGCATAGCAATAATGATACTGATGTAATGAATATTGAATTAGAAACGATGCAATTGACACAACTGAGTCAGCGTTATGCATTTAACAGTAAATTTGTAACTTGTTATGTTCGTTGATTATTTACATAATACTATTACAAAAATAGTCATGCGTAAAGTTTCTTTCCTTTAGAAAAAAGTGAACTTGAGATTTGTAAATTCAGAATTACATTTCTTTTTCCAGGTCGTAAATCAGGAAAAGGTATATTTATCTACGAAAAAGGATCGAAACATAAGGCTCTGAACCAAGGAGCGATTGAGATACTTAAGAAGTACAGACTCGAGCCAAAAAGTTGTTCCAGCGATGAAGATCGTCAGCTTCGACTTGTTTCCAGATTTGTCAACGAAGCTGTTCTATGTCTTCAAGAAAACATTCTCGCCAATCCTGTAATAATTATTCCTCAAATTTTAATTTGAAAGAATTCAAATTGGAAATTGAAAAAATCATTAACCAAATCTGAATTTTTAGCTGGAAGGTGACATAGGAGCTGTTTTCGGTCTTGGTTTCCCGCCATTCACCGGAGGTCCCTTCCGCTGGACGGATCACTATGGAGCGAAGAATCTGGTGCGGAAAATGGAGGAGTTCCAAAGTGCCTACGGCGAGGCCTTTGCGCCCTGTCAGATGCTCCTGGACATGGCGAAGGACCCGTCTAAAAAGTTCCACGCACAGTGAATAAGACTACATGAAAAAAGAAGAAAAATACTAATTGTTAAGACACGTATATCACGTTGACAGGTCTAAAAAATCACGGCCTATAGTTTTCGATACGCTATTTATCCGAATTGTATTTTCTAATGAGCCGGCAATCTTGATGGGAAGCTGCACTAGTTATTGTCAGAGTGTCAAATGCATTTTTATAGAACCTTTTGTACCGCCGCTGAAACCACTTTCGGGACACCGTTGTACGTTGCAACAAAGTGTATCTATATTTTTACAATGTTTATTAAAGCGATTGATTGTTAAACTTGAGCTTCACTATTGTCTCATTAAACTAATCAAATTTTGACGACTCTTTTAGTTCCGAAATCTTCTTTCGTTGAATCAAAAAGCGACGGAAAAAAACTATTGTATACATTGTAGTCATTTCGTTTGCAATG